>JAWWLT010000092.1:32619986-32636512 GCA_035040995.1 Premnoplex brunnescens
AATAAATATATAAATTTTCTTTTCTATTTTTAAAGAGCCAAAAAAAACCAAATAGGAAGCATGTTTTTTAACATATTTAAGTAAAATGTGTTAGCTTAATATTTTGGTTTTGAGAAAAAAGAAAAATCCTGTCCCATAATCACTCTTTAGTCAAGTTTCACGTTATGACACTTCAAAACTGTGTTGTAGTTCTGTTGTTCATTACATGTCACATTGAAGTTGTTAGATAAAATTCTTATAACAGTTTCCTGAAAAACCTAATGCCAGTTCTTTGAACTTGGGCACAGTGCCCCATGAATGCTTAGAAGTCAACAAGACTCAAGTACCAGGTCCTAAGCCTGCTCTTGTTGCTTTTCTCTTACAGATACAACTCTACTCTCATAGGCATTCTGACAGTGTCAAAAGGACTCATCAATCAAAGGAATGAAAACTCACTTAACCAAGTATTCAAAACTTTGTACTGGATCTCTCCTTTGAAACCCCTCCAGCTACCTCTGGAATCAGTAGTTGTTTCAAATGAGTGACGGCAAATTGTAAGCCAGTCACACATAAAACAGAGGTCTGAATGAATCAGATGAGTATTTCAAAGCACCAGAACAGACTATTGCTTGGGTATTTTAAAAGTTAATTGAGCTTTCCCAATTACATATAGCAGTTGCTCAGTTCTTGAGAACTTTATAAAAGCTCTAATTTACAATGGTTAGTGATTAAAATTATGCTGCATCATGCTTCCCCACAGAGGTGACTTTTTGATGCAATACAAAATGAAGGTAATGTCTGTACTGCTAATCAAATTTTTGTATGTCTTCAATTCATCAGCTTCTAAAAAAAAAGTAATTGTTCTTTAAAACAGAAATGATAACTGCATAAGTTATTAACATATTTAAAAAGTCAATAAAGCAAGAACACTGCTGTCCATTAAAACCACAGAAAACAAATCTCACCTGCATCAGCTCTGGACCGCTGACCTGGTGATTTTCCAAATGGGGTCTTCATTCATCTGTGTTTAAGTGAGCAGCAAAGCTGCTGAACTAGGGTGAAAATCCAGTTCTTCCAACTCCCAGAGTATCTTCTTACTCTTAGAGTACTGCTTATTAATCCACCATTCAATCACGACCTTTTACTTTCTCAAATGTAGAAGATGCACTTTCAATTACAGTACTCTGAAAAACAAAATAGATTAAGTATAAGTAGCTTGATTTAAAGAAAATAATATTCTTTTAACCAAGTCTCATTTAATGCTCATTTTCATACACAACAGGATGTTCCTTCATATTCTGCTACTCTGAAAATATTCAGCAAACAGAGGGCATATACAGCAAAATAAATACTAGGGCTGCAACTTTTCCGTCATAGTCACCATCAAGTTCCACATCACCATGGCATTTATATATAAAAAGGAACGCTTCTTAAAAACTCCTGAGCTAACAGAGGGAAGAACAACTGCTAGCTTAGAAGAAACTGTACTACCTTCACCAGATGTAAAGCACAAATAAACAGTTTCCACTTGTTAGAAAAAACATGCTCCCAATCACATAGCAAAGTAACTTTCCTTCACAGAAATTAGAAAAAGTTTTTACAAAAAAAAACAACACAAAAGATGACTCAAAGGAATCCACTACACAGTCAACACTGCATAGTAAAGCACACATTTATTCAGCTGGGGCACACATAGAGGTTAGCAACATCATGTATGTGACCAACATGTGTCAAAATTCCAGGGGCTTCTATACCCTGAAACAAATAAGCTCTGAATTTATCTATCCCACACATTCTTCACAGGTCGGTACAAAGTTAGGTTTGTGGTTATCTAACTATACATTTGGTACCCTATTTCTTATACTTGCTGTTACTTGGTCACCACAAATGGTCTTATCATTTCAAGGAATTACCCCATCACCCATCCATCAGGCCCTTCGTAAAGTCATTGATTACCACTACTACATGTTGAAGTGCTACTTTCCAGGTTTTATTTTACCCTTTCAGTTGGGTAGTTCTGCTTGTGAGTGATTAGATTTTGAAAAGTCACATTCATGCTAAGTTCCAAAGGTTATGCCAACATAGCCAGGCCTTACCTCCCCTGTTTCAATCCCTCGTTTTCTTTAAAATAGCACAAATTCTTTTGCACTGAACCCAAAACATGTACTTGTTGACCTACTGTCCGAATTTGCCACCACATCCAGAGGCTGATGATAGTAAGTAACAAAGCTGCCAAAACCAGTACAAACTCTGGATATATTAAAAAGTTAAAAAGTTGTGATGCTGCGGGTGATTTCCGCAAAGTCCACCCCAGGAATACGTACCACCAATGATGTTCTCCATTTTTTCCACTTCTGTAATATTTGTGATTTCAACAGTGTTGTGTTTCACTTGCCACAGTGTGCCACGTTAAGTAGGATTCACTTTTTCTATCATCTGTTCAATATCAGGATGGTAGAGCATCATCCAGAGGATACTAATGTTCATGCCTATTTGTAGTTCAGGTACTTCATGATATAACATGTAATTATCCAAGATTAATTGCATGGTGGTCACAGGAGCAGTATAATTGAAATTACAGCCTTGTATCTTAGTGAAATTGCAAATGCAGAAGTTAACGATTGTGAAGACTTAACTACTGGCACTAACAGTTACAGTTGAACAAGTTCTGATACACCCACATCTTTTACTCATGTAGCACACTTGAGACTCTGCGTGTGTATTCGGAAACATTTCAGAGGTGCACATGCTATCTTCTGTGTCCAAACATAAATCCTCATTTTTCAGTACAGCATTTTTATAGACATATCCTAATTGTTCTCTAAGTATATACACTTCAGTGCTAATAGTTTGCCACATTCCTGTGTCATTGTTGCATTGTGCCCAAATGTTATGTCCCATGGGTCTAACCACCACATCACTGTGGATTGCTCCTAACACTAAGGAAATAGGGTCCATTCCCTTGCCTTGTGGATGGTAAGAACACATGCTCCTCTCTGCTTCTGTTTTCAATTGTAAGTAAAATTCACTAATTGCCAACACGCCTGATGTTCTTTCTCAGATTTGCCTGTCATGTCATTTCTAGCTGATTTCCTTTAATTCCTGAGGCAAAATTCCTGACATTCATTCTGATTCCTGCAGCTACCAACTATACTCATAGTTGAGTTTTGATACATTGTATTGCCACTGAAACATTTCCTTGTAAACCTTCAACAAAAATAGTCACGAGCTGAAAATTTTCAGATGTGTGATTAGCTAATTGCTGTTCAATGAGGTGGTTCATTTTCTCCACTTGACCACTGGCTTGTATCCTATAAAGAGTGTGCAACTGTCAATCAATCTGTAAATTCTTCCTGATCTTTTGAACCACAGTTGCTATAAACTATGAGCCTCTATCTGATGAGATAGTGGTTGGCACTCCAAAATCTGGGAACGGTTTAATTTAAAAGTAGTTTTACTACTTCTTGAGCTTTGTTACTTCTGGTAGGAAATGCCCCTGGCCAAAGTGAGAAGGTATCTGTAAGTACCAATAAATATCAGCACCCCCGATTTCTAGGCAGTTCAGAAACATCAATCTGCCATTGCTGCCCAGGGAAATTATCTTTCTCAGTTTCTCCAATTTCTAATTTGTTTGTGGTGTGACGGTTGTTTTGCAGGCATCTTTTACACTGTTTAGTTACTTGTACAATTGTAGTGTATAAATTTCTTCCTACTATTTGCCTTTTTAAATAACTATACAGTGCTTCTGTTCCCCAATGTGTGTTGTTGTGCTCTTCTTGTATTACTCTCCATAGTACCTTCTCTGGTATTAAAATCTGCCCTGTACTGAAATAATGCATATTGTCCTTAAGCTGAGCTTTTTGATCTTCAATTAATTTTAAATCTTTTGAATATGACACACTGGAGCTTACCTCTATGATTTTGCTCTAGGGGATTAAGGATGCAAGTCCTATCTGGCCATTTTCTGCTGCCTTTTCCACCTCTTGATCTACCAATCTATTGCTCTTTTCCTGGGCCATATTACCTTTTTGATGTCCTCTACAGTGCATAATAGCAAGCCGCCTTGGTAATTGGATGGACTCAAGAAGCTTTAACATTTCTTCAACATGCTTTATTTGTTTTCCTTCCAATGTGAGCAATCTTCTTTCTTTGAAGACTGAGTTGTGGGCATTCACTTTATTAAAGGCATATTTTGAGTCTGTCCATATATTAATATCTTTCTCCTGCCCTAGTTGCAGTGCTGTGATGAGTACAATAATTTCTGCCTTTTGTGCAGAGGTGCCAGCAGGAAGTGCCTGTGCCTCAATAACATGATCTAAAGTTGTTTCTGCATATCCTGCCTTGTGGGGTCTCTTTTTCACATAGCCAGCTCTGTCGGAGAGCCATGACTGCTTAAGGCAGTGGTGGATCTTTTAAAACTGGTCGGCTGGAATATGTTGCTTCAATTGCTTCAAGGCAATTGTGATGTACTGGTTCCCATGTAATCACTGAACTAGACAAAAAGACTGCTGGATTAATGATTTCAACATCATCTTGCATTCTAGTGGGGTGGCTTGGTATTTGAGGAACCTGGAGGATGAGAGTCAGTGACTCCCTTTCTGCTCTAGTATAGGGGAAACAACATGTGACAATAAAACAGTCATTTTCTGTCCCACTGTGAACTTTGTGTTTCCTGTATGTTTAGTACTACAGTTGCTACCGCCCTCAAGCATCCTTGTCCACCCTTTGCTTACTTCATCTAATTGTTTGGAGAAGCATGCTACTCCTTGTTGATACGGTCCCACCTGTTGGGCTAGGACCTCTAACGTAATCCCCTGACTTTCACGTGAGAAAAGCCAAAAGGGTTTGATTGCATCTGGAAGGCCTAGCGCAGGTGCTTGCCTAAGTTCCTTCTTCCACTGATGGTAGGCTTGCTTAGCTTCTTCAGTCCACACTGTTTGTTTTCATCTTGCAGGATCTGGTCTAAAGGCTTGACTATCAATCCATATTGACAGATCCAAAGTCGACACCAGTCATTCATTCCTAAAAATGTGTAAAGGTCTTTGGAGTCTGAGGCAGAGGTGTTCTGCAGATAGATTCGTTCCTTTCTGGTCCCAGTTGATATTGTCCTCCTGAAATCTCAGATCCCAGATAGGTGACTTCTTCCTTGACAATCTGGGCTTTGTTTTAGAATACCTTGTATCATTTCAGTAATAGAAAATTTAACAAACTTACAGTCCATTCTTGACACTCTTCCTGAGTCTTAGTGGCAATTAGCAGGTTGTCCACTGCAGGAAGATTCTGCTGTATAACAGTTCTGCCCACTCTTCGAGATCTTATGCAAGTTTATTTCCTAAGATTGTGGGGCTATTCTTCAAACCCTAGCATAATACAGTCCAGATGTAGATGTAGATGAGATCAACAATCTGTGTCTGGATTTTCCCACGCAAAGGTGAACAACTTTTGAGTTTTGGGATCCAAAGGCAGGCAGAAAAAGGCAATTTTGAATCTAGGACAGTAAGGCACACATATTCATGTTTTTGTTTGGTTAAAAGTATATATGGGCTTGTTAATTACTGGGTGGAGATACTCAAAAATTTTATTACTAGCTCTTCAGTCTTGCACCATCCTCTAACTTTTGCCATCCGGCTGTCGGATTGGTAATATAGGGGTATTATATTCTGATTCACATTCATTCAACCACCTGAATTTGATAAAATTGATTACCTCCTTGATCCCTTTTCTGTCTTCTAGTTTGAGAGGATATTGTTTGTTACTTATTGGTCGTGTTCCACGTTTTAGCCTTAGTTGTACTGGTTGTGTGGTTTTGGCCCTTCCTGGGATTCAGTCTGCCCACACCTCAGGATAGACTTGATCAGGGATTGATGACGGTACTGATATCTGTGGCTGACTTAGATCAAGACTTAAGACTTCCATTTGTTCGTTTTCCCTGACTTTAATTTGTATCTCCCCATTTTCAAGCTTAATTTCTGCATTCAGTTTGTGTAAAAAATCTGAAGAGCAATTTAGGTGTGTTTGGAATGTAGAGGAACTTGTGTGTGCCTGTGTTCTTACCTAGTTTGAAACTTAAGGGTTTCATAAACGATACCTTTCTCATGCTGGCCAGTTGCTCCTAAAACATTCAAAAATACATTATCCATGACATTTAATTCTTGATTTAACACAGAAAATGCTGCACCGGTGTCCATCAAAAACTCTATTTTACGTTTGTCTTTGCCCAGTTCAATTATAACCAGGGGGTCTCCCGAGACATGAACCCCCAGTGCCCCCCAGTCATGGTTTAATTCTGCCACTGAAGTAGGTTTTTGTCTATTTTGGGGGCAGTCTCTTTTCCAATGTCCATTCTGCTTATAAATTGTGCACTAGTTTGGTCCCAATTTTTCATAGTCACTGTTTCCCAGGCATCATCAGTCATCTGAGGCCTCCAGAACAGGGGTCTCTCCTTTCCAGTGTGGCGACAGTTGCCTTTGTGATGGTTTTACATAATTTCTGTTTTTCTACCCCTTCCCTCTTCCTTTATACCCTTCATGCTTCCTCGATTTTCAATATCCCTCTGATCTTCAGCTTTTAACTTCTGTAGTTTACATCAGATGTCACCAGAGGATTGGCACACGAACAGTGAGATTAGCTAGTATTTACCCATGTCCCCTAATAGGTCCAGGGTGGTGTAAGTTTGCATCACTTCCCGCAATCAACCTAGAAATTCAGTGGGAGTTTCTCCCCCATTTTGTTTTACCACATACAAAGATCCCCAATTTACAGCTTTGGGAATTCTATTCTCCATTCTGTAAGCCACCCATTTCTGATATCTCTGAAGGAGCTGGTAATAGTCATCATTATCATAATCCCAATGAGGCTTGTCTTGCAGAAAGAAAACATTCAGGTAATCATCAGGCCTTAATATGGTTTGGGCATGTACCCTGGTTGCCTTTAACACTAATTCCTTCCCAGTTTCTGTCAATGCATCTAACATCAAAACTGTATCTTCCCAATCTAGGGCTTTGATATATGCTTTAGATTTCTTCATCACCCCAGTCAGATTACCTCTGTATTTACAAGCAATGTTTTTCCAGTTTTCTGGATTTCCCATAAATTCACCTTGAGCCTTACGGGTCTCTGAGGACTTGTGGCTACCTCCAAAGGGGCTTGTATAATCCAACTGGTATCAGCGCGAGGTGAGGTAGAACATTGCCTCACCCTGCTGTGCGTTCACCAGCTTGGGGGAGAAAAGGACAGGGAAGGGGAAGATCTCCTTCTCCTCTCACAGCTCCTTTCCTGTTGACTTGAAGAAGGGGATGGTCCACTGTCCTCCCTTGCTGGCCTTGTGGGAGACGGAAGCCTCATCTTCCACAGGGTCATTTGGCCTTTCTCCAGAGGAACTTATATAATCATCAATTCCATGATCTGGCTCACTGTTCTTGTATTTCAAACACTGCTTGAGTCTTCCTATTCCCTCTCAAATTCTCTTGCTCTAAAGTTAAAACAAACAGATCTCACAGAGCCAAATTAATACCACACTCTCTCTGCCACTCTGAGTGATCTTTCAGAGTGAAAAACATACCAGCATAAAGTACTTCATCCTGTTTTCCTTCCCTCCGCAAAAACATCAACTACAACATGGTGCTATAGGTTGATGAACCATTTGCTGGCCATTTCTCACCATCATCTAGTTCATATAAGTGCCACCCGCACTTATATGTAACATTTATATGCATATATGTTTATATATATGCAGATATAATATATATATGCACCCACACTGACTGCAGTATTTAATCAGGATCTTTTTGCTAGTACTCCCCACCAAGGTGTCTTCGTATTTCTTTCCCATGTGCCAAAATACATCCTCTTGTTTTCCCTGTTGGTTTCCCATTCTTACAGCTTTCACTTTGCCCTTCTCTGGCTGTGCCCCTTGTGGGATGATGGAAATGCAAATCCAGGCTTCCACTCAGTTCATATGCAATCATATGTCTAAGTTGTGTCAGTCTCACTCTATCCTTTCAACACCAGTTGCTTTGTCCCTTACTGGCCACTTTCCTCGCAGAAGAGTGAAAGTGCAGTGTGGGACTCTGCACTCGCTTTGTGCCTGTCTGCACACCTCAATCACACAGCACAACAAACACTAGCTTTTAATAACTTTTTGTTTCCATTTTGTCTATGGGCTCAATTAGCCCCAAAGTGCAGAAGCTTTGTATAAAGAAACTGGTTAGCAATTCTAGAGCTTCCTGTTTTGTGAACCTGTGATTCTCCCTGTATAAAATGTTATGGCAAATAATACTTTCAGGCATTAACCCAATGTCTTGTTGTGCCTTTTCAACCCAACAACGGAGACAAAGATAGGCTTTACTTTCTTGGGTATCCCACTGTCCTAAAAATCTACACTCTTTATAAATTGTACTCAACAACACAGTGTAACACTCTTCACAATCTGGTCACCAATGAGGGAGACTCACATCTACACCTTCGTCGAGTTCCATGGACCAATCTAATGTTAAATACTGGAAGAGAATAGTATCTAAATTCATTTGCTGTGTTCTGAGTATATGATCCATGCAATCAATAAATATCCTCCACCGAGGGTTCCAGCTTAAGGTAATACCTTGACAAAAGCAGCTGCCTTTGCAAGTGCAGCTGTAATTGTTCCCTAAGTTCCCTACAGCTACCTCAAGTCCCCAGGGCTGATTAACATGCTTTTCCTGCCAACAATGTACACAAATCACAAAAATTCTAGGACAGCAACTACTACACCTGGAACACAAATAGGGCCTAGCAATTTTGTTTGCTGTTAGATGCAATACTGACTGATTGAAAGTTTGAGGCAGTAACAACAAGTGGCCAACAAACCTTGGGATCTAGCCCACACAGGGTAGAAGGGGTAGAAATCCCCTGCTGATCTTCCCGAATCGCCTTTACAAAAACTCTATCTATTTCCAAAAACACACTCAATGTTAATAGACACCAAATTATTACTGGAGAGACAAGACAACAGATTAACACACAAAAATAATTTACCACATCCAAATCCCCAATATTTGCAGCATACACAGGGGATTCCCACAGATAGTTTGAAACAAACCCAAACACAAAAAATAACCAAACTTATAATAATTGCAATCCTGAGTCCAAGTCCAAAATTCAGCCACAAAGGTAGACCCAAAAACATCTGTCCCTTTCTTTCAAGACCCTCTTAGCCTGGGGAATCTGGTAGGGCTTTGGTGGGACTCTAACCCACAATCAGAGCCCTTGTGACCCACAATGGGATTCCAATCCACAATCAGAAGGTATAGCTCCTGTTAGCTGCTAGAAAGCCAGAATACTGTAACACCAGTGTATGACTTCCAGTTTACCTCCTAAAATCCTAGGGAAAAAGGGTGAAAGGGTGCTTTGAAACTTGTGTACCTTGTACAGGATCATGTCCACTCCCATGAAGATACAGTGGCGGCTGGGGAGCTTCATCAGAGAAACATCCAAGGGGCACCCAGAGGCTCCCCGATTCCAGAGGGTCTCACAGCCAAGAGAAGCCTCTCCTGGCCAGCTCACCAAATTGATTCAAAGGAATCCACTACACAGTACATATTGTACCGTAAAGCACACTATACATCCTTCACAGGTTGGTACAAAGTTTGGTTTGTGGTTATCTTATCTAACTATACATTTGGTATCCTATTTCCTATACATGCTATAACATGGTTGCTATAACATGGTCATTACAAACAGTATTATCATTTCAAGCAACTACCCCATCACCCATCCATCAGCCCCTTTGTAAAGTCATTGATTACCACTGCTACCTGTTGAAGTGCTTCTTTCTTTTTTATCTTACCCCTTCAGCGGGGTAGTTCTGCTTGCGAGTGGTTACGTTTTGCAAAGTCACACTCATGCTAAGTTCTAAAGGTTATGCTGACATAGCCAGGCCTTAGGCCCTGGCCATAGAGCTTTACCTCCCCACTTTCAAGATATCAAAAGTACTGATTCCACTGCAATGACTGCTCAAGTCACCAATTTGTCGAGCAAGTCAGTTGTTCTCTCCTGAAGTTTTTGGCAATTCTTTACACCTAAACTCATCAAATTCATAAGGCATTTATTTAGTCATCAGATTCCTCTAGATGAGGGAGATAAATAAGGACAACTTTTTAAAAGTCCTTTTCAGGATTTAATTGATAAATTTGTGATCCCTGAAAAAAAAATCTAAATAATTACAGGTTAGCTTATTTCAGAGTAGTGTTTCTGGACTTTTATACAGAATAATCCACTACTTCAGTGTTGCCCACAACTAAGGCAAGTGAGATCTGATAATTTCCTTATGAAATGTCACTGCTGCAATCATGTCCTCTTAATCTGTGAATCAGCACCAGTCTTCCTTCTTTTTCTTCAGTTTTGTAAGCTGCTGTCAATTTTCATACAAGGGTTAAAACCAGAAGAACGGCACTAACTACTGATCCTGCTGAAAGAAAAACTATACCTTAAAGCTTGTGCCTTAATGAATAAGGGAACATCTAAGGGACAAGCCTTGAGGTAAAATAAACTTGTTATGCAGAAAAATGCATTTACATCTAACACTTGACAATTCTTTTGTGAATTACAACCATTGGCTTCTAGGAATCATAAAGCAACACTGAGGAACAAATCTAGGAGAAAAGAGCAAGAGGGAAACAAACATTCAGTAATCTGCACTTTTTATAAAGAGCTAATTTAAGACATTCACAGTAAGCAATTCATAAGAACAAGTAAAATGAAGAATTCCTTTACAGGAGCTTGCTCCTTTTTTCACATTTCGTCTCTTCCTGAAATCTATCAGTGTATACACAATGTTAAATGATATCCGGGCAAAAATATTCAACTTCTTAAAAGCACTTGAAGATGTAATAGGAAACAAATAGCTTGCTTAACTAATGGAAACACAGCATAGGATTGTTTTTCTACTAAACTCAAAAATATTTGCTTATGGATTAAAACACACTAGTACAGAACCATCACAGATTATGAAACACCAACTGTGAATTCAGAGCACTTCTGTAATATACTACTGTATTCAGTCTCATAGGTACTGCATAAACACACAAGAGATCAATTTCTTTCCTCCAGAAAAGCTATTAGTTGAGAAATGACTGCAATCATATATTATATGTTCTGCTCTAAAAAAACCACAAGAAGTAAAAACTAGCGCCCCCCAAACATAAACCACTCCAGAAATGCACAAAACATGAAAATTCTTCAGATTTACAAAATAACATACCAATTTACTGTAAGCTCTTGAGCTATTATCCAAGGAAGCTGTAAAAATTTTGTAAAACCTGTATTGTGTACTTCCTCCTCACAGTATTTTGAATTCATGGCAAAACCAAAGTATTTTGACTGCACTGATTAGGTAGCTATGTTTAGAAAGATAACTACACCATCTCAAAAGATAAAGTTTTCTATGAGGTGTTTTCTTTTTAATGGAATGTCCCCAATTATTACTATACCACAATTTGGAATCAGATCTCCAAACCAGAAAATTTATTCCGAATCCTTTTAAAGTCACAATTCATTCACCAGTACGTAAGTGCTTCACTGTGCTCTCTGAACCTATGGGTGGACATAAGGCTACTGAAGTCAAAACATGAGTCATTCAAACGGATTTTCTAGAAAATAAGCCAGTACCTGTTACTGAAAACAATCTTACTGAAGATCAAACTTGAGCTTTTTCAATACTAGCGGTCCGAATTAAATTTACATTTCAATTGTGCACTGACCATTGTGACGATATTAATAAGTAGGCATAAACCCTGATTTTCAGAAAACAAACACACGTGTGTGTTTAAGGTCATTTTGAATTTTTAAGCACATGAAACTAAAGCTCACTTACTTGATTAAAAATACACCAAACCCCATAGAAGTTTGGATTCTTAAATGTGATAAATGACAAAACATCAGACTTAATGCCAATGTGCAAATATCTTAAACTCTTAATATGGAAAATTATCAAGGAAAAAAGTAACTTACAAAATGCAAACTTTTTAATTGCAAGTCCCAGAAAATGTCACATTCCACATAAAGGTGGGAAACACAAAACCAAAACGCACTTCTGATGCACTCAGTGGCAATAAACTACACTATTAAGTGCAAGCAGATACTCCTTAGTTGGACATATATAAAATGACCTACTAGTCAGTCAACTTTTTAGAGTCATTCTGTTGATAATGGCAGATATAGCAAAACCAAAACAAAGTGACGTGTCCAAAACAAGTTATATTAGACTTAATAGACTGCCAGTAATTTTCACACCAGAAGTGCCATTGCCTACTTGACAGACACCCATTTCCCGAGCACCTGACAGCACAGGCCACCAGCAGTGCAGCTTTCACTTAAAAGCTAGATATTGTTTTGATTTGTGAGCTGCTACTTCCCAGCCCAGGTGTGTTGCTTGTTTTCACAAATCTTTCTCCATCACAGCATACTTAGAAAAAAAACCAAAAAAACGAATGTGAGCATTAGATGACTAATCTGTCTGACAGTGTTGTAATTATTGTGAAGTGTTTCAGGGAATATTACGTGTTAGATTAAAAATGCTAGCCCTACAAATTGTCAACCATATGAGTTTTAATGGGAATACTACAACCATAGTATAAAAGTAGGCGGGAAGACACAATATTAAGACAGAAAAAAAGTAGCCATGTAAAAAAATAGTTTCAGTATAAAGGGAAATGAAGGAGAACCCAATATGCACAAACTGCAGTCTTCACTATGAACAAGGTTTAGAAATACTAAAATATTTATGAGCTTTTAACTACATAAGAGTGTAACCACCTAAAGAAATTCTCTAGCTTAACTTTTAGTTAACATTCCTGCCCGTATTTCCACAAAACTGCACACATTTCACTGGAACACACAGTACATTTACTGCCTTCTCATGAAAGTTTCATGACCATATTATCCACCGAAGAAGGATGTTAGCATCACAAAACCAGTGATAATTAATGCTACTGAGACCAAACCCACAAATTTAAGTGCCTCATTTCTAAACAGCATATCCAAATTCTACCATCATGAACACAGAGGGAAATAATTTCCTGAGAAAACGCTTTAGGGAGAAAAGTTTGGAAGGACAGGAAAATTAACAGCATATGTTGCTTGTATTCAGATTATACAGTTACTGAAGTGGCAGACTCACACCTTCTCAGGTCTGTTCCGGCTGCCAGAGCAGTGGAAGCTCTCAGCAGGGAGCTGCATACAGGAGAAATGTCTTAGATAGCAAAGTAAAAACATTGGAGTGCATCAGGTGGTGCCAGAAAGCACTATAGTAGAATAACAACTAACAATAGTAATTATTTTGAAAACTTACCCCAAAACCAGAATTAAGACAGGCAGCTTTACAAAGGATACAACTCCATTAGAAGTTTTGGGCAACAGTTTAAGCAAGTTTTAGTTAAACGATCTTTTAACACGTCCTTACCATTGCTCTGTTAAAGTTAGAAACAGTGATTCAGGTGAAAGGTAGATTTATGTTTTGGGTTTTTTTAGTTTATCTTCATTACCTTGAAGCATTAGTATAGTTTTACAAGACCACATGCAAATGGCAACCCATAAATACCGCATTTACAGTTCTTACACGAAAAAATAAAAATAAATGGAAAGAACAGCCAGAGAAAAATCCTGAAAGTGTAATTTCTGTTGTTTTCCAATCTAGGTTTGTTGGTTTTTTTTCCTTTTGACTTAGCAAATGTAGCTGTTAAGAGACCACACTATAGATTGTTCTATACTTCCACTACATTTTCCTCATGCCATATCATTATAGCAGCCTGTCTCACTTAATCCAATTTAGCATTTAGGATTTGCAATGGGTATAATTTAAAATAAACTCTGACTGTATAATTGAGCCACTTTGTAGCAGCAGCAGAAGAAACTTCATCAAAGTCAGTATTATGAAACAAGATTTTAGACAAACTTGCTTATTTTTTTTTAATTTCAGGGACTTAATTAACACCTTCCCAGGATCAGAGTATTCCCTTGCAAGACTGGTTTTCAGAACTCCCTAACTACACTTCTAAATTGCAATAGAAAGACCAGTAAAGAGATCAGGAGAGCACAGGACTCTCAGCTCTCATGCTAAAATGCAGCTTTTTCTGATTTAAAAAAAAAAAAAAAATTGTTATAGTCCAAATGCTAAAAGGATGTTACTTCTTCCAAGCTTAAAAATAATATTTAGCCTTGTCTACATTGCATGTGTATTATTGCATGTGTGTTGTCTACAATGCATGTGTATTATTTAATATTCCACATTACTGTGGGAAATGCAAAGTACAGAAAGTGCATTCTTGTCTGCATTAGAGCACTCATCCATCAATAGCATGAAAAACAAAAACACCTAAGGAAACAGGACCTTTCACTTTCTACTAAGAAACACAAAACAAAGTTCAAAACACAGAGTAATCACTCAACATTACCATGCAAGACAATTGCTCTACATTAGAGGAAGAACTCATCATATTTGGACATAATCTGGTGGCAGGAGCAGATGCTCCTGGAAAAGCCCTGGATGACTGGTAGATACATCAATTTCAGAATTCTAAGCACTATACAGAGAAGAATAGGGTGTTTGTCTTATTCACATACATTGCATTGCACTCTTCAAATTAATAAAATCCACAGGTGAAAAATTAACTGTAAAATATGAGACTTCTTTAATGTTTTCCAGCCCAAGGTAAGAGTCTATAGACCTAACTAGTACCACATCACTGAAACTGATTACTGAAATTCAGGTTTAGGAAACAAAGTCTCTCCAAAGAGCATTTTTTGAATGCTTAGGCATTTAGAATCCAAGGCCTACTCTTTCAAATTATACCAAGGTGTCACTTTCTAAAGAGCATATAAATCCTACTGCAATCAAAGGATTACTTCAGACTTTCCAGGTAACTACAGATTAAGGTAGTGTCATGTGATTCTCATTTAACTGGTTTGATATTTTTTGTCAGGCTTCAGGATATAGTACAAATTCCATAACCAAGATGAATGTGGAATTCTGACCTCGAGAAGTAATAGTCTTCCTAAGTGGCTTACCATAAACACAGTTCCACAGGATTTGCACTGCATTTACACAGATCAAAGACTTTACTCAGTGGGCCACAAGTGCAAACAGAGCAAACAGTAAGCTGTTCCAGGCAAACTTCCCAGAGATGATACAACTAGCAGGTCACCTGTTAGCGTGGCAGAGTCCAATAGCTATCTGACAAATAACTATCTAGTCATCTGTACACTGAAAGCACAGAAGGGTTTCACATATAAGTCATCATATTTTCTTTTTTCATTTCCATTCCAGATTAAAACTATTATAAATTATTGGAACTGTTGACCATAGTAGCAGCCAAAATCAGGCACATGTGCTGTAGTGCAGCCTATACACCTTTCAGGTTATTTCTTTCCCCTCTTTAAGTCTATTCCTTCCCACCAATCTTCATACAATCTTTATCTATAGTTTGCCCAATACCATTGTTTTCATCTGCCATTTGGGTATTCCTTAGAAATTCCTTGCTTTCTTCGCAAAATCTTTCATCTGGATGATAATGTTATCAGCATATTTGAACATATGACTCAAAATAAGTACGTATGAACACAAGAGAAGTGCTTTTTACCTTCAGGGTTATACCAGTCTAATTTTTTTTTACTTTTTTTGTGAGTCAGGAAAAAAAACCTTTACTACAAATTGTCCAAAGAATCTTAGCAAACAAAAGCCTGATCTATCAGAGACCTAGAAGTATTGGTTCCCTGCATACAGATAAGAAAGAATCTCAACATAACCTGTAAAAAGCTCCATTACTAAGTTGCCAGTATCTGTTCAAATACTTCAAGAAATCACTGTGTAGGAAGCTTTAATGTGCAGCTACAGTAAGAAAACCCTATTCTAGAAGTCCACAGAGCTGTGAGGTAAATGCATAGAAACTCTTCTCATAAGAAAAGAAAAAAGAGAGAAATTAAGATCACAGGATAAGGACAAACAATTAAGGATGGAATAGAAAAGTGCCTTAACTATTAACAAGTCAGCCACATCTATTTTCTGGCTGACTTCATAAATGGTCAGAGCACTACTTTCAGAAACAACCATGACTAAACATTAGGAAAAGACTTAAGCGCTACACTGTATTAGTAGTTATCCTACAGACTGTCACACAGAAGTTATGAAATTGAACTGCACGTCTCTGCCACTGAACACAGAACAATCCATAAATGTTCTCCAAGGTTTCACATTATCCTCAGTGTCATAAATACCTCACATAGCAGCAAAATGTAATTTCCAAGTAAGTAAAAGTGATTATTTTAAAACCACTATTATTAAGTCACTAGGTCATAAGATGGATGGGGATATTTTTTGGTGAATATATAGTCTTTGTCTTGAATTCAGAGTTTCAGATATTTAGGGGAACCTGGATGTGTTCAGTGTGTCATCCATCAAACATTTCATCAGCATGAGTCATCAAACATTTCCAATACACTCTTAGTACAATAATCAAAAAACCCTTCCATGTCTGTTCTCCTTGCTCCCCTCAAAACATGAACCTGAAGTCGTTTTT
>JAWWLT010000092.1:32636612-32647070 GCA_035040995.1 Premnoplex brunnescens
ATTTATTACAACTCTAAGCAAATTTATTCAATTTAGTTTGGTAACATTTACAAAGACAGATCTCTGGAAACTAGAGCATGAAAAAATCTAGCATTTCACTGTTCTCTGCTTCAGTATCTACTCACAGGGTACAGTTAGGTCAGCCTTTGTTTTGACTAGGTTTAATTTCTACCATGTTAGTCAAAGAAGCATTGCTCCAAAGTCAAAAGGATCATTCAAAGATTCCGGAAGAGCAAGTGTAGGGCAAACACACTGGTTTAACTGGTGTTAATAAGGTAACGGAGTGGTTAAGTTATTGCACTTAGCTAAGTCTGTTAGGGTGACACATCACAGCAAATGAGCTCTTTGGTTTACATTTCTTTTGGAGGCTGGCTGATCATTTTAAGTGTGTAACAACCACTTCTCAACAATCCAGGCTAGCAGTGCTGCTACACATACCTTAAGAGAATATAAGCTTCCTATAGATTTTAGGGGCAGGGGGAATGATCTGCCATTTGATGGACCACTTTCAAGCACTTCAGCCCACTACAAAGCTGTGCATCGTAATTATTAAATTATTCCTCAGCACATGTTCTGAGTACATTGATAAAATGCCACTGCAACTCCAAACTGAACCTAGGCATAATAAAAATATTTTCCTCAGCCAAATTCAAGAATTTGTGACATCAGATGGTTTTGCAAGACCAAGTATTTTGCTGATACACTTGCAACTTCTTTCTCTCTAGTGTACACTATGCCTCTACAACTTTATTCACGAAGACTCACAGTAAAGAAGATATTTTGTTTCCTGCATTCAGAAGTGTTGGTTCATGCTTTATCAATTATTCCTACTAGTTATGGCCAACTTCCGCAGCTGTTTTAAAACTTTACTGTTGACATAATCACTATTTGTCTTCAAGATGAGCTGTGGCAGTCCACCAGTTTGGAGTAAAGGGTCAGAACACACCAAAAGCTGTGTGTGTGAAAGTAAGACAAGTAATTAATACATCAATACTTGTGCTACAGCAACCGCCCACAAGTTTTAAAAGCAAACAAAACACATAAGCATTCAAAACTCTTATTAGGACAAGGTATTTATAATTCACAGCATTGATTAGAAAGACAAAATTTAATTCTTATGAACCACAACCTAAGTAACCAATAAAGATATTGACAAATAAATAGTAATTCAGCAATTGGTGGGGCAGGGAGGGAAGGTAGCGCCACAAAATACTTAGAAGGGACCAGGTTAGAAAATACAGTTACCCGTATTAGCTCTGTATACAACCAAAACTATGACAATATGTACTACGAGTCAATTTATTCACAGATTTGAGACATGTGTATTCTCCCATAATCAACATCACAGTAACTACAATCATAACGGTGTTTAATGAATCAGAGATACTAACTTGGGTCTCCACTGTACACAAACACTGACTGCCCCTACTCTGATAAAAATGTATTTCTCTTTCTTAAACCAGCTGGGAATAGGAGGAGGAATTAGAGGGAAATTATTAGTAAACTAAGGTCTCCTCAAGTCACAACATAACAATTTCATTAGGAATTACTGTGATGAAGGAGCAAACAATACCATTTTTGCAAACTGAAGCATGATCACACTGATACAGATACTAAGCTCATACTCAAATCACAGTAAAATTTCTTATTAGACATGTGGCTTTAAGAAAAGCTTACAGAAATGATTAGGCAATTCAAATCACTAATATTATTTTTTTCAACCTATCTTTATAGTGATCAGGGAAAAACCTAACAAAACTTAAAAAATATTCAGGGAAAATGATCTCTTGCTTTTAATCTGCATCTTGAAAAAGCTGAGCAGCCACTTATAAACTGAATTTGTCTTACCTATTTCCTTCATCTTCAAACATTTCATCTTATATTAAAATCAGCTCTCAAGTGCATTCACATAATTGTTTATGTTGGAAATGCAAACCACTTCAGTGAAAAGACTTGTTAAGACTGGCAGGTGTCTTGCCATCGCTACTAATAATGTGATCTTAGTTTTTCCACATCAACTGCAGAATATTCACTCATCTACAATATTAATACAGTCTTAACCTAAACAGATTAACACCTTTACATGGTGAATAGCTGCTATAGGTGTCAAAGTTGCAATCTGTGGCAATAGCAAGGCACTAAAAACAAAATTCAGCATTGTTTTATGAGTTTTAGCTACTGCTAACTACAGTTTTTTATAAATATGGAGGGTCAGGGAAAAGATATTACACCAAAACAAAAACTGTGACTTTAAAAGAACAGAACAGCTGTAGAGAAATCAGATTTGGTATTTGCAGATGACACAAAGTTGGGGGGAGATTGTCAGTCTGCTGAAAGGCAGGAGGGCTCTGCTGAGGGACCTGGGCAGGCTGGATAGATGAGCCGAAACCAGTGGTATGGGGTTCAACAAGACCAAGTGCCGTGTCCTGCACTTTGGCCACAACAACCCCCTGCAGCCCTACAGGCTCGGGACAGAGTGGCTGCAGAGCGGCCAGGCAGAAAGGTAACTGGGGGTACTGACTGACAACAAGCTGAACATAAGTCAACAGTGTGGTCAAGAAATCCAGTGGCATCCTGGTCTGAATCAGTAATACTGCGGCCAGCATGACCAGAGAAGTGATTCTTCCCCTCTACTTGGCACTGGTGAGGCTGCATCTCAAGTGCTGTGTCCAGTTCTGGGCCCCTCAATTTAGGAAGGATATTGAGGTGCTGGAGCGTGTCCAGAGAAGGGCAATGAGGCTGGTGAAGGGCCTGGAGCACAAGTCCTATGAGGAGTGGATGAGGGAGCTGGGGTTGTTCCGCCTGGAGGAGGCTCAAGAGAGACCTTATTACTCTACAACTACCTGAAAGGAGTTTGTAGCCAGGTGGGAGTTGGTCTCTTCTCGCAAGCAACGAGCAGCAGGACAAGAAGTCACAGCTGTGTCAGGAAGGTTTAGGTTACACGTCAGGAAAAAGTTCTTTACAGAGAGAGTGATTGGGCACTGGAACGGGCAGCTCATAGAGATGGTAGAGTCACAGTCCCTGAAGGTGTTTAAGAAGAGACAGGATGTGGCACTTAGTGCCATGATCTACTAGGCAAGGTTGTGTTAGGTCAAAGGTTGGACTCAATGATCTCAGGTCTTTTCCAACCTAGCTGATTCTGTGATTAATTTAAATACTGCAGTCAACATTGGATTAATCAGCAAGAACAACAGTAACTTATAAAACTGCCAATCATACATTGTTCTGCAAGATGAGAACAACGACCATTCTGACTTTGAATGGCGTTTCTTTGCTTGCATACAGGTCTTTCAGATTTTTGGTGGAAAACACAACACATCTGACCTAAAGTGTGTGTATCTGTGTGTTGGGCAGGAGCAGGAAAACAGTGAGAGAAAAATCAAGCTGTGAAACCAGTGACTCTCCCTAAAAGCAGTGGAGCAGATCAATCCTCATGCTGCTGGCGCTTTTTAAAAAGCACAGAAGAAAAACACACAAAATATTAGTGCAGAAACTAGTATGGTATCTGCATACTTTTGGGCCTAATGAGAATGATTAACTGCTTCAAGTTACTCTGAAAAGTTATTTACTGTGAAAAAATGTGCTTTAGCACAACATCTGCATGCATTTCAGTATATGAAAACTTTTGCCCAGAAATAGCTGACATAAAACACTCCATTCCTCTAGTACTGTAGCTGCAAAATGGTGACTAAATGATGGCAAGAAGGAAGTCAGAGCGGTTTTCAAAATGAGGACCACCCTGGAATCACTTCTTTCTTACCATGCCTTGCCTGACACACAGTATGCTTTCCTTTCTTCAACTTGGCTTGTAAGCTCTATTCTAAAATGTTGCTTTGAATTAGTCCACTGTGCATACAGCACAAACAGAGGTTAGATAAAGTAATCATGATAGGACTTCAGAGCTAGAACTTTCAGCGGCAGCAGCAACAGGTAGAGGTGGTCTTTTTTTTTAGCTTCATAATCTAATTTTCTCTCCAGAAAGCTTTATATCTGACCTGAACTAGATCCACCAACAAACACTGAACTTTATTTCCTGAGATTCTATATCAGCCTGAGTATTGCTAACAACAGCAACCCTTTCCAGAACCCACACTCCTTTTCTCTTTTGAAAACTTGCATTATTTATTTGCAGAGAGGACTATATTGTCATGTGGTACTTGAAACAAGGTTGAGTCTACTCAACTGAGCAGCAGAGAAGGGGACCAACAGAAATTCACAAGGGGAAAAAATGTGGTATCTGCCAGCGAACAGGATCTCAGATGGAAGGATATCCTTCTCCATAAAAGCAGGTGAGGCCTTCTAGATGTCTGTGCTACAGACAAGCAGAGTACACAAAAGAACAACCATGCTTCTGCCTTTTATGCTGATGTCAGCTTCATATTGCACCTACACAAATCTAAAGTCTCCTAGAAATGTGGTTAGAAGCCTAGGTAACACTGAAAACTAAGTTTATTCACACCACCACTTTTCCTGCTTTAATTAAATTACACATAAGAGGAAAACAAAAACCCTGCTTCAAATTAATTCATGTAAATTCTGTTCTTCAAGTCTCTAGCCTAAAACTATCTGCATTGCAATGCCTGGTTCACCCTGGTTAGCCACTGAACTTAAAGCATTTGAATGTGTATTTTTCATCCACTGTTAAAATAACCCTATATTTCTAGTGACACGAAGTAACATTAATCCGTCTCAACTCCCTCCATACAAATCACTGATGTGTACACATACAGGTATAATTGAAGGCAGGAGTGAAATTGCCCCCCAACTTGAACAAATACGAAAGGCTGTTTGCCCACTCACTCTTATCTTCTGGCACCTAAGTATGCTTTACTGACAAAATGGAGGTGCAAAAGACTGAGAGATGTAATTCACCTGAGATCTACTCCTGCAGTCTAGGGACTGAAAGAGATTTCTATGCTTATTCACTCCTCCCTTCAGCATTAGAGATACAACCCAGAGGCCAGCCATAGGAATATCCAACAATCTGCCATTTCCAAGTATATCAAACATCTGCATATTTGTTAACCCTAAAACCACTTAGGAAGAGATTACTATGAAGTCACACGAAAGGCAGATTCTACTATTAAGCTACTTTTGAATATATTCTTGTCCAAGTGTGGATTTTGGCCTATCATATCTCACAAAATCTCAACATCACAATATCACATCTGTAGTTCCCTGGACAGCAAAACAACCATTAATGAAATTGTGTACCATCTTTCACCATTAAAAAGAATTTCTGAAGGGGATTAGTGAAGAAAAAAGTCATTACATCCATTTAACAAAGCTCTCTGCAACTGGAAGGTTTGAGAAGGAAGCAAATTGATCTTTAATATGTTTGCTCCCATTCTGGTTTCACTGTGATGTTCAGATCGTTGTCTAAAACACATATGGTTATGAAACAGGACAAGCAACAATTGTCCAGAATGAGACATAGCCAACTCTCTTCCATGCATAATTATGAGTTACACAACCTACATATTTGAAGAATTATTTTTATTACTTTTTATCTTTCCTAGAAAATTCAATAAAGACTTTTTTACAGTGCACAATTCACACCAGAGATAAGTTACAGACATGCAGACATACAGAACACATGGAATACCTCCCAGTCCATGCTAGTTACTAAACCTTTGCCTACCAAAGAAGCCTAGGCACTATAGTGAATTTCAGCAAACACTATGTCTGTCAAGCTCCTTGGAAAAGGTTATCAAGAAAACTTTGTGAAATTGACACCAGGAAACTATTCTAGAACATGCTTTTTCCTATGTGTCCTAATTACAGTGGCCAGGACCAGTTTATCACTGTGTGCATGTAACCAAAACCATGTATTCTACACCCTCTATGTCATTTCTTATGAACTATTAATAATGGATCGTTGGCAGCAGCTGCCCAGGGTACACCTGACACCTCAGGCTACAAACTGGGTGTTAAGGAACCCTGGGAGACAGGGAAGTGCTGTTTTCACACCAGTATGTGATAAGTGCTGTTTTCTCACCAGTATGTGATAACTCACCTCCACGGAGGCACTAAGACCTTTACACCCAGCCTGAGGGGTCATGTCAGCTAATGGGCCATGAGGGACTAGCACAATAGGCAGCTGCAAGGACTTAAGACTATCAAAGATTCCAAAAATATTCCATGACTCAGCAGAGTTAAATCACCCACTGTGAAACCCCCCACCCTGGAGGAAGGTACCGGGCATTCCAACCTGACCATGTAAAATCTTGGAGTTTGGGGACTTCTGGTACCACCCGTCAGATCCAGAGGAGGACCAGAATCTACACAGGACTGCGACTGCAGCTCTCGACCAGCCTGCGACCATCATCCTCACCAACAGGTTTTCCTTTCCTTTCCCTTTGTACTCAGAAGAACCACGTGGTGCTCTGCACAGGGGATAACGCACACCATTCTGTTTGTGCCCCAGGGTGCCAGGTTATACATTTTGGTTTTTTGTGGTTAAAAGCAATTTTACTGTGTATCATTGTATTTACTGTAATGTTTCTAGTAAATTCTAACTCTGACTTGTAATCTCTCTTGAGTTGGGTTCATTTCTCCTGCTGGTTTACATTTAAACCAGCGCACTATGCTACTCAGCTCACAAAACATTAAATCTAGAATGCCAGAAGTTTCCATATTTAAAAATCTCAACTGAAACCACAAGATAATACACTGAACTTAAGCTGCCTTGGTTCCACATACTGGGAAAGAATTTTGCACAGGAAACAAACACTAAACTACTAGGTTGCAGTATACCGTCAGTAACACTTATTCTGCAAGGAGACCCCAAAAAAATTAATCAGAAAATATTTCAAAAACATCTCAACCATGCTGCAGAAGCTGCAACAAATAAAATATGCTTAGGTAATGGGTAACGCAAAGCTGGGTAATATTTAAGGCCACAGGTAATCACAAATATTTCTAGACAGTTCAGTATTTTGCAGGATCATTATAATAGCAGTTTCCAAGTCAGTCATTCAAGACCTCATATAGCATAGATTTACAGAAGTTTCACAATATGCATTACAAGAAAGAAAAGCGAATGTAACCTGGATTTGTAGAACCATACTCCACAACCTGATAACCAAATCCACACACCTCCTGAATTCTGTGTATCAGCAAACTCGTATTTTACACTGCAACAGGAAATTAACTGCAACCACCACATGGTGAAAGCAGTTAGTTCAAATTAAATTATTTCACTGTTGTTTGAAATGGATCAGTGATGAGGCCCCTCCGTCTCCAGAATCAGCTGTTCATAGACAAATCCACATCAGTTAACTGCACTGTTTCAAGGACTGTAATACATATTCATGTCATAGAGATATGGATAGAAGCCATGTACACATTTATGCAAGAAAAGTCACATTCCCCATTCTTTTAAAGCATGTGGCATGCTAACATCTAGGTAGCACCTGAATAGCAACTGGCATATCTTGATATAAAGGAAGTACTCATTAGGAAAACCACTGTGAAGAAAGATCAGTATTTGCCTTCTGATCATGAAATGACTGAACTCGGAACAGTAACAAGAGAAGGAAAATGAGAAAAACAACAAAACAAAATTCTCTCACACCTGTAATGAGAAACAAGCTATCCAACCATACAACAGGAAATAACTTTCCTTAAGAGCAATTTGGTTCATCTTCAATGAACAGCTTTCTGTGATAGTTTTTAAACCACTTTGTTGAATCAGTTACCTACAAAAATAAATTGATTTATTACCTGGGGAAAGAAAGGAAAGACAAGAAAAACCAAAATGGAAGCATGAGAAATTTACAGCAATAGGCTTCATTCTTAGAAAAAATTCTAAAAATTTTAAACATGGTGTTTTGCTTCAGTAAATAGAATCCTGGTAAAAGTCTTTCAGTTGTCAAATATTAATCAAATCACGCAGTACATTAGAACACACTTTAAAACAGCTCTTGCATCAGCTAGCTGTTTACAGATCTGAGAATGTCAGGGAGTGCAGCCTGGCAACAGATAGCAAAGAAAGATACAGGGTAAGAAGTCAATGGAAGAATACTCAGACTAAGAAAACACACAGAAAGTACTGAAGCGTAAGATCAACTACAATTTTTATTACCTTTAGGCATGTATCTTTTAATTGTAATTTTTTAAGTATTTAGAACTATACTAAGTCAGGACTTATTTGACTATAAATGTGTTGAAAAGCATGCCTTGTTAAAAGAAATTAGTTAATTTCTAAGTTCGTCCAGCAAATTGATCAATCTCATTTGCCAACCATGCAAAAGTAAACAGTTTTTGAAAAGAAGATTTTATTAGTATCAGGTTTTCGATTTGGTTAAACACAGTCCACCATTACTCACAATGGCAAAAACACTGGAGTGTCTTTACTTAGGGAAGACACAAAGATTTGGCAAGTTCTTCGACCAGATGTGCTCCTCATGGATATGAAGGCCCACAATATTGATTTTTGACTCAGTCAACACAACCAGGACAGAAAGAAAAATCTCCTGTGTCTCACAGAAAAGAGCATAATGGCAAGCTAGAGAAAAGATGCTATAAACAAGACACTTCACAAAGCTAATGAAGTAGAGCCAAAATTTACAGAATAAAATTCAGTTATAGCAAAAAAAAAACCAACGTACAAGAGTTAAAATGACTATTTTTAAGTGATCAATTATTTAAACTGATGTGTTGCGGATAGCCTACTTTTATTTTGTTTATTTTGCTCTTTGGTCTAAGAACGTATTTAAGTATGCAAAGGCCTATTCTGAGGGAGGAGCCGAGTACTTCAGTACATTTCACATTTTTAGTAAGAGTAATAATTTCAAAATGTTGTGTCTGTCATAATGAATGACTAATTAACTACAACTGGTAAACGATTCTTGTGGCTTTACTGATACTGCCTTCAGGCTGTAAAATGTGGGTTTTTTTAAAAAAAAGTAACCGACTGCTGCAGGAATCTACTGATGTATCAAGTTACAGACTTTTGCTCAGACTTTTCCATCTAGAAGTAGCACAGTTGGCTCAGGAGCCATGACGTAAATACACATTCCAAAATGATCTTGTAACTTGGATGACACCTCTTAAGTTTTATGTTGTTGTAAACTCTATTATTTTCTCCTCATCTCTGATTAATCAGTGTTTAACGGAGTTTGAAAAAGTAGCGAAAAAAGTATTAATATATTATATTTAAATCCCATATTCAAGTGTAGTATTTATTTCTACCTCAGTAAAAGCTGTATGATTATACCATACCAGTGCTTCCGCACTAGAACTTTCTAAAGCAAAGTAGACAAAGACGATATAGCCAGGATATTTACTACTCTAGGGCACGGTTATTCATGTGTGTATGAATCAATAAAGACCACGTCTTTAAATATTGGAAAAAAGAAACATTTCCTAGCAATTACAGTAATATGTCTAGAAAGCAATATAAAGCATCATATCTTTGCACCTTCAGCATTCACCCTGACGTTACAATCTAGAAATAAAATTGTTTCATGGCAGATCATCTTAGATATGCTCAAATTACCTTCAAATGTTGTTTTGGTTTTACATCACAAGAAGCAAAAAAAAAAAAAAAAAAAAAAAAAAAAACCAGATTTATCAAAGCCAGAAGAGGGTGCTCTGAATAACTGAGGTGGGGGGTACTAAACTGAGCATTTGCCTTGCACTAGTAGAGGTCAATAGCATGCTGTCTTGTTTTAGTTTGGGAGGTCACTTATGTTCAGCATACCATACCTTTTTTTACAAAATAGCCCAATCAAAAAGAATAAAAAACCCCAACAATCAAAACACAACCCAAAAAAACCAAACCAAACCAAAAAACCTGAAAAGCAGGCACATTCCTTTTAGCAAAAAGCAAATGCTTCCGTCTGTGCTACTGTAAGCACTAGGGCAAATTACTCTGTGACAGAAAACCAGCAACACAAAGGCCTGGCAAGTGTTAATTTCAGTTTTGTATCCTGTAATTTGCAAGCTGTTTGAGATCCTGACAAGGAGATACAGGGAACGCAAAGAAATCCAAAAAGCCTATGCCACGGGTTCTACCCACACAATGCTTATTCTGACATAACTAGTTCAGGTCCATTTACTGTGACTGTGCCGAGTTGATCCCTTACACCGAACTCTGTCCTGAAATGAAAGAAATGGCCCTAGATCATTTTGCAAGTGTAACACAGTATTTCACCTCTACCAGCACTTTGGTGCATCAACCTCCCCCCACCCAAAACGAGAAAAAGATACGCACATTCCAAACAAGGCTCTCTCAGCGGGGCTCACCCAGTTCCCCCCTCCCTCCCTCGCCCCAGGCCTTGCCAGGTTCCCTCTGATTTTAGGTTTCATTTTGTTGTAAACAGCAAAACGAAAGGATAAAGCTTCCAAAGCGCGGATCCTTACCCTTGAAATCCCGCCATGCGCGCAAATAAGGAGGGTTAATTGTTTTTCCTTTTTTTTTTTTTTTTTTTGGGTTTTGTTTTATCATAGCAC
>JAWWLT010000092.1:32655054-32668062 GCA_035040995.1 Premnoplex brunnescens
AATCCCTGCCCCTCAGAATAAAGTGTTCATGCCCGTTTATCATTCCTCCTGTGTGGACCGTCCCCTTTTTCCCGGCGAAACACGGCAACGCAAAAATTTCTGTCATGTAAGATGAAACCCTTCTTCACATACTTGCTTTGGTTACAGCAAGAGAGAATGCCAAATGGATCATACAATTATTGCAGAAATTTAAACCCTTTTTCTCTCACTCTTGTATCTTCCTTCCTCACTTTCACACAGACATAAACAAAAGCAGTAGTCCTCCTCGCTGGACAAAGTATAGCATTTTTCCCATTTATAATTTCCATATAGGTCTAGGAATCTCTATGGCTGACAAGGAAGATGCATACTCCAAAATATACCTTTTCTTCACCATTTCCTTTATATGGACTTTGAAATACGAGAGGCTTGATGAGCCACTTATTTTGCAAATACATGACAATCATTTCCATCCTGAGAATTTTTGCTTTAAAGGAGGTACAGAAGTATTTGAGACACATGTGATGCCTCTGTAATGTACTTCAAAACTTTCTCCCCACAAAGAGTCATATGAAAAAAATACACGTCAGGAAGACAAAAACCCACTGTTGAAAATCTTGGAAACAAAGGCATGTCATCCCAGCTTATTAATAGCGTTCAAGTTAGATAAGGAAGACTGTTCTTTCAAAGACTTATTACTGAGAGCAGAGGAAAAAATATGACATACTGATCTATTTTTAACAAAGGTGAATGTATTTCTATATAATACGTAAAATACTGTGTAGATAATCTTGTGAGATTTTTCTCCCAGTAGTGTTGGATTAATTAGCAAATATTACAAGGTATTTTCAAGTCACATTATGAGCATAATACCTCATTCTGTTTCAATTTTTCTTAGTATTTACATAACTTGTTCTTTGCCTTTATAATTTTCATTTGTTTATTTACTTTTTATGTGTAATATCTTCATAACTTTTTTTTTTTGCTTTAATTACAGTCATGTCTCTTCCAATTCAAATGCATTTGCTAGTTTTTATGCATGTATTGGGTAAAAAAAAAATAGGCTTTACTTTGTTCTGAGCTGATACTGAAGATGAAGTCTATACAAAACTAGGTAGAATTATTTATTTTATTTTAGTGGTTTCAGCTGTGATGGTCCAAGGATACAAATTAGATTGGTTTTATAGTGATATTTACCCAATAAGCTTCTAGTAGGATGATGAACATGAAAACAAATAGCAACCTATGGACTACTAGCAGCACTTAAACTCAGACATTATCAGTCCCACCCTCATAAAACCAGCAATCATCTAAAACATATGCTTGCATAAAAGCCTCAATTACTTTATACTCAGCTACACTTATAACAGAACTTGGAAAGAAATTCACAAAATAAGAGTAACACAAGGAAAATACAGTTAGGCTCAGAACCTCTAGTATGGCAAGAAAAGTTTAGAAACATCCAACTATACAGAATACAATATGAAGTGATATCTCATACAGTTATTTTATACACTCTGCTTTGAAAATTCTGTACGAGTTCATGAAATACATTGAAAGTGGGAACTTCATTTCCCCACAAGTCTGTGGGACTCATCAGAATTGGGCCTTCTGGAGACCATACCAGTGTTGATTCAGACCATTCCAAAGTTGGAACCAAATTGCACCAAACCAATGGATAGAAGACTTGCCCGTACAAGAAGTTCACAACTATTTCAATAAGTACCTCCCACAGATGAACCATCAAAATATAAGAACTGTATGTATGCACTTAACAGAATGTGATACACTCCACTGCATTCATCGTATGTCTTCATGGAAACAATGTAGTGCCACACTGAACAGACACTGCTCACCAGCATTGAACTGATCAGTGAAGGGTGGGGATACCCATTTAGTAGTAGTATTTTTACTGTTCTTGATACCTTAATATTTTTCTGGGGAGATTAAAAAAATACCTTCAAAACCAAAATTGGCTGCAAACTTTCACACAAGGGGAATAAAACCATCTAAATAAGTTTAATAAAAATACTGGATTTTTACATAGAAACACAGAATTGTTTTGGTTGGAAAAGACCTTTAAGATCATCAAGTCTAACCATTAACCCACCACAGCCAAGTCCACCATTAAAACGTGTCATATCTATGCATCTCTTAAATACATCTATCCATAGTGACTCCACCACTTCCGGGAGCAGCTTGTTCCAGTGCCTAATAACCCTTTAAGTGAAGAAATTTTTCTTAATAGGTTTCTTTCTACTTGTGTAATCTGACATTTCTATGCAAACATTCTCTACTAGCACTCACTTTTACTCTATCCCTTGCTAATGTTTGCCAGACTGTTGGTGCAGAGCATTGTTTTTGATCTATCTTTTTTTGATGTTGATTTGTACAATTCAGTTAAATTTAGACGTGTTCTTAGCTTGATATGTGCAATTTTTGTTTGATTTCTCAAACGATCTTAATCTGGTTTGATTTCTTCCCCAACTTTCTGTTACAATGGTAGATGCAATAACAGAAATTTGTATATAAATACCTGTTAGTGTTACTGTGACTCAAAATTCTTCTGGGCATAAATGCCTAGATAAAGATTCTTAAGACTTTCCCATGCTTCTTGTGCCAGAAGTAACTAGACTACCACACATATGAAGTTCTGTATTCCACAGTCTAAAAATAATTGTTTTCAGTCTCTTTATGTTTAATAACATTATTGGAGCAGTTCGCCTGAATACTCTTCCATAGTCTGGAGCCAACACATAGCAGTCAAACACATATTTCTAGTATACTGTTAGTATGTAGAGTAAAGGTCACATTGTAGATCTTGGTAAGATCTAAGAGAGCTCATTAACTTACAGAGATGCTCAGTACATGCATGTTAAATCTTTTCCTTCCTTCTTAACTCAAAAGGCAAACATACATAGCATTTAGGTTCAGTTTCAGAAAGCAGATAATTAATGATCACCTCAACCTCCAAGTGATAGTATTTTGTGGTCATTATAATTGCAGAACAGTTCCTTCCATTCTTTTCTGTAGCTTACCTGTGCCCTTTAACATCTCGAATGTTTTCATGTACTGTTTTCTTTTAAAATCAAAATTCAAATGAATATCTCACAGGTGAGTGGGTAGTTCTAAAATGTATTTTCTCAGCAGGTCTTCCATGAATTTATAATTTTGGAATGTACTGAAGTATGATTGACAAGACTTCACCATGCTGTTTCAGATTGAACATATGAATTTGTAATTTGGGAACACATCTCATGATACATAGTTGATTAATGTACTCTTTTATACTATTTTCTACACCCTGTAGATCCTATATACAGATGGTTACAAAGCAATCTCGTATTTTAAACAAACATGAAGAATCTTCATTTAAATATTTTGCTGTGGAAAACATATTTCTGTCTAAACAGAGTTACAGTTTCACTTTGTTTTTTCTTTTGTGAAAGTTTTGCTTTAACTCTCTTCTATGGTGATAAAAAAATTATATAATCATGTCATCATTTGGAATAATAATAAAAAAAATGTCCCATGGAAATTAAATCAATATTGAAAAATGTAGGAAAGTTGCCTCAAGCTTGAGTTTTTAATGAATCAAGTGAATCTGAAATAAGCTAATCAGCCTACCAGCAAAGATATTGCAGAAAGAAAACTGTTTGAAAAATATTGAGGTAAATTTTTCTTATTAATTTTTGATCTGGAATGGATTTGCTTTCATTAAGAAAGCAAAATAATTTTTTAGTTCCTGATGTTAGGAGATGTTTAGAATTAACTCCCCAAAAAGCTTACCATGGAATGAAGTTTTAACTGCTTGTAGAAATCATCAGCCTTTGCAACAGGATAGTATCTGAATATCTTGGACTTTAAGAGGTTTTTTTGATTGTGGAACAATTCTGGGCTGAAGATACCTTTGGCATTGGAAGGATGCAGCTGTGAGCATGGGAAAATGGAGAAAAACATGTATATGGACTTGCAGCAGCACGGGAAAGTAGAATAAAGAAGAAAAACAACTGAGAAAAACAAGATATGTTTTGAGTCTTACAGCATGAGGAGAGATGTGAACTACCCATCAGAAGATGTTCTAAGACTTGTGGGGAGAAGTGCTTGACTAATAGAGTGTGGCATGTATAAGTGGACAGATAAGAAAATGTATAAAAGAGAAACCTTCTGTTAATAAAGGGACTGCTAGTTGTAAATATTCCTTGCCCCAAACCTGTGTGTGCGTGTGTGTGTGTGCGCGTGTGTGTGTGTGTTTGTCTGTTGCTGAATTTGTGTACTGTAGCACAACTGAGGAAGGTAATCCTTGGCGTATTTTTACTTGTGGTTCCAGAGAATACAACAATACAATTTTTAATGAGGTAGATAGAAAATAAATCTTTCTTTCTTCTGTAGGCAACTTATAAATCAGAAGACACAAGTCATATGGATTGTCCAAATAACAACATCAACATGCATCCTGTGTAGGAAGAAGGATTTAGATTGCAGCTACATGTTTGTCAGTAGTGGGGCTGAAGATATTGCTCTCTGTCTTTGCATGTTGTACTCACCTTTTCACCGTCTCACACACAGTATTTACACAGTGGATTGTTGGTGAATAATGTCAGGACTGCTGGAAGTTACATACAGATGAGCAGGCATTCATGTATACATGCATACTAGAGGAGTTTGGGGTCAGCAACTGTCTGATCTAGCATCACTGCTGCTAAGTCTTGACAAATGACTCTGTTTAGCTAGACAGAGAATTGTAGCAAAGGTTTAGGTTAGTAATGATGGGACTGTGTAAAAGCAACAGTGCAACAAACAGCAGCTGAGGCAGTGGAGACGTGGAATGTGCCGATGACCCCTTGATTAGGAGACCATCAAGATCCCATAAAATCTGTGTCCGTCTTTGCAAGACACCCTGACTGGGAGTCAAAGGACAATTGATAAATCCCAGTAACATAAGAGAGTTGGGACAGGGTCATTATAATCTTCTAAGAAGAAAAAGAGTACAAGGAAACAGCATTTCACCAGTAACCTTAAAAGGGACCTAGAAAGAGTGTTGAGGATAGATAGTCTATGTGCCTTGTCCTTTGCATCATCAACTAAATCTGAATGCTGTAAAGACACCTGGCAGCACACAAAGTGGCACCTGATGCTTGAAAAATGACAGACCTCTTGGACACACACTTTGTTCTTGTGAGTATGGTGCTTCTGGGCGTGACAGCATGTGTGATATCAATTTTATTGTAAAATAAAAATACCTTTTCTTCCTATAAGGTCTCATTTTGAGCTTTGCTGCCAGTATTGCAATATTATTTTCTGTCTAGAGATCTGTGTAGCAAAGGGAGTGTTGAAAAATGAAAGAATGTAAGAAGAAATGAGACTAGAAATAAAAAAAATGGGTCTTCTTAGGAGGATGTCTGTTACTTCACATGGCTGGAACACAGCTCCCTCATGGCTTCTCTATTAAATATAAATTGCAGTGAAAGTGCAATTGAAACAAAACTGCATGTTCTAGCATGATAATTAGTAAAATTTGTCTAACTAACAACAGTGTTAAAAGGGGGTACTGAATCAGCACAAAAGGAATGTTGTGGTTAAAGTGTCTCATTTCACCAGAGATAGAGGTAGATCCCATAAGCTCACTAAAAAATACCTATCTATTTAGATAAGGCCTACTATGAGTTTTCAAATTATTTATGCCAGTGTGTGCCTATTGCAGTATAACCAGTTTCTTGAAAATTTGCTTTAGCTATTCATAATGGAAATTCAAAATATGGGGGAACAAATACATTATGGAGAGTCACTTTTGGCAGGCGAGGTAAATTCAACATGATTTACAGGGCACCTGTTCTTTTCCTTCACAAGTATGGTCTTTTTTTTTTGCCATCTGTATATGCTTTGTTTTAATTATGTGGTATCTTCCTTTGTGCTTATAAGCAGTTTTCTGCAATATGAATGTGTGGGCTATAGTTTTAACCATCCAAACACTTCTTAGAGGTGAATGGCAAAAGGACAGGAGACAGCATTGAAAATTCTGTCTCAGTGTAAACAGCTTTCTCCTGGTAAAGGGATCAGACCCTGAAATGAGCTGCCCAGAGAGTGTGGAATTTCCCTCTTCACAGATTTTCAAATCTGGACAAGTCACTGAGCAACCTTGCCTTAACTTTGAAATTAGCTCTGCTTTGAGCAGTTAATTGGCCTTCGTGACCTCCAGAAGTCCCTTCCAATGTAATTTTCTGTATGATCCTGTTAAGAATTTCTCTACTATCCTGTTAAGAAAACCCTAGTTATTTAATGTCTTCATCCTGCTTCAGGGCTGAGCATCCTTCTCTGTGGAGGCAATTCTGAGCTTTCTTAAACAACATATGAAAACTGCTTATATAAGTGCATGAGATAAAAGCATTATTTCCTCTAAATCAAGAAATATCAGGGGAATGTAACCCTTTAGTAAAGTCAAAACAGTACTAATGTTAAAAAGACAGGAAAGCTGTTATCTGCATTGTAATAAGCTAATATGTTCCAAATATCCAGAAATATTTCAGGGAATTAAACTGGACTCTTCCATACATACAAACAAGAGGTAACTTTAGCTTCTGTAGACAACTGTTCCTTTCTTCTGCATCCTTCTACGACAGTGTTCACACCAGCAGGCTGTAGAAGCAAGCAGGACTGAACTACGTAAAACTAACAGTTTAAGTTCACCTCAGCTGATCAAAGAGCATGAGATAGAAAGGAAAGTAAGAACTATGCAATTAATTATACAGGCATTTTTAAAAATACTGTGCTAATGTTGTTAATTTGCATATGTTAAAGTAACTAATTACTTTGTTATCGGTAACACATAATTTCAAAGTCGTTGCACAAGCTTGTTGAAGACACAATATCTAAATGAGTAAGAGTTTGCAATTATTTGTGAATGTCGTCCAGAACCTGTTATTAACATCTAGGTATAAGGAATTATATTGTCCCTAAGTCCTTGCCTTAAAAATCACCATAATTATGTGATAAATAGTTTTCAGTAAATACACCAAGTCAGACGATAATTTCAGATTTTCATTACATACCTGTTCCCATCAGTGTAGGAAAGTTCAAATTTTTATGGTGCTTCTATATTGCATAAGATTCAGTGAAAGAGACATGAATTGACCACACATCTCTAGACTGAAAGGATCAAAAAACAAGTGGTAAATTGACACTTATTTCTGTATTGGTACAGTTTTAATATTTTTAATTGTCTAATTAATGTGTCTCAATAGTGAGCATGGGATGGAGGAAAGGGACAAAACACTAAAGGATGGAATGGAGATCACTTGTCTGATTTAATGACTTTTTAGTTATGTTCAATATAACATGATATGCTTATTATCTTACAGCAAAGAAGGACATATGCTGGTAGTAAAACTGGATTATAATGTCTCTTGAGTATCAACTTGAAAACACATGTTTTTCACATACAGATACACATACACACACCAGAGTTAATGGCTAAAAAGCTTTCAAGCATCAAGCAAGCAGGTCTGACTGATACTGGAGAAGAGTATCATAAGACCTGAGTAAATAGATTTGAAGAACACTGAGTACATCCAAATGGAAAAACCTTAAAAGCATTTCACTGTGTCCCGACTACATCCCAACTGAATGAGACCTGAGAGTATCTTTGTACATATCCTGGATTATTTTGCAGTGCAAAATGTGTGTAATCAAGCCAGGAGGAAGCCAGCTAGGTTTTTCTATCTCCTTCAGTCTGGATGACTAGTGTATGAGAACTGTAGAATTGACTACAAAGTGCATCTGTTGTGTTTAAACAGCAGAAACAATTTTACAGTGGTCATCCACAATGTCTTTCCAATCTTTTCAAGTGGTTTGTGTGAGACAGTAGACTATTATATTAATTATTGGGTCAGAACCAACTCAGGTGTGTGTGTCCATCTGAGGGAAAGGGTCAGGTCGAGTCTCACAGATGTGAGGTCAGGCCATATCCCACACAGCAGCCCCTGCAGCCTCCTGGGGCAGCCCTGGAGCAGCTGTCAGCCAAAAAGCTGCCTGAGAGCACACTCACACCTGACGCCCTTGGACCCGTAACCCACCCTTAGATTGGCGGTCACACTGGGAGCACTGTCTATCACTCCACCCTGAAGCCCTGGAGTGGCCAGTGGGCCAGAAATCCTGTCTGAGAGGGGTGACCACAGGGGACCTGGACTATTTTGCAGTGCACATAAAAACAGCACATGTGGCCTCCATCTTTCACTTGAGACCAGCCTCCACCATGTAGAAGCTGGATTTGCACAGGACTCTGATGGTAGCAACTTCTTCTTCTCTCTTTCTTTACTCCTTCTCTTAATCTCTTTTCTTAAGTTTTGGGTAACTTAAAACCAGTGGCTTGGATTTTGCTAAACTGTGTGGGTTAGCATATGCTAAGTCATAGCTTTGAGGTATACTTTAGTTTTGGTTGTATGCTACCCCCTTAAACTTTTGCCAAGATCTCTCATTTTGTCCCATATTTTCTAAAACTATAAGTAAAAATATAGCCTGATAAAACATGGTGTGGTGTCTTTTCTTTACACTACCTCAAAATATTAAAGAACCAAGAGCTCTTCAAAAATTCTCTAGGTGAATTGTTGGAGCCTTGTATATTTTTGGTTTGTAGCTAAACTGTAAGACACCAGTTAGCTTGTCACTCCAGGGCTGCAGTCTTTCATCTTACCTAGAAAGTACTCCAAATCTGGGGGTGGGTAGAGTTTATGCTTCAGGTATCTCAAAAATAACCTCTTTGGAGATATGGTTGTCACTACATTCTACCATACCTTGACATTCAGAATTACTAATTTTGACACTAAAATGTCTGTCAGCCTATGAGCAGGACCAAAAGATCCTATAGCCTCCTCTCATTTGCCTTCTCATGTTCCATGTATGAGAGAACCAATTTCATTAATATGTATTATTTATTAGGAGTAGTAACTTACTGTTGTCCTTAAGGTTTCTTAGATGTACAGCTATGGGTCTCCCTCTTTTCCTCTCTCTTACCAAAAGCAAAGCCATCAAAGAACATGATCTTTACAGTTATGTATTTTTAGACATTTAAAAATTTGGTTTCAAAATGACCAAATTGACATAATTAGTTTAGAGATAATGCAGTTAAGAGGCTTTTACTGTGGAGCAAGCCAGGTAAAACTTCGTTTTATTTTGTAAAGTCTTTACTGCCTAAATTTTGTATCTATATTACCTTAATGTTGATATAGTATAAGATATATGCTTGTTTTACATGGTGGTGTGACTTCTTAGAGCTTTCTATCAACAATAATCTGATGGAATCTGTATCTGTTTGTATTGCTGATTAAATGGGATGAGTGGAAAGAAAAGGTAGGGGTGGGAGTGTATGAAAATAATGTAGGAAATTACCTGTATATTTGAAGCAAAATGTTATTGATAGATTAAAAAATACAATGGCCCTACTGTTTTATTCTGCACTCATTGCTCCCACTGTTTGCTGTTTCTCATAACTTGGATAATATTATGAGGAAATTAGGCCACATGATAGTATACAGAAGCTATTCATGTTTATGAATATTCCCTTGACACCTCTATAATCAAGTGTGTGAGGTGATTTGTGAATGGATTGAATTCTATGGAGATAATTATTTTTGTTCTTTTGACCCCTGAGGTATACAACACAATGTCTCATCCCTGAATTAAGTCTTCACATCAGTAAAGGTTCATTCCCACTAACAATGAACTATGGCACTACTAGTCAGATAAATGTAGTGCAGGTCTGACTTTATTATCTTTACAGTGAAAACAAAAGGAAGATTTGCCATAATGCTTATTTCTAATCCGTTCTTTGCTTAATTAAATTTGATCTAAATTAAATTAATCAAATCTAGAAGTTAAATACTCACTGATAGCTGATGTAATGAGCAGCTTATTAATTTTTGATTGAAAGAGTGGTTCCATTACAGAAAATAATAGCAGATTTTGTCTGCTGTGTTATAGCAATCTGACTCATCAGTGACAACACCTAAGATAACTTTTAGGAGTCCCCATTAACTACATGATGAAAGAAGAAAAACAAATCTCAGAACATCGATTAGAATCTAGACTCTAGCATTCTGAATTGCTGTTAAATTAGCTTTTATACAGCTTACAGATGGTTCTAGTTGCTTTAGAGACATAGTCCAAAATATTTGGGGTGAAGTTTCAGATGAAACGAAGCCACAGCACTAATGTTCTGCTAGACTACTATTAGATTAGTGATTCTTCAGACTGTCAAAACCAGCTGTGTTCACTAAAGGCACACAGACCTTATGCACTGTACCCTTGTCAGTTCTATGAAAATAACCTGTGACTGATTTGTTGCTTTAAACTCTACAAAACCAGGAATCAAGGTGTATGGTATGAATATATATGTCAGATATAACCACATTAAGAAAATATATTCTGCGAACATGAATATTCCTGCTTTAAAAGTAGTTGTATAGATTGCTTCCTTAGATGAAAAGTGTCCATATTCTACACAGGAAGGAGTCCCTTAGTCATGGAAAGTGTGATTTGGTGTATCCTCTAGAGGCTATTTCAGAGTATAGGAATTTGCATTGTATGAAAGAAATATGACCACAAATTTGTGAAAGCACAAAATGAAATGGCAGAAGAAAATTTAGAAACAAAATGTGTATGAATAGCATTTAGAGAAGCACGTCATCAAAGTCAAAGAACATAGTAAAAGCATTTCTCAAGATCAGGAAAGCAAAGACAGACTGATGCCATTAAGAAAAGATGGAAAATTGTCAAAGTTGCCCACTGACTTGTGACAAATGATATAGAGTAAAGAGGCAAAAAGTTCTATTTTTTTTAATACATTTTAGTGACTGTGGACCACTTGCTTGTTATCAGTCATGGTAACCCAGGGTACATGAAAAGTACTTGAGAGCAACCATCTCTTTTGTTCTGGATTACTGTCCCAGTTACAGTGGCTGGGACCAGTTTATCACTGTGTGGGTGTAAACAAAACTGTATATTCTACATCCTCTATGTCATTTCTCATGAGTTGTTAATAATGGATCATTTGCAGCAGCTGCCTAGGGCACACCTGACATCTCAGGCTACAATCTGGGTGTTAAAAATCCTGAGAGGCATGGGAATGTTTCTTTGTCTTCATTCCAGTGACTCAGCTGTGATAACTTCCCTCTTGGAAGGCATTAAGACCTTCACACCCAGCCTGAGGGGTCATGTCTGCTAATGGGCCATTAGGGACTGGCACAAGAGGCAGCTGCAAGGACCTAGACCACCAAGGATTCCAAAAATATCCCATGACTCACAGAGTTAAATCACCCCTTGTGAAATTTCCCACCCTGGGAAGACGTTCTGGGCATTCCAACCTGAACCTAATCATACATAATCTTCAGGTTTTGGGACTTCTGGCACCACTCATGTCATCCAGAGCAGTACTATGACCATCATCCTCACCGACATGTTTTCCTTTCCTTTAACTTTGCACCCAAGGGGATGACATGGTGCTCAGCACAGGGGCTAATGAACTGTTCTTATCACAGGGTGCTGGGTTATACGTCTGTCTTTGTAGTTTAAAACCAGTTTTCTCTGTATCATTGTATTTATTGTAATCTTTTTATTAAATTGTAATTCTGACTTGTAATCATTCTTCAGCTGGGTTCATTTGTCCTGCTGGTTTACTTTTAAAACACAGTTACACACAACAAACTTTGTCCAGGTAAGCTAGATATACACTTCTTGTGTCTTGTGACTATGAAAATTAAGTATGATAGGATAAAAATAGCTGAGTGACATCAAGTTTTTTTAAAAAATAAAAATCACCTTATCTTCAGTCTTAGATTCAACTTGTTATTTTAGTTGTTGCTAAAAAAAAATTAGGACATAGGTTGCTTGTTTAGACATTTTATATGCCCAGTAGACATGTGGTTCTAATTTGGGCATGGCAATTTCATGAAGCTATGGTCTTAGAAGGACTGCTTTTCATCCAGCTCTGTGGGTTCTCCCATGTTGCTACAGAGGTAACATTTGAGTTGTCATCCTTGTCAGAAATTGGTGAATGAATTCATATGCTATATGTGTTGTCATCAGCTTCAAGGATATTCTTGTGTTCTTGACTCTGAATGTGATGCAAGAGATCATAGTCCTGGGGATAATTTAGATTCTTTCACACTATAGCCTCCCAGGTTTCTGGCTTTGTTTATTTTGTCTGGCTTTTTTTCTTTTTCTGCTAGTATCAGATTACTGATAAGAAAATAAAATAACCAATACTTTATGACTTAAAATAAGTGAATTTGTCCATAATGGGAGAAGCTGAAAATATTTGGCAAATATAAATTTAAGATTTGTGTTAAGAAAGCATAGATTATGGGATGGTTTCAGTCATTCTTTAAGTCATTTCAGATAAAAAAATGCAAAAATCTTGTCTCTGTTCACTTTGAATTAATATTGTCTGATAATCAAAGATGCATCTAGAGCCATTAATCTAATTGTGAGATTCTATGAAATATGAGGATTGTTTGTTTACCAGTTAAACAGACACATTACAGTAAGAATATCATATCTTTGTCCATCAGAAGTAAAATTAAATATTAACATTTCTATCTTGGTAATACCTTAAGCTAAGTTGCAAAAAGTTTTCATAATTTTCTACTGAATCCTGGACATGGGGTGAGACCTATAACAGTTTAAGAAAGCTACTCTACATAAGCCAGATTTTACCAGAAATATTTTTTTCTGGACTTTGGAGGAACAATATGTAAATAAAAAGTCAATAACTGCTAAGAAAACCTGAAAGTCTTATATAACAGCAATTGAAAGTCTCTTGTTACATACAATGTGAAATAAATTCATGAACTTAAAATTTTACCTTTAAGATTGGAAACTTACCTTGGGATCACTTCCAGTCTGAATTATTCTATTGTTGCCGTAAGAAAGGGGGAAAAAAAACTTCCAAGACAACTTCATGTGGGTAAAGTAGAGAAGAGTTCTTTTACTTATAGAATTTTGGGGTACAGAATATAAAGGAGTATAAAAGAGTAC
>JAWWLT010000092.1:32668162-32684445 GCA_035040995.1 Premnoplex brunnescens
ACAGACAAACAAACAAACAAAAAAACCAACAAAAACCCCCACTTAAGTAACTTGACATAGTTATGATGAGTTCACTCTGAGGAGGATGCCGAAGACATAGTCATCTCTACTTAAGTGCAATCACATCTATGTTGCAAATAATAGACAACCTGATTGTGGAGGTCACTAACACTTTTAATGTCATAAATAATAAGATCAAGAATTATATCTAAAATATAGCTGTTTGTGACAAGATTGTAGGAAATTATATTTTTCTGAATACAAAAATACCTGATTTTGATGTTTTCTACTATTGCACTTGGAAAAATAAAATGCAAAGTGCACAATATTTAATTATATATTTACTCAGGTATTAAACTTACAAACACATCAATACTCATTGGTCTAATCTAATGTTAATAGTATTACTATTTTGCAATTACATTTAAGTCAACTTACACATATTTCAAAACCAGAACCTGGTACTACATTAAGGTTATGGGAATTTAGCAGAAAATAAACCACTTGTGTTCCAGCTCATCTTCAGAGATCAGAGGGCCTGGGTGTGACTGGACTTTATTTTTGATTATAACCAATTTAGTACTGTAACTCTGGTTAAGTTCAAAAGAAGAACTTGCACAAGCACAGGTGCAGTTTGCCAGTCCAGTGCTATAGGTCTGATCTCATTCAATAATAGGTCTATAGGTCTGACTCTGTTCAACAATTCAGTATAAATGTGATTTCATTCAATATGGATTTTGCACAAACCAGACACACTCATAGTGAGGTTTATTGGAGCAGCAGAGCAACAGAAGGCATGTTCAGGATTGCCAGTGACAAATGCACTAACTACAGAGTGTTAATATGGGCCACACAAGGAACTATCGTAAGAGATATTCTTATATTTTTATATATATATATATATAGATATATATAAAAATCTGTATATATAGGTATATATGTGTATATATTTGAAAATTAGTATTCTCAGGTGTGATCCAATGCAGTGGGAGGACTAAAACTCACTGGCTTGGTTTGGGACAATTTGGAGGGGCAGAGACCTTGGATAGAAGTCTCATCCCTTGGATCCAATACCTCTGATTTCTTCAATACATACAAAGAGACCAAGTATGCCTAGATGTAAGTCAAAAAATAACCGGCTTTCTCCTATCTATCTAGCAGTCCCCACAGAGGCTTCCATCCATGAGTTAGTGTAGGGGGAGACTATTGGACCCTCCTCTCACCCAACAATGTCCAAGGCCAATTGGATGGCTCTGAGTTCTGCAACTTGACTTGATCCACCTTGTCCTTCAGTGGCTGCTGCAGCTTGTTGTGTGGGGTCCCATATGGCTGCTTTCCGTTTTTGGTTTGTCCCTTCAATGTGGCAATAACTACCAGTGAAAATCATCCTCCTTTTTGTCCTCTGGCAGTTGTTTGTATGGTGGAGCTTCCTCAGTATGTGTCACCTGCTCTTCTTCCTCTTTGTCTGCTAGACCAAAGTTCTCACCTTCAGGCAAGTTCATGTTTTGTGTCAGGGCGATTAGGGTTCCCTCTTCAGGTGTGGTCTGTGATCAGGGCAATCCACTCTTCTCCATGTGGCATCAGTTGTATGATGCATGGAGGGAATTTCTCCTCTGAATATCCGCCCCAACACTGGTAGTCGGGTACCAGGAGTAGCTGTGCTTCTGTGCTAATTACTTCTGAGGCAGCTTGAACCCCTTCATATGCTGCTAGAATCTCCTCTGTTGGAGTGTACTTGGCCTCAGATGCTCTATAGTCTTGACTCCGGTATACAAGAGTCATCTTTGAGTCTCCCCAGGGTCCAGGAAGGACTATTCTCCCTGGTTGTGGTGAACATACTGAAGTTCCAGCATGTCTGGCACAGTGGCACTCAGCAGTAGGGTAACTCCATTCAAGCCACGATAGTCCACTGTCAATCTCCATTCTCCACTGGACTAATGCACAGGCCAAATGGGGTTTTTGAAGGGTGAACGAGTCTTTTTCGCTGACCACTCCCTGGGTCTCCAGTTCACAAGTCATCTTGTGGATGGTAATCATGGAGTCTTAACTGATACAGTACTGCCTACGATGCAGTGTCATGGTGGGAACCAGTGCTTGCTGTTCTTCCACCTTCAAGAGTCCTGCATCAGAGCAGTTTCCTGGCAGACCAGGAAAAGTATTCAATAGTCTAATCCCTTCTGTCTCCACAGCAGTAATTCCAAAGGCCTACAGATGTCCTTTTGGGTCTTTGAAGTACCTGTTCCTGAGGTAGTAAATGTGATGGATGGGGAGTCTGGTCCAGTAACAATGGAGTGTTTCTGCCACTCTTTCCTGGTCAAGTTCACTTCAGCTTCTAACACTGTCAACTCTTGTGAACCTCTGACACCCCAGAAATGAAAACAGAGTCTGCCCCTACATGTCCTGATTAAGGTACATTGAGTGCCAGCGTCAACAAAGGCCTTGAATTCTTGTGGTTCTGATATGCCAGGCCACTGGATCCACATAGTCCAGTAGACCCTACTGTCTCTTGTCTCCCCCTGGCTCTAGGCAGGGTCTCTCTAGTCTTGGTAGTAGCTGCTTCTACCTCTCCATCAAGGAGGCACCTTCTAGTGGGTTGAACATGTCATCATCCCATCTGTTTTGCCTAGATATTTGCCCCCAGGAAACTGGCACTGGATTCACCCTTGCTGACTTCCTTTTGGCATTTGCTTTCTCCTTCAGCTCCTGTATTTGGGCTTCTAAAAGAGAAGTAGGTTTACAATCCCACTGACTCATGTCTTCCCCATGCTTGCGTAGGAAGTATCACAAGTTGGTTTGTGGGGAGTATTCCCTCTCACTATTGGGGGGGGGGGGGGCATGTGTGTCTGACCTTGGGAGCTCTGTTTTGCACTGGTGTGAAAGGAAAACTGTTCAACTTAATATTCTCTTTAAGCTTTTGGTAGTTGTCTGTAATTAGTCTCCTCTTTGAAATTCCAGAGGTCCTCAACCAGCTTTTCCACAGAAGAGACTTTGTTTAGGATGGAGCATGGAAGGTGTCTTTGTATGCCTGCGGCTTCCTTGCCATAGCACCCACTGTTTCTTTTGCTTCACCCCACTGAAGCGTGGTAAGGAAGAAGGCATACATCTGTGGTATGAGTCATGCAAGTGTTGATGGTCAATAATCTAAACGTTCCATCTTTGGGGGCAGAAAGCTGAAAACTTTTATTGAACACTCATGCTACAATATATAGAACCGAGGGGCAGGACATGTTAATAAGGGGGATGAGTTATGTTAACTAGGGTTAGGAAATCCCTTCACTGTATTTCACAATAGGGTAAGCATTTCTCCACAGTGGACCATTTGGAGAGAACAAAGGGTTTCTGGGTGTCTTGCAACATCTTGTAAAGTCCTTCCATATCTTGCAAGGGGAGACAGGGCTAATACACATAGATAACTGTAAACAGTCCTAATCCTCAAGGAATCTTCTCATGGCAGACTCCTGCCTTATCAACGGGATGAACTTCTCTCAGTTTCTGTTGCTCAAGGTTTGATCTCTTCAAGTCTCCATCTCATAATAACTGACTTTCTTCCCCAACATGCAAGTCTCAACCACATTTGCAATGTACACCTAACATTGTCTGATCTTCTGGAATCTGGCCTATTGTTGTAGAAAATTATCTAAAGCCTGGCTAGCTCTGTCAGTCATTTCATCCCTTGTTCCGGGATCTTTCTGTAGCCTTACTACAGCTGGAGATCTTCCTCACAGAGCTATCTCCCCCTTGCACTCACTAGGAGTCATTTCCAGAAATGGAGAGGTTCTTGCTTTTTTAGGAACCTGTTTGATACCTGCATCTCAGAACAGGGATCCTAGGTGTCTCACTTCAGTATGTCCAGGATGATGCCATCGTCAGAGGTAGTAGCCAAGTCAGTATGGGCTCATCTGGTCATCCAGTGAGGTCTTCCTGCAAGTTATTTAGCATGTCTAATGATAGGGATTTGGTGATGATTTTGGTTTCTGATTCCTCCACTGGTTGTGAAGGTCCTGGTTCCCTGTCCCTGTCAACTTTGTGTACTGACTTAATTTTATACTTTCTCTTTTGCATGGGAGCAACTGCTACTGGCTCTGGCTGCCCTTCTGTTTTAGCTACAGCTTGGATGATCATGTTATCTGTTGGTTTATTTTCTGCTGCACTATTTCTCTTCCCCTGTGATTGTAGGTGGTGCTCTACAGTTTAGACCATTGTACTATAAGCTTTGGCCAGGGTCCAGTACATTGCAGTGAGTTGGCCCTTTCTGGAACTAATAGAGCAATTTCCCCTCAAGCACTCTGCTGTATTACTAGGGATCTGTATTTGGTCAGGGGGGAGCTTCCAAACTATGGGGACAGAAGATTCCTTCGATAGTCAACCTATCTCCTCCCACATTCCCATCCAACCAGGATGGAGCAGGCTGTTGGACAGCGTCCTTAGTCCCTGGGCCAGGTTCCTGGACAGTGTGCCTAGTCTCTGGGGCAGATCTTGGGGTATCTATCCAAGAAATACTCCCCCTGTCTCTAAACTCTGAGTAGACCATAGTGAACAACCATGGCAGAATCATCAGCAAAAATACGGTATCTTTGGCAGTTAGGGGGAACCCTAAATTTCCCAAGATTTCACTACCAGACCCAAAAGAGAGGTGGGAGAAAGGCTGAGCAAAATCACCTTTACTTGTACCCCCTTTTCAGGCTGAGTGGCATTGTCAATAAACCACCAGAAGTAGCAGCCTGGACCAGGCCAGGCAGGGAACATTGAGTACACATTGCAAATAAATTATATCATCTTAAATGTCATTGTGTCATAAACCCATTTCAGACAAGACATTACCAAAGCAATCCTAATCCCTCTTTCCACTTTGACAAAGATAATTGCCAAAAGCACATCCGGGAATTTATGCATAGCTAGGTGCCATACCCACGTGAATAGATTGATTAGCATTTTTTTGCACAAAACTTCTATACACAACACTCAAATGTTTTGGTCAAAGATGTTGTGTTTCCACTTGTCTCTCAGGCCTCACATTATGTGCTAATTACGTCTAAATTTGGGTCAATTTGGAGGAGCAGAGACTTCAGACAGAAGTCTTCTCTCTTGGATTCATTACCCCTGGTTTCTCCAATATATAGAGAGACCAACTATGCCTGGATGTAAGTAAAACAATAACCCTTTAAAGAAGGCAAAACACCAAAAAAACCCCCAGAAAGGCACATTTATAGAGAAAAGGTGGATAACAGAATTTTGTGTAACTCAGAACACTCACATGAGGGTGTCCCTTCAAGAGATAAGGGACATAGTCCATTGGTCAATCCCAAGCAGGCAGAGATATTTCCTCCCTCCAGAGATGTTTTCTTCCTCCAGAGGTTTTTTCCCCCTCCAGAGGCTTTTTGTCACTCCAGTGTTTTCTGCCCTGAAGCCCTCTTTTATACTACAAATTCGGGCATGCCCCTATGAGGGGAAACATATTGTAGGTGGGGTTTGGTGACTTTGGTCATGCACACATTGCACAACCATGTTCTCTTTCATTTGCATCCTGAGAGGTGTGTAAGTTAATATGCTAATGAGGCTTAATGAGGATCTCCTGGATTTATAGCAGTCCTCCCCCACTGAGAGTAAAGGCTATCTGACCTTCATCAGAGGGTCTTTGTGTGCATCCTTATCTCCTTAATGAAACAGATTTATAACAAGGATTGATTTTTTTGTGGTGACGGCAGTGTGTCAATTGTCTGGTACTGGGGTGTGATGTTTTTCTGTGTCTCACTGAAGCAACATCAGAACAAGAGTCCTTCCTTTGCTTCAGGCCTCATTCAGTTGTTAAGCCTTGCTTAAGTGAGATGCAAGATAAGCAAATGGCTCAGCTCATGTTTTTCTCAATGAGACTCATCAATTCTTCACCATTGTAAAGAAACACCATACAATTCTGATCATTTGCCACACCTAGAAGCAGATTTTATAATCACAGCAGAAATCTGTCAAGATAGTAGGATTTGCATTTACTGCAGAATGCATGTTTATAATGTGTTAGTTCAACTTAATTCCATGCTCAAAGTGAAAGTTTCAGAAACTTTCAAATAAATTTGATGCTACTAATTCCCACCACCCTGCCTTGAAACCTGCCAAGGACTGCTTCTAATGTATAATTACTTTAACGACCCAAAAAATAAATACAAGCTCAGGTGATGCAATAATCTATATATCAAATCTCTTGCTCCTTTATCCTAACAGCATTGTGTTGTATTAACATGGTACAATATTGTTTTAGTGCAACATTAGTGTTAAGAGTTACAAATAGAATCTCTCTTCCAAGGGGTGAAGAAAAAGGATAAGTGGGATCAAATGGTAATTCATTGTACTTTTCCTTGTATGGCTGCCAGAGGCACTCTCAGTGGCTTTCTCACTCCCCCTCCTTAACAGGACAGCAGAAGGAAATAAGATGGAAAAGTTAATTGTCTGAGATAAAGGCAGTTTAACAAGAAAAGCAAAACCTGCACATGGAAACAAAGCCAAAAGAGGAATTTATTCACTACTTCCCATTGTCAGGCAGATGTCCATCCACTCCCTGGGAAGCAAGGCCTCAGGTCATGTAGCAGTTACTTTGGAAGATCAGCACCATAATGACAAATGTCACAACCTTCTCCTCCTTTTCCCCAGCTTTTATTGTTGAGCAGAGCATCACATGGTACAGGGTATCCCTTTGGGCAGTTGGGGCAACTGTCCTGGCTCTGTCCCCTCACAAATTCTTGCCCACTCTCAGCCTACAGGCCTTTGGTTGTAGCTGGGGGCTGTTGAGGGAAAGCTGTGATGCTCTTCAAGCACTGATGTATTTTCAATACTGTTCTAACTACTAGAGGAATGCTCAGCATTATAAGGACTACTATGAAAAAAACAGCTCCTTTCCAGTCAGACATTATACATACGTCCTCTTCCTTTTTCTTTTGTCTTACATTTTAAGTATCTATTTAGAGCACGTTTGATTTGGAATGTATTACTTTTTCTCAGTGTATATAATTTTGTGTAGTATATTTGAGAGATTATGTGTTTTAAAATGGTGCATAAATATAGTTTACCAGTGTTCAAGGCATTAAGTCCTTTGGAGTTACTGAGAGATGCATGGTATCAAAGGTAAAATGAAAAGTCCACTTTTCTCAAATAAGTTACATTCAGAAGTATATACAACCAAGAAGTCTCAGCTTCTCAGTCATTTTTTTATCTGAAAGAACAACTTTTCTCAAAAAATAGAGTACTTACCATGGGACTTATTCTGCTTAAGGTATGTTTATGTCAGCAGGATACTTATGTATCTGGTATTGAGAAACTAACTTTGCAGTGAAGTTTGAATGTACTTAAAGACCTGACAGTCAAAAATGATAAAGTATATACTTTCTAATGTCAGACAAGGAGATGTTCATGGAATCCTAACTGATTCTGTGAACATAATATTCTGTTATTCAGGGCAAAAACTTGTGAATTTTTTCCTCCACTGCTATGAAGCCTTCCTCTCCTGTATTATTGCTAATGCATTTGCCTTTCAATGACAATCTGAAGATTAATTTGCAAAACTTAGCTATTCATATTGTACACTCTTTGTGCCACCTACTGTTTTTCCTGCCACAGTCAAGCATGTTGGGAACAAAGTTGTGTTTTATTCCATTTCTACCACTTGAGAAACAAGACAGGAGATATGAAATTCAGATGAAGTAACAAGGATAATTAAGTGCAGCTTATGATGGTGGACACGTTGTTTGTGTCTTAATGCTTAGGTACGTGAACACAAATCGCTCCTTGAATAGTCTTGCACAGGGCCAGAAAGGCAAAATGCTCTTTCTTTGCTTCCTGGAGTATGAGAAGACTGAAGCATGAGGCTCTGCCATTGGTGAGAGGTAATGCAGCTTCAGAATAAAGCACTACCTTTTTTATCTTTAAACACTGTGGAAGGACAGGTAGCTGTTTGAACAAAGGGACAGCCTAATACAGAAAGAAAAATCGTTATAAGTTTTTGGACATTGGAAAACAGAATAAAATAATAAAAATTACCATTTCTGTTGTAAATTTCAGAAGGATTCATATGTGCATATATATACATATGTATACAAATCCCCTTAAAATCAAAGTACTTTGAAAAAGAATGGGTGTTCAATGAAATGAATTTATAATGAATAGTAAAGTTAAGTAGAAAGTTAAACAACTTTTTCTCTAAAATTATTAATAATAATTTGGTCCTCTTATGAATGAAACCAGGTCATTATATGTGGAAGACATGCCACAGGGCAGCTAGAGAAACACAGTAAATGAGATAGACTGAAAAAATAATTCTTTTGCTTGGATTTCTTTTCCCTGTAAGTACTGAAAAATGAAAAAGTGGTTCAATTAGTCAGGAATGGCAAAGTTTTATTCTTATGTTAAAAACTACTTGGCAGCATGGGAAAGAATCAAATCTCTCAACTAAACCTCAGTGTCAGGGTATTGCTCATCTGACTATGAGTCTTTTCCTTAAAAGAACCTTTTAGTGAGGGATCGAATGACCAGCCACAGTTGTACCAATAATTATTTTTTTTTGTTTTTATCTGTAGCAGGTAGATTTCACAACATCCACTTTCTTAAAAACCTACATAATAATATATATGACTATTGGGAAGGAAAATTGAACCTCATTAGAGTAATGAGTCAAAGCAGAGTTCTATTTCTAGTGAAGGTTTATCTCAATGGTCAAGTAGAAGAAAACTAAAGTACAAAACTCTGTAGCTTTAAGTAGTAGCTGTTGGACTCCATTGTAATTTACAAAAAGAGTTCAAGACCTTCCTGGAGAAAAGATCCATATTCTATTCTCCATCCCACTTCTGGTTAGTTGGACATCTCTTCCTGGTAGAAGATGGCACAGCCCTGTTATATTGAGAACCTCACTGTCTTTTCAGCTGAACCACAACGTCATTAGTGCTTAGAAAACTCCAGCTAGGACAGAGCAGTGTGAAATGTTTCCTCAGAAACAGTATATCAGGAGCAACTGCTTAATTGTTTAATAAGCAATCTGCATTGTTTTCCTGTGGGATTAATTCCCAACACAATTCAAAGATGTTTTTATTTTCTTCTAGTTGTCTCCATTGCCCAAGTAGAGGACACTCAAAAGACTGTGTGAAACACCATAGTCAAAGTCACAGCTGAAAGTTTAATGCTTCTGCCTTTGTGGAGTACCCTGGCATTAAAGAAAGATGAGGTTCATCTAAACTTACTTGTCAGGTGGCTTATCACTGTGAAATGTATGTACAAGGGATCTAGGGATCACAACAGCCTTCCTTTCCCAGCCACTTTTTGGACCTAATTGCAGAATAGTTTGGTTTGTTTTTTTGTTCCTCTGGTTTATTTGTAACTGTCTTTTCAAATGTGTGTGTGTCTGTAAAAATTATTGTAGAAGAAAATTCATCTCTGAATTTATTAAATAAAATATGAACTACTTGCTCTTTGATCCAATGATATCTTACTCTTTTAAAAACCTTTAGAATCTTAAAATATTCGTATTTTTTTCAGAGATTCTACTACTGCTCTGCCTTTTATGTGGTATATACATATTGTTGAATAGAATAACTCTGTCAATGAATATACATATTGTTGAATAGAATAACTCTGTCAATGAATTTGCATTGACTGTTCTTTAGCTTTACTTACAGCCATGCCTATTCTTTTATGTGAGAAGAGTTTGAGTATACCCTAACTTCACAATGATCCAGAGCATGTCTTGAGATTGTGGAGATATTCAAAAGACCTAACAAAAGGTCCTCATAAATGAAAGTAAGGTACAGAATTTATCTGGAAAATGCTGAGGACATTTTGTATGAAATATTCTGAAAGTGTCAGGCATTTCACATTGTTGTGAGAAATCAAAAGAGGTTTCAGATGCTTTTGAATACTCATCAGAGAAGCACAAGGGACTGCAGCTCACATGTACTCTATTTTAAACTTGGTAGAATAATATTCAGATTTTTTTTCTATAAACATGTACTCACAGGTGCATGTTAGCTAATTCAAATACAAGCTTCTAAAAGTATATATAATGAAAACAACATGAACAAAATATACAATGTAATACTATTAAAATGTACAAAGTAGTCAACCAGATTTACTGAGTAAAATCCTGGGTCCATTTCAGACTTGGGAGTTTTGTCAGAAATTTAAATAGGGCAGAGATTTCACTGTTTGTGTTCTGTGATAGAACAAAAGGGAATTAAGATTAAGTATATGGAAAGAAGGGAAAGAAGATGCATACTCATACTCAGCTCTCATGTAATTTCAAATAGCTATGGATTTATTGTATAATGACAACTATTATTGTTTGTCAACGTGATTTAAAACTTTTAATGGAGCTTTAAATTTGTATTTATTTTATCCTATTTTATATCTATATTTAGATGTGAAAATCAAGACACACTGAGATTGGTGACTTTTCATGGCAGTAGTTTGTTTCAAGTGTGATGTGAGAGTCTGGAGATTGAACAGGGATTAATATTGCAAGGAAATATAGCAGGAAATTTGAAAACTACCCTTCTTATTCAAGAATGGAATTGCTAAGGAATGCGTGTGCATATGTGAATGAGGTATCATAGTCACTAATTTTTGCCCATGTGGATGGATGTTTGTGCTTGAAGACAGTTCTACCAAGCCCAGAAAAGTTATTTATTTACATAATCTGCCCATTATAAGACTTTTTTTTCCCAGTGTGAATAAAGTGCCTTGGTCTCTCCGCATGACTCATGAGATGGCTACTAGTTTACTAGTTGCAGGATGATGACAACATGAGCAGAACACACAATTTTTTTTTCTTGATAAGGTCTTCCTTCAGATTTTTTTTTCCCCAAGAATTTATTTTTTTTTAATCTGCTATTGTTTTGACAGTGCGCCATTATCCTTCAACATAAAAACCTCAGAGAAGATTGATTTATTTGAATCCACGATGATTCAGTGATCCTTAAAAATATTGTTTAATCTTTGGCAAAGAAAAGAATTCATGTTCCTGGGACAATTCCAGTTTCCTTCAGCTCTGAAAGTTCCTAATAAAATGGGAAGTATTTGAAAGAAAAGGAAATCACATCCACTGTGTCAGGACAGGAGACTAAAGAGATGGATCCCTCTTCCTCTTAGAGACTCATGAGCCAAATGCAGTGTGCTCTCACCTCAATAGAGCTAGACAGCATTCGCATATCACACCTTGCCTTTGTTCAGACCTTCTAGTAAACATTTTCAGTGCTCAGTTAATAATGGATTGCAATTTTCTCCCAGCTTAACATTCAACTATCAATGTAAGTTCCACTTTTTACGGTTATAGATGCCATTACTCCAGTAGTCTTTACAGAGCTTTACAAAGACAATAGCATTTTACATACAAGATTAGGAGCAGTCAAACATAGGTTCCATGTGAAACAAACACCCAATAAGCTGAAGACTTCCCTGCTTTGATCTCACGTTCCCTCTCGACTATGTTGTGGAGAAACACCTGAGATCTGCAGACTACTGTCATTTTACCTGGCGCCTACAGCCTCACACCGCTGTGTGCCCGGGGTGACTTGATCCACGCCCCTGCTTGCCTGGTGACTTGGTGCTGGGTGACCTTTTGCTGTAAAAGCAATTCTTGCAGCTTAAGCAAAAGATACACTTGCAGCTTAAAGCATCGTTCTTCCAGGAGAGGATCATCAGCCTTAATGATTCTTCATTGTTAGACTGGGTCTTCTCGCCCTTGAGCACCAGCACAACCTAGAAACAAAACAAAGACAAAAAAGACTAGAAGAACTGGGTTTCCCAGGCAGAGCATACAGCAGTGAAGGGCATACAGATCACAACATGTTCATGATATCATAGAAAATTGATAAGTATTCTTTTTTAAAAAGTATCGTGTTCTAGAAGTCATTACAATAAATTTGGTTAATAAGTCATTAGCGTGCAGGGAACTGTACAAGCTCAGGACATGTTTAAATGTTTCTTTTATCTTCTGCTTAAATTTATAAGAGAGTTTTGTTAGTAATAGTCATTTGTTAGCTGGAAAATTCTTTCATATGTTCCATATTTTAGTTACATGAAAGAACTTAAAGAGTAGTGAAAATTGCATATCAGACAAGCTCGATCCTTAACTCAGTAAGTTTGTTAGTGTCTAACACATAGATTTGTTAATTTTTAATTTCCGTTCACATATTTTTCTCATCTCTTTTACTTAGAAAGTGTTTGTGACTCTTGTAGGATAAGGTGTTTGGAAAGTAGCCCTTTGCACTAGCAGAAAAGTATTTGATTTTTGTGAGGTATGAAATTACCACATTGATAAAGCTCAAACACTGAATAGGGTGCTGGAGAAAAGCTGAATAGATATGAGTGGGGTAAAGTTGTACCTGTAACTTACAGTTCTGAGTTGCTGAGTATAGAAATTATCCAGATTTAGGAAAATAATGCTGTAAGGAAAACCACGTGTGTAGTGTCAGCAACCAACATGCCTCAGTGAAAGAGCCTCTTTACACATAGCAGCAGTAAAGGCTGTGTCTCATTACAGCAACAGCAGGAAGAATTGCAATCTTGAAAGGTAAATCTACAAGTGGATACAATGTCAACAGGCACCCAGCAGACTCGAGAAGCATATCTAATTGAAAGGTGGTCTCACTAGACAGAAGCGATGTCCATACAACAGTTACTTCTCCTCTTCCTACACAGCTTCAATGTGAAAATCTAATTCTTCAGAATTAGCCATGCAAAGACAAGCAATACTGTGTCACTTTCACAAGAGCATGGCAGCAACATTCAGCATTAAATTCTTTTGCAGGAGTGCTGCAGTCCTGTGAACAAAGAAACCTCAGAGAGAAGGAGGAATGTGGATTCATGGAGATGCTACTGACTCTCACAGCTGCAGCAATGTCAGAAGTTCTTTTGTCTTGGAGGTGAAGGTGTAATGAAATTCAATGGCTGTCAAATGATAACAGGAAGTCCATGCAGGAAGTGTTGTTTTAACAAGACATACAGTTAAACTCTGTAGCAAATATGAAATAACACACCACTTGAAGACACAAAACTAGATCTTATTACAAGATTAGATGCAGGACTCACTAGGTGAAGCCTGTAGCTTGCTTTATTCACTGAGTCAGCCTAATTGGTGATAGATTAATTAATTCTGGTCTTTCAAGTGAGTGCAGTGTTGCTCTGTTACACAAAAATTAAAGCAAGAAAGAAAACACAGCCACAGTGGAGTCTGCATAAAAATGTTTGCTAAAAATATGCAAATCAAAGAGCTAAACCCTTTCTCTGTTCTGGCACACATCTGTGAGGTTCAGAAAGAGGGCTATGAGCTAAGTGGAGTCCACTAGGGGACCTAAAATTCCAAAGACAGTTCATAATTCCTGTGTACCCCAGTGGGGTTTTTTTGGTGGGTTAGTTTGTTTTGAGATTGGCTGATTCATGGGTGACAGTATTGAGTCCTGTATCTTATCCGCAGTGTAGGGGCTTTCTGATGCTGTGGGTCATGAACAAGACATGGGCCACCCTAGTTTGGAAATAGTTCGAGGCCAAATGGATTTAGATTAGAGGAAATATGGTAATCTTGGCTTTAAACAGAAAATTTGAATTAGACAGTCTGAAAAACTGGGCTTTTGATGCAAACAGTACTAGAGTGAAATTGTTACCATGAACCCATAAATATTAGTTAGGTGTTTTCAAACTGTGTAGCTCCACTTTGTATTAAATCTGGTGTTTTCAAACTGTGTATCACCACTTTGTACTAAATCCCTGTCCCAAACTGACAACATCTCTTTGGAAGGAGTAATCAAGTAGGCAGTTCTGGAGGATTTTTATTTTAAGATGGGAATGGATGAGAAAAGGTAGGTTAAAAACTTCTGGAGAGGATACTTTGTGTCATGATAATTTTCTGAAGGAGGGTAGGGAGAGACGACTGGTCAGTCTGATTCCTGAGAATTTTCCCTTATTATTTACACTCCAAGCCAGGGAAGAGTCTGCTGCCATCCAATCCTGTGAAACAAATGGAGACAATAATCGTTACCTGAAAAGTGATCGCAGTGTATTTGCCTCTGCATATGCACATACAGTCCTTCTCTTTATCTTCTAATTCATGGATGAAATGGAACTGTATGGATCAGTGTGGATAGAAGTAAAAAGAGCTAAATACAGCTACAGCTACTAATACATACATAATATATCAGTATTATAGCAGTTTGTCATACAGTTGAAGAATTAATGAGAAGTTCAAAATTACAGCTGGCGAGTAAAATCTGACACTAAGTTTGCAAATATTAAGCCAATCTAACATCTGCAGCTAGTACTGAATCCTGCACCACCATAGTCAACTGGTGTTTTATCCGTCCCATCACTGTCAGCAGTCTGGGACTGTAGACCTACAACCTGGGCAAATCTGTAGTAACTATATCAGAAGTTACTCCAAATATATTGCAGTACACTAGATGGCAGAATTTGGAAACTGATACATGCCTACACTTTCGAAATGAGCAAATATTTGCCTTGAAATTTTCAGAGACGGTATATATAATGTGATCTATTTCAAAATATATCAGTGTAAAGGGAACACATAGAAAATAGTACTTGCTCAGAAACTGAAAATATACAGTGATCCTAACCACTGTATGATTAATTTTGATTGAAGTGGCTGGTTAGATACTCAAGTTTTCACAGGTTTTGGAGAAAATTATGTCAAAACCTGAAAACACAGTAAAATATCTAATACAAAACTATTATTTATAAATACTGATGAAGATATCTTTCCCTGAACACAAGAGAAATCAAATGCTGTGAGGAGGTTGTTCTTCCAAAGCTTATTAAACTTACAGACTTATCTGATACCTCCATAAGATTTTTTTTTCTCAAGGTTCTGTTTCCTCTGTATCTGTGACCATTGGCCAGAAAAACTCAACGTCTGCATATGTCTAGCTCTTAACAGATTTGTACTGGATATTTTTTGAGATGGGAGACTTACTTTGTTTGAGACCTCTAATAGTTTCAACTTAAACCATAACTTTACAGAAATGCAAATATTTGAGATTGTGGTCTCATCTGTAGAAACATTTGTTCTATCTCTCCCTCCCTCTCCCATGCTTTGTCTTTGTTTTGTTTCTATCCTCTGTTCTCCATTTGTTTCTTTGTCTTTGTGGCTTTATTTTGACCAAAATGTTTGACACATGCACACAAAATTGAAAAAAATCAGTAGGCTGGATCCTGCTGAACCAGGAGGAGTGGAACTTAGAGTGTTGTGACAGAAACAAAATTACTGCATAAATTCATGGCATGGAACTGCTGGTACTTCACTGTACTGAATTTGCATATAGTTATAGTGTAAACTCTTCACTACTTGACAAAGAGGCTGAAATTAATTTTCCTCTCTTCTTTTAGTTTTTAAATTTTTTTCTTTGGTAAGAAAATAAATAGAGTGAGGAGAATCCTCAAACTGTTAACCTTGTTTTAGCAATCTAAGTGAAACAAAACAAAATTTTTGCTCCTTCAAATGAGCTTAATTGATCCCTTGAGAACTAAATTAGTTTTTACATTGGTTCTATTAAGGCCCCTGGTTAACTGGTGGAATCATAAGCTCCTTATAAGTCTCAGTATTCATAAGAAACAGAAATAAGTTCTCCAAATACAGTTCTGAAAATAGAAATAAAAACTCTCTATCTATTTAAAAAAAAAAAAAAAGATGAAAACATTAAAACCAAAAACCATAGTCTTTTGTACTCCTATGCTTCCATATTTTTTCTCCTTATTGGTAGAAAAGTTTGATCCTTTTTCCTGCAAGAATGACCATAAACTTTTAAGTATTTCAAATTAATGTAATTAAAAAAAAGAAAAAACCAAACAAAAACAAAGCAAAAAAAAGAGATTTTTACTTTTTTTTTTTTTTTTTAAACTACTTAAAAGAATTGCACCTGATGAATGGACATGTGGCTTTGTTTAGACATACAGATAATCAGGAGCTCTGACTGAAGTTTCTGTCATTGTCAAAACAGGGGGAAACTCAGGTCATTAAAGATTCTTTATTGTAGCATAGTCTTCTTACGTGAGCCAAGGATTAAAAATAAGTTTTTTATGTTCTTTGCAATCACAGTTTCACAAAATTTTTAGAAATTTCTAGATTTTTTTTTAAAATTTAAATAATAACTTAACTTGAATAAGCAAGTGTCCTAGTTACAGCGGCTATGATCAATTTATCACTGTGTGGGTGTAACCAAAACTGTGTATTCTACACCCTCTATGTCATTTCTGATGAACTCTTAATAATGGATCATTTGCAGCAGCTGCCCAGGGCACAC
>JAWWLT010000092.1:32722279-32739136 GCA_035040995.1 Premnoplex brunnescens
GGGAGAAGATGCAATTATGTCTGCAGACAGCAGGTGGCGCTGTTGCATCTCAGCTGCTGGTCTCTCTCTCTCTCAGGGGGTGCAGTTGTATTTACGGACAGCAGGTGGCGATGTTGTGCCCGGCCGGCTGGCCTCTCTCTCTCGGTAATGGCAGCAGCAGTTGCAGTCAGCTCCTATGACGTCGGTGACAAAGAGAAACAGCAGCAACAAGGCCTCTGCAGTGTAGAAGGCAGGAGAGTTCTCTCCTTCACAGAAGCCTCTGCGTTGTCTGAGGGTGATTGGCGAAGCCAGAGAGCAGAGAGACACAATTCTGATCCCACAGCGATGTCGAACCTGGTGTGTGTGTCTGTTCTCTCTCCTCCGTGCTGAGCCGGCATGCCCTGACCTTCACAGAAAGCCCAGAAACACTGACCCATTCCCCCCGCCATGAGCCAGTCTCTCCCTCCCCCTCAGGCCCAGGGAGATATCCGAACAAAAGCTCTGGCTAGAGATGTTAACATCAGACCATGCATATTCATTATGTCCTTTGTTAAACCTCTTTATCAGTACCAAGGTGTTGGCTCCAAGCTTTTGGAAGGAATTCTGAGCTTTAAAACTATAACAAGCGGTCTTTTCTAGGGGAAAGGGAAAGAGTAATTTCAGAACACAAAACCTATGGAAAAGCAGTTACTATGGCAAGGGACAAATAGAAATGAAAGAATCATAGAATGCTTTTGTTTGAAGGGAACCTTAAAGATCATCTCGTTCCAAGTCCTCCATGATGGATGGGGGCTCTCATGAGACAGATTAGTCAGGGCCTCATCCAGTCTGGCCTTGAATGCTTCAAAATATAAGGTGTCCACAGTTTCTCTGGGGAGCCTGTTCATTGCCTTATTACTCTGAATAAAGATTTTTTTTCTGATTTCTAGTCTCAATCTCTTTTCATTTGAAATTGTTCCCCCTTGTCCTATAATTTTCTGCTTGTTTAAAAAGTCACTCTCCTTTTTTTTTGATAAGATCCCTTTAGGTACTGAAAGGCCCAGCTCCTTCAGCCTGTCTTCACAGGAGAGGTGCTCTAGCCCTCTGATCAGATTTATGTCCCTCCTCTCGAGCCCCTTCAACACATTCATATCTGTTCTGTGCTGAGGACCCCAGACCTGAATGGAGTACTCCAGGTGGGATCTCATGGGGCAGAGTAGAGGGTCAGAAATCGCATCCCAGGGCAGAGTAGAGGGTCAGGAATCCCCTCCCTTGATCTGCTGGCCACTCTTCTTTTGATGTAGCTCAGGAAGCAGTTGGTGTTCTGGACTGTGAGTGCACATTGCTGGCTCATGTCCAGCTTCTCAGCAATGAGAACCCCCAAGTGCAGGGCTGCTCTCAATGGCTTCTTCTCCCAGTTTCTGCTCATTATCTGGGATTGCCCTGACCCAGGCACAGCACCTTACACCTGGACTTGAGAATCTTAATGAGGTTCTTGTGGGCCCACTTCTCAAGTTTGTCAAGATCCTTCTGGATGGCATCTCTTCCTTCTGTTGTGTCAGCTTCACTGCTCAGCTTTCTATCACCTCCACACTTGCTGAGGCTGCACTCGATTTTACTGTCTGCGTCATTGAAGAGCACCTGTCCTGAGATGGAACCCTGAGGGGCACCACTCGTCAACAGGCTCCACATGGACGTAGAGCCGTAGACCACAACTCTTGCTGCATCCATCCAGCCAGTTCCTTATCCACTGACTAGTTCGTGCATCTAATACACATGTATCCAGTTGGGAGAGAAAGATGTCATACGGGGCTGCATAGAAGGCCTTTACAAAAGTCTAGATTGATGACATCTGTCAGTCTCCCCTTATGAGCCGTTACTGTCACTCCATCATAGAAGGCCACTAGCTTGTTCAACAGTTCTTAAATCTGCTTTGGGAAAAAAAAAAAAAAAGTAAAGCAGCAGTTCTGGTTAAATATGCTTTGCTCAAGAGTTCTGCCCATGTCATCTAAATAAAAAGATTCCGGGTGTTTCATCTGGGATCTTGAATGACAACATTGTTTCACAGAATCATGAGGATGTCAATAGCTTGCTAATATTTTCTGGGATTGCTGACCAATAAAATAGATCCTCAGTCTCTGGCATAAACAGCCCTTATTTTCTCATACTCTGGCGTTTTTAAATGCAAAAACTGTTGCTCTTCTGATTATGTACATAGTCATAGTTTTGTTGAAACAGTGATGTGATCTTCATTAGTGGATCTGTTTTGTTACCATTTGTGGAGATAGCAGGGAGAGGTATACTATTTGTCACACTGCTGTGGACGGGTTGTGAATAATGCTTAAGGGGAAGGAAGCCTAAAGGCATGCTGGGGATGAGAGGAGTACAGGTCCGTGTCAGGAATAGGGCAAATAATTCTTTTCAATCATCAAGAGTTCATGGAAACAAACTTTTTCAAGTTCTCTGGAGGTGTTTATTCGTTTTGTAATAGCTTTTCTCCTCCCATGTTTGGCTTATTGTTGTTTCGAAGGGCTCAGTTAGTGGGTCATCTTGATAACTGGTTATGCTCAAAACATGTTTGTAAGAGATGTTTGCACATGTAATGAACTGGATGTACAACCACTGCATGTTTTTTTCTTTCTTAGCAGCAACGTGTTGGCCAACCAAGCGTATACCATGCGGTGGTGGTCATATTTCTAGAATTCTTTGCCTGGGGACTCTTGACAACGCCAATGCTAACAGTAAGTATCATTCATTAGCTGTTATCTTGGCAGTAATGACAGATTTTAATTTGCTAATTCCTAGGGATTTGGGTTTTAATTTGCTTTATATTTCCTGCATATGTCGTTACCTGAATTCCAAAAGTCTTAGCATTCAACACTGTGCAGTAGTTAGTATACTACAGCTGAGGTCCGGACTGCTGAAAGCCTAAAAGGTAATGAAAAATAAAAGAGCAATATGTTGTACTACTCTTTAACTTTAGAGTAACATCAGTGTAATTTGTTGATGAAAGTATCTCTGGAAATTCTAGTTTTAAGACTTCATAGTTCAATTCATCATCCATCTGTGACAATTGAATAAACTATGCAACGCATAGTTAACTCTGTACGTTTTTGTGGTCTGGTTGTGTTGCCAGGATGTGTTTTAAAATAAAATGTAAAGGCGTTCATTTCATAAATATTTAATCTGTTCTGGAATGAGGTTGTTCCCCAGATGTACAGATAATTTGAGTGTTTGGTAACAGGATATGAACCATTTCATCTGAAGACATGGATCTCATCTATTGAAATTAGACCTGCTAGAGAGACACCATCAAAAGTCTGTTAGTCCCGGTTTTCATCCATTAATATTTGAGAGCACTTTGAATACATGATAACCAAAGTTTTGTGGGATTCAAAGAGTTAATTGTTTTCCTTCCCCAAACTCCAAATAAAATAGTCTACATAACTCTTGAAATGTGTTTGTCTGACCTTCCTAAAAACAATTCTGAACTTTTAAACATAGCTTTATTATAAGAAAGTCTATATGAACAGTTAACATATTTCCATAAAGCAGGTCTCTCATTAAATGACCATCCTGTCATGCTGATTTGCGAGTGTCAAAATATGGGGAAGCTTACTGGGTGGTCTTTCTTATTTCTTTTTTCTTTCTTTACTTTGCTTTTTTTCTTAACCAAGGTGCTCAACTTCCACTTGCCCAAGCTCGACACCTCATTTAAAGGGATAAATATCCAAATTGTGATTCTTACACAGTCCGCAAAAAAACAGCCATGTCAATAAAACTATGTATTAGTGGTTTCGTCAGTAGTTTCCAGGTAGTGTACTCCCTTTGAAATTGTTCTGTAGTTGAGGGTGCATCTTTATTTGTAATCTGCTTTGCATGCGCTGAAAGGCTGCTGTTTGGTTTAAAAAATTTCAAGTCTAGTTTGATACTTTGTACATTTCTGTCTTACCTTGGCCTGTTTGTCATCCAGCAGTACCAGACATCATGTAGAGGTTTCTCATGAGCTAGGTTCAGCCTTTGAGCAGTGCCAGCTGTCCACTTTTGCTTAAGCAGGGTTGTCTGATAGGAGAGGCAGGAATGGAACTGTCTGGCCTGTTGATCAAAGCTCACGGTCACTGAAATTTTTTGTGGTTTTGTCATGATTCTCCAGGTCATTGTAAACATTCAATCTGATAAAAATGTTGTATATTATGAAAATAAATTGCACGAATTCTATGATAGCTGAGATTATTTAAAGTTAATTTAAAGTTCAGTTTTAAATAGCTTTTTCACGTCTTTTGACATCTGTCAGCAAAGCTGTATTGTTTGTTACATGACACTATACTTGGAGAAGAAGAGATTTAAAGTGTTTCTATAACACAAAAAGGCTCTTTTGGTAACAGGCTACCCAAAGCTTATGCTCATTATTTTTATTTATGTGCTTGTAAGCCAGTGTTAGTAAATTACCATATGCGATATTAATCCCTTTCTGACATGTTCTGCCTTCACTAGAATTTTTTTTCAGCATGTATCTGTCGGCAGAACTTGAGTAAAGCAGTTCCCTCTACCCATTTGTCAACTTGCTTTTCTCTTGTCCATAAAGTAACAGAAATTAGTCTCAAGAACTTGAACTAATAGCAGCAGTCGTTGCTTCCCATGAAAAAAATACTGGAAAACACTTCACAGAAAGATAATTAGACCTAACTCTGAGATTCCTGCACTTTTTGTTTTTAAACTTATGAAACATCTGCTTTTAGATCTCTTAATTTGAGCCCTGACTTTTTTTCTTCCATTTGTATAATCAGATCAATGATCTAGCAGGTGAAAAATTGTTTTAATTATCTTACCAAAAGATGACATCAGAAGGGAAAGGGGGTATAAATGAGAAGAATTCTGATCAATAGTAAATACTAGAACCACCACCTTTATTAAATGTATGATTTGAGAATCCCAGTCATCCTTGAAAAACGATGTTGATGCTTTTCAGTGACACTACAGCATTCTGTTTTTTCAGGCTAATGGCTTTCTCGGTATGCATATACATAATTTTTGTAGTTGGTGGCACTTATCTATAAGTAATAAGCAAATGAATTCGAATTTTGTGTGCATACTTACTTCGATCATTACTAACTTTTTAATCAACAGGTAGCACCTGTGAGGCCCCTTAACTCTCTCGCATATTTATGGTAAATCTGTTTAGTGTAGATTAACATTCCTGCCCTTGAATTAAGACTGCTGGTAAAGCACCTTAAATGAATTCATAGCTGTAGCTAAACACTCAGAACTCTTGCTAGTGTTTATAAGTATCAACTTTTTCATCACAAGTCTTTCTAACTGTATGGCTATCAAATAGTTGCAGTTTGTTCAGTTGTGAATATAGAACTGTTTTTATCTTGTCAAGTAGGTTACCTGATCTCATTTTCCCTCCAAAATTCTGGCAATGTATGAGTCAGTCTTTTGAAGGAATTAGCTATATCAAAATTTTGTAATTTTTACTGTACGGAGATGCTTTTTTCTTACATTCATCCTATTTTTGTCTTAGTAATTTCTTATGAAGACAAATAGGAGGTATGGGAATTTTTTCTAGGATTTTTTTTTTTTTCAATTTTTATTTTGCGACAAGATACGTAGAGCTATCCTTTCTTCAGTCTCTTCTGATTCAAATACTTTTTTTTTTTTTCTTTTCCCTGTCAGGTCTTACATGAAACATTCCCCCATCATACATTTTTAATGAATGGTCTTATTCAAGGTGTTAAGGTAAGATCTTTTTAGAACCTTTTATCGAAATACTCTGCATGTTCTTTTGTTTTAACTTGTCTCACCTACCTTCTCCATAAAGACATACAAAACACCAAGAATGTAATTAATTCTTGAACCATTTTTTCATTGTAGTGGTTTCTTGAGCTCAGTTCCAGTTTTATTGCTAAGTGGTAGCATCTTGAAACAAATGGAATGTTTCTCAGAAGTTTAAATTCCTCTCATTTGAATAGGTACCACTTGTAGCTATTCTAATCTTGATAAGGATCTTTTTGAGAAGAGCTAGGTTTTTAATGTCTGCTTTCTAATGTTAGATGATTTATATCATTAGCAGATTAACGCAATCATAATCATACCACTGAGATAGAAAATGAAGCACTTAAACACCCTAGTTTTGTCTGAGATGTGTAATAAAAGTTAATTTTCATATTTTTTTTTCTTCCCTGACCCGTTTTTTTAATCAACTTCTGAAAATTCTGATGGTCAAATATTCAGGTTAGCTTACAGCTTACTTACACCACTGCATTCACTGTGGTCGTGCTGGATTGTTGGCACAATAAAAACTAAGCTTGCAAACTTTTCTAGCATAGCTAAAACTTGAAAGTCTCTTTTTTTGCTAACTGTTGTACTGAGAGGCTTCAAAGCCCTTGCTGTAACTTATGAATAAGTTAATTTAGGGCACCCAAAAGTATTTACCTTTGTATCCTGTAAAAAATCTAAAGCATTGCTTTTAGTGGTAAGAACATGACAGTTTTAGAATCGACTCTCTGTATTGCTGTCTTTCATAGTGGATTAACAGAACACAATGCCCATGACATGCTGGTATGTATCAGACTGAAAGAGGAAGTATCTTCTGATTGTCCTCTTAGAAGAAAAGCAAGGGTCATGTTCCTCTTCCTTTTTTTTAAAATTTCAAATCTTTTAACTTACAGTGCAGTGTAACTATGTGTATCACTTAAAAGTAGTAAATGGAGGGACCCCCACGGATTTTGTGCAGAGCATATCTGTATAAAAGTGCATTAATGTCATGGTCTTAAGTGTTTGTGTTAGTTACTCTAAAAGGTGTAATAAACAGAGGATCATAGACTAGAGTGAGCTTGTACTTCAGTGTCTTATTTTTTCCTATAAAATTCTTTTTTTGAAACATCAGAAGTGATTTCAGTGACAGCAAAACATGTTAGTTCATGTGGTACTGAAATCTGATTCTAAGGAGCAGAAACATTAATGTCAACTGTGTAATGCGTCTAACATTCCTAAGATCTAGTGGTGTGACTTTACAGCTTTTGCTTTTAATTCACCTACTGAAAACATTAAAATTAGGGTTGTTTATAAGGATTGGGCAGAACAGGGATTTTGTGCAGAATTCTGTACACGTATGTTAAACTTGAAAGTAACTGTATTTGCATAACAGAGGTAAGCTAAAGTTAGCTGGAGTAGACTTCCGCATGCAGAACCATGCATTTACTAGTGTTTGGACTTACAGCAGAGTTGAATTGATGAGTGAAGACTATACTAATAGGACAAAAATGTTCTTCTAAGCTAAAGTTCTGTGGTTTACAAACCTGTGAAATCCTTTACTTATTTTAATTCCATGTAACAGAGCACAGATTTGAGGCCTAGATTATAGGTCTTCATGAAATGCTGAAAAATATAGTATTTGATCCTTCATCAGTGATCCTGCACATGTAAGTCTGACCTTCACCACTGGAATATCATTATGGTGTCCCATGATCTCAAGTTGTCAAGCTTGCTCAAATGGTCCTTATAGTTCTGCAGCATACAGACGTACATGATGATTATGTAGTATTAAAGCATTAAGTGTTCTGTTAAATTTATTTCAGAGAACACTTAACATTACCCAAAGCTGTCTCTTAGGACAGTGCAAAAGAGCCTTCAATTAGAAGGGAACTTGGGTTTGGAATCTAGCATGAACTCTCTTGATAGAGGCTTTGAAAGTGTCCTTTGTGAAACTATACTGTATTTTGGAGATTTTAAAGAAGGTTTTTCAGTCTGTGATATTTGTATATTGAATGAAATGGATCTTGAAGAAACATATGCTGTCTCTTTTTTTTAAAATTTGCGCAGGTCTAATAGATTGAAAACATAAAATACCAGAATCTCAGAAAACTAGACTATAGGAAGAATTGTGTATGTTTTCAGTTATCTACAACTTGATGTTTAATTTCAAATAATTTTTAAATTTTAGTTCCTTCTTATATGTACTGATTACAGTGAGTCTTGGAAATGTATTTTTAGACATATTAATTGTTTTCCTTCTGTCCCAGGGTTTTTTGTCCTTTCTCAGTGCTCCACTAATAGGTGCTCTCTCAGATGCATGGGGAAGGAAATCTTTTCTTCTTCTCACAGTTTTCTTCACCTGTGTCCCAATTCCATTAATGCGAATAAGCCCATGGTAAGTGGTACAGACTACAGGTAGCAAGCTTATCAGTAGAGCAGATACTCAGAGCAGTAGTTTGGGGAAATGGGAGAGAAAGAAGAACGTGAGAAGAAAGCAGCTTTCCTTTCAAGATTGACTACATTATTCTGGAACTTTTCTGTTTAAGAGGTGTTAAAACAGTTTACCTTAAAAGTAGACCTAATGAAATGGGGTTCAGTAACTGTATACACACAAGTCAAACAGTACATGAAAGGATCTGATAGTCCAGTCTAACTCAATTTTAAGTCAGTTGCTAATTTTTTTCCCTTGATGACTGACAACAATAAACATGTTTTTAAAGCAAAATGAACCTTGGCATTTATTTGCCACAGAAAAGTATAATTTCTGCAAATGAGATCTTTTAAGTCTTTGAAACCAAGTCAATACCCCTGAGTTAAGGCTTCAGTTTCATTTACATTAATTGTGAAACTTGCAAGATTATGAAAGAACTTCATGTACGTGAAATGCATTCAGAGTTCAACTACCGCAGCATTATATATGATAGCCTATCCTTAACTGGGTGGGCAAATTAGTTCTAAGATAGATTGTTTCTCTTAAAGTTGAGAGTATAAAAATATATAGGTACCATGTCCTGAAGGGGCCACTTCTTGTTTTAGGCTGATGTAAACAGAAGAATATAAAATATTAAGATGATGTTTTCCAATATATAAGTGAGATTGCACAGTCATTCATCTCCAGTAAAGCTGTTTTAGTTCTCAAGGAACATTTTTCTTAAGCTTAAATGCAAACCTGCTTATTAGATACAAATCAAAAAGTCTTAGCTCAAACTTTCTAATTGTTGCTTTTAAATTATTAGGTGGTACTTCGCCATGATTTCAGTGTCTGGAATCTTTTCTGTAACCTTTTCTGTAATATTTGCCTATGTAGCTGATGTAACACAGGAACATGAAAGAACTACAGCCTATGGACTGGTAAGATAATGCTAAACTTTGAAGAAAAGGTCAGATTATGACCTGTCTATTGGACTTGTGTTTTGATGCACAGTTTTCTGATTGATGTAAAAGAGGTTGATAATGGAATGAACCATGCCTCAAGACACTGCATTAGAGCTCAGGCAATGAACAGAATGCTGTGTGCTCATAGGAACAGAATAAAAATTTGACCTTTACCTGCACAGAGGACATGTGCAGCAAAATATGTTTTAAGTTTCACAAGCAAAACATACAGTGTTGTTAAAGGCAATGCAAGTTCTTTAATACTTCATCTAGCAATACCTTTATCACCTGTAACTTGCACTTTTAGTTCATATGATTTCCTTTTAATATAGAATATCTTCTGTAGTCGAAATGGGTAGGAAGGATGAAAATGCATAATGCAGTATTTTTAATAACTTAGTCATGACCTTTCTTAATTAGCAAAAGATGAGGAAAATAGTTCAGGTAGTACAAATTAGTCCTTTCAGTAGTAATATAATTCCTGCTTAGTTTGCTTTCCTAGTATCTATATTGGTTTAGGGTTTGGAGGTCTGTTGGTAGATGCCCGTAGCCTTTGAATCTTTTTTATCTGTTTATCCTCTGTATCTGTTTTCACTATACAGATATTTGTAGACTTGATTTTTGGCTAATTGTGTGCTTCTTTGAGCTATTACGGGTTCCCTTTATTTTTAGCCATATGGATGTATGATTACTCAAATGTTGATTTAGCAGTTAATAAAATAAATGTCTTGAACTTGTGTGTATTGTTGTAGCAGAGCACAAAACAGATTTAAAACTTCTGAAATTCTGAAATTCCCAGTTTATTCCTCCTGCATATAAAGAGGACCATAAGTATATCTTGTGTTCTTGTTCAGTAAACTAGTTATGTTTTTATTTTTGGGACTGTAAAAGAGCAGTAATTAGGAAAAAAAAAACACAAAAGAAACCTCACCACACAATACCTGGCTGCTTTTTAACCTTTTTTCTGATTATTTTTATAATGAAATTTAGTTACAACACTTGATTTTGCATCATATTCTGCAATATGTGAGTAGAGTACGTATTCTCTTAGTACCTGCATGTCACTACAGCATAGTATGATTCAACATGTACTTGAAGTTGCTGTCAAAACTGTTGTCATAGCTAATGACTTTCTAGTTTGCTGTGCTATCCAGTGGTACGTAGGTATTTAAAACGCAAACTGTTAAGGGCATTATGTATTAGTCTAGTCCATTTCCAAGTAAGAGCCATTTTCCTTTGAGTCAAACCTGCTCTTTGACTGCAAATTCTGTCTGGTAGGGTGTGCTCTTGAGGAGTTTGAAGAGATTCTATTTGGACCCTTATTTATGGTAATAAGTGCTGTGCGGTGTTTTTTTATTTTCTGTTTTTTCTTTCCTTTTTTTTTAAAAAAAATTTGAATCTTTACTGGTATATTTTTTAAAACCACACTTCTCAGAAGGAGTGGTTGTGCTGATGAGTTTGTAAACTCTTCCTGTGCATAGGTATCTGCCACCTTTGCAGCAAGTTTGGTAACTAGTCCTGCCATTGGAGCATACCTGTCTGCCAGCTACGGAGACAGCCTTGTTGTACTAGCGGCCACGTTGGTGGCTGTTTCGGACATCTGCTTCATCCTGCTAGCTGTTCCGGAATCTCTGCCAGAAAAAATGAGACCTGCTTCATGGGGATCTTCTATATCATGGGAGCAGGCAGATCCTTTTGCAGTAAGATGCGCTTCAATAAATAACTATTATACATTTGATGATTAATAAATAATTATTAATGGAATTTTGTAATCTTGAGAAATCTTTACTCTTACTGGTAGCTTGACTAGTCAGTATACCATAATCTTGATTCTTTGCTCTTGCCCAAAGAGGTCTAGATACATTTAAAATCCAAACTCAAGTCAAACTTTTTGAACTAAATAATTTTTCATTTGAAAATAATGTTTGGTGTGAAATGGCAAGGGAAAATGCTTTACTTTTCTAACTTATGTATTCTATTTTATTGTAAGAGAAATACTAAGTTCTTATGCCACGTAAGTCAATATTTTAAGATTTTCCATATTCAGTTTATATGTGTACATTTGGCAATATCTCTTCCCGCTCTTGATTTCCACTTTTGGTTATATATGATTTCTTTCTAATACAGAATGAAATCTGTAAAACCTGATTTTTCTACAGGCGTATTTAGAAAAGGCTAAAACATATTGTGTAGTTTTTGTAGCAACTTGTTCATTTATTCAATTTGTGTTTGTGTTACACCTTGATATCATAAGAGAGGAAAGGCTGACTTCTTCATGAGATCTGTGCTGCTAGAAACTGGTTGTGAATATTGAGAGATGAATGGCAAGTGTGAAAGACTGCGTTTGCAGAATTTTTTTCCTGCAATTTATTTGTTCCTCAAAGTAATTCATATCATGGGTGAAGAAGTATTAGGAACTACACAAGGAAAAATATTCTACTAATTTTTGGAAAAAAACAATTGTAAATAAGCTATATTATTTGCTAACATCTTTCAAAACAGATTATTGATGGAGATCAATTAGAAGATGTTATGCATTTTTGTAAATATTATGTGATGCTTTTTTAGGGGATAATTGTTGTTTGGCACTGAACAGTAGCTTGAAAAATCTAGTGGAAACTTTGCAGTAGAATCAGATACCACAAACCTTATATAAAGAGATTGTTTTTAACTTAACATTGACCTTAACATTTCCATTTATGATTTTTTTTTTTTTTTTTTTTTGAATAGGGGTGGTTTAGTTTTCTTGAGTTTGCTCTAGGCCTTCCCTGGTAACAGGGTTATAATTAAGGAAGTATTCCACACCATTCCTTCACATAATCAGGTGTATAAAGACAAGGAGGAAGGTTTCCTCCCTCTCTCTTCCTTTTGGGTGCTTGGGAAGGCAGCAGGTCTCAGTGTGTCGGCATCACTCTTAATCTATATGAGCTGAGACCTAATCTGAGAACTGCTGTCCCAGCCACGTGGAGGGGAAGGAACTGCTTCTCTTGAGGGGAGTTTGGTGAGAATTTATTGTGTAAGTTACTTTATCGAGCTTTTCCCTGAGTTTACGAGTGTGTATCTGTTTTGTGTTATTGTGTTATTTTTACCCATTTTTGTCCCTCTTCACTTTCCCTTTTCCCCCTTTCCCTTTTTGGGATTGTTTGGAATTCTTGTTCTGTATATACACACTGTTTAATTCTATGTAACTGTAATATATGTGAATATATATATATATACTTCAATTTTCTTTTGGTACTCTTTTTTTTTTTCTCTCTGGAGGGGGGAGTCTGTGTGGCCAGCAGCTGGGTTTGGCAGGGAGCCAACCAAAACCTCTACATAAATACAGTAAAATGGATGATGGGTAAATGCATGGGTGAAAATGGATTTTAAAAAAATAAATCTTCTTTTTGCTTTCTTTATGCTTTCATTACACTTTGTATAAATGTTGCAACACTTGCTTTTTTACTTTGTTTTACAGTCTCTGAGGAGGGTTAGAAAAGATTCTGCAGTTCTCCTGATCTGCATTACAGTGTTTCTCTCCTATTTGCCTGAGGCTGGCCAGTATTCTAGTTTTTTTCTGTACTTGAGACAGGTAAGTGTTTGTGTCTTCACATCTTACTAAGGATTTTGAAATAAATATTCTAGAAGACCTGTTTCTTGTTGAAGACTTTGCTCAGAAACCTGATTTTTGGCAAAATAGAGCTTTAAAACTAAAGGCAGGGTGCTTTGCTAAGTGAAGAACTGAGTAGCACTTGACTCCTGATGATAAACTCTGCAATAGCTTAAGTATGTGTTAACCTTCAGCAGACCTTTGTTCCCATTCACTGCAGCAGTTTCTGGGTCTTGAGGTGGGATCTTGCAGCTTGAAGAGCTGTTGTGTTTATGGGGGGGGATAGAGAGCTCCAGTTTCCAGATGCATGGCTTCCTCTGTCTCCTTTTTTTAAGACAGTTTTTTGTCTTCTGTGGGTTTCTTGATGAGCAGTCAAGGATTATTCCTGAAAGTGGATTTAGAGCATACACAGGGATCAGTGTTTTCTTTGAAGAAGATATCTCTCTGCTAGTGATTGTCCTGGGTCGTGTTTGGCATTTGTTTTATGCATTTTCTGCTTCTCTACAGATTATAGGTTTTGGATCCACTACCATTGCAGCATTTATAGCTGTGGTAGGCGTTATGTCTATAATAGCTCAGGTAAGCTTTATTCGTTATAGTGCTTCATTAAACAGTACAAACAATGTAGAGGCAGACACTTCTGACTGTTAAGCTTGTCTATAAACTTTTTACGTGTTCTAATATTCCAGTGTATCTTGCATTCACTAAAGGTTATGTTCATTATATAGTCTGTATAAATTTCTTTCTTTATATCAACTTTCTGTAGAAATACTGAACTCTGGTGTCAGAAAACAAAACTAAAGTTTGCTAACCTTGTATCAGTAAATTCACTGGAAATCTAACTTAAAATTATTAAAATGATGCAGGAAATTGGTTTCTTAATGCAAGGCTTTTTGAAAGGGGAACGTGTTATTGTAAGCAAAAGTCATGCTACTTGCACCTATTCAGTTGGCTCATGTTATCAAACTTGCATATAAACAATACCAGTATTGACCTGTTCGGTCCAGAGTTACTTAAGCTCAGCTTGGAAGCTGAGGAGCTGCAAGGACTTGGTATGCTGCTGTAATACCTCTTAACTGGCAACAGTGAGCTGCTTTTTGAACAGGTCCTCTGTATCTTTTGGAAATCAGAGTTCTTATGATATGATCTTTGGTATCTTTGTGGGTTTATTTTCCTATTGTGATAACATGAAGAGGAATAGTACATACAGTATGTTTTAACATTGCTGCCATCTTTAACAGAGTGAAGTTCTTACTATTTTGATGTAACGCATTCATTTTGAATGTAACACTTACATTTTGGTGTAACAACACATTCATCAGTATTTGTTGTACTGGCGTCAGTTGTGGCCTTCATTATCAAGTCAAGTCATTATTTTAATCCTTGCTTTATAGTCTGTTCTGATGCTGTTATACACACTGACATTTGCCAGTCATACTTTATGCAGACCAGTGTTTTTGCTAAAAATCTCTAAAATGATTGCCATTCTGGTTTATAATTTTCAATGTTAAAATGAGGAAATGATTTTAGAACTCTTCTTTGAAGAGTGCATCTTATTTCAATAGTCCTTGCTTCATAAATACTGATTTCTATTGGCGTGTTGGATATCTCCAGAAAGAACTGAACACATGTAGATAGAATTACTGTATTTTTACTATGGAGCATTCAAACTAGCTTTGTCTAAGAGTGAGAATCAAGGAGGCTAGGAAGAGAGACAAGAGGGAGGGTGCTCTGCTCTGCAGTCTTTCTGGTTTCTTTTCTCTGTCTTTTTACTGATGCGTTGCTGAGTTTCTCATGTTAAAGAAAACTGTGTGCTCTGTTAACTGAGTCGAGTTGTCCATATGGACTTGCTTTACCAGCAACAGTCTGCTTTTTGCCATGAGTGTGCTGCTGTTGTGTCTGAATTGGACTTCGTCCTCAGCAGTAACACTTCTAACAGATGAGAAACACTGTTCTTGTGTTAGGATTAGCTTCCATGTGCAAATACAAGTGGTGTAAAGAGTCAGGAAAAAATGTATTTAGTGATGCTTAGGAATTGGCCTTGGCCCAATTTCAGTGCATGTGATGAAGCTGAAAAAGAAGCAGGATTTACTTGTTAGTTTTAAATGTAAATTTGGACTACAAAGCACCTGACCTAAAGAATTTACTTTTTTTCTGAGCTTTTTTTCTCTACTGTTTATAGATAGTGGTAAATTTAACTCATGTTCAGCCTGTACTATCTTAACTTGGTACCAGCTTTTATTTAGCTTTCTAGTCTTTGGTGAAACAGGACTGTAGAGATGGAAATGAAAGGCTGTTGACAGAAATAAACACTGTGATCTAACATCTATAGAGAAGGCAATACACATGCTTCTCAATGTCCTAAAATAGAAACCCCTTAAGAGTTAAGAATATCTGTACATCAGCTGTTGTTATGACTCATCTGTGTTTTTTACTCAAGGGAAATAAGAGGACAAATAGTATGAATTTCCTCATCAGTTGAAAGGTCTTCTGAATTACTTTGTGTAGGGGAAATTACTTTCGCAATCTGGCTTTTTAAAACAACCTTTGGGTGAATGGATTTCTCTTGCAGACTATGTTTCTCAGTGTCTTGATGAGGTCTATAGGGAACAAAAACACAGTTCTCCTTGGCCTTGGCTTTCAAATCCTTCAGCTGGCTTGGTATGGTTTTGGATCTCAGTCTTGGTAAGCTCATATTTTCATATGCACGTACCTGTTAAGGAATGAAAAGGTTTTTTTTCCATTTAATCCTGTCATCATGAGTGTGTAAATGTTCTGTGAATTAAGCATTCTCATTTTCATTACACAATGAAAATTTGTGCTGTATTTTGCATACGTAGGAATGATAGAATTTTCCATACATATTGTATGCATGGGAGTATGCATATAGTGTAAGTTGCAGACTAACAGCCCTTTTGAAAAGGGCTTTTTGCCACTGCCTTTGTTCATTGAGTGTTATCTCTTAAGAATGTGGTTAAAACTTCTTAAATGCACAAGCTAATAAGTAGCATGTTCTCACTTGTAATTCTGCTAGGTCCATTCTATCAGTTAGGTACTGGGCCTATACTTTTTTCTGGTTTTCTAACGTGTTCTCTTGCTATAACTATATTTGGTCTTGGAAACTACCTAGAGCTTCTTTTGTAGGAAAAAACTGTAAGTAAAGATGACAAGAACCATAAGCTAGAACATCATCTTTACCAAGTTTGTCCTACTGACAGTGATGAATGCTTGTTCTTTATCAGTGTTTCCTAGTGAATTATACAACCTAGAGAACTACCTCACTGGGACACCCTGGGAAATTGTTCCTTTGTTCAGTGTTTGGAAAGGGAAAGCTCATGACTCCCATTCCCCTCTTTTTCTCTGCTGTGTAGAAACAAATTAAGCATGGTTCTGTTCCAACAAGTTCAGGATAATTTGTGGAAGGGGGAGCAGGGGGAAGGCTTGAACCAGATAATTTCCAGTCTTTAGGTATTTTAGTAAGAGTATTTTGAAAAGGCATTAAATGAGGGTACCCTTGTGGTCCTTCTAGGGGTGTTGGGACTAATTACAAAGGCAGTCTTATTTTTAATTCAAGTTATGTACTTAACACAGGATGATGTGGGCAGCAGGAGCTATAGCAGCAATGTCAAGCATTACCTTTCCAGCAATCAGTGCTCTGGTTTCACGAAATACAGAGGCAGATCAACAAGGTGAGTCTTGAATGAAATCCTTCTTAGGCATCATGCTGCTTTTTCTATTGTTGCCTTAAGGGGAAGAAAACTTTCCAAGACAACTTTTTGGGGTAAAGTAGAGAAGAATTCTTTTACTTATAGGGTTTTGGGGTACAGAATATAAAGGAGTATAAAAGAGTATAAAAGTATAAAAAATATAAAAGAGTACAACACATGTTGACAAGTAACAGATAGAAAAGACCGGTGCTAGGTTGAACTCACGGCTTCAGGAATACCATGTGAGCTCTTTTTCCAAGCACCACTGCTTCAAACACACAAAGTAAATTAATCCAAAAGGCATCCCTTTCATTTCATTCCTGGCTGGACACGAACCCAGCCAACCCCTGAGCCACTCTGCCGTGTCTTACAGAAGCAAACAAGGGACAAAAACCTGCCCCTCCCAGGTGAAAGACCCTTTCACCCACAGGCTGGGAAACTGACTCTTGCAACATCTGGGCCCAAGTC
>JAWWLT010000092.1:32739236-32780689 GCA_035040995.1 Premnoplex brunnescens
CTCTGGTACATGTTTCCCAGGCATGGTGTTCCAGCTATTATCTGACCCTTAAGACAGCTAGCACAGGGTTAGAGGTTACTAGCTACTCTAAATGTAAGAAACTACCTAGAAGTATAAAAATCTACAAATACATGAAAACCTTAAGGCATCACTATTTAGAGAGCAGAAGTTATCTAGGTATACTTTCAGTTATCATGGTGAGTTATATTTTTACTTGGTAGTAATTGTGGAAGTCTGCCAAGCCATGTACGGAGGAATTTTACATTGCAAAGTACATAGTTTCTGTCTGACCAGCTACTTTTCTAGCTTTTTGTAAAATACTACAAAAGCAACAAAAGCTTTGGTCTTTTTTTACTTCCTTTTTTATTAAAAGCAATATTGTCTAAGTAGACAGTAAGAATTCATGTAACAATACTGCCTTTTTAATAGAAATTAGAAGCATATTTTACCAGATTAAAATCAATGCATGCAAGAAGCTTTATTCTCTGTGGAAAAAGATGGCCCTATTTAGTATAATACTTCAGATTTTCAAGGAATAGAAAAGGAAGCCAAAGTAACTAGCTGATCTGAGAAGACAAAAAATGTATTGGTTTTGATGTGAAGGGGAATGTACAGTCAAGTAACTCCTCACTTAAAATGGAATTAGGTCATTACAAAGCAAAACACTGATGTTCAATAACTGAATTTAATATTCTCTTTAAAACAACATGTACATTGTAAATATTAAGTCTTGTTTAACATTGTAGAAGGTGAAGTTAGGTAAGTGCAGTTAATATGAGAGGTACAAAGGAGGCAGATTTCTGTTGAGTTTGAAAGGTGCAAAAGACAGTATTTTCCATACATTTTTTTTTAATTATTCCCCTCTCCCCCATGTTTTTTTTTTCCTTATGGAGACATTTTAAAGATTTTTAAAGACTTGGTTTTGTTTTTTATAAGGAAATGAAAAGTTAAGCTGACACAAGCCACTGAACATTCATTTTATGTAGAGCAAACTGGTGTTAATAGGTCAGGCTTTCTATGGTTCAAGAGTGAAGTTTTGCCACCTAGTGGCACAAAGATTTTAAACTTACATGTCAACCTATGAAGTAAAAACTTGGACAGCTCTCTTTTTCTTCCATTGTTTTCTTCCATTTTACAGGTTACTGTCTTAGGAAGGCAGCAGATACAGAGACTATTAATAGTGTAAAAATAGTGTTTTGTAGTATCTTAATATCTAAGACCATCATGAAACTTTTTGCACTTGTTGTCAAAAACAATGAAGTTTGAATAGAAGTATACCTATAGCACTTTGATTAAGCAAGCTTTTAAAAGAATCCAGTGTCAAACTGCAGCCAGTCAAGTGTTAATTTACTGCAGTACACTTGAATTTGCTGCCCCAAATAAGTTACTTTGTACTTAAATAAATCCTGGTCACAGTCAGTGCATATTTTTCCAGTCACAGTCCTTAATATGTAGCTACATTACTCTAAATTTCGCTTGAAAATAAATTAAATGAGCACCACTTTTAATCTCTAACATCATTGTAGGCTTTGGGTGAGGGTGTCTACTGTAAAATAAAACCTGCACATAAATTCCGTCTCTCACATTCAAAATTCATTAATGCCAGTAGCCTGCAAGTGTAGTGACAGAACTATGGTCATGCAGAGGATTATTTTAATCCAACAGAGTTGTCTTCAATGTATTTCTTTGAATCTTAGAATGTAGAAATAATTATGAAATGAGCTATTTTGGAACAGTCATTAGAATACACTCAGAGCTCTTGGCTCTGACCATTTATTTCTTGATTTAAAAAAATATAAAATGCTACTTTTTTTTTTTTCTTTTTCATTAGGTGTTGTCCAAGGAATAATAACTGGAATAAGAGGACTATGCAATGGTCTGGGACCAGCACTGTATGGCTTTATTTTCTTTCTCTTCCATGTGGAACTCAATGAATTACTACCTGATCATACTTCTGGAAAAAAAGCAATGCAAGATTCTGGTAATGAGGTAAGTTCAAAATTTGGTGTCCAGTTTGCAGCATAGAACTCAGAAGGGTAGAAAACTGTCCTTTTTGCTTGATTTAAAATCTTGTTATCTTATTCTTGAACTACTTAATTCTCACTTCTCAGCTTTATTAAACTATTAAGATAGCTCATAATTTAGATGTGGTAGTAAATATTTAGATTTGCAGTAGTAGCAGCATTGGTTTCAGTACTGTAAGAGAATTAGGTAGCTTCTTTTGATATAAATTTACTGGAAGTAAAGCTTAAGTAAGCTTGCATCATTGTAATTATCCACAGGAAGCCCTTACAGCAAACAGCGCGGTCATAGGCTTTGCTTGGAGTAGTAATAACACTTGGCAATGCAATGAGCAAGAACTACTTTTCAAAAGTTCTTACTCCACCCATAGTGTAATATTCAAAATCTGTGCAGATAAATCAGCTGTTACAAATGAGGATATTAATTGCTGAACGTTCCTTACATCTTTTAAGTACCTCTGTGCATAGCACCTCTTGAAGATTTAAATAATACCATTAATAAAAATTGTTGATACAGTTACATTCTTTATATGTAGAGACCATCAGCTGAAAATGTAGGTCTCTGATTGTAATAAGAGTTGAAGGAAGGGAAATATACCTTAACGTGAGCTACTTTTCTCCATCATATTAGAATACCTTCCTACATTTAATTTAGTAAAGTACATTGGGTTTCATCTTGTGATTTCTATTTAATTGACACAGATCCAGAAAAGTTGTTTAAGATTAAAAAAAAAAAAAGCTGGGTGACTGACACTTTCTTTTGTAGAAGTTTGTCATCAAACCTAACTGATTTAAAATGTATCTTACAACATTTCTGGCATTTGTTTTTAATTGTGCTTACAAAATGTGGGTAAGTTGTGGTTTAAATTTTAAATTGCATGGAAACAAGACAGAATAACTTCAAATACTAAGTTATTATACATGTCATGCCAATAACCTGTCTTTACAGTAAGAATGGTATGTACTGTATAGGCTGCTGTTACTTTTATTATTTATGTATTAGTTTTTAGGGATGCTTGTTTATTTGGATAACTTGATTCTAAAGTATGGCAGCCTTGGAAAAGCAAAGTTAAGTTAAAGATAGGTTGAGTATTTGTACTCCTGGATGTTGAGACCTTATTCTGCTCGTCTTCAGAGGAGTCTTGCTGATTTTACAGGCACATTGCCTAAAGCAAAAAGAAATTACAACGAAGCATCACTCAGTGTCTGTTTCATCTGCTAGACAATCCTGTTGTGTGTTTCTGGTTTTTAGATCAGTGTGCAGATTGGATATGGAATTTATGGGGATTGGAGGTGCAGAAAATTCATGTTACAGTGCACATATGAACCTGTTTGTGAAAATGTTATAGTCACCATGAATACACTGCATGTGATTTCCTGTCTTATTGGTGTAATTCGTAATGCAGAACTCAATGTCTGAAACTTCATGAGTTCTTTAATATGCTTCTTTTGCCACAGAGAGCGATTGTTCCTGGTCCACCCTTCCTGGTTGGAGCGTGTATTGTTCTTCTGGCTTTTACAGTTGCCTTGTTTATTCCTGAGAACAGCAAAGCTAGCAGTACCAAAAAACACAACAGCAGCAGCAGCAGCAGTAGTCTAAGTAACAACTTAGACCAAAGTAATGAAGAGGACTTTGAACCATTGCTGCAAGATAGCAGTGTATGAAGGCAAACTTCTGAGGGGACTGTGGAATGATTCATGTGCTGAATTGCAGCTCTGGGAGCTTGGTGGGAGGTACCACCAAGGGGTACCTGGTACCACCAAGTGGGTATCTGGGCTCTGAGGGGATGGCAGCTGTGTACAAGAGAAGGTCACATGCTATATTATATTTGAGGTTGATGTCAAACTTGGAGGAGAGGTTTTTTAGTACAGCAGGTCACAACTTGATGTGACTACCCAATATTGGACTGCAAATGCTGTATCAAATTGTGGTATTATATAGAAACCCGAATATACAGAGAGAATGTATTTTTTTAAAGTTTGAATGTTCACTTCCCAAGGTTGCATCATAATGCAAAATAAACAGGTTTGAGCCAGAGTAATTTCTGCCATCACTATTAAAGTTTGTTTTGCATTTCTTATGCCTTATGTCTGCATCTATGCCACATCTAATCTTCATGATATAGGAGGGACTGATCTCTACATAGTTCTGGTTATCTGAAATAATGCTTACATTAATATTCTCTAGTATCATTTACTAACAAGAAGTCCAGTAGTTACCAGAAAGCAGTGATAAAACTGAGATGATGAAATTCTGAATGTGTGTGATCACACATGACAATCGTTACCCATAAATGAGGTTCATATGGAAGTCTTAAACCCACATTACAGAATAGTTCTGAGCACTTAAAGCAGATCCAAATGGCATCTGAGATCCAGGTCACATTAATGCTTTACTATAAAAATAGGATTTTAATTTTAAAATGAACAGTGTCAGAAATATAGACACTCCTGATTTTTCAGTGGGTGCCAGAGTAGTTTACATCAAGAAATATGTGTCTTTTTTGCGTTTTGTCACTTTATCTGCCATATCAAATAATCTTTCTTACTAATTCCTTTCACCCCTGCCTTAACTGCTACTTAGTGTTCAGTTATTAGTGATATTTAGTCTTTGTCTTACCTGCTGAATATCATAGATATATTCGTATCAAATTTCCTTTCAAAAAGATGCTTTAAAGGAGTTATGGATGGCTACAAATATGCTAATTTTTAGAGATGTTTTATGAAGAATACACAGATTTATATGTATTTTCCTGCAGTATAAATGGACTATTAAACCCAACTTTAATGAACTACTCCTAATAATGTTTTATATGTATGCTATATATGTAGATATTTGTAAGGAATTTTGATTTTCCTAGATGGGCTGCTGTGTAAATCATGTATTTATAAATGTAATGGGGGTACAGACAGGTACACAGTTTTTTAAAATGATTGTATTGACTGAACAAATTTTAAAAATATATATTTTGAAACTTGTTCCACATTGAGCACAGACAACAAACTTTTTGTACTATGTGGTTTGGTTTTTAAGTTAATGAGCTTCCTAATGCATAATAAATCTACATCTTAAGCTTTCTAGGTTTTACGAGTAAGTGCATGTTCTTCTAAGTTCAATGTTGTACCTTTGCTGCTACAGAACAGAAGTGGGTTAATCCTGGTGCTGGATGACAGTGTGTGAATTCCTGTCCTGTTGTGTTTTGTCTGTGTCTTCAAGCCTGGTGAAAAGTGTGCTTTGCTTAGAAGGTCCTTTGGTGTCTGGTATGGGTTGGAAGGAGTGAAAGGGAGTCAGTGCTAAAAAAACCCCAACAAAACAGTAATTTCTGATCCAAATAGTGCTGCAGAATTGAAGTGTTTTTTCTGATGAGGCTTAGGTGGTTCTTTTTATTTGAATTTCTTGGAATTCAATCCTGAGCTTTTATGCTGGATATTTTATTTTTGCTGCAGACCAGACTGCAGTCAGGTAGGTTTTGCATGATTCCAGCATAGAATGTATTGAACTTGATATGGAATTTTAAGAAAACACTAATGTTAAAATGTTAATGATTGTTAACGTTAAAAGTAGCAGGTGTCAAATTTATTACTGCTAATACTATTCGAGCAACGGATCAGATTTTTAAAGTAGAATCTCAGAATCACAGAATGGTTGGAAGGGACCTTTAAAGACTGTGAAATAGGGACATCTTTCACTAGAGCAGGTTGCTCAAAACCACCCTGTCCAACCTGACCTTGAACATTTCCAGGGATGGGGTATCCACAACGTCCCTGGACAAACTGTGCCAGTGCATCACGAACTTTAGAATAAAAATTTTCTTCCTTATGCCCACTCTAAACTTACCCTTTTCAGTTTCAAACTGTTCCCCTTTGTCCTGTCACTACATGTCTCCCTCTTTTTTAAAAGCCTTCTTTGTATATTGGAGGGCTCACCCGGAGCCTTCTCCAAGCTGCACAACCCAGCTTTCTCAGTCTGTCTTCACAGGTGAGGTGCTTCAGTCCTCTGTTCATCTTTGTGGCCTCTTCTGGATTTGCTCCAGCAGATCTATGGTTTCCTCTGCTAAGGAACCCAGAGCTAGATGCAAAAAAAATATTTTAAGCATGCACCCTTACTGTACATAAATTATATACGTGTACTTCTGTGCTAATAAAGCACATGATAAAAGTGAAAAAAGGTGAGCTATAGATAAACAATTTAAAAATATTTTTATTAATGGTACAAAATTCTCAGTAGTAAAATAATAAATTAGTGATGCTCTGGAATAGGCTTTTTTTTTTTTAAGTTTTCGTTCAACGCTGTGGTACAGAAATTCAAAGTCTTGGTTCTAGGTTCTGTTTATTTCGGCACTTGGTTTTAATGTGTGTCACTGTTGAAAAAGATACCTCACAAAGATATATAGGATCCAAATGGAACAAGTGTGGCTGATTGTGCTCACTAACTCATGATGCTCCTTTACCCATCCTACCCTCTGGTTATGCAAAGGTGTCTGTTAATACTCAGCTAATAAGTTTCCATCCTCCATGATGTCAGTCAGTTGTTCTTGCAAAATAACTAAAAGGTCTTGAATTTTTGTGTTGTTAAGAAATGGACTGAAAACAGTCTAAAACTGTTCCTTTCAAAGATGTTTTTAAACAGTCTAGAAAGTTACTTCCCAATTCAAGTGCACAGATACAAGAGTTTTTATGGGTGACAGCTTTACACCTCTTTTTGCAGCAAAGTTGCATGATGATGGAAACATTTTCAAACCTGTTTTCAAAATGTGCCCTATATGCAATAACTTCCTTTTAAAAAAGAAAAAGTTTCTCATTGTTAAAACATCCATCTTTCTCTTACAGAGACACATAAAATGATTTCATCTTTCCAATGTATTAGCATAGTACTGAAAGACCTTTTTCATCACGGAAAAGATCAGGAAATTTGGAACAATTGCTTGTCTTTCTCTGAAAGAAAAATATACGTGTGACAGCTCTTTTAAGCACTTTGCCATGGTACAACCAGTGAAGTTCTGTGGTACAAAAGATTTTCATGATCCCTCCCCATCTGTTTCAAAGTATTGTAAAGATTCTAGGATTAAAATATCTTGTTACAAAATTAACCACGTTGATGGCATCTTGTAGCACTTTTTGCTCTTCTGCCTCCAATTTCTTTGCTGCACCTGCTTGCCCATGAGAGATCCAGTGAGTGAATTTCACTATTGCTGTAACCTTATCCTGTGATCGTTTTTTTATTCCATTCAAAGCAGTCATTTCATCAGTGATTACACTTACAACTTTTTTTCATAAGACATAAATTTTTTTAAAAAAGGAATGGTTTATTGTTGAGGAGCTATCTTTCCCATAATGTCTTTTCTTTACTGATTAACAAAAAAGTTGCTCTTTACGTATTTTATGATTTAAAAAAGTCTAGCAAATACCATGAGATAGGTTAGGAACACCTGCAGTTTCAAACCTCCCACAACCCATAACTTGTTCTAATATTTTTTCTTCAAACCTTCTGCAGTGTTTACTGTGAAATTTTTTAAAGTACTGGATTGAGTATCACATGACTTTTAAAACACCACTGAAAAAACTTGTAAAGGTTTGTCTTCATGTCCTGGATGGCTAATTTTTAAATGCTCTGCTAATCCTTACGGCGTCATACTGTTGTTAGCCAAGCCTTAAGAGCACAATATATGCTAAAACGAAGGTTCATTTTTAGCAACAGTGCGTATAAATTTGTATTTCAAATAGGCATCTTGATAGTTTTGAATTTTTTTGGCCAACATTTTGTCAAATTTGATTAGATTGTCATTGATACTATCATGTATTGTGGTTGATGAAGGACTTGCATTAGGTGCTGAAGTGTCAGCTCTGCAACTTTCTGCTGGTATTATTATTACCTTCAATCGCAGGGGTTTTTTTCTAGAATCTTTTTGAGACACTTGGGCATTTTGTGAGGGTTTAGATGAGATTAGTTACAACTAGGTAATATGGATCCACTTAAGTGGGCACATGTAAAGGTAAATGTGTCAGAATATGCAGAAAGTGAAAGAATGCAATATGGGTGTCTCTGTGAACCCCCTTCTGCATTGTGAAGCACCCAGTCTTCCCCAAGGATACCTTTTGTACTGTCTACATTATGTGTGACCATCTGGTATACAGACCAAGTGTAAGTGCCAGTGTCAAGTTATGTTAAATATGAGTATAGTTTGATTACTTTCTTACTATTTTAGATTAAAAATAGACAGTACTTCAGATATTTCTTCCCACGTCCCAGTGGGTTGCCTTGGGATGTTCAACCCACTTGTGAGGGACTGAAAGAAATTCACTGGCTCAAAACAACTCTGCAGGTGTGGAGGTGGGGCAGACTGGATTCTGCCAACGTGGAATGGTGCTGTGCCCCCCACATAACCCCACCTCTTTGAGGGCCAGTGGTGCAGCCATCAGTCACTGGCACACAGGGAAAACACCCACACCACATCTTCTGGAGCCCCCATAATCCAGCCCCAGAATGGCTGGCATACTGGAAGCAGCTCCCCCCTCTGCGGGGAGTGACCACAGGAAGCCAGCGCAGATAAAACCAGCCGAAGACATGAGGTGTCCACATTGCTGTGACCATCTGGACATGTGTAAGCTAGAACTGTATGGGACTCAAGGCAGGAGCTGTAATCTTCTCTTTTTCTCTCTTTCTGCTTCTCCTAACCTCCCTTCTTTATACTTGAGGAACTTAAAGCTGGGCGAGTTGAATTTGCTAAATTGTATGGATTCGCATGTGCTAAGTCAGTATTGTGTGAAATGCTTCATTTTGGTTGAACTTTGCCCTTTAAATTTTTGCCAAGTTCCCTTATTTTCTAAAGTTTGCCAGTAAAAGTGTGTTGTTTGACCTGAGAAATGTGTGCAGCGTCTTCTCTCATGCCCTCTCTCAAGGTCTAAAAAAACCTGAAGGCCCTTTTAATAGATCTGTCAGGAAGAGTTTTGAAGCCTTGTGTATTTTTAATGTAAAATCCCTTCAATAAGCTCATGGTGCAAACCTGGGATCTTAAAACACTGCTCCAGAGCATGTTCATTGTAATGTAAGAACATCAATTACAGTAAGACACTTCCTCAGGATGGCAAAAGGTATGCTTCTTTATCGTGGCTGCTGCTCATCATTTGTGTTGAGATGTGCACCTGATCCAGAGGAAAAAAGCTCTAGTTCTGATGCAATTTACTTCCCTCCCCACCTTCCCCCCCCTCAGTTCTTTTCATGAGAAATCAAACCTAGTCTTGCTTCCCCAAAAGTGGGGGAGGGAAGGAGAGATAACAGTTGAAGGATCTGGAAAACTATGCTTAGGAAACTTCCTTCCTTTGTCACTGATTTCAGAGATTTTGCTCTGCTGTGTGCATGCATCTATCACAAAAATAAGATGCTACTTTGATTATAACATACAATAAACCTATGATTTAGATTGTACCAATCGTAACCAATGTCTTATATATACTGGCATCAAGAATTAACGAGAAGAGAATTTGAAAAAGTTTTTTTTTAAAAGATTCTTCAAATACTTTTCTTTTGTGGTCCAAAAGCATACACTTACAAGATCTTCCAAGCTTAGTCAACCAAGCTGAGACACTTCCTGGTCAGTCTGAAAAAGTTTGTGAACCAAGATGAGTAGATAAGCAGAATAGCCTACTTTTTCTATAATTGAGAGAAACCAGCATGATTTGTAGTCCTCTGTTTAGTGGCATGCTGTCTCACGTAGCATTTCAGTTTGGTGGTGAGATTGACCTAAGAGTAGAGGTAAAGGCTTGAATCCCAGTGAAATTAAATTAGTGTGTAAGTGTTGCAGAAAAGAAGGTAGTATTTGTCTTCTCCCATTACCTCAAAAGAACAGTCTTGCTCTATTTTCTCGAACATTGTAATAAGAGGATGGAAGATCTTGGGCAAGGTTTAAGATACACTCCCAGGCCTAACATTACTACTCTGGTGCCCTTGCACCTGTCTGTTTTGTGTTGGTATAAAGGTGCCTTTATGTATTGCATTTTCAGCACTAGCACCTTAAAACAAGTGTGTTAAAATCCTTCTTTAATTTAAAAGTAATGGCTGGATCACTTGCTGAATCCTTGAGAAGTATAAAGCTGGGTAATGTAAGTGCAAACAAATGCATTAGGCATTAGCAATTTTGAAGCCACATAATTTTTACAACCCTTGTTTTTATTGGCAGGAAACAGTGGCCACTTCTGATTGCATACTCCAGTGAGAATTTAGGCTTATGGATCTCAGAAAGTTGCCTATATCTGAAATGTCCCGTATCCCTTAATGTTTATGCATCAATATAATTGTTTAAGAAGCAGGCTGTAAAGAAAACTGCTGCTAACTCTGCTCCATCTGAATAAAGACAAAAATCTGATCAGCAGGACCTTATTTAATGATGCAGCAACAAAAAATGATGGTAAACAATGGGCAAGCAACATCAGCCATGGCAAATTACTTTTATACACATGTGGAAAGTGTCGCTCTTGAAAACTTTGCCATGGTTGTATTTTGTCCAGAAAATCTGTTTTATAGGCAGATTTTATTTACAGACAACTATTTTTCTTTCCCTTCTCCTCCTCTCAGTTTTGATGAAGGGTATTTTTAAGCATATTTTACACTTTGCAACCAAATATTGCAGTCTTTTCTGAAGTGATTGTAAGAGTCCTGCCATGGAGTGACAAGCTCATTCAGGAGTTTTACTTTTAAAATTATACAAGACTCCAAAAGTTCACCCAGGAAACTTGTGCAGAGCCCTTGTTTTTTTAATATCTTGTGATAGCATAAAGAGAGAATGCTGCACAAATTTTCTCATTAGATACTTTACCGACAAAATATGAGAGGAAATAAGGATCTTGGCAAAACTTTTAAAGGGTGTGACACACAGACAGTATAGAAATGCCACAAATAATGTTTCACCATTGTTTCTGCCTGTCAGAATTTCCTACCAAAAAATTCTCTGTCAGCTTTCTGCCAGAACTTCTCATCAGAGCTTCCTGCTGGAGTTTTCCTACCAGAAGATCCTGCTATTATTATCTCTTCAAAACATCTGAATAGTGCTATGTGCCAAGAAACCACGTGCAAACTCTCCTCTTAACACTATAAAAACTTGGAGAGAAACTTCGGAAAATCAGGGAAGTGAGGAAAGAGAGAGAGAGAGAACCGGTTTCCTTAGCTGACAGTCTTTCCCTACCTCCTCCCCATCCTCTCACCTTTTCTTTGTCACCAGCTGCTGTCTTCCTTCCACCAGAGACTGAAACTCTGCCAGCCTGGAGAGAACTGAAACCCACCATGCCACATGTGTGAGTTATATCTTACCTTTCTACCCTTACCATATTTTTGAAGGAAAAAGATACTGCTAGATCAGGACCCTGCACAGTCTGCGACACAGCTCCTCATGAGTGACAAAATTACACATCCTGGCTCAATTACAGAGAACTAAAGTGTCTAAGACCTTCCACAGCTAAAGAGATAACATCAGAAAAGTGGAAGAGAGAGAAAAAAGGCAGGAACTGTTTCTCCCCGCCCCCCCTCCCACCCCAGCTCAGCAAAAAATTAGTTTTTGGTGGTAACTTTTCTCTGCTTCCGAAAGTAATCTTAACTTTTTCCAACGTTTTCTTATATCTTCTCTTTGCATCTCTTAGCAATCAATAAAAATCAGTTTTTGGTATCAACAGATAACTTGTCTGAGTTTTAATTTTGCTCAGGGTAATATTCAAATCTAAAGTTCTTCCTGCAACATTTAAGCAGATTGAAACATACAACCAAGACAAAGCATCCCTCAAAATGCTGATTTAGCACATGCTAACCCATATAAGCTAGCAAAATCCAACCCACTGGTTTTAAATTACCCAAAATACTAAGCAAGAGATTAAGAGTAGGAAAAGCAGTAAAGAAAGAGAAGAGATAGTAGGAAGAGTGGAGAAAAAATGTATCAAATGGCTAGCACCAGAGCCCTGTGGAAGCCCACCTTCACTTCGTAGGTGGCAGGTCCCAGGAGGGGGATAAAAACCATGGGTTGCTGAATTTGTGTGTCTTGTCCCCTGCAGCCACCCCTCCTAGGCGAGACTTCTGGCTCTGGCCACTGTGGTTCCAGGCCAGAGCGAGGGGTGGTGCAGACAGTCAGAAGGACAGGGCATGTGTGGGCTCCTGGGATGCCCTTTGGATTGACAGCTGCTCCGGGGCCGCTATGGGGCTGTCCCGTGTGGGTTCCCTGAATCCTCCCTCCCTGCCACACCTGAGCTGGTCCCAATCCAATAATTAGATATTCCAGTGCCTCACAGTGATAAGTTCTCTTTTGTTAGAGAAACTCAGTCATTTATGATGCTATCTACCTTATGGTTTGCAGACAGAAGTTTTGACAACTTGATGTTTTCTCTCAGAGAAATGATTCACACATCCTCTTAAAAAAAAAAAAAAAAAAAAAAAAAAAAGGACAAAATTGTTCTAGCAACAGACCAAAGTGTTAAGTGCTGAAAAAAACCCCAACAAAACCAAAACCAAAACCAACCAAACAAAACCAAACAGCTCTAAGCATCTTTCCATGTTGTTTAAAGCCCCCAAAGCAGAGTTTTTTCCTTGCTGTCTTACTTCTTTATGGCTGCATAATAAACATAATACTTTTTTCATCATTGACATAATCTTCAACTGGCTTATAAATAGCCGAAATACTGAATTTACGAGGCTTGTCCACTTATCTAGCCCATACTCTTTGTGCTCATGCTTCAGTACAGGTAGCGGTGCCAGAAAGTTTTAAACATGCATTTAAGTAGAATAGTAGAATATTTTAAATACAATATTTAAAGACACATTAAAAAAGATGTACGTGTTATATTTCTGTTACTACTGAGAGACAAATAAGACTGAAAAAGAAGATCGAGAAATGTAAATATTCACTAGACTGTGACATCTAATGCCAGTTATATTCCACATATCCTTGTCAGGCACACATTTTTACCTCAGGGAGAAGTTGCAGGCCTCTCTGCAGTTCTTAGAGGAAAAAGCAGTCTTAGAGCTGATAATTTATGACTTTAACTGAGTGGTTAAGGATTTAATCTTCTTGGACAATGGATTTCCATTTTTACTCAAGAAACAACCTTTCCCTGTCAATAAGTTGGCTTTCATTTTTCAAACATGAAGGCATGTTTAGGAAAACACCTTGGGAAAAACAGAGCACTGGAAACTCCTAATGATCCTAGAATCAAGTAATCTGAAATAAATCAAGATTTTTTTTATTTGTAATACAAATCACACAAAACCCAGAAGGTGTTGCACAATCAAGTGAAGGATTCAATTTTTAATGTTTCAGAATAATGCTGAAATTATTTATCTGTGTATAAAATATTTCAGCAGTACCACAGCTGCCCTTTCTGAAGGTGAAAGGAAAGAAAAATGTGATAAAGGTCAGACTGTCAGACAGCCTATTATGAGCAAAACACTTTCCTTGGGTAGAGCCTCACCAAGAGTGGGCTAGTGCCACTTTGACATTATAGCATCTGTCAAAAGGAAAAACAACCCATGACTCCAGGTAATAACTGAAGGTAGTAAAAACAACTCATTTGCCCTATTTCTTCCATCTCTGGGGAGCGGGGGGAAGCGTCAAGGTACCGCGTAGCAATAATATTAAAACGTTCTGCACAGCTGCCTCAAGCAACTGGCTGAGGTCTTGGTCTTTTATTTTATTATAAAATACACAAAAGTAAAAGCTTATCTCTAAATCTGCGGAAGGAGCCCAGGGCAAATATATTTGAATTTATTTGCTTTTATTCAGTATTAAATGTAGCTATATTTGGAAAAGGAACAATAAGAATGTATTAGGAAAAATTCCATATGTGCCTTTTGTGGTATTTAGGAAAATAAAAGTCTTTTAAATTAGGATACTTATTTTCCCTCAATTTCAAAAACTCCAAACTCAACATGAGTTTTGGTTTGTGCAATTATATTTCTAACAAATTATCAGAAATGCTGACCTACCAAAGGTGTTAAGTGTATTAAAACTGCATTGGAGGTAGAGTGGTATAACTGAAGACACAGATGGAAAGAAGACAACATGACTTTCTTAACCAACTGAGTTTTTGAGCCTCATAAAAAACCCCATGAAGTGAGCAAGCTTTATCTGGCTAAAGCTGCTTTAAGGATTAGTACTGGTGGCAAAAGAAAAGGTTTTGTTAATATAATTTTGTTAAAAAGTTTTACTTGCAGCAAGACCTAGCTTTCAAATGAAATATTTTGACATCACCTTGATCAATGATTTTGGGCAGGATTCTATCTGAAATATAACTAGATTTTTGAATTTAATCCTATGAGTCAAAAGCTAATAGGAAAATCTTCAAATTAAACTTGATCTCTGAAAAATGAGAAACTTGACTTTCAAAGAGGAGAGTTCAACCCCATCTCACAGGTCCATTTTCCTGTGATATCCTGGGTGCCACAAACTTTTCCAGTATTCATTCATTGCCTTGGAGAAAAACTTACAGCTTCAGGTACCTTGTTTTTCAGAGTTGGAAAACTCCAACTGCTGCAGTCTCAGGTGTCCATTTTGCAATTGATTCCAGCAGGATACACTTCCTTCACTCCAGTGATGTAAAATTTTCTTCCTGCTGCAATATTGTTTCCTGCCTGAGCTGACAATTCTTTTCTGCCCTTGTGACTTTTGAGAAGGTTTGCAGTAGTTGGTACATGACAGTGTTTAGCAGCAAATAACTGTGCTTGAATTGGAGTGCTCAGGTGCTTGTTATCAGAGGAGCACTAGTTTGAAGATTTCTCGTGTCGTTTTTGCCCTGCACAAAAAACCAAACCAAACCAAACAAAAAAAAATAAAAATCAACAAACGAACAAAAACCCCCAAAAAACCCCAAAACCAAACAAAACCATAAACCCCCAAAACAACCAAACAAAAAAACCCCGTACAGAACTGACAAAAAAAAAAAAAAACCAACAAAAAACCAAAATTACAAAACAAAACAAAAAAAAACCAAACAACCCACAAAACAGCCCAAAAGTCTAAGGAACGGATGACACATCTGTCCTATTTAAAGCGTTGTATGTGCTTGTCACTTAAGACATGACTGCATTGCTTCTTTAATGCTTAAAGTTTGGGGACTGAAAGTGTCTGCCACTGCTAGTTGCAGCAGTCTAGAAAGCCCACTGCTAGTAGTGAAAAAAATACCAGGAAATCTTGTTTTGTGTTTTCACAGTGTTAATTTTTACATCATGGTCTCAGGAGTACTTTAAGGTACAGGTGTCTTGGTAAAAAGACAGTACCATTTTACTCCTAAGTGGAATTAGTCATAGAAGAGTATCTTAGCTGAGGAGGTAGTACATCAATCCACAAACCCCAGAGTGTTGTTTGAGTTAGAAAGTGCCTTAAGGCACTGAGCTTCAAATGCTTGGGTAAAACATCATACACAGTTCTTGGATGTTAGTCTGAGACCTTGTTACCTCTTTTAGAAAATACAACAGCTGCCTTATGTCAAAAAGGTATTGAACTATCTGACAAAATTATATTTGGCATCACCCTTAAACTCAAAGGACCACAAAGAGCTTTACTAACTGGAAGCAAACTATGTTTCTAGTCCTACACAAGACAACCCCCAAAACAGATTGAGGGAGTGAAGAGTCCTTAATATCTCTTTGAAAGTGCCATCTGTGAAATCTGAGATCAGTTTCACTAGTGCATTCTGTTGATGAACTAAAAATCCTCACCTGGTCATGCACAATCCTGTACAGTCTCTGTTGTTCAAGTCTTGCAAAAGGTTTAGTAAGCTTGAATAGTTAGTTGTCTTCCATTTGTTCAAGTACAGATTAACCTGTATTTTACTAGATTGAAAAAGAAATTTAATTTAATAATTTCTCAAAAATAATCACCCTCTGTAAAGTAGAAATGTGTTTGTCAAAGCAGATGATGGAAAGTAGAATGCACTCCTGTTTTATAAGTAAATATGGCAAAGGGAAAGATACCTTTGGTGAGAGTCAGCTCTTATATTAAATGAATTTGGGATTGAACATAGTCAAACACAGGCGGAGTCATGCCTGTGTGAGGTTAAATGGCTAAATTACTGAAAACCAAATGGAAACAAATGAAGATAATTAATCTAAAACTGCAAAGAGGTTTGTACCAGAAACATTAAGACCAGTGTGACAGAAATTTTAGAAGAGTGTGTAAAAGCTGTAGAAACAGCCAGACAAGGGTCTGCTATGTGTTAATTGCTACACAATACTGTACATAGTTTCATCCATATGACTTGATGGCAAGAAGGAAACACTTGAAACATTAATGCTGTCAAGGTGAGAAAACTGGAGCCATAAAATACTTATATGGGAAATCAAAAGAAGTACAAGTCTGGGGCATTCTGCTTGAGGTTTACAAGGGGTGAAACAAGGTACAGAGGTAGAAAATCCAAGACAGTGTCCGCATTAAAGGATTATATAATATAATAAGCACGTGTGCCAGTTAATATGGTAAAAACCCAAAAGAAATCAAGACCTGTGAGAGCTGAGTAAGCAGCAGTGTTTTTCGTCTGTGGTGTGCCCAAGTGATTCTGGCCAGACTGCTTAGGTGCATGAAATCATAGAATGGCTTGAGTTGGAATGGACCTTAAAGATCAATTAGTTCCAACCCCCTCCCCTTGCCAAGGGCAGGGACATAGATCAGGTTGCTCAGAGCTCTATCCAGCCTGGCCTTGAACACCTTCAGGGATATGTCATCCACAGCTTCTCTCGGCAACCTGTTCCTGATCCTCACCACCCTCACAGTAGAGAATTTCTTCATAATATCTAATCTAAACATACTCTCTTTCAGTTATGAATCCATTCAACCTTTGTCCTGTTGCTACATGCCCTTGCAAATTTTATCACTCCTGTAGGTTCCCTTCAGGTAGAAGGCTGCAATTGGATCACCCGAAGTCTTCATCTCTCCAGGATGAACAGTTCTAGTTCTTTCAGCCTTTCCTCACAGGAGAGGCACTCCATCCCTGTAATCACCTTGCTGACTCTCCTCTGGACTCATTTCGGCTACTCTCATCTTGTGCTGAGGAACCCCACTGGACACAGTACGTAAGGTGGATCTCACCAAAGCAGAGGGAGAATCTTCTCCCCCACCCTGCTGGCCATGCTGCTTTTGATGTAGCCCATGATACAATTTGCTTTCTGGGTGGCCAAGTGCACATTGCTGGGTCATTTCCAGCCTCTCATCTGCCAGCACCTCCAAGTCCTTCTCAGCAGAGCTGCTCTTGATCTGTTCATTCCCCAGCCTGCAAAAGAAAAGAGGGGAAACCATGCCTCGGTGCTTTACAGAATCAAACTGCTAGAACAGTGTATTTGAGATAATTTTGTTAAATTCGGCAATTTGAAATTGCCTTCCTCTTGTGTAACATCTTGCATTGAATTTTGCTACACTAACTTCCCAAAATGCCATGACTGACAACATTTCAGTAGTGTGGGTAATGACTGTGGCTTTGCACTGTGTCCACAAATGCAAGTGCTGTTACCAACAAAAAAGGCTGTCAGAGGACAATTTCTTTGGTGGAAATACTAGTTCTGAAATGATTTGATTTTAGTGTCTTTCCTTTATCTCAGGCAGAAGAGCAACTGTGAAACTTCAGTACAGAAAACTTAGGAATGCTACTCTCTGTGCCAAAGTGAAGCCTACCTCAAGAAAAGTTCTAAGCATTAATATATATATATATGTATTGATGGTACTTCCTGTTGGAAGGAGGAAAATGAGTTCCTGATCAGATAGCAGTTTGTGTGAGACAGAGACTGAAAACTGGAAGTTGAGTTCAAGGAGCCTTTGGCACTTCAAAGTTTTTGTGCTGTAGAGAGTGAAGGCTGTGGAAGGGATTATATAAAACATTGTAAAAATTGGCTAGTGCTGGCACAGCACAGCTTGATCCAAGAGGTGACAAATGTGTCGGACTTTGTAGTCATGAAACTGGAGAGTCACTGGACCTGTGAGAGCATCACCCTGAAAGTACTCTTATGCAAGCTGCTTGTAGCTCCACAAGGGAGTAACTATCAAATTAATTAGAAAAGTGTTGCCAACACCTTTTAGAAAACAAACAAAAGCATAAACTTCCTGTACCTGGAAATGGGGGAAGAAAACATGAGGCACAGATCTAGATCACAGCAAGACTGAGGCCACCGTATGTGACTTGAAGGCAGCTGGAGCTACAGAGCATTCTTGGGCTGGAGGAGAACATACGTGGGGCACTGATGCAAGTGCCTGAAAATGTTATGTAAAAATAGACATTTCTCAGCAGTCAGATGCTTTTTCAAATATTGAAGGAGGATGTGAATACTTAAATGAGATGAGCCCTACGTGCACTGCAATGTCTCGAAAAACCTTAGTCATCCTTGGAAACTTGTGGGGATGACAATGGCCCACCTAGAGTTATTAACTCTAATGTTTGACAGCAAGTCTGCTTGTGCTTTGGGAGACTTGAGATGCACAGTTAAGTAACACTCCAGAGGCTAAATAAATAATCTGTTAACAGACAATATCTGTGTGTCTTTGAAGACCTATGTTCTGTTAGTGTTACATTAGCAGTGTAACAGGAGCTTGGCTTTGTGCTGTTCACACAGTACCTTCTGTTATATCTACATTAGGAGATCATTTGGCACAACAGAAGATTGGTAGTTGGAAGCTAGACCTGGAGTTCTGTTTTTGTTTACAGTGTTCTTCAGAGGTTTTACTCTGAATTACATCTAGCCTGATCCCCTAGGCCAAAAGTCTTCACCACACAGGTTGTTTGCAGGTAGCTAAAGTTGAAATGTTTAGAGGCTGACTGGACATTCTTGTGAAAGAGAGACCTGTTACAATGCCCAAGGCATCTGTCCAGTGTAAAGGAAAACCACTCTGTGAAAGCAAAGTATTCAACAGAGACAGTTACAAGAAGTGCTTCAAAACTGCTTTGAACCAAGTAGCTGGTGCAGATTCAGCCTAACAGAAACAAATTTCCTTTTGTCTTTTTAAACCAATCTTGTAGGGTAAAAGGTGAAATCTGCCATCTCTCCTCTTTTTAAAGACATTTTCTAAATTAGGGCTTCCTTAGTAGGTAGTGGGTAATTTTAATGGATTTTGAGTTAAGGCCTCGGCAGTAGCTCTCTGCCTTTTTTGATGGATCTGTTCCTTTTGGGATACTCCTCATATGAATTTTAATGGCAGCATAATTTTCAGACAACTGTGGACTTGGCCCTCAGACTCAGTATCTCAGTTCACACCTTGGACTTATCCTGGTTATCAGAATCATTTGCAAAGATTCCTGCTATGCTTATATTTATCCATGTTGAGTAGTCCTGCTGAAGTCAGAATAAAATTAAATAGGTATGTAAATCTTTGCAGAATGATATCCTATAGCTGGAAGAACCTTAAACAGGTTGTGGTTTAGGATGTATTTACTCTGTCCTTTACAGTCAAAGGCAGACTTTTTCTTCTGGTGCTAACTGCCAGTATGAGCACACTATGTTCTCACTCTGAGTTGACTGAACCCATAACTACAACTAGCTTAGAAATGAAATCCACAAAATAAATCTCCCTGCAAGGCAAGATGACTGACACAGGTTTGTGACAAGGTGATGGTTGCTTCCAATTCCTGTTGATCTGAGTGAGAAAAGAACAATTTTAAAACTGCTTGCAAATGATGACATATATATGCCCTTTAATGTATTAAGGCAGTACTAATCCAAACAATGCCTCAATAAGAACTGTTTGGTGATAACTGTTTATAGCATCATAGACTTGCCTTTAAAATTTTTAATTAGTTGTCATTTCTTATATAATTTTATAAAACTTCAATTTTTTCCTATGCTAATCTGAAGCAAAACTGTCTGCCTCCAAAATGTATGTTCAGCTCTGTAACCTTTACATCCTAACACATGAAAGTTGACTGACTTAATTTTTCAAAAGTAGTGTAGCTAGTGAGGATGTCTATAGAAATGGTTAAGTGCATATGCTTTTTCAGAATGTGACCTTAGGATCCATTCTTTTCAATCCTTTGCTCTCTCTTACCATATATTTTGCATTACTTCTTTAAGTTCCTTTATATCTTCACAAAACAGCTTGTTTGAAGCTAGACCTTAGATTACAGAGAGAATTCAGAAAGTTGCATGTTTAATATTGTAAATGTAATTATTATTGGTGCAGGCTTCTGAATTTTTCTTTGCCCCTTTAATATCCATTCCATGTTTGTTTTGCTGATGTCTGTGCCTTTGTGAGAGTTAATTTTTAATGAATAAATAGCAGTTAGCAGCACCAATTGTAGTTAAAAAAATCATATTATCCAGGTGTCAGAAGATATAGCCCAAAGATGATACAGTAAAATTAAACAACATTAATTAAGATCTAACAAAAATTCGTGCACTGTTGGAATCAGAGCTGTTGCGAACTTAAAATTCCCCTGTACTCTGCAATTAGAAAGCTAAACATAAATGAAGGACTAACATATTCATGAATTAAGTGTCACCTTCATGCAGATTTTTATATTCTGATAGCTAAGCTGCTGAAATACGTTTGCAATTTATTTGTCATCTTCTTAAGCTACAACTATAAAAGGTTTTATTACATTTCAGAAATATTTAAACAGTGCTAGAATTGAGTTATTGTGCTCTGAAGTCAAGTGACCACTAGCTGGCAATGTTATACAGCTCTTCCTGTTGCAGATTCATTGCATAATACATCATGGTTTGACTCAAGACCTTTAATTTTAAAAATAGAAAAAGAAATTGGATTTCAGTGGGGCTGGGCACTTCTGAATATTTCACCACTCAAGCATCAGTAGATTAGCAAGAAAATAGGAAGGGCAGTGGACAGAAATAGTTTCTGAAGTAATAACCTTTGCTTATGGAATTTCTTTTGTTTCTCCGGTTCTGTGTTTTTAGTTTTAATTTTTATTTTAAATGTCTTTTACTTACCTCAGACCATCCAGGGCGTTAAAAATGAGCTCATATAATCCTCTGCAAATAGCCTAAACTATACTATCAGTTTTTTGAAACTCCAGTATAGGTGTCCTTCATTGTTTTTATTTCAAATGTCTTTTCTCACCTTCAAATGCCTTAAAACTATATCATTTCCTGCCTATCCACTATCCTTCACTTCCTAAGGCACAATTTCCTGTTTTCTTTAACTGTTAACAAGGGAGACAACAATAAAACTACTCCAAAGTTCAGGGCAATGAGGATGGTTACCAATGGCTGAAAAAGTTGACTACATTTCTGTGCTCGTATTCAGGTTGCTCCAACTGCCATTATTCACAGTATTCTTTTATTGTCACCAGATCTCTCACTTGAAATAGGTGGAGACTTACACATATATAAAACTCTGTGGTCAGAATCTATTACTTCCTAACATGAAAAAATTAAAAAAAAAAAAAAAAAAAGTAAGAGAATGAAACACTGAGAAAAATTAGTTTTAAAGAAAATGCTTTCAGTATTTTGTACTGTGAAGTCCTAAGTTTTATCTTGGAAAAGGCTAGACTGAGGAACAGAAAGCTGGGATAAACCCCTGCTTTTAATTCTAAAAAAATCGTGGAAAAGAAATCCTGCTTGTGACAGAAAATGTTTCATCTACAGTTATTAAATGAAGAGTTTTGAGATTCTTATATTTGTAAGATTTTTGAAAACAGGTTGATTCCTCTTTGTTCAGTTAGCAAATAGTCTTGTGTACCAGTTTCAGTTTTTGCTTTTCTTTCTCTAGTCAATACTTTCATTTGGTCTCTTCAGAACTAAACAGAGAACAAGACCCTGGTGAAGACAAAATGGTTACAAGGAAAAGAAAGACTCCTTTAAACAGAGACATTTAGAAGGCAGATGTGCAGAGGGAGGAGCTCTTTAAGTCCATAATTCAGCATGCAATAGGTTCAGCATAGAGAGCCAGTCATGGCATAGTGAACAGTTCTTCGCTGGTCCAAAGTGGTGGCCCAGCACCCTGTAAATGCAGTGGGAAATCTGAGCCACACTGATCGAAGTCAGCTACTAAAGGGCTCCTCTACACGTGAATATGCCCTTGCTTTGAGAAAATTCCTATCTTTAGAGTGAATGGATGTGTGAAAAGCACAACTGTAAATTAGACAGGATGCTTTTATCTAAAAATAAGAAATGGCTTTCAGCCAGCAATTTGCCTAGTGGAGTTTTGCTACAATTGGGATGCTAGCAAAAAAGGTTGAGGTCTTGGTATGTAATTACTTCTGTATCACTCAGGTTTTTATGTTATTGATACCTGACAACCAGCCTTTAATATGAAAATTCTTTTGATCATGCACCCTCTTTTGCTGTCTTTTATCTTTTATCTGAAACATGTCTTCTCTCATGGGAGAAACTGTTTGCTTTAAAAAGGCTAATGAAATGTTTACTTCAGGGAACTGTTAAGTCAGTAGATATCTTTCTGTGATGGAAAAAATTTCAGATGGCAAACGAGGGGGGCAAGCTGGAGCTCAAATTGTGCAAAATACCCTTGCTTTCCCACACAAACATTCATTAAAAAGGAAAGCTTTTTGGTGAAGTGATAGAAAAACTTTCTTACTAATGAAATATAATTCTATTTTATAATATTAAAAATGGGTTTAATTTACATTGATTACAAAGATTTTTCTGAAATCCACCAGAATACCTCAGAGTAAATCTTCTCCCTTTCACAGATGCAGGGATTTATCTTATTTTTTTTCTAAGTATGTCTACAAAGATCTATACTAGTGATCTCAAACCATAGCGGCACTTAAAACTGAGACACATACTTCAGGGATTTTGAAGTTAAGAACAGTCTGGACACATGGAACTGGCCATAAACAGACCAAGCCTAAACAACACCTTACTAAATTACACTCTTAAAGTGATGCACTGGGCAAAAATTGGTGTTGCAGACTAGAGGAATTTTATATCATCAGGAAATGGCAAATCTATTCATCCTTTGATACCAAATACCTTCTAATTTGCTTCTCTTCAGATCACTGCAGCTGCAAAGAGGATTACTAACTGTAGATTAGTATCTCACAGTTCTATTTTGTCTGTTCTGCCACTTCCCCAAGTCATCATTTTGTTTGAAATAGTGGCACTGGAGCTAATTGAGATGGAGGTCATCACAAGATTTTGTTTGGATAGGTTGCTGAAAGAATGAAGAGTTTGCCAGACAAAGCTTAGCAGAGGTGACATGTTCAGTTTTGGCAAAGAGCTGGGCAAATAGGCACAACAAAATAGGTGGAATTATGGTGATTAAGTTTTGAATGTTATTATATTTATTAATATCCAATGTCTGTTATTTTTTTGACACCAATTGTACTTCTCCACCCTTCTGTGGGTGTACACTAGGATTTCTTAAAAAAACCAACCAAACAAAAAAACATAAAAAAAACCTCAACCGAACAAAAAACCTATTGAAATGTGGCAATAGGTTTTTTTTTTAATTAGTCCAAAAACATGGAAGAAATTATTTATCCAAAAACTTTCAAAATTGCAGAGACAAGATGTCCTCTGTAGATGTTGTTCTCAAAGAAGTCCACATTATAGTCTAGCTCAATTTCTACAATAATTTTTGGATTCAGTCAGGTGTTTTATTAATGGGTATTATTATTGTTATTATTGTTATCACTTTTTTTTTTTTTTTAACGATGATGATGATGATGGTCATTGTAAGGATAGTCTCAGAAGGGCAAACAAATGGAATAAAGTAAAATGAAGTACTGTACCTACTTCTCTTTCTTTCTGTTTTGAACATGAAAATGTGAGAATTAGAAAGTGTAATTTTCTTGGACTGAGGCAGAAAACTTATGGGCCAACTACTGGGCTTTCTAAATGATATCTTCAGATATGACTACCTAGCTTCCATTTGATTTATTTCAATCTGTTCAGCATCTCAGATTACAGGCTTCCCTTATGATTTTGCATTTCTAAGATTTCCTTTGCTTCTCGCTTGCAGCTGCACACACATGCCATGAAGTACAACAGGGTTTTTTTTTTTGTTAATCTGTATGATGTAACTTGTGAAGGTTGAGAGTGATATCATGTTAATAATAAAGATATTTTGAGAATACCTAATAAATTCCACACAAATGCACCAAGAGTCCAAAGTACTGAGCCTAGTTTTAATTCTTTCTTGGCCTGTTAACTTTTCTTTTTTATCTGTGAGACTTGAAGGAATGGGTTATTGGCTAATAAACCATCATTTTAATACTGTCCATGAAGTACATTTCATCCTGATTCTGCATCTTACTAGTACTGACAACTGTGATTGTATTTCATAATTATTTGAACTAGACTGTAGAGCATATCAGAGATTTATAAATAGAAAAGCAAAAGATAGGTTGCTTTTCTATTTGGTTCTGGAGCAGCTTTTGTCAGAATCTTGGATCATTTTTAACTATCCAAAATTCAAGATAGAAGTTGCTAAGTCTGAGAAGATTCAGAGAAGAGTCAAGATAGTGAGGAATTTGCCATAATTTGAGACACTACAGGAAATATTTGGCTAATCAAAGAGAAAGAGAAGGAAACACTATTTACAGGCCTCTGAGAAGTGATAGATGCTTGCTAAGAAATTTGTGAGAAGCAGAGATTGAAATTATAAAAGGAGATCTAAAATTTGCATGTTGAAACTAGACATTTTTGGATTCGAAATAAAGATTGTCACCAATGGCAATAAAGTACTGGAACAAAGCAGTAGGTGGTACAGTGTATTTTCTGTTCAATTAGTTTGAGTTTTAAGGGGGTTTGCTGTTCTTTAATTGAATCAAGCCCTTAGGTTCATGGCCTATGCTGTGATGTAGAAGGTGGGAGCATAGGAGTAACTTTTTGGTAGTTCCTTCTGCCCTTCTACTCTAGAACTTCTCATGAATAAAAACATTACTCTACTTCTTAGAGATAAGATTTAATATGCCATTACCTCCTGAATTTTTTTTTTTTTTTTTTTAATAATACTCCCTATTAGAGCTAAATCTTAAAGGACTGGTATTGATTGCACTTTCAAAAATGCATTTCCAAATAATGTGATATACAGGATAAAGAAAAGAACTGTGCTATGCATGAACAGGCTGTATTTTACTGAGCTGTGTATTCTTTTTCTGCAGCTTAATTAAAAAGTCTGTGTCAGCAGATCAAGAGTGTAGAGTGCACACCATATGAAGCCAGGATAACCTATTTGATTATTAAATGTAAGGGTCAGGATTTTCAATACCTTTTTTGTTGTCACCTCTGCGGTATGATGAAGGAATCAGCACAGCCCTGCAGTGTGCAGGGACAAGTTTTCTTAAAGTTGTGTCCACGTAGTGGGTAGGGAGATGTGGAAGTACCAGGAAACATATTTTCTTTTGTGTCACTTTTTGGCTTGACTTATGGGTCCCATGTGAGAGACGATAGCAGCTTCTAAGTGGAAGATTTTTCCCTCTGTGACCTCTCTCAAGAGTAGAAAATTGCTGAATTCAAAAGATCTTTTGCATTGATTGAAGTCTGGTTCCTGGGTTAGTTTCTGTGGCAAAGGCATCCTATTTTAGGGGCTGATACCCTTGTATAACACAAAACCATAGTTAATAAAACATTAGTATATTCATAGCTTTTCTGTTGTGAAAAGACATATCTGAGGACCTGGGCTTCCTGACAGTCGTGAGGCAAAATTCTCAAAGAACAAGTGGTAGGGAGGGATCTCAAAAGTTTTTCACATAGGTAGGGTAAAGATAAAATTCTACATTGATAAAAGGGGAAAAAAAAATCTCTTTTTCTCCTTCTGGAAATGTTGACTCAGCAAAACTTTTGACGGTCTGAAAAGGCTTTGCTTACTTCATATTTAATAGTTGCACCAGTATTACTGCTTAAAATTTATTTATTGAATTTATTGAAATGGTCAAAAGTAAATTAGTTTATGAGTGAAAAGAGTTCCTTGTTGTTAGTGGTAAAATAGATATTTATTTTTTTTTTTTATACTTTTCTTGTGTTATTAGTCTGCCAAGGATTTCCTGCACTTTTTAAGGGTTTATTGTGGAAATAAAATTTTCAGAAATAGTTGTTTTAAATCAATGCTCTTTTTGTGGAAGTCAGTGATGGTGACAGCATTGATTTATTTGGGAGCAGCTGAGGAGATATTCTGTACTTTTCATAATCCCGATTAAGTTTGTAATTATGAAACCCTGGGAGATGTGAAATTGGTGCTTGCAAAATACCTGGTGCACTTCACAGCTTGCTTTTGAAAGCTGGCTCTTTATTCTGCCTAGAGAAATTCAGGCATGCATTCACAGTTGAAATCAAATGCCAAAGGTCACACCTATTTGCTTAATTATTTATTTAAGTGTAAATTTTGTGCAAGCAATGTTTTATTGAACTCATAAACTCTCAAAGTCATTAAAGTATGAATATTTTAGGACTCCTGCCTTTCAGTGAACATCTTTATCTCTTCCAGATGAAAGTTTTATATTGTTCCTTCTAATGCAGGAGATGTAGTAAAATGAGAGCAAGGTGGAATTCATCTTGAAATAAAATTTTTCATAGCTTTGTATGTATTGATGCATTTTGGTTTTTATTAAAGCTATGAATATTAATGGATTTTGAATTAAAAAAGTAGCAATTGTTTTGCTTTTGATCTCGTCTTAGGTACTGTTGGTAGTTAGAAGGAAAATTAATTCTTTATCGATAGTGCATTATTTTTTTTAGCACTTCTATTGGAAGATAGCTTTTAAAACTGCCACAGCCACCACATTCATCCCTCACGAGATTTCAGTGAAATCAGGGACCAATTTGGTCATAGTGATGTGAATTTTTTCAGCAAAATACGTGTCTCTTTGTCCCTTGTAATTTTCTCTTTTAGACAGGGGAAAATATCCTTTTTTTTCTTTCAGTGACGATTTTCTGTCAAATTTAGAATTGCACTTCCAGAAATTGTGTTCAATAATATACATAGTTTTTTTTCTGGTAGTATTATCATGACATTTGTAAGATATTTTTATCAGTCTTTAGGATCACAGAAGCAGCAAAATAGCTCTTTTTGTCTACGTTACAGTGTGCTTTTTTCATTCTGAGCATTATCAAAAATTAGGAGACCTTATTATTCCTTGTGCTTTCCTGCGCAACCTGTGATCTTTGTAATAACTTGAGTCAAGTTAACTGGAAAGATGACAAAATGAAAAGGCATTTGCTCTCTTTGCTAATAATAAAACCTATGTTTCTCAAGGTTATTATTTTAGAGGAGTATAAAACAATTACCTACTGATATAAAATACTAATACAAAACATATAAAATACTAATATAAAACATATAAATATTTTTTCCATCTGTTTTCAAAATTATATTTTTTTTTCCTACAAGCTGTTCTCTGTATGGTATTAATTCATCTACACAATGATACAAAGCAGAGCAAATAATTCTTGTTTCCTGCATATACTGTAGAGAGTGGTAATCTGACTGACAGTAAGAATGACATTGGTATGTTTGAAATTTTTCCAGGTCCAAACAGACTATCTTCCAAAGTAACCAATGCACTATACATAGTCATTTGCAACCTTTTCAACTGTATTTCTTAAGTATTTGTTTTATTCTTGAAGAAGACATAATACATTTGTGAATAAATCTGCCACTAAATTATCAACCTACACAGTCTTTTGCAGACTGCAGTATTTTTTTGTATTGATTATTTTGTGTCGGCATTTCTACTGTAGCTGTGAGAAAAATCAAAACTGATATGTTTTCCTATTTTGTTTTGAGAGAATGCTATGGTGTTTTTCTTATAACACATGCAAATCTAGGGGGAGATTTTGTTGGTTTGGTTTTGGTTTTTGTTTGTTTCATTAATTTATTTAGAGGATTAGAATCCTGGCTTTGTAGCAATTTAAGACAAAAGTTAATTTTAGTTAGTGTGTTGTTCTAGTGCTCTTTCTGGAGGGCCATGACTTTAAAAAGCAGTTGAAACCAGTTTGGAAAATGATTAAGAAAAACCTTGCATTTTGGGCTTATCTGCACCTTCTGGAGGGATTGAAAACTGGGAGATCAAGTGTTTTCCTCACTGACTGTAAGTGGCTGGCTTCCCAGTCACCTATATCCCACCTTTGCCCTCTAGGGCCCCAAAGGTAGCCAGACATCCTTTGTAAAAAATGGAGGTCATGATCCATGATCATGTAGCTCTCTGGAAAGACCTGCTCCAAGCAGCTCTTGACTTTGTCCGTGGGCAGAACCTGCTCTGTTATCTGTAATGTGTGGATGAATACTTTCCAGGAATTCCAGTTCTGGCAGCCCTGGTAGTTCCCTAGTCCTTCTTCTCATGCTTTTTGAAGACTGGGGTGATGTTTGCCTTTTTCCAGTCCTCAGGCAGTTCTCCTGATCACCACGACCTTTCAAATATGATCATAAATTTCCCCATTATGATATCCACCAGCTCTCTCAACATTTGAGTTATCCCATCAAGGCTCATGGAACTGTGAATGTCTAGTTTGCCTAGCTGTTCTCTAATCTATTCCTCTTTGACCCAAGGAAAGTCTTCCAACACTCCTTTAACTGGATCTCCTTTGTCAGAAATTTCTGAGTGCTGGTCTTGTGAATGAAGATGGATACAAAGAAGGCATTTGGAAACTCTGCCTTCTCTGTGTCCTCTGTTATGAGGGTCCCCCTTCCATTTAGTAATAGTCCCACATTATCTTTTGTTTTTCTTTTGTTGTTGATGTATTTAAAGCAGACCTTCTTGCCCTTGACATTCTTCGCCAGATTTAACTCCAGATGAGCCGCCTTGGCCTTACTCATGTGTTTTCTATTTACTCTGCAACCTCTCTATATTCATTCCAAGTGGCTTGACTGCATCTCTCCTGTGTGATTCCTGCATAACGACAGAGTAATAACAGGAGCTCCTTCTTTATCCACACAGATCTTTTGCCCCATTTGTCCTAGTTTCATGCTTGTACAGTCCAAAACAAAATGTCTTTTTCTTGTCTCAGTCCCCTTATTTTTATGACCAGAGTCATCCATAGAGTATATAAACTGATGTCTTTCAATTGATATAGGTTTCTAGAAACTGTCTTGAAATAGCCTTAAAAGAAACTGGAACCTGAAAAGTTAAATGCAAAAATTTGGATCTGATCTTGAAGAGATAAAAATAAGGGAATATTCTTCATGCATTAATTTTTTAGTGTTTTCTGACAAAAGTCTTGGTCAACTGGTCAACCGAACTTTAGAGTTTTATTGCAAAATACAAAAATCACATCGATAATGAAGAACTTTTTCTGGCCTTTTATGACAACACTTTTTAGTCAGTTGAAAGTCTTTCTTTGTTTTGGAAATATTTTGGTCTATATATGTACTTGGTCTATACTTGCAATCATAGCATTAATTCCAGTATAATAACACTTTGGCTCCTCATGTCTGTTTTGTGCTGTTTGACATCTGCTAAATCTCCCTCTCCTGGATTTCAAATTTTTTTTTTAGAGCTTCCATTTTTATTCATAGGTTCCTTTATACCGGTAAAAGGTGTTAAATTTAGAGCTTGAAGAACACTTGAGAGAGTGTGCAAGGACCATTTGTAAGGAAATCATCTGCACTTCAGCAGTATGTGTAAGAGGTTTAGATAATTAACTTGTTTCTAAGGTTTTGAACCTAATCAGAAAAAGAATTGTTGGAATTCCTTTATTGCTTCTTTTCTGGGTTGTGGGGCTCTAATATCACAGGGATTGTTATTTCTTACCATGGCTTTTCAAAATCACTGTGAAATACCTTACATAAGTTTCTCTCTAAGTGAAAACTGTCATACAGTTATCTTTCATAAGGGAAAAGAGAGACTCATTCCCAGAGGTCCCTTCCATATTCCTTTAGCTCTCTAAGAAGTAATCAGCAATACCTAAGTATGTCTGCGAGGCACTGAAGGGAAAAAAGTATCCACATTTTTGACCCTATCTTTTAAGTGGAAAATAGAGAAGACAGAATTATTTTAAAGGAATCAGAGAACACCATGCCATATTTTTCTCAAAGTCTCTTTTTCCTTCAGTATTTTCTCTTCATACCAAGTCTAGCTCTCATCATGCATCTTAGACAGCTCTGTGAGGTGCAGCTTAATTTAAGTGTGAGTTAGTTAGGAGTACTTTTGACAAAGTGAAATTTTGTGGGACTTTACCAGGTGTGACTAAACTTTCAGGAAGAAAGTTCAGTCTGATGGATGTAATCTTAGATTAAAATCACAAAAAAAGAGGCAACGGTACTTCCTTCATACACAGTGTTTGAGTTCAAATCTCACCTCATTAAATAACTACCTGCAGAAACTTAAATGCCTCTAACAAGAAAATATCAAATGAAACTCCATTCGGAATAGACAGCATGTAAGAGAATTTGAACCCCAAACTTGAATGAGAGTGTTCTAAAGGCCACATGGCTGCTCTAACTGCTGGAATTTGAGCTGTTCTTGTTTGCCCTTTAAGAAAGATTTGAAAGGTCGGTTTATTTCACTGCTGGACAGAGCAGAAAAACATTTGAATTCAAATCTCACAGTTGGGGTAAGCAGATGAATGGTTGTCAGGGAAATGTTTTTCCAGGAATTTGCTTGGTACTTAGAGATTTTGTTATGAAGAGTCTATTACCTGTGTAAGAAATTAACCCTTTATCCCACTGTACAGCAAAAATAGCAGTGTACTGGGGAGAACAGAAATGTTTGAACTGTTCTCTTCACTGACAAAATTCTGTAGAAATCTGCAGGACAGCTGCAGATATAACCTGTGTAGTAGGATGGTCTGCCCTGGAATCTGGTCCAGCAAATCTGACAATGCCCTGTTTGCAAGACAGTCAGTAGAGAACTGAAAGAGAGTCTCTGCAGTTGTGTCTTGCTTTTTTTGATGTTGAATTGTGCTAAAACCAGTCTGACACATCAAATCTAAATAAACATCCTGATAGTGAGGCAAAAATTTGGCAGATAAGCTGTTAAACTGACCTGGAGACATATGATTGGCAGTCAATCACTGTATGTTATAAAGTCCAGTTCATTTTCATATTGTAGGTTTTCCTAACAATCCTTTTTGAGGTGTATGTGTGGAGATTCTTCCACTGAGCAGCTGATGCCTCTCAAGGATCCTTTCTGAGGATGAGTGAGAGAGATGCTCATGGTTGTTAGTATGAACATGTTACATCAATCTCTACTTAATAGTAATTTCTTTCTTTTTTTACTACCTTAAATGTAATTGCTTCGATATAGTACACTATTCTATCATATCCTATCCTGGTAGTTTTAGCTTCTATAACTTGTAGTAAATAATTGTGATTATTTTTTCTAATAATTTCTCATAATAAATAATTAATTTTAAATAAATATGTCCAGTTTGCCATGTTTAATCCTGCAGGAGAAACCTGTACTTAAAACCATTGACAAAGTCTGAGGCTAAAATTAGATTCAGCTGCACCTAGGCTTCTCTCTAAGGAAGAGGTTAGAAACTAAAAGGGTCCTTTCTGCATGTTGTGACTCAGTGGGAGGGCTTCTCTAATCAACTTTGCCTGTAGCTCCTGCTCCCACACATGACAGCCATCATTCCTCAGGGATTTGTAAATGAAGCTGTGATCTTCCATTTTCAGGCAGAGTGAGTTTTGAAACAGTTCTCAGTTTCCATTTTTCAAGGCCTGAATATTAGTGATCTGTTAGTGATCTGTTAGTGATCTTTACTGGTATCTCATTTGGGACTTGACTCCTTCTGGCTATTAGACTACTAAGATATCTCATTACTCAACCAAGTATCTGGTATGCACTGAGCTCAACTGTTTTGCCCAGATACAGTTTTATCCCTCTTCATATGATTGTACATGGAACAATCCCATGAGCTACACCTCTTACATCTCTTCTCACTATGTTCACCCTTCATTTTGTCTAGCTCGCTTTTTTTTTTTTTGCATGTGTTGCTGAATCTTAGTAGAAATGTATACAGCAGAATACGTTGAAACAGTCCAGTTCAAACCTACTTCTTCTGGCACCTGGTAACAACAAATTTTGATCACAGCTCCTTAGGCTGTGGAGTTTGTGGCTGCAGCTCACAGCACTTAATACTGATACGTGGGATCAAAACTGCTTCTGGAGTGTTTCCTATGCTTCTTCATCTGGGGTTGTGATAGTGCAGAGAAAACTGATACAGAGCTAATACAGCTTTAAAAGCTTAAATTAAATTATTTTTTTGTAACCTGTGCATTTGGAGCTGCATACTGTCCCTGGGGTTTGTACTGTCAGATGAGTTATGCACATACAAATAAGGTATTTACTTTCTGAATAGAAAAGCATGTGTATGGAACAGCTTTGGAAATCCGGAGTGTTTGAAATTGAGTGAGATTGTTTTGAATAATTCAGATTATTTTATTTCTAGTGAATTCATAACTAGCATTCCTTCAGAGATTTCTCAGCTTCAGAGAAAATACAAATTACTCTATAAACTCCTGTTTTGCGATGAAGCATCTAAAACACTGACTCATCAGTGTGCAAGCAATTCAGACCAATAAATTTGGGGGTTCTCTAGCCAATATAAAACAATAAATTGATCCTAGAAAACATTTCAAACCAGTCTTTTATTTGCTCTAAGATTGAAACACTTTCATACTGCCCCAGGGAAAGTATATAATCTTTTACAAAACCTAAATAGTAAATATTTTTTTTTTCACTCCATAAACTCTCGAATCTGGGATTATTACCATTTTACTCTGAGACAAACCCTTGATATTGAAAGATTTCTTTTTCTTCAGAAAACAAAATAAAAGATTTCTAGAAGAGAGCACTATGATAAACCCAGACATTATCCTGCTCTTCTTGATTAAGGCCGGGAATTCATACCCTGTTCTGCTAAGTCCAGGCAGATGCTCTGACTAACTGCCTGTTCTGGACCCACGTACTAGTGCTTTGATTACCTAATCCATCTTGGATCTGGGAGGTATTTTGGTCTGCAATCTCCATTTGTATTTCCTCATGAAAGATCAGTTAAAAGAATTCTGAAACAGCTCTGTGTTTGACTGTGACGCTGTTTCAGCAAAGAAGTTACCATGCATGCAAAATTTAAACCTCAACAGGTCTGGAGTTCAACAGACCATGAGGAATGTTATCATATGCCATACAGGTACTGTGGAATGTATTGCAGATATTTCAGAAAAAAATATAGTTTAGATTATATATTAAACAATTTGGAATCTATGAGTACCTGAGTTGGTGATGCCCTGACAGCTCATTGAATGTAAAGTATGATAATTATTCTTTGGGTCTGAAGACTTCAGCCATCAAAGTTTCATTCTGTAATTTGTTAGCTGACATGTTAAGAGAGTAAAGACCAATTTGTCATTATGAAAACAACTGGGTTTAGTACTGTTGTGGAAGAAATGGCTACCAGAGGGTGGGCAAAAGAGTGCAGAGTTGCCTAGTTAGCAGCCTGCCTTCATCATCTGAAGACTGCGAAAGTGCTGGATGCTTGTCATAGGCTTGTTGGTCCTAACCATGCTGCTGTTAGCAGTAGTGGTTTTTTAAATTTAGAAGTGTTTTTATTTAAAACAGGATAAAAGGTAAGATTTATTGCTGATCATAAGATCATAAAATGGTTTGAGTTGGAAGGGACTTGAAAGATCATCTGGTTCAACTCCCCTGTCGTGAACAGAGGACAACTTCTCTGGGCAGCCTGTGCCAGTGGCTCAACACCCTCACAGTAAAGAATTTCTTCCTAATAACTGTTCTAAATTTATTCTCTTTCACTTTGAAGCCATTACCTTTGGTCCTCTCCCTCCATGCCTTGTAAAATATTCTTCTCCAACTTTCTTACAAGTTGCTTTTATGTAATGGGCACCTGTTGTATGATATCCCTGGGGCCTTCACTTCCCCAGGCTGGACAACTGTATCTCACTCAGCTTGCCTTCATAGGAAATGTTCTCCATCCTTCTGATCATCTTTGTGGCTCTCCTCTGGACTCACTTCTATAGATAGAAGTCCTTCTTGTGTTGAGGACCACAGAGCTGGATGCAGCACTCCAGGTGGGGTCTCACTAGAGCGAAGCAGAATAGAGTGGGAGAATCAACTCCCTCAGCCTGCCGGCCATGCTACTTTTGGTGTGAACCAGGATGTGACTGTCTTTCTGGGCTGCATGTGCACATTGATGACTCATGTCTAGTTTTACATTCAATTGTGTCCCTAGTTCCTTCTCAGGCCTGCCGTCAATCCATTCTTCAGCCAGTCTGCATTTGTGGATGGAATTGCCGTAACCCAGGTGCAGGACCTTACACTTGGCCTTGTTGAACTTCATGAGGTTTGTATGGGCCCATCTCTAAAGCCTGATGACTGTAATTGAATGTTGTGAGAAAGGAAAATAAAATGTTTGGTGTCCCACTCCATTATGATTAAATAACCCTACAAATGGAAAATGTTCTCTGTTGAGTTTTTCACACTAGTGAAATGAAACATAGAACATTTCCATGGGTAAGAACTGCCTAGCTCTTCTTCGTATTATGGAAACCAAATCTTGGTTTATTAAATATTGCAACTAGTTGTCTCGAATGGTGATAACTCTTTCTTGGTGTGGTTTGAACACAAAGTTAACCCATTCAAATTATGTGCTGGTGTAAACACTGACAGTTGTTTGGATGCAGTGACTGTATATGCCAGGGTTGACACTGACTTTTTAACTCCATCAAGCCTCCTTGCTGACTTAAAAGAATTCAGACAGGGGTTGGAAAATCTGCTATAAGGGGAGAATAAATTCTGAATTGATGTGAATAAAATGTAAGCAGAACCCTTCTGTTAAGCAGAATAAAGAGAAAGATGAAAACCAGCCTCAGAAAGACTCCAAACTTTTCTGATTTAGATGCTAAATAGAATGTAGAAAGTTTTATTGTTCTCATTTTTACTTTCCAAAATACGTCTCTTCTAATAGTGATTTGAACATTTCAGACATGAGAAAAAAATAATCAGCTGCAAAGTGGTATCTCATACTGGAGATTCTCCTTATACAGACATTTATTTTTGTGCATTTAAGGCAGGCCAGATACATGGGAAAAGAAGATATTGAAAAAATACAACTAAAGAACAACTTTTTGAAAATTGATGGCTACCAGAATTTCTTGTTTATGACTAATTTCCATATCTAACACTTTCAATTTATGAGTAAAAAGATGTAGTTTGTTTTCCTCTAGGACAGCAGTACATATTTATGCTGGATGCCAATTTAGTTTCTTTGTACCCCACCAACTGCATCAGAACTCAGTTATTGTATCTGGGGTCTTCAATATGCTCTTTATGGGACATGTTCAGCCCTTTGCTGAGCATGTAAGTATAATTCTCTGGCTTTAGTAATGCTCAGAGAAGAATGAATGCCAATGCATGCAACTAGGCTGTCTCTGTGGGACCTCATGGAATGAAATGTCTGTTGTCAAAGTCAGTACATGAAATCAGCTTCAGTAAAATGCAAATTTGAAACATGGATTTTATATGGCATAATTAGTTTCTTTTCCCAGCTTTTCCACCAATATCTGAAATGCAGACCAAATGTGTTCTGGGAGATGTTACTTTTAACTCTATTTATTTGTTTGTTTCTTTGTTTGTTTGTTTGTTTATAACTCCTATTTTAACTCACCTGCCAAGCTCTGGCACGCTCAGGCCCAAATTAGCAGGTTTTCAGTCTCTACCTGACTTTCTGCAACACTGTTGCCATGTAGCTGTAGAGGCTACACTGCAGTGTGCAATCACTCCTTTACCTCCTACTTTTTATGCCCAGCTGGCACTGGCAGGGTGGCCATGAGCTGCTGTCTGAATTTTCTATGTTATGCAAAAGGAATGGTGCTTAGCAGCTGAACTTGGGTTGCAGCACTTCTCTTTTGAAAGCCCTGTGCTCAGTGCAAGGACAGGTGGAACAGAGGCATTTAAACTGTTCGCATGTTTCTTCATGTTCTCGTTCTCTGCCTCATATACTTCCTCTTGCCAAATGCCCTTCTCAATCATTGCTTCCGAACCTTGGAGTGCAGCTCCTCAGACCTGGCTTGGTATCTCCACAGCCAGCTGTCACCATCTCCTGCAATAATAACATCCCCAGTCCTTCCCCAACAAACAATTTGTCATTTGTGCTCAAGGAAAATGGCTTGGGTCAGAATATTCACATATCTCAAATTTTTATAATGCCATGTGGATCTTTTTTCTTGGAACTATAAGGTAGTTTGTTCTGTCAGCATGGTGTGAACCTTTAATTTGTTTCTTGGATGGAATACAGTTTGTCATCAAAGGGTTTGCATGCACTTCTTAACTTTTTCTAGGCAAGCTGAATCTAAACTGCTACCATGAAAAAAATGGGAAAGCCTTTGATTGTGAAACTCCTACTCTTCTTTCAAGGACATGTATAACTGAATCCACAATTTGCCATTTTAACTAAATAATTTGGACAGTAGCCTCACATGGAATTTGTTCATTTCTGCCTTGAAGTCATTATGATGTAAACTGAAATGTACTTCTCTGCAGGATGTTGCTTAAAAGCCTACTTCTAAATGTGCACCTCATCATAGTGGATATGCAATCACCAGTGTTGCACAATATTTTGTGTATGAACAGCTATATAAATTAAATTATCGCCTTTATTAAATTTGGATTAAAGGTTAATTACAGCTCTTTTAGCAATGCTGAACGCAGCCGCTTGATTTGGGCAGAGCTACAAAAAATTACTCTCTGCTGTGGTATTTATTTTTCCTTGCTTTGATTTTACATCAACTTCTTAAATATTGTACTGAAAAATATGACATACAAATATTTTCCAACTAAATATGCTCAGGAATTAAATGGCTTGTTTGAAGTGTTAGAACACTGATGTTAAGATTATTCAGTCTTTACATGTTATTTAGATACAATTTCCAATCCCTGGGCAGTTCTTCATTATAGTCAACTATTCTGGCAACTCACGTATGCCTTTTAGACCATCAGGCTTAGTTTGAATAGCAAATGGCTTCTCTAGCAAAGATGAGAGATTCTGATGCCAAAGCAGTACATGCACTGGAGCCAGCTTTATGAGCAAAGAGCTGTCTTGCGTAAGCAGTAGAGAATGCCAAGGAGGGTAATAAAACTGTGATTCCTGTTGTCCAGAGTTAATTAGGTAGTTAGGCCTAAAATAGAAAACAATATCTGACACTGCTCAGCAGTAAACCCTATTTTAAAAGTGGGGTCAGTCCTATGTAATCAGAAAAAACCAAAACGCAAAGGTAATTTTCTTTAGACTAGTGGTTAAGACATTCAATAAGATACCTTCTAAAGTGTCTTTATTGTCTGATCTGGAGAATATAACTAATCTGACACACTGTTATTGTGTTTTTCCTTCTGTGAAGTTATTTAATTTTCTATGAACATTTTATGGAGTTGCAGGTTAGACTAGCTAGGTGAGTGCTCTAACAATTGTATTATCTATTCTGTTTCTTCCTACCACTTTTCCTTGGAAATTCTCATCAGCTATGTGAAGCAAAATGGTCTCAGGTAGAGAAATAGGGAAATAACAGTAACAGTAAATCCATGTTACTGCACAATTCAGGAACTATCCAAAGGTGTGGAAAATTTATTCAAGATCCTGATGCAAATCAGGCCAAGTGTTGGGTTAGTTTCATGCTCTGATCTACTGGATTGTGCCAGAGAGCACTTCCTTTCAAAAATCTTGCCAGTCACAGTCTTTTCCACAAGATTTAATTCAAACTCACTCACTAAAACCACCTTCATATCAAGATAAGCATGTGGAGGAACACCTACTCTTGTTAGCAGTGAGTTAAGACTCCTGGTAGATCAATGTCATCAGGCTGCAAATTATATCGTGCATAGCCACTTGTTTTGGCATGCTGAAATTTTACTAGAAGTGGAAGTTGTTAAATGGGCATAGCAAGGCTTGCAAATGATCAAGTCCTTTTACTGAAAAGCCTTTTAGTTTTTATGCCTCTAGTTGCATTTTTCCAGTTCTAATGTTTGGAAGTTGTAAGGTTTTCCTGAAAATGAAAGACGTATCTGCAGGTTGGAAGACTCTTTAACTTGCACTTCTTTAAACTGTAACCATTTACATGGGAATGGTATTCCTCACCTTAAAATTACTTTCTGTAATTCATGCTACAGGTTCGAAATCAGACCCCAGTAATGCTTATGTCTCTGCTTTATCTCATTTCTACACTTTCTAATTTACCACTAAGCAAGGCACTTAATAACATGCATAGCAGATCATGAATGGAGTTACAGACACTAATGCAAAAATCCCTAAGAAAATAGTTCCTTTAATATTTGTGAAAAGCAGACAGAACTTTGCATTCTTAAACAGTGGCCACAGATTTTTAGCTGATGGAGCCAATACTATAGCCCAAGACATTCAGAAAATGATTTATTTAATTGATATTTTTAAGTGACTTCAGAACTATGTGGAATATTGTTGCAGGCTTACAGAAGCAAACTCAATTTGAAAATGTAAATTATTTCCATAAAAAGTCTTAAGTCATGATAATAAGGTTAATGAAAAATGTGTTCTCTATTAAAAAGAAAATAAATTCTCCTTATTTAAAGTTATGTACAGTTCTCCTTATTTTTTCTCTTCTTACACTTAAGTAAAGATTTTTGATGCAGATTTGAGTATCACTAGATTGTGGGGCAACATCTGAACAGACAAATGCACAAGCTATACAGATTTCCATCTTTGTGTTTGTCTAGTCTTCTAATACCTAGATAATGCAATTCCATTTGAAGCAGGAGAGTAGCTCTTGACTAAGGGACAGTTTAGCACAAGTTTAGGGAGTAGTTCACAGTTTTGCCACAAGTGTCCTCTGATATTTCTGAAACAGGATGTTTGAAGATACAAACATCAAAGTTCTTCTGGACTTCTTCTCGATCATTTCACCTTTATTTCATCTTGTCTGCTGCTTCCCAGGAGTAAATGACATCTCAGCAAAAGGCTCAAGCAAAGCTTTCAGTGAATCATAACAGGTTGTGATTTCTTGTTCTGGAATGATGTCTGCTACAAAATCTTTCCTTTTGATTATCATCACAGATATGTTAAGCCATACAGAACAAATTTAGTTAGCTGAAAAAGGCTTCTTTTCCTTTGTAGTCATAAAATGGAGAGAAGAGTTTGTTTATATTTCAGCCTCTGAAGGTGTAGCACAAAATGCTCATTGTCAGTATCTTTCCAACTGGCTTTTAGCACATCTGTGTTCAGCACTTTATTTCCCACTGTAAAATTCTGATTCAGAGATGTATCTCTGTGCCTTGATATAGCACAATGAGATACCATGGCCCACAGAATAAAGGGCATCACACTAATTTATGTTCTGGAAGTGGATATGAAGCTGGACAATGTGCGTACCCAGAAAGATTAATGTGGGTTGGCTGGCTGGCAGTGGGAAGCAGGTAGTTTTTATAATACAAGTGATGACTTTGGGGGCTCTGCTGTCTGCACATTTCTATTTATTGCATTGATATACTTATCCCTATGTGTTCATGGTTGGTTTTCATAGAAAATAAGAGAAGTTAATGGGCATTTAATGGGCAAATTGTGAAGATCATAGTGCTTGAGTATTTTTCTAAAGGCTTGAAAGCAGACAGTTTTAAAAGACTTGGCTCATTATTCTCATAAAACAGCATAGAGACTGTGGTCTGTTTTTCTCCTGGCACAACTGGCTGGATTGGTGTGACTTTGAACCAGACTCCAAGCTAGGCTTTGTTCTGAGTAATTCATTCATCAGATAACAAAACTGTGCCCAACTCTTAATGTCTTTTACACCTATTTTTTTAAAAAAAATAACTTATTGAGGAATAATTATATCATTTAATTAGCTATAAATCCTATTAAGAAGAAGCCATTAGGCCAAGGATGGACATGCATATAGCCTGCTGCTATAAAGTAAACCAGCAGAGGGTACTACCGACTTTCATTGTTGACTTTCCTGCTTATGTAAATTCAGTGCTGAAAAGTATATTTGAAAACAATAATACACTACCAGTTGTAAACAAAACACTAGTTTGCCATCCAACCTGCATTTTGCTGCCTGCATTCAATTTTCAAGTCTTCAGTGGACATTTCAGATGCTTCTTTATGTGGGGCATGAGGTAGCCAAAAAGTTTGAGAGGATAAGTTACCATACATGCTACAAATCCGAAGAAATGTATAAATAAGTGTCCTAATTTACTCTCTATATATGATGTTGTTATTGTACAGGCAGGCAAATGCTTAACACTTTGGAAAAACTGCTTGATGTAATTGCAATTTTATGAATACCAGGTTAAATTTTCCAAACACACTGGTGCATCAGAAACTAGGGAGAACAAAAAAATGTTGTCTTTACCAGCAGTTTTCTTTGTGTTTGGCTCGTTGTGCCTGGAACTGGCAGGGTGGTGGGTCCAGGTGAGTGCTCAGCTGTGGGGTCTGCTGGGCAGGACCCACCATGGTCATACAGGGTCCAGCCTGCGAGAGAGCAGGAGAAACAGGCTGGGCTGGCAGCAGGGCTCCCACAACCACAGGTCAAGTCATGATGGGGAGCTTGGCCCTGGCCATAGTGTTCTAGGTGCGCTGGTCTGGCCATCAGGGGCTGCGATCAGGCTGAAATGTGGGGCCCTACTCACTGTCGAAGCCTGAGATCTGGCCATGCCAGGCTAGCAACAACGAGCAGGTCTGTGCTCCTTCAGGAGTGGTTTCTGTGTTGTGCATTTATTTGCTGCTCTCTTGAACCATACCTTATTTTTTTATTTTTTTTCCTCAGAGCCCACTCTGTCTTGATTTCCTCTTGACATTTGAGTAGTTTTTTGTTGTTTAGGTGTTATGAGAACCATAAATTCATAGAATGACCTGTGTTGGAAGGGACCTTAAAGATCATCTAGTTCCAACCCTCCTGCCATAGGCAAAAAAGCCTTCCACCATACCAGGTTGCCCCCTTCCACCTGACCTTGAACTCTTTCAGAGAAGTGCTGTATACAGCCTTCTCCAGGGTATAAAGTGGGCTAGGCAGCAGAAGACAATTAAGAGAAAGTGGGTCTTAGTAAACAAATGAAATGCCATCAGTAAAGCAATGATCAATGAGGTGCCACATGGTGAGGTCTCCAGGCATTGTGACAACCAAAACCTGTGAGCTGGCATGTTGTCTGCCAGCAGCTCCTGTGGTCATCCCAGCCAGAGACTATTTTAGCCTCCCCGTTGCCAGCAGTGTGCATGTCTATGGTGTCAACAACATTGGTTGTTTATGATATTCACAAGTTCCTTTTTAAAAACTTTATTTTTTGCTACTGTTACATTTACTGTGTAGAAACACATTCTATATTCTAGAATTCAGACACACAGAACACTCAAATGTGCTAAACAATGGCCTAAAATTTAGAAGCAGACAGACATGCTTCCTGCTTGTACCTCTGAGACAGCACCATAATGCTGATAGGCTCTTTTTGAGAGCCCTATCTGCGGGGAGGGTCCAAATGCAGCTTGTCTCCCCATGTTTTTGCTGGAACATTGTGGACTGTTTGCTGGACGAGTGGGGACATGGAAAATTACAGGAGCGAGTACATCTGCTGAGCGAGGACTTG
>JAWWLT010000092.1:32780789-32793864 GCA_035040995.1 Premnoplex brunnescens
ACGCTGTCTGTAGTTAATAAACGGATCATGCTTTTAACTCTATGAGTGTTGTCGTGAATCCGGCTCAACCGCGACAGAACATGATGCTTTTGTGCATGGGCAGATGTTCTGCTTGCCTCAGAAAGAAACATACCAGTCACATTGATATAACCAGTAACAGAAAAGACCTTAACCTGATCAATGTAAGATCCCTCAAACTAGTGAGGAAATTTAGAAAAAAAGTAGAAGTAACCAAAGGATTTACAGATAATTCCCAAAATTAGCTACTAGTATGAACCCTACAGTATGCATATTATAATCTACAAACATTTGGGAATATCTCCTTAGTCACCCATGTTAAAAATCTTTCTATATGTTTCCTAATACTAGTTATTGTAATAGTATAACTCACCCAGAAATCTTTTTTCTGTAGTAAATGCTTTTAGAAGACCAGGCTTTTGAAGTTTATACCTTTCCCATAGCAGAGGATCTTCTTTAACTAAAAGATATATTTGTATCTGGTAGCCAGAAACATAAAAGATTCAAACCAAGGCACAAGCAGAGAACACCATCTTTTTGAAAAGTACCTGGACATGGAAACCTTATTTTCTTCTTTGCTGCAAGCATCCATCAGTCATTCAGTGTGCTAGAAGGCGCAAGATATATTTATTCAATGTCTTTAATTGAGTAATGGTATGGTTTTAGTGGGATAATGAAATCGTCAAAGACACACTATCCACTACTATATCCACTACTGATCCTGGTAAAAGCGATTGTTTTCAAGAACTTCAGTTTTAGTTTTCAATTTTCCCCCTGCATCTGTAAGTCAGATCTCCATGCTTTATAACTTATTTGGGGCAATGCTTATATCCTAAAACCATTTTAATAAGTTGCAGTGCAAAGAAATATTTTCTAGTCTGTGTGGACTGAAGTGCTCTGTTGGATGGTTCTAACCTCTTCAGGAGGGATAGACACAGCAGAAGAGGTGGAGGGGTGGCATTGTGTGTAGTAGAAAGGTCAGAATATGTGGAGCTCACAGTGGGCAATGGCACAGCTGAGAGCCTCTGAGTAACAATCAAGGGGCAAACAGATATAATGAATGTCATTGTGGGAACCTGCTATAGACCTCTCAGCGAGGACAAAGACACCGGGGAATTGCTCTTTGAGGAACTAAGGGACAATTCCAAGTGAACTGCCCTTGTCCTTATGGGGGGCTTCAACTTGCCAGAAATTAACTGGAAATATTACACAGCTGATAAAACCCAGGCCAGAAGATTCCTAAAAAACATGGATGACAACTTTATACAACAGGTCTTAAGAAAGGTGACTTGGAAAGATGTGCTCATGGATGTGCTTCTTGTCAACAGAGCAGATCTCATGAGTGAAATGGAGATGGGTGGCCTCTTGACCACAGTGACCATTAAGTTATTCAATTTAAAATTGCTGTTGACAAGGAGGAAAAGTGCCAACAAAACCTCCACCCTGGACATGAGGAGAGCAGACTTCAGGTTACTCAGGGAATTGGTAAGTAAGGTGCCAAGAGTAAATGTTTTTGCAGCTACTGGGGTCAATTTGTGCTGCTTTTCAAACATCATCTCCTAACGGGACAGGAGAAGGCAATTCCCAAATGCTGGAAGTCAAGCAGCAGAGGCAGAAAGCTGGCTTGGCTGAACAGGAATCCTCTCCTGGAAACAAAGTAAAAAAGGAAGCTGCAAGCCCAGTGGAACCAAGATCAAGTGACATGGGAAGAATTCAGAGATGCTGGTTGCATCTTACACTAAATTTGTGTGGACAAAGCTCAGCTGGAGTTGAAGTCAGCCAGAAATATGGGGGACAAGAAATATTTTTTTTTGAAGCACATTAATAGCAAAAGCAATATAGAAATATCATCAGCCCATTACACGATTAAGATGGTCACCTCACAAACAGGGACAGAAACAAGGCAGGTGTTCAATGCTTTCTTTGCCTCTATCTTCAGTACGGATGACCAAGGGGATCTCAGTGCCCTGAGCTGGAGGACTATAACTGTGAGAATGATCAACTCCCAGTTGACCCTGAAGTTATGCGGGATCTGCTGCTCCAGCTGGATCCCTACAAATCTATGATGTCTGATGGGATTCAGCCAAAAATCCTCCAAGGTTTGGTTAATGTCATCATAAAACCTCTCTCAATGATTTTTGAGCAGTCTTGGGAATCTGGAGAAGTCCAAGCTGACTGCAAGCTGGCATATGTTGTCCCAGTTTGAAAGGAAAGGAGGACCCCGGAAACAATAGTCCTGTCAGTCTCACTTCAGTGTCTGGTAAAGTTATGGAGAAGGTTATCCTGGGAATTATTGAAAAGCAGCCAGAAGACAATGCCTCCATCAGTCACAGCCAGCACAGCTTCATAAGAGGAAAGTCCTGCTTATCCAACCTGATTTCCCTCTATGATGAGGTAACTCACCTAGGTGATCAAGGGAAGCCAGTTGTTGTCATCTTTCAGTAAAGTTTTTGATATTGTCTCTTACAGGATCCTTCTGGACAACATGTCCAGCACAGCTGGATAAACACACCATGTGGTGCGTGAGCAATTGGCTCGTGGGTCAAGCACAGAGGGTAACATTGGACTGGTGACCTGTTATTACTGTGGTTCCGCAGGGCTCTGTCTTAGTTCCCGTGCTCTTCTTCATCTTCTTAAATGACTTGGGCACAGGACTGAAGGGGATACTAAGCAAGTTGCAGATGACACAAAACTGGGAGTAACTCAGGGTCTCCTTGAAGTCAGGGAGACCCTGTAGAGAGAGCTGGACAAATTAGAGGACTGGACAATCACCAACCATACGAAGTTCAACAAGGCAAAGTGTCAGATTCTGCACCTTGGATGGGGCAACCCTGCCTGTTCATACAGACTGGGGAATGCGATGCTGGAAAGCAGTGGAACAGAAAGGGCCTTGGGGGTCCTGGTCCATGGCAAGTTGAATATGAGTGAGGAGTGCCCTGGCAGCCAGGAGGGCCAACCCTGTCCTGGGGGGCATCAGGCACAGCATCCACAGCTGTTCAAGGGAGAGGGTTGTCCCACTTTGCTCTGCACTGGGGCTGCCTCACCTTGGATATTGTGGGCAGTTTTGATCTCCACAATAGAAGAAAGACATTAGAGAGCGTCCAAAGGAGGGAAATGAATATGGAGAACCATTTTGAGGGGAAGCCGTATGAGGAGCAGCTGAGGTCACTTGGTCTGTCTGTTCAACCTGGAGAAGAGGAGACTGAGGGGAGACCTCATTGCAGTTACAGCTTCCTCATGATGGGAAGACTTAGCAACAGGCACTCATCTCCTCTCTGTGGTGACCAGTGACTGAAACTGAGGGGATGGCCTGAAGTTGTGTCAGGGAAGGTTTAGGTTAGATATTAGAACCAGGTTCTTCACCCAGAGGGTGGTTGGACACCCCAGGGAAGTGGTCCCAGCACCAAGCCTGATAGAGTTCAAAAGGCATTTGGATGATATTGTCAGGCACATGATATGACTCTTGGAGATAGTTCTGTGTAGGCCTATGCACCCCAGGACACAGTTGGCCCCCCTGGCTCTCAGAGCACTTGTAACTCATATTCAACTTGCCATCGACCAGGACTCCCAGGTTCCTTGCTGTGGCACTACTCTCCAGTGTCTCATTTCCCAGTCTGTCCATACATCCAGCATTGCCCCATCCCAAGTGCAGAATCCAGCACTCATCTTTGTTAAACTTCTCACAGTTGATTTCCCAGTGCTTTAATTTTTGTACATCTTTCTGAAGGGGTTCTCTGGCTCCAAGGGAATCCACAGCTCATCCCAATTTCATATCATCAGCAAACGTGCTTACTATACCTTCAAACCTTGTGTCCAAATTATTTATAAAGGCTTTGAAGAGAACTGGCCCTAAAAGGGAGCTCTGAGGAACCCCATTAGTGATTTCCCACCAGCTTGATGTTACCTAATTCACTATTACCCTTTAAACCCATGAGACAAGTGCTCACACATGGCATGACGTGTTTATCCAGCTTTGTGCTGGACATTTTATCTAAGAGATTTACATCAACTGGCTTCCCTTGATCAGTCTTGTTGATAGGACAGCTGAAATTAAGTTTGTCAACCAGGACAAACTACTGGGCATATATAAAATTGTCACTGACATATTTGCTGAAGATGTGCATCTCAGCTGAGTCAGGTTGTTTTTTTCTGTTTGCATTACACAACCAGCATGAGTTTTGCAGAAGAGTATAAATGTTTGTTGACATACTGTACCATAAGAGTGCCTTATCCAGCAGGTATCTCTGAGGGAATTGGTGTCTGGGAATCCCACCAGCTCCCTCTCTGTGATGAGCACATGTGCTGCAGGCACAAGGCAAAAGATCGCTTCCTACTTTCTTTGACTCGATTTTACTTGGGGGCATTTTGAAACAATAAATCCTAGGAAAGGCTGTGTTTCCTCCCAGAAGAGTGACATTTTATTGCACACAAGTGTTTAATGAAAGAAAAATAAAACTAATGATGACTCCGGAGTATGCACATAGGATTATCTTGTCCTACTTAGTGGCTCTGATGTAGCTGAAGTACTAAACAATACTTTTGGTAAGTGTAAGTTCTGGCTTGAATAGAGATAGCATTTTCAGCATTTGTTTTGGACAGGATGTTAGAAACAAATTCCTAAAGAAAGATGGGTAGATAGATAGATAGATAGATAGATAGATAGATAGATAGATTAGTAAAGGAGAAATCACCTTTTAGATTAAGAATTCTTTTTCTGGGCTTTACATTCTTCATTTCCCTCTCTTATCCAAATTTATTATGACAATTCTGACAGGCTGAAAGAAATCATTTCATGAACTAGTTTGTCTTCCAGAATTGTATCCTTCAATAGGGAATAAACACATTTAGCAAAATAAGGTGAGGACTTTTTAGCTGATTTTTAAATTATTATTATTGTGGTTAGAACATTATCCTTTGCAGAAAAGGAAATTTTGAGTACTCCATCAGCAACGCCTTTTTCCCATGTTGTTTGTGTGAGGAGATTGTGAGAGGCCCAAATTCCCTCTGTGTTACAAATAAATCTTGCCAGAAAACTGAAATACAAAGGGCTAGTTTATTAGATGGTTAGGTACTTATGAAAACAGACCCAGTTGCTTTTTGAAATAGAATTGACCAGTCTAGTGGATCATTAGGTCAACATATTCTCTTAGTTGTCTCTTGCCAAGTCTTGCTAATGAAATAAAAATTTATTTTTCCCTGATACTGTGTTTCTGCATAAACTTGTGGTTGCACGAGATAAAATCTATTAAATAGTAATCAATCTGCTCCTCTTGCTGTATCTGAAAGTGCTTTTCACTTAATAAAATACACTTTAAATTTGTCATTTACATGTAATGACAAGATGTGCTTTTAGTGGATTTATAAGTGCTGAAGAAAAATCTTCTAGGTCAGTCACCCTACTCAGGTGTTCTCTGGGATTCCAGCATGAAGAGTTTGAGAGGTCATGAAATGGATGATTTATCTTTTTATTTAATGATGCTATGAGAGGAATTTAGTATAACCCACAACTGAGTTAATATGTGTTTCTTCTTCCCCTCAGTGTTGGCATTGCTTTTCCTTCTTATGGACTTCTGTAAAGACAATGGTTGAAAGCAGTTAATAGAATTGTATGGCACTGTGGATGGGAAAATTGGCCAAATCTGTTGGTTCTTATGGATTGTAGGGGGATCCATAAACAAAGCAGTATGATAGGAAAAAATAGATTATTAAGTTTAGTGTAAATGAAGTCTTAAACTAGATAACCTTTTTCTTCTTAAGGCAACGTTTTTATCCTTTATAGAGGCAAATTCCTTCCTCAAGCCTTCAGGCAAGGCTTATTTCAGCTAAGAGGTGATTGGCACTGGTATTTGGGAACCATTAGAAAGTACTTTTCTTGCACAGCTGTTGAGTGAGAGTTGCAAGTACTTCCTCTCGCTTTCTAGGTTTAGGATTAAATTAATTACTAGTAAAATGGGCACATTACATGATAATGAACTATGACTGCAAGTAGAACCCTTAAACTAACACAACATGTGTATGTTGGATTTTTCCTGTTAATATCTATTTTGTTTATCAAAATATTATTTGTTTATTTATTTGAGTCATACAGTGGCTTGCAGGAATGCAATTATTCCCCTCAAATTAAAAGCAATTATAGCAAGTGTTTATCTTGTATTTCACTGGTTAAATAAACTTAAGGGAGTAGGAAATGTACCAGGGAGCCTAAGGACATATTTTAAGACAACAAGGTAGGTAACAAGTTAAGATGAAAATACAAGTATGTCTGCTAACTACAAAATAACAGACCCTTCACCATCTTGTTTTCATTGTCTAAATCCTCAGTATAAAGACTTGTCTAGTATAATATAAATTAAGGGTATATTTTTAATACAGAAAATCTTCAATGCAAATCAATGTTATAAATAGAATCATGATATCAGTGTTTCCTAATTCCATTTTAACTCTACACTGTAAAATTACAAAACAGCAGTAGGATTGTAGCTTCACCTTTATCAAAATCCATGTGTTATGAAAATGTCAACATATCAAACTGAAAAGTATCAGGGGACTAATCTGTTCTAGACAGCAAAAGTATCTTCTCTTGCCTCTGAGGGAGAGCATTTTCCAAGAGAGCTGGTTGCAAGATACAGCTTTCTCCCTGCTTGGCATGTGGAAATAAGATGTGGCTCACAATACCAAGCAAGGCTGTCTTTTTCACCACCTGTTAGAGTGTTTTACAAGAAAATCTATCTTTTGTGATTTTATTGGGTTATTGAAATTAAAAAGTCAGGTGCAATATATAAGGATTCATTGCTTTCGTTCTTTTGATCGCACATGTACTGGACAAGAAAGAGACACATGAAAATATGAAACACAAACATGAGCTCTGCTAAATGATTTCTCCCAAATAATAGCTTTCCTTTTTTTTTTTTTAAACTGTGTGTGTAACGTGAAACTCAATAGCTAAGATGAAATGAAATCTCAGTTGATATTAGTTTACAAGGAGATTCACGGTTTCAGACTCCAAGTATGGCCAAAGTGTAGGGACTCAATCCAATTTTCCAAATGTTGGCAAAAGTCTCAACGATGGCACTTAGTCTGCAGTTAAAATAAGCTCAAAAGTCAACCATAGCAGTTCCCCAGCCAGCATCTATTTTCCTCACCTCCCACTGTGGATTCTATAAATCTGAAAGTAAAAAAATGTTTAGGTTTTATGTTAGAGACAATCTTAATTTCAAAGGGTACTATAAACAATTGGCATCCAGGATCACAAGTCCTGTGAGCAATGTGAATATTGAGATAACATCTATGAGAAATTAAGTGCTTTGAACTGAACAATTTTCAAACTCTTTTCTTGCATAAGCAACCTTGCAACCTCTTAATGTATAAATTTTTGAAACTCTTCATTTCCTTTTGCACTAAAATGTTTATAAAAATTATTATTCCATGATTCTACATTTCTATAATGTTGAGATCTTGCAGAACGTACTGCAAGTGGTATTTGAGAGCCGTTTTATGTATGAATTTACAACAAATACAAGTAGATAACATAACAGTGATAATAAATAATACCATGTTTAGCTCATGGTGAACATCTTGGAGTAATATGTCTGGCATTACTGAAATAATTAATTTTGAGTTTCCAATAGCAAAAGCTACAGCAGGGTAATTTCATTAATTTATAGGTGGAACTCCTAGGCAGAAATTTATACAAAGTAGAGGTTCATTTAGGGTGACTGGCTGCTGAGAAAAAGAATGAGAAATCTACAATACTTGGTCATATTTAAAGTTAAATGAAAAATTGAGACAAACTGGAGGGAAAAAATTAGGTAGCCCACCAGAATTAAAACTTCACAGACAATACAAACCTCGGAGAGGTTTGAGACAGAATTCAGGCATTCACACTGTTACTGGACACCATGCAGTGAGATAACATGTGGGTCTCAGCCTGACCTTTGTATCTTTGAACTTGTGAAGTAGAATAATGTTGGAAAACATAGTACACATGAAAGGGAAAAAAAAATTGTAAGAGAAACTATAATCTTTGAAGAATACGCACTGTCAGGAAACATTTTGTTACAGCATGAAAAATAGTACATGTTGTGGATAGTGAGAGCAGACACTTCAATATTTTCACAAAATTGAAGATGTATGTGTGTAGAAGGTGTGCAATACTCAATGTATGTATTCTATGGAGACTGAGTGTTAGAAAACTGAATGAAGGATTTTTCTACTGAAGGCATGTCATGTATGAGGGCTTGACCAGATGAGTCACATTCATGGAGAACTGAACTACACTACTTTTCATAATCATTATTTGAATTCTTTTCTGCCATTGTTAGGTCCCTGATGTCACTCAGCATATTCCATAGAATTAATTTTCATCTATAGAGCTGTAAGGGCAGAGTGACATTTTGCTTAATTTGTGCAGAGAGATAATTCCAGTGACAGCTCTCTAGATGGAAACTCTGGTGAGTAGTGGTATTGCAATGTCCCCCTAAAAATTTATGACAAGTGCCAGTTGACAATTTAAGGTGATATTAGTGTCACCTGAATCAGGCTGAAAATGGAGCTTCTTACCAGATGAAGTTGTTCCAGCTCCCACTTCAGCCCATGGAATAAGTCAGATTCCCTCTGAATGTAGTTTGCCTCATCTGTTTTAGAACCCCATTTTAAAACTGGATAAATTGTCAGCTAAAGAGGGCTCTTTTTCTTATTGACTAGAGCCTAGATGATGAATGTGGACTAGACAGGGAAGTTTTAGATGATTAGTAGTGTGGCAAATCTGGTTAGCCACAGAACCTTATTTCATATTAGAGTCAGGTCTAACCTGAGCATTGGGAAGTTTAAGGATAGTTTAGAAAACAAGGGTGGTCATTGGTTGCCTCTCTTATTTACTTCACTAAATGAATTTCAGTAGACGACAGAGTTTGTGTGTCTGTGATAGACTTGCTGTTCTATATAATCTACCAATTTAGCATGTAGTCTGAGAAAACTATTCCTTGTCATCAAGAAGCACAACATTTCTAAAGTTCAATAGGTAGTTAAGCAACTTGCAGTTAAAATGAGAGTCAAAACTGTGCATATATCAAAACATTTCTAACGCTACTCATGTTATTTTGCTCTGTTTTTTGTTGTGTAAGAGTTATTTGCAGTGTACATTTGTCTGAATTACCCTAATGGCCTCCAAGTCCACATAGTAGTATTCAGTACTGTGTGATAGGTGCATTAAAATTCCAGAGAAAAAGACAGGCTATTTAAGATTATAGTGTCAGGAAGTATCTTTTATACTATTTCAGAAATAATGTGTTGTCTTGCAATTATGGTGTGTATCCTATCATGCTGTAAAAAGGCAGAAATAACTTCATACCCTAGAACTAAACTTTATGTGCCCTCCTTTGGAACAGAGTTGATACAATTTTTTTTTTATTATTATTGGTTTCACAAACAATAATTGTTTTAAAATTTGCAAGCTGTTTATGAACTTGTTTCTCCAGCTATATGAGACACGTTCAGGTGTAGATTGCAGTGATGTCCGTCCACTGCACTTTCCTTTTTCTTTACCCTTCACTCTTTTTTTACTCCTACTTAGCTAATTTCATACCCCATCTCCTTGAAAGAATGATTTGGGCTGGGTGGTCCAAGGGCTCTAACAGAGGAGTAGGAAGAATATATATATGTTCAAGGAATTTTGAGTGGACCAGGGAGAAGCTGAGAATTGGAGCAATTTTTTAACCTTACCTGATTATGAGCTGAAGATCACAAATTCAGATGCTTTGCCACATGTCCTTACTACTTTAAAAGCAGGCTCTGGACAAGGAGAGCTATAAACTTAGAGATTGATGTAATATTTCTTTGCCTTATATGTTTTAAAAGATTTAACCTGTTTGGGGAATACTATTGAGATTTATCATCAAACATCTTGGTGAATCTTTCCATTTATTTTCTATCAGGAAGAATGACTTTGGAAGTTCCTTTCTTTCCCATTTGTAAGAGAACATGAAAGAGAGAGAGGCCTAAAAAGAGAGCTGCATATTCCTTGAGTTTAGGTAAGCAGTAGTTTTGTTTTTTTCCCAATAACATAAATAAAGCATGGCAGTTAAGGTGGTGTTGTAAGGGATAATATATTATCAACTCCCATGAAGTATAAAATGTCTTGTTTTATTATTTCTAGTGTAAAAGGCATATGCAAAACCTACATTTTCACTAGGGATAAGAAACATGTTTAGAAGCACAACAGGATACATGCTTAAAACTGCTTACTGGAAAGCTGTAGTATTACTTCTTGTCTGCTAAATTGAGCTCTATACTTTCTTACATCATGTAAATTAATACCATGAAGTGACTGTTCCCACTCTTTCTCATGTAATGCATTTTACCTCTGTCCTAACATTTATTTTTAATCCTTAGAGAAGGATATAGGCTTGTAATGCTTTTTATTACTACAATTATAAATGATACTTAGAGCTGGCAAATTCCCCGTCAGAGTTCTGAAGCAGCAATTATCTCCATACTACAAAGCCATTTCTCATTTGAAGGGGAAAAAAAAAAAAAAAAAGGATACCATATTAATTATCAGTCTCTGTCCAGTCTCCTCTTTTTGAAAAGGTTATGACTGAACATATGTAATTTTATCTTTGTGGAACCCACCTGTATGAAAAATTTCAATCATTTCTTAGACTGCACCAAGATCTTCAGATTATTTTAGCTAATGCTTAAATTGTACCAACTGTGTGTTACATAAATGACATATTTTCAGTGAGCATCCAGTCACTACTGTTGCCTTTCAGTTTTATTATTTCTAAAATTGCACTTTAAGCTTTTCAGCACAGAAAAGTGGATTCAACATGTTTCACAGTAGTATGAGAGAGATCAAAATAACAGATTTTTCCATCAAAGTGTCTCCAACTATATCAGGATTTTGGACTTTGAATCTGGAGTCCAAATCTGAAATTCAACTTGACTTCTAGGTTTTCAAGTGCCTTTTTTTTTTTTCTCTCTCTTTACTTTTATCTCATAAAAATTTCATTTTTTCTTGTCACAGTGTGACATAATGTATTGCTTTTCTGGGTTAACCCTTGAATCCAACCATCACAAACCTATATTTCTTTTTTTGGTTTCTTGAGAAGAAGAGATTTGTCCTTTACATTTCTGTGCATTTCAAACACCTTTCAGACCAAGGTGCTGTAGGCACAGGAGGTGAAACAAAACAGGCTCTATTGTGCTACATTTCTTCCAACAAATTTTTACAAAGTTGTCAATGTAAACTGTTACTGAATTGTGGAAAACAGGGAGTTGGCAATTGTGAAAACATTTTTATACCTGACAAGGCCATACCCCTCACCCCCAGTGTTAATACGATTGCTTAATTATTTAATGATATCCCTCTTCCTTGGGCGGGCAGTCCTTTCTTAGACTTACATGAGAAGAAAAATAATCACACATGCAAATGAATTTGCATATATGCAAGCAAATATCTTCAGGGCAGGTGTCAAGAAGGCATGGCCAGACTGTTTTAGTGGCACCCTGTGATATGACAAGGGGCAACCAGCACTAACTCAAATTCAAGAAATTCCACTTGAATATGAGGAAAAAATTCTTTACTTTGGCAGTGATTGAGCACTAGAATAGGCTGCCCACAGTGTCTCTGGAGTTTCCTTCTCAGGGAATATTTAAAATCTGCCTTGTGATCTTTTGCAATCTTCTCTATGTGCACCTGCTTTAGCAGTAGGTTCAGACAAGATGATCTCCAGAGATCCCTTCCAATCCCAACCATTCTCTGATTCTGTGATAATGGGCTATAGCCTGGTGGAAGATTTCTTCAGACACATAGGGTTGGTGGAATTAACTTTGCAGGATGTAAATGTTTTGAAGTAACAGAAACACCTTTAAAGATAAAAAAAGAAAACTAAGGAGCTATAAAAGCTTTCATGCAAAAAGACACCTAACCCATTGATGTAAGTAAAGATCTAAACCTAGGGCTATTACAGTTACTTAAAATGTATTTGTGAGTGACTATGTGAGACTAGCTATGTTGCTTGGCAGATGCTGACTTTGGAGATATAAATCTTTGATTTTGATGTTAAGGAATTGTGTGAATGGAAATAATTACTGTGGGAATGAGTGACCTGGTCAAGAATTTGTTAATGCTCGGAGTCCAGTTCAGTCCAAGCTGTAATTTCTTTAACTGCTAAAGCTTGTTTAGCACTTTCAGTATTTCATTCATCTTTCTCTAGAAGCTGACCAGAAACTTTAGAATGAAGGGAAATCCCATATTCTCAAAAGGGCAGATAAGAGTAATTTGTCTTCTCCATATGGTGTTTTAATCTGTTGTACTGAAATGGGGACAGCATAGAAATGGAAAGGAAAGCTAATCTTGCCTTTGAGGGAAAATACATACTTCTGTTTCTTTATAATGGCAGTACTTGCTAGGAAGGAGGACATTACAGAACTGTGTACTCTGACTGTGATGGAAATTCTACACCATGTATTGCTCACACTTTCTAAAACACCTTATCTAAAGTGTTTGGATAATACTACATCATAACTCACCAAAATATAGAAGTAAATATTTTGACACTTGTGCTAGTTTAAAAGGTTTAAATGCAGACAGGACAACTCACTTTATCAAATTCTGTCAACAAGTTACTGGGCAATAGAGGACACAAACTCATCTTTCTTCTGACTCTAGCTACAAAACAATGAAGGAATTTTTATTTAATTGTGATTTAAAGCTAAACCCAGAAGGACTTTGTATTTGAATGGCAGGGTTCATAACTTCTGATTAATGTTAATCTGAGACCCCAGATGCCCATGGTAAAGATAATAATGGAGTCCATTTTTTTTTTTTCTAAATAATTCTTCATAGAGACACGAGTGTGATAGTTTTAAAACTCAGAATTCCTTCCAAAGGCTTAGAGCCAATGCCTTGATGATGGTAAGACAGGTTTAATAAAGGATGCAATGAATATGCATGCTCGGTTGTTAAAAGCCTATTCAAGTTTTTGTTTTGGAGATTTTCCCCCACAGCCTGAGGGAATAGGAGACATTGGCTGGGGTGGGGGGAGCGGGGTGTGCC
>JAWWLT010000092.1:32793964-32805873 GCA_035040995.1 Premnoplex brunnescens
TCTGGATATAGATATATATAGAGAGGTATATGTGTATATCTGTGTATTGTGGTTAAGAACTGTTATCCTTTCATATAATATATATATATATATATATTTCTCCTAATTAAAGTTCCGTTTTCTAAATTTAAGGAGAGGGATTATTGTTTTTTTTCTTAGTCAACATAAATATCTTAGTTCTCCCCTGGAACTAAGACAACGAGGAACATCAACACAAAAAAAACCAAAAAACCAAAACCAAAACCAAAAAAAACATTTAGAGCAAAATTTGAATGACAGAAGACACTAAACTTGATTACCACTAATTTAATCAGAGGAACAGGTTGTAAAATCTGTAAGTAATCTCTACAGGTCTTGTAAAATAATGAAAAGTTATAGGGGATAAAAATTAAAGAGATAACACTGAGTGATCAGAAAAATGTGATTGCCTCATTAGTCACAAAAGTCAAGCACTTGTGGTTTGTAGTAGTCATGCTAGTTTCTTCCCTTAGTCCCAGATAAAACCTGTGCAAATGTCTTTAGGAATAGTGAACGATTTTCCAAAGTCCTGGCTAAAAGCTGTGAGGAATAATTTCTGAAATGGGGGTTGTAGGTATTAGCACAATCTCTATTACTTGTAGAACTGCCAGAACACAACTCTATTGAAAAGTGTATTGAGTGGAGATTAAAACATTCCCTTGAAGCATGTATTTGACAAAATTTCAGACAGGATTAAACACATAGATTTTTTCAATGAAGTCCCCTGTGGGTTTACTGAAATGTTTTTCACTTTTTCAGTTGACTGTTTATGGTTACTCACGCTAAAGTAATGAGACTGCTAAGAGAAATTTGCTATGGCCTTTTTATAATTAGATTAATGACAGCTTCTAAAATAATTTTAAATTAAAAATATTTAAAATAAAACTAAATCTGACGGTGCAATGTTTCTGTAGGGAATACTGTCTCTCCATTCTCTCATTGAATTAAATTTAAGAAAAGTTTAAGTAGACATAAGGTTTGACAAATTATATTTAAATAAATAACAGTAAAAAGCATGTCAGACATTTCCTAAAAGTGGGAAGACTTAAAATTTTACTATTTAAATGCATGGAAGTAATCCTTAAAGTATTTGTTGCTGTGTTAGAGATCCTAGGTTAAATGGTTGCTTGCAATTTGTAAACAGTCTCAGCACTTTTCAGTTTGCAACAAATATGCAAACCTTCCTATTGTAACTTATAGCTGGTGAATTGAGGTGATATAGTGCTGTAACACATAGAAGACACTTCCAGTTAAAAAAAGATTTAAGCAGAGATGATGATGAGCTTATACCAGTATTTTCTGTGGGCTTGCAGGTGAGTGCCAGTCTGTGGTTCTTGGAGTATTAGAGAGAGATTTGATGGATTCTGAGGCCAAGGTGTGTCTGAATACAATGGTAGTGACAAGAGCATGGGTCAGTATCCACCTTCTGCTACAAAAATATCTATATCAGACACAGATTTCCAGAGAAATGTCTTGGGACTACCAAAGACACAGCAATACAAAGGCAATACCTAAAAACAAATGCTCCATAAAACAGGAGAGAGGCAGTTCTGAAATAGAAAAATGTTTAAGACAAGGTGGTTTCACACTGAAAATGTCATTCAGACCTCACCAAAAGATAAAGTAATTGAATAAATTTCATCTTGTACAAGAAAGTATTCTGCAGCACCACTAAATAGACATTTAAATAATAGAAGACTTGTAAGCCATTAGCAGACTTTAGCATTTAATAATGAATATTATGGAAAGAGACCCTTAGAGACACAGTAGGCTGACAGTAACTTTTAAGTAGCAGGTAATCTTAAGGCCACAGTCACTGTCATCCAAAATGTCTCTTGGAGATTGAAAGCAACTTTCTGCACAAGGGGAAATAAGTAATGAGGAGTCAGGTGCTATTAGCTTGTGATCCAGTTCAGAATATTTAAAGACATTTGATGCCTGAAAAGACAGTTAATACTACTTTTATGTAAAAGTTCTTATTTTGCAATAAAAAACATCTTGTTTAGAGGTATTTGCTGATCACTGCTGGCAAAACAAAAGAAGAGTTGCCTGAGAAGTGGTTGGACTTGAAGGATTTCACTGATGTTCTAGAAAAACTTTTTAAAAAATAAATTCATATTAATTTTTTTGTAAACTTTTTGCTAATTCTTTTGGCAGACTAACCACAACACTGGCATGATTTAAAAGCCTTGTTTTCTGTAAGTTACCATATACAAACATAGTTATTAAAAGGGCTACTAAAAATATATAGAAGTGGTTTAACTATTAGACCACTTTTTGTAGGGCTTTTTTAGAGTTTTATATTGTGAAACTATTTATGGGAAAGTCCAATTGTCTGAAGATTGAGTTCACTGTGTACATCAAGTGCTATGCATCTTTCTTTCATGAACATTTATTTCAAGAACACTTTTTAATATTTCTACCTGTGTTTTCCTAATATAGTTCTCCCACCTCCTGCATAAGTCCTATCCCTGGGATATGTCAGAATTTAATGCACTGCTTCCAGTCACAAAACATTAAATTAGTTATCTTATTGTTTCATCCTCAAATTTAAAGTAAAAGAAAATAACTGCATTGTGAGCACAGATTTTGTTCTGAAAGGAGTGAAAAGATGTTGCAAAAAGACTGTTTTGCAGGATGAAAAAATTAATTAAAAACAATTATAATAGACTAGGGGTGAACTTCAGGCTCTATTTACTAACTATGGTGACTGGATAATTATTCTTCACTGTGTTTTCTCTAATTTTGTGTGTCTTTCTTTGTACAGAAGAAACACATGTATAACTCAATGAAATATTTCTGATTATTTCCTGTACATGAAGAATAAAGGAAAGTTTGTCTGAAGTTTCGTGACTCATTGGTGATTTTAGATATTTTCAAGTGTTCAAAGTCCTCTCAGGTAGTCTGCTTTAGGTCTTCAACCTGATCAGATTCAAAATGAGGTTCAGTGGTGAAAGAAGAAATTTTTTTCTTCCTGATGACCTGGGGAATAAATAAAGTGAACTAAGCTTCAGAACTACAACCATTTCATATCCACTCTAAAGACAGTACTAACTGGCTCCATTGTCATACTTCTCTCCAAGGGCAGGTCTAGAATTAGGTATGGGTACAATATGAATGATCTTTTCATAAACAGAAGGGCTTAATCCCAGCCCAGGTGGAGACAATTTTGATCCTATAATTTGGATTTATAAAGCACTTTAGCCTGGTATATTTAAAGCTGGAATATGTATCAGTTTAGCACAGAAAATACATTTTTTTCTGACTCCTCAGTTGAGAATTTACCATTTACTTCTTTGAAATATTAATGAACCTTGACTCCTGGATTTAATAAAGATTGTAAGAACAAATTGGGTCTTGTATATACTCCTGGAGCTGGGAAATCATACTTAAAATATACAGGAGTATTCCTGATGAACAATAATAAAACATTATTGTTTGTTTTCTTTTATGGATGCATCATTGACTTCAGATTATTATTTTTTTTAGCTTGAAAACACTGATATTGTATGTGTTATACATCTATATGTATTTATATTTAGAAATATATATTTATTATAATATGCATTTATATACAATATAATTTAATAAAGTTTTTAAATTAGAAAGACTTAGATCAAATATAGTATCTTCACATTAAGCTGTCCTGCCACAACAGATTTTGGGATTGTATTCTGAACTGGGTTTGATTCAAGTTTGCCAATCTATCTAATAAGAGGCTACTCTAAAGTTGAAAATATATAAGAAATTTTCTACAAGATTTGAACTTTAAACATGATTTAATTTTGCAAGTGACTGTTCAATATTTATTACTTTAAAATCCATAAATACTCTCATATTGTGTATATTGAGAATGTTCTGTAATGAAAATTTGGGATTAAACATAGTGCCATAAAGGAATTAAAATATGAACCATTAATCAGCTGTGATTTCATTATACTATTTCCACTAACTCCAGCCCAGACATGGCAATTAATATGGTTGAAAAACCAAAACTGCTGAAATGCTTTTTGTCCTTGTTAATTCCTGCTGTTTTCCTGTGTCAGTAATTCCCCTTGGGATGAAAAGGTCTGGAGAACAAATATGCCATTCTCCATGCAAAAGTTTGTAATAAGTTTTTTAGTGAGTATCTGCATTTCTGCACAAGTTTCTTTTTGACAGACTTGTGTGGGATTAGGATATAGGCCTGAATAGCTGTCCCACAAACATGCAGAACTTCCTTCTGATAGTGAAGGAAACTGGCAATTGTTTTATAGTTAGTGTTTTCAACAAAGATCAATTTTTTAAATAGTTTATTTTCAAATGCCATCTTATTTCTCTTTTTTCCACTAGCATTATCTTTTGAGCATTCTTGTTCTGCTCTGGTCTTGTAGTGCTTTCTCTACTAAATATTGCTAAGGCCTTGATGTTGTAAGGCCTCTGTAGTCTTTGTTATTACTAGTAACTTTATGGAGGTAGAAGGGTTAATTAGTGTAACTTCGTGATAATTTTATAAAGTAACATTTGTTGCCCTTAAATTTCAGAGACATTTTTGTGGTCATGGCCAAGTTTGAACCAGGTGTATCATGCGAATTTAACAGATTATTTGAGGTTTTATGAAAGTGTTTCTCAGTCGCAGCATTTAACTCTCCTAGATAAATTATCTAGAATATCTAGATATTACTTATCTGGAATAACATCCAGGTGTTTTGCTGATGTGACAGTTTGAACAATGGGACCCAAAAGGAGTAGAAAGAATGTATAGCAGTTTTCCATGTTCCATATACACATCCACCTCATTTGGATTTCTGTTTAGTCTTACAAAACTCTTTGTCTAGCTTTGGGTGACATTAGTAATACTGGTTGCTAGAAATGGTAAATCATACTCTCTCTTGCACAGCTTATTTTATCTGCTGCTGCAGTTTGCCTTCAGGTTCTTTTCACAGTGATAAAGACTATGTGCTTTTCAGTTCAAATATGAACTTCTGTCTTTTTACCTTTTTTTTTTTTTTTTTTTTTCTGCATTTTCTGGACTGATTTCTATGTCACTGATCGTTCAGAGATTTTTTGGTTGATGTTGATTTTTTTTTTCCTTACATTTTCAGCACAGGGTTGTGACCTAGTGGTGTAGATTTCTTCATGGAAGTTAGACTTATTTTAAAACTTTACAAGTTTTGTATTTTCATTTTTTCTCCCTGGAGTTCAGGTGAGATCCATGTCCCTCTGTTGAAATTTTGTAGGTCACTTGTGAAAAAGCTACTTCAGACAACAAACATACTCCTATGGCTCTTCCTCAACCTTTCTAGGTTTCACATTCTTTATCTTTGTTCTTTCCATTTGTTAGTCATATTATTCTTTGCATTTTTTGCCTTTAAAAGCAGATGGCTATCTTTTCCTTGCCACTATATTGTTTTGCTTGTTCAAAGCACTATGCGACTCTTGCATGTTGCTAACAGACTATTTTGGCTTCGCATATGCCCTACATCTGTTGAAACAGATTTTCAGTCAGTGAAGTGAATTTCCATGAAGTGTGCTGTGGTGAAGGGCTCTTCACTCTATATGCTTATGATCACTGATGCCTGAGTAGACCTTTTTTAGGCTTGAAATACTTCTAATTAGCATGTTTCAGATTACTATCATTGACGTCAAATAAGTAACTGTCTCCTGCCATTATGTTTTTTGAGAAGTCATATATTACTGTAATAGTCCAATGGCAAAAATTAGATTGGAGTATTTCTATCAGTCCTAGATTTTTTTTGGGAAATGAACTTACATCAAAGAATGTTCTCTGCAAAACAACCATTTTAACTAATTCTATTTTCTCTAGCTGCTATTTCTATTGGGTTAAGTAGTCCTGCTATTACATTACTGGGCTTGAAATAGGCAGCTACAGTAAAAAAAGAGGCACTATTAACTAGCTGCAGTTCATCAACACAGGAAATATGCTTTGTTCATTAGGCAGATTAAATCTTTGACAGGTGGTGGAGGACTAAGAGAAAGAAGATGACTGAGATAAGAGTAAGAGACTGAACTGTGTTTTCTTGGGATACGTTTTTAATATAGAGCTACATGAGGTCCAGATGTTGGCTTAAAATGCATCTGTAGAAGTCAGTAGCTGAAATTAACTTGCTGCACTGTGAGTACGCTAGCAAGAGAAAATGGTTTTCTAACCTAAAATGTTCAAAATAACTTTTTTTTGCCCTTTATATAAAAATTTGAGGTTCTATTATTTCTTTTACAAGGGAAGGTATGCTAACAAATTACACAGACTTGTTTATATCATGCAATATGCCCTCTTTAAAGTAGAGTTTTCCAAAGATAAGATTTCCTTTTCTGAAAATAATGGAGAGGAACTGCCATACTTTCTAGATTCCAACTCATTCAGAACAAGGTCATGGTCCTTTGTGTGTCCGCAGAAATTATTTCATAAATTTATTTAATCTGAATTGAAAATGAATTGATATTTAGGTGAAGTTCAATCAGTGTTAAGATGGTAGTGTTAATAACTTTGATGTGCATTATTGGATTACAGAATGTAACAACTTTTTCTTTAGTTATTCAAATGATTTTTTCCCCCAATGGTTCAGAATATTTTCAATCAGAATTTTACAGATAGTAAGGTCCTGGGTCAGGTACTTACAGTACTTAGTTGAAAAAGGAAATTTTTTGATGATTCACATGATTAAATGCATAAAAATAAACCTTTTCAAAAACTCTCTGATTTTTTTTCTGTAATTACACAGAATCACATAATATTCTGAGCTGGAAGGGACCCACTATCAAGTCCAAGTCTTAAGTGAATGGACCATACAGGGATCAAACCCACACTGATTTTTATTTTTTTTTCTTTCTTAGTTATCAGTCTTAATCCATGATTCAACTCTTGAATGTATCTAGGATGTTTGAGAAATGACTTGTCTATTTTTGCAAAGGCAGGCAGAACTACTGGAAGAAAAGCAATACAAAGTTTATACGAAAAGCCTTTCTACTTCTACAGCACTATTGATCAGAGGATTTACTTGAAGAGAACAAACTTGATAGAGCAAATTAGATTGTCAAGATTTTAAAAAAAAAAAAAAAAAGAACAAATTACTTATGTTAATAAGAATAGTGTCTGCAATTCCACTCACTATAGTAAAATAAGAATGATTCATTATTATGCTTCAGGGTATAAACTGATCAGATTAAGTTAAATGGAATTTTCTCTGGTTTTTCTTGGTATAAGTTTAAAAGTCACTTGAATTTTTGAAAATTTTTATACTGGTATACATATTTAGTATCAAGGCATCTGTGCAAGGAGGAGCTTACATCATATGTAAGCATTATTAGGAAAAGCTGTTTGATATTTAAGGAGTCTTGATACTTAGTTAATTAAGACACATACTGTTTTAAAAATGTGATAGAGTGACTACATCTGTATGCAAGGAAAGGGTTACAGATTCCATTTATCTACACTTCTGTAAAGCCTTTCACAAGGTCCTCAGAACAGCCTTCTCCATAAATTGTAGAGAGATGGATTTGATGGGACTCTTAGATGGATAAGAAATAGGTGAGTTCATCACATCCAGAGGGTATGGTCAATGCCTCAGAATCCCAATGAACATCAGTGGCAAGTTGTGTCCCTTATGTGTCGATATGGGGACTGGTGTTACTCATCAATGATGTAGACAAAGGAATTAAGTGCATCTGCAGCAAATTTTCAGATGACACCAAGATGAGGAGTGCAGTTGTGTCACATGAAGGATAGGATGCCATCCAGAGGCACCTGGAAATGCTTGAGCAAGGGGCCCATGAAAACACCTTTAGGTTTACCAAGACCAAGAGCAAAGGTGCAGCACTTGGGTTGGGACAATCCCTGGTATCAATACAGGCTGGAGGATGAACAGAGCAGGAGCAGCCCTGTTGAGAAGGACTTGCAGCCCAGAAAGCCAACTGTATCCTGGGCTGCACTAAAATCCATGTGGCCAGTAGGGTGAGGGAGGAAATTGTGCCCCTCTGCTCTGCTCTAGTAAGACCTCACCTGAAGCATTGCATTCAGCTCTGAGATCCAGCACAAGACAGATGACCTGTGGAGTGAGTCCAAAGGAGGGCCACCAATATGATTAGAGGGATAGAGCACCTCTCCTATAAAGAAAGGCTGAGAGAACTGGAATTATTGAGCCTGGAGAAGAGATGACTTCAGGGTGATCTAATTGTGACCTGAAGGACCCTACATAAAAGATGGAAAGAGATTATTTACCATGGCACATAGTAACCAGACTTGCTGCCCTTGATGTCTCTTTATTTTTCATAAAGGGTTTAATTCTACAGTGCTTTATATTTTGTAACCTGATATCTGACTGCTCAGACAATTTCTCTGTATTCCTGTCAGACTACTTGTTCTTCCTGTTTTTGAGTTTGTCCAGGAGCAGCTTTTTCAACCAGAGAGGTCACCTAGCATTTTTTGCCTGACTTCCTTTTTGTTGAGATGCATTGCTTGTGAGCTTGAAGGAGCTGATCTTTGAACATTAACCAGCTTTCCTGAACTCCTTTTCCTTCCAAGGCTCTATCCCATGTTAGTCTAGGAAGCAGATCCCTGAAAAACCTAAGTCTACTCTTCTGAAGTCCAGGATAATGAGCTGTAACCTCACATAAGAACAGTTTTAAACTGGGAATGATGGGGAGAGAAAGCATGACCAAAAGTCAGGTAAGGAAGTGATAAACTGTCTTAAGCATGAAAATGGTGTAGGATGATATGAGAATTTGTAATCAACAAAATGATGCTGAAGTGGGGTCATCCCACATCTTGTATGCATACATACAAGACAGTGCATACAAGAAAGAATTTTTGTGAAAGCTCTCAGTTTTTCTAGGAGGTGAATAAAACTGAGTGTCTATACACTGATGCATGTAGCATGAGGAAAAAGCCAGGGGAAATTAGAAGTTTGTGTGCAGTTGCAGGGCTATGATCTCATTGAAATCACAGACATAATGTGGGATATGCTTGGAGTGCTGCAATTGAGGTATACAGGCTTTTTAGATACTGTGTAGGAAGGGAAGAAGAGTTGCCTTTTATGTAAAAGCAGTGGGAATGCATGAAGATCTGAGTTCATGGGTCAAGATAAGCAAACTGACCAACAGGAATAATTTTTGGCTGTCTGTTACTAACTGCCTGATCAGGGAGAACTAGTAGATAAGACCATTTTCAGACTACTAGAGTTAGTTTCACATTCACAGGACTTGCATCTCATTGAGAACTGCTAGAGGGGCAACACAAAAGGACAAATCCTCAAGGTTTTCAGAAGACACTTAAACAAGATTCTGGATATGTGATTGAGAAGCTGATGAGCTGTGATGTTCTGTTGGATGTATTTTCTACAAGCAATGAGGAATCTGATTGGGGATATGAAGTTCAGGAAATGTTATAGCTGTAGAGGCTTTGAGGTGATGGCAATCAAGATCCTGAGAGTCACAAATGAAGGAGAATGCATGACCATAATCCTGAACTTCACGAGAGCAGACCTTGGCCTTTTTAGGAATCTTCTCAAATAAACATTTGGGATATGTTTCTGGAGACAAGAGACCTAGAAGAGCTGTTTGATTTTCAAAGATCACCTCTTTCAATCTGTCTTTCATCTCTGTCTTCTGTCAAGATCAGTGTTTGGGAATCCCAGGAGTGTATGAAATATGGAACACTTACCCTCTGTACAGGAGGATCAGGTTAGGGAACATGTAAATAAACTGAATATGCACAACTTTATGGGACCTGAAAAGGTGCGCCCATGAATGTCACTTCTGTTTTTAAGAAGGGAAGGAAGGGGATTCAGTCAACTATAGGCCAGTCAACCTCACCTTTGTCTCTGGGAGGGAAATGGTGGAAGTTCTCCTGAAAAACATTTCAAAACACATGAAGAAATATAAATTGATTAGGAGTAGTCAGCATGGATTTATGAGGTGAAAATTATACTTAAGCAAACTGATAACCTTTGATGCTAAGATAAGTGACTTGATGGGTGAGCGGAGAGCAGTGGATGTTGTTACACTGACTTAAATAAGGCTTTCAACACTGTCTCCTGCAGTATCTTCACAGACAGACTGGAAAGTACAGGCCACAAGTGCACAGTGAGTCGAATTAAAAATTAGCTGAATTGCTGGGCTGAAAGAGTTGCAATCAGTGGTATGATTTCCAAATGTGGACCAGTCACCAGTGGTGTTCTCCACAGGCCAATATCAGAGCCAATACTGTTTAACATTGTCATTAATGACCTGGATGATGGTACAGAGGGCACTCAGCAAATTTACAGATTATATAAAACTGAGAAGAGTGTTTCATGTGCCAGGTGAAACTATGCTATTCAGAGGCATTTTGTGAGGTTGAAGAAGTCAGTAGACAGGAACCTCATGAAATACATCAAGGTAAATGCAAATCCTAGGATGAACATGACCATGCACCAGTACATGCTGGAGCCCAGCAAACTTGGAAGCAGCCTTGAAGAAAACAGCGTGGGTGTCCTGCAGAACAAATTGACCATAAGCCAGTAATTGATAGTGGTAGCAAAAAGAGATTGACAGCATCCTGTACTGTTAGGTAAAATATCACCATTAGATTGAAGAGTGGTGACCCTTCATTTTAGCACTTGTGGAACCACATCTGGGTGCTTCATCCAGTTCTGAGTTCTGCAGTGTAAGAGATACATGGCCTTAGTGGATTGAGTTCAGGGGCTGGAGCATCTGTCATACAAGGAGAATCTGAAAGAGCTGGGGGTGTTTGGCCAGGAAAAAGACATGGGAGGTCACTCAGAGTGACCTTATAAGTGTGCATAAATAAGTGAAGGCAGAGGATATAGAAAATAGATTCTCAGTAGTCACCTATGACAGGATAAGAAGAAAAATTCCATAAAAACACTGACTATGTAGTGGAGTAGGTTTCCCAGTGATATTGGGTAGTTTGCTTTGAAAGATGTTAAAAATTAACTGGGGAAAGTTCTGAACAGCCTGACCTAACTGGAAAGTTAGCCCCTGTTATGGTGAGGTGTTGACTGTTCAGGTGTGTCTCCTAGCCTCCATTATTCTGTAACTGTGGTTATTCAAGTTAGTAGGGACAGTCTTAGTGTCCTCACATCAAAATTGTAATGAGTTCTTTGTAGGGAAGGTTAAAATGCTGGGAGTAGTGAGACAAAAATAAAAGTATCAGAAATTCTTCATATATTTGAGACCTGATTCCTCCAGAATACATCAGAAATGCACTGAAGTAGATAGACTGCTTATATGTTGGTGTAAAGTGGGTATGCAGGTGGGTAAGTCCACATGTGAAATAAAAGTAAAAATAATAAACAGTGAGCCCATCATCACTTTATATTTTTCTTCTTTTTGTGCCTGTGTTTGGATTGCATATGCTTTTGTTTTCAAAGTCTGAATCCTGAATGGAGCTTTTGTGATCCAACTTCATATGATCCACTCTTAATAAAAGGTGAGACTTTACTAAGTGCCTTAAGCAGCACAGTGCTTGAGTCAACAAACCTTCAGAGTCTGAGTCTCTGAGGTACTCTTGGAGACACTGTCAAAACACATGCTACCCCTCATGTTTAAGAGAGACCTACAGAAAACATTTAGAAATTACCATCTTCTAATTCCTGTTAAATCACAGTAACTCCAAAGTACATGAAAACAGCCAGGCTGTTGGTGTCCCAAGGCTCTTGACTGCCCTACATTTTTGTGTTTCTTTGTTATTGTGTTAGTACAGTACTGAAAACAGTGCTGTCAGGTTTTAAAAACTCTAACAGTGAACCTAAAAAAGAAGTTCTTTAGCAAGTCAAACTACCCATATTTAAGTCAGTTGTACAATAGGTGCGGATGATATTATGTCTTTCCATAATTACATTTTTATCCCAGATTTTCCTAGTGCCTGTACTGAAAAACATTGTACCTGAAAG
>JAWWLT010000092.1:32805973-32826840 GCA_035040995.1 Premnoplex brunnescens
ATCTGTACCTGTGACTTGTGGTCACCCTACTGTTTCTGGCAGACTTTGAGAGATTTCTGTCATGCAGTTCTTGTAGATTTCCCAGCACAAGGAATAAGTTGTTTTCAGCTATATAATTTATTTTCTGTCTGCAAAGAGGTGAGGATCCTGAGCATCCAGCCTTTTGTTTTGGTTGTCTTTCTACTTCTGAGCTGGAACTAGTGTAAAGTTGCCAGTCACAGGCAAAGCAGAGATTGAAAAGCCAGCAGTGAAGAATGACATAAAAGAAGAATTCTCAAAGCTGCTCAGAAAAGAAGCTGATTAGGGAAATGAGCCCTACAATTAAGGCCAGAAAGAAATATAAATGACAGACAGAACACAGGGGACAAAAAACAAGTGATCTTTAAGGAGAAGTGAGGACAAAGACATCAGGGGAAATAAAAAAAAACTAAACAACTGCTGAAGAACAGAATTAGAGAAAGGAGTACATTTAAGAAGGTTTAAAACTTAGGACATAAAATCCATCTCTAAAAATATCAGAAAGAGATGCTTTAAAAGATGTAACAGAAACAGTTTCCAAATAATCTGAATTCTTAGAAGTTATTAATTAGGAAGGATATTGTTAAAAAGAAATTCTGGTCCTCACTATTGCCATATTTGCCAGCAGAGCCAGAGCACTTAGTTTTGTTGTGTAGTAACTGTTGTAGACCAAGTGTATAGCCATATTTCACTTGTGGGTGAGGATCATTTTCAAACACCAGGAAATATGACAATGATGTCCAAATGCTACAGAGGAGCCTCATAGCAAAGCAAAAAGAAGGTATTTGTGTTAATTTGGCATTAATATCTGGGAATGATATTAAAGTAAGAAGTTTGGGAACATTTCCAGGCCAAATACAAACTTTTCATCTGTCAAAATTATAGTATTTTTCCTTACTTTCACAGGTTGTTAAAACCCCTGACTTTTGTTGAAGATATAGACTCACATCAATATATTCTAAGAGTAATGTTTGCTTTGCAAACCCTGTCTGAGGCAGGAAACCAAAACATCTTGCTCATGAGTAACTGCAATACTTGCCTTTCACTCAATTTTGCTATTTGACCTCTGCTTTCTGAAATATTGTCTAACTCTCAGACTGAGAATATCTAGAAAATTGGTGCTTTCTTCTTTCTTGTATGAAATTCCTTTCCATAAGGAATTTGACATTTTGTATTGAGATAAAATCTTCATTTTCAGATTCACCTAATGTTTCTGAGAGTTTTATAGTCTGGTTAATCTGAACTATGAAAGATAACTCTCATGTGGAGAAGATTAGGCAACCTGTTAAGTACTCATGAGTTTAAAAAGTCACCTTTTACAGTCCTTCTATTTTTTTTCTCAGAGTCACTGGGTGCTATGAAAAACAAAAGAGCAGTAAGGCTGAGAATTGGTTGCCCAATTAAGGTGAAGGAGGAGGGTGTTGTGTGTGGCTAAGTACTGCAAGTTTCAGAAACTGAGTGGTGGTGTATGGCAGATGATGCTGATCTGTGCAAGCAGGTTTTTTGAGAGAGTGTTATTTATCTTTCTTTTTCTAATGTTGTTGTCTAAGAGTAATTAGGCTTCATTACTTCATATTGCTTCATACTGGGTATTCTGAATTTGATAGATTATAACTTGGGAGCATTTAACTCTGAAGCACTAGTGAATTACTGATGTGTATGTATCTATATGAAGCACAGATGATATTATACTTTGCTTGCTGTGGAAAGCAAATGTTGTGCTTTAGAGGAAAAAACTCAAGACTGAAATGTAAAAAAGAATGATGGAGACTAAATCAAAGATATGTTAACTATATACAACAATCAAATCAATTGGTGGTCTTTACCCCCCCCCCCCAAGCTTAGTTTGACTCTTATGTTTTTCATAGCTTGTGGACATGCATATTCAAAACAAATAGAATAATGTTACTGATACTGAACAGTTTTCTCTTTTACTCCTGAAATCTTTCAAGAAAAGAAAAAAATCAACAAATCTTCACTTGGTGTACATAGTCAAACAAGTGCTGCTTCTTTGAAAATTAGTAAATTTAAGCTATGGAAATATTCCACAGAGAAGGAACAACAATGCTTCTGAATGTTACTGCTCAATAAAACCAATAGCAATAAAGGCTCTATGATATAATTTTGACACATACAGTAGACTCATAAGAGTTAAGCATGATTACATCAAGCAGGGAAAGGAAGCTGCCACGAAGATAGTAATAGAGTGAGACAGACAGCTAAGGGAAGTAGTGAAGCCCTAGACTCAAGCATTTTCTTTGACATCATTTTACCAGCTGCGCAAAAGACAGCTGCATCCAGCTCTGCTAATTTGTACATCCCTTCTTCCTTCTTTCTGTCCTACTACTAGATACTTTTTAGACCATTGGCTGCAAAATTTAGGCAGGCAATTGTTATGCTCAAGATACTGCTCATGCCAAGGAAGGTCTTGGATAATCTAAGCTGAAATAGTTAAGGTTTCTCAACATGTAATGCGTGAATTCAGATATTAATTGATATCAACCTTGAAGAAAGATATTGCAGCTGACCGTTCAGAGAGATTTGCAATTCTTTTTTTAGGTAAGTTTTAATGTTGAGTTGTTGAGCTCCTTTTTTCTTTGTTACTTTTTGTGATTCTTAATTGACTGACTAGGGACTTAAAACTCTTATCTGAGTTTTAAATTAATTTCTATTAGACTTATATTACTGCCATCTTAAAGAAGCCTTTTAAAGCTCTTCATGACAGAGTGAAGTTTGAATTCCACCACTACATGTACTACTCTTTGTAACTGCATGTTGCTTTTATGCAGACTACAGAACTGTCACTCTGCTTTGCGCAAAATAAATCAGCAGCTATTGAAAAAAGCTGCCAAGTTCATGGCAGGAAGTGTAAATTATTCAAGTCTTTTCAACAGCAGCTTGAAATGAGAATATCTAGATAACCAAGAGATCAATCAACATGCTAAAAAATTACCTTGGTCTGCCAAAGGAAATTAGGTGAAAGAAAGCCTTATAAGCTCTGTCAAAATGACTTTGTCATAGGCAACACCAGAATAGAGCGGATTCATGAAAAAAACCCCAACCAAACAACATCCTACATGCAGGGTGCTTTTTTCATGGTACCTATCACTTTATCACCTTGTCTTTCTGTACCCTAACAGAAAATTAAGTCAAAGTAACACTTAGTGTTTAGATAGTGACTGCAATAATTTTTTCTGAATGCCACATGAATGTCAAAAGGGACTATTATTCTTGTAGGTGCTATCTGAGTCAGTTATAGCTTCAAAACATCTTGCACCAGTACCATTTCTTACTGTGTACACTGCATGGAAAATATATTGCTTTCAACTACAGGGACAGTAGTGTGAAACAATCTGTTGAATTTTTCTTCCCTACCAGAAAAATATCTTTTAATTGGAGGGCTTTTAAAATTTTAGAAAGAAAATAAGACAAACAAGGGACAAAAAATATGAATGACCACCTCACTGAATTATTATCATATTTTCTTAAGGAACTGAATAGGTTTCATACTCAGAAATTTTTACCAAAACTTCAAAAACAGATGACAGAATGCAAATAAACACAATTTATTTTTGAGACTGTTTTTTCTCAGGTCCTGAGATACATCAAAAAGGATAGAATAAGATTGTTTGTTTTTAGGGTATGATCAACTGTAACCTTTCACCAAGTCTTGGACTTTTTGCTGAAATTTCAAATACCAATGTCAACAACTGGCAAATGTTTTGACCACTAACCAATTCCAGACTAGAAGATATATATTCAAATTGGCATCTCCTCTGTCTCGTAAAAGACTATGTGGTTGACTGATGAGAATACAAAGTTCCAGTAGAAAGGGTGTAAATGATAGATTTTGAACAAATGTCAATGGCATTATAGTCCATTCTGAAATATTTATAAATTTCTTTCACACAGTAAATTTACCTGGGTAAAGCTGTTTAATTAAAAATAATCCTGGTCTGGGAAATACCATTTTTCTGTGGAATGAAATTAGAAAGTGTAGAGAGACTAGCTAGCTTTTAAAATTTATTATGAATATGACAGTCCTTCTTTCATGGTTAGATTAAGATACAAATTTACAGAAAAGAAGAGGAATAGCATGGTAATTTGAAGTTATATAGGTGTTTATCTGAAGGTTGTGTGATATAGTCACAAGAAAATGCCATGCACATTGCATGTTCTGGTGCTTCATTTCCATCAGAGTGAGCAGTGGGGAAGGGCAGCTGCATAAAAATGAGAACATACTTTGACCAGTGAACATTCCACCATGTGGAGAAAAGATCTACTCAGTACGTGTCAAAGATCTTTGTACAATGACATATAGTGAAGATGCATAGTACTGAATGCAGATGGTAAAAACTCACACACTTCAAGAGTTTGAAGTGATCTGGAAAAGCAGTAAAGGGTCATGTTACAAACTGAGAAAGGACAACAACCTCAGCAGGTGACATAGCCAGATGCAAGTGCAGAATTGTTATGAATGATGCTTCTGAAGTCTGCAAAAATGCCAGATGTCTTTTCTGAATCTTACTGGTCTTGGCATCCACATGACTATCTGATCAACCATAGAAATGACAGAAGAGAAGGGACCATAGATTGTTTATACAGTTCTGCCCTACATTCAGTACAAATAGTATGCTATGTTTCCTTAAGGCTTTTTATCCAATCAAAAAGACCCATTTTGAATACATGAAACCTATTAATTAAGACTTGATGTGTTTTACAGAGGAGGAAATAGAAAAAATATAAAGTCAAAGCTGAGGCAAAGTATAAGAGCTGACACAGAGGCAACTGAGTTCATCCTTCATTGCTCAGCATCTGTAAACCAAGATTATTCTTCAGGATAACTGAATAAGGGAGTTACATTTCCAGATTCTAAGAATCCAACTTAAAAATTTAGCCTAGGTCATAAGCTCGTCTGTTTCACATGTATTAAGATATGTATGTTGTTATGTATTTTGAAGCTATCAGGAAAAAAAATAGTATTTATTTTCTTTAAGAATGGACATTTAAAATGAATTTATATTCAGTTGAAATAAATGTACCTTAAATTGTTCTCCTTAGAAATGTGTTGTAAATATTATATTCCTTGAAGTCAAGGAAGATACATGCTCAAAGTTAAGTTTAGTGGTACATTTATAAGTAAGGAGTGAAATTCATTCTGGAAAAAGTGACTATGCATAATGCCTATTAATACTGAATGTGTGTTTCTTCTAGAAAAGTCACTGGCATAGAATAAGGAAGACAGAGGAACATAATACTGAAAAGTCTGAATTGATTGTGAATAACTTAGCAAAGAATACAAAGCTTTGACAACTCCTTGAAAATGTTATAGAAGAGATAAAATTCACCAAGGGTCTAATACTCTGTTAAGTTTGATTTTTCTTCCACCAGTAATTTACATGCATGGGGGTTGAAATGTGATATTAATCATACATCACATGACCCTGAATGAACCGTGAAGCATTTCAGCTGCTGTTAAATCACTGTTATTTTCTGAGATGTGCATAAGATGGGTGTAATTATGAACATACATCAAAAAGTGTTGAAAACAAGAAGAGATGATGATGAGGGGACCTGTTCCTTCTCAGAAAGGAAAATCTTAAGACAGTAAGTACAGAAAAGACTTTGAGTACCAGGAACACAAGTGCTCTTAATGCATCTGAAGGAAATACCATGTTTATATGGTGTATTTAGTAGATGTCAGATCTAAAGTAACAGACACTCATGACAACTGAAGAATATTATGTGTAACCAGTGTGAAATTTGTGACATCTCTTCTTGTAAAATCCTGCAAAATATTGGTGAGAGGAAAAAGGAAAAGGTTTTGCAAAAGCAAGCCCAATATCAGGAGTGGTAAGTCACAGGAATAGTCTGAGAAAAAACACGAAGAAATATAAGCTACCTAGATGACTGTCAGGAGTAGAGAAACTATATTCTAAACATAGGTGACTAAGGAGGGACTCATTGAAAGCAGCACTTTCAGAGTTAGTTACTTTATTGTGCTTGCATATGCACAGTAAAAATACTAGCTACAGCTATAGCTAGAAAATAGGAAAGAAATACCTAGTAGAGCAAAGAAGATTAATGACACTAAGAATGAGACAGGATGAGTTAGAACTTTTCGTGTTTGTCCCTGTCTTCTTTGTTACAGGGAGAACAACAGAAATGCATCTCTGAGCCAGGTTTGCACCAAGTAAGATGGTGTCTCTTTCCTTGGGCTTGTTAGCACTGCTGTCCCCTTTGAATAATTTATTTCTAAGAAAGTTGTTTTAAAAATATTTTCTCCTTTCATCTTTGTTTCTGTGAGTTTTGTTTATTGTTTTGTGCATGCACGTACATCCAGTCCTGATTACAGTACAAGTTTTGACAGATGTCTTTATTATCCAGTGGAAGAAGACCTTTTCTTCAGGCATTGCTTTCTGTAACACTGTATTTGACAGAACTGGTGTGTATGTTGAATTCCTTTTGAAATGTTCTCTTGTGGGATTTCATGCTGCCATGCATCAAGAATTGTACAGTTCTTTTATTTAAAAATCAATAAAATAAAAGATAAATCAAAGGAAAACTACTGATAATACCTTGTTTAATCAAAGGAAATGTTAGATTCATTTACCTTTCTACATACAGAAGTATGGTATGCAAGGTAGGGCTCTTAGATTTTTACTTAAAACAAAAAAAAAATTATTTCCAAGTGTCAGGTTTTTATGAAAGACTTTTTTTTTTTTAAATAGCAAATGTTGCTAATTGCAAACTTTTAAGAAAAATAGCTTTTTGTGAAACTTCTATGATTCCTCTTGATATGGTCAAAAGCAATTTAGTTCCTCAAAGATCTCTGTGTTTTGCTTTGGTAGATTTTGTACTATGCACTTTATGAAAAACTACCCTTAAATCTATCCTTGATCAAAATCAGAGGGGATGAGACATGTTTGAATAGAAACTATTTAAAAACAGAAACATTAGAGACAAGCAAAAGAAAAATCTACTGAAAAAAACTGTAAAAAAAAGAAAAAAAGTCCTTTGTTGTTGGAAGGTCTCTTTAAAGGCATATATATAGTAATGTGTCTTGAAGCATTTCTCAATATATTGAAATAGAATTTAGAGAAGAGTTATAATTTATTCATGAACCTTAATAACTGAAAATCAAAGCTCCATATTTAGTGATACTGTATTATACTACTGAAATGTGGAAAAATAAAACCTTTGTAGATTTACTCATTTTGAGTTTTCTAGTAAAGGGAAACTGTTAAGATGGTTTCCTCTTACTGAATGAAGATGTATAAGACTCTAGGTGGTGGCCACCGTTTTCTAATTTCCCATCTAGGGATTCTGTAGTAGATGATTATACAAAACCAGATGACAGATTATAGCAGCTGGATACTACTTTCAGCAAATTACCTAGTTAGAGTGGATGTGGAGGTGTTTGACTTGCATTGATGTCTCATTGAGTTCATGTTAAGGTGATAATTTTCACGGTCTATGGACTTCAAATTTGAAATAAGATATTCTATGACATCTGAATCCTTGTGGTATTCCTTTCTCTGTGAGAATAATGTACATCAACATTACTATTTGAGTAACAATCCTTGAATGTAAAGTGCATGCTCATAACAATCAATATAAGTAATAGCTGTGTGCAAACACTTTCCTATTGTGTTGTTTAACGCAGCAAGGTGATTGCCAAGTGAAAACACACCATGACCTTACTCTTTTAATCCCCCAGCATGTTTTGATGTGATTAAATACTGCTGTTCCTGATTTTGATTTCTGCTTCAAGCCTGGCATGTTTGGTAAGACGAACACATACTGAGGAAGAGTTAATTCTAAACCAAACAGTTGTGTCCCTGAGTGGATTGTCTCTCTCTCTCAAAAAAAAAAAAAAAAAAAAAAAAGCCCAAACTAAACCTAAACAACTAACCAGTGGAAAAAAATCAAGCAAAACCAACCCCATGTAATCCCCAAGCCTCTTTCCACCCTTTGAAGTAATTGCATAATCCTTAGTCTTGGTATCTTCGTTTGTGAGAGCTGATGTAAACCAGCTTTACAAAGGGAGCTTTGTTCAGTGCAGTCTCCTGTTCAGATTCCAGTTCTGCTAAATATGTCCTCTCTTTCTGTGTTTCTCTCTGTTTTTAAGTGGTTAAGACAGTGTTCTGCCTTCAGTGAGTATAAGCCTTAGATGGGTAGAGATGAAGAAATAAAAGAAGGGAAATGGTGGTTTGTTAGCATACATACTGCGAAAACAATTAATAACAGACCAAGTATTTGATTTAAGAGAAGGCCTTGGGTTAGGAATGATTATTCTCTTAAGCCTTTTCTCATTTTTAATTTTTACTATATGGATCTCTATTTATTGGTCAACATATTTTTCCTTTGATCTGCCACTTAAATTTGCAGGATTATTACACAGAAAATATATAAGCCAGGCCTTCACAGCCTTCAGTTTAGAAGGATAGATCTCCCTGTTAAAGTTCAATAGATACCATGTTGTGCTAAGAATATTTTGCTTTCTTTTATACCAGAAATTATAGAAAGAATTTCAGAAGCAAGTTAGGGACAAATGAGTGATGGATGTGTTCCTGTCCTAATCAACTGGTAAAGGACACGGTACTGGAATTCTGTTCTTTTGATGCTTTGCTTAAGCACCTGTACACCTTTCTTTATAGTTAAGGCTAAAATAGATTACATGAATATGAACTTTTTAAATGATGCAGTGCATAGGTGCAAGCATAATTTGTACAAGCTCTATAACTTTTAGTAGCACTATTTTTTGTTTTTTTAATATTCCTACTATATATGTGGTTTCTCTTCTCTTTATTTCTTATCTTTGCCTAATGCTAACAAAACCAGTCCAGCTTTTTCATGTCACCATTTTGAATAAAAAGAGAATTGCTTTTTTGACTGGGAGGGCTATGAATGTAGGTGTGCATATCTTTCAAATGAAGTTTTTTTCAAATTCCAAATGGCTTTGTCATTACACAGTAGACATATATCTCTGGATAAATGTGTACATATTTTTCCCAAAGGAATGGTATTAGTTTAATCCTTTATCAAAGGGGGTTCATGACCTTCATTAGTGGAATATCTTGTTTTCAGTGATTAGTATCCGGAGAGATATTTTCTGAAAAAATGAATGAGATATAGTTTTTAGACAAGTTATGGCAAAGTCATGTAAAGCAGTTATTTATTTCACACACATGATGGGGAACAGAACTTGAGTTATTGGTGATATAAAGGCTTTGGAACTGTAAATCAAGACTGATTTTTTTTTTTTTTTTTTCCTTTCATGATTGTGTTACAAATGGTCTGTGTTTTTCTCTGACAAAAAGTTCTGTTGATCTCCAAAGGAAAGAACTACATGACATGGATACATAAGTAAAATATTATTTTATTTTCCCAAAATTGTATTAGAAAAGATATTGAAATGTAACCTTGCATTGGAAAACAAAATAAAAATGTTTTCTTGAATTGGATTAGAGCTCTTCTTGTCAGATGATATAAATGCAGTTTACTACAGGAGAGTTCAATGCAACCTATTCAACAAACTATATGTGAATTTGAAGCATAGCAAAACTGAAAACAAAAAAATGGGGAGACTAAAGTAATTACAAAAACATAACACCTCTCTTGACATCTCACTTTTGATAGTCACAACAAAAATGTAAGAAATTTGAAGCAGAAAATGCTTTGCTCTGAAGAGCTCCAGGCTGCTTCAAAATGTTTTTAGGGGTTGAAGTGAATAACTGTCTCAAGAGTATCTACAAGCAAGTTGGAAAATGTTTTCTTTTTGCTACTAGAAACGGATATGGGAACTTGGTATGTGTAATGTAAGATACATGTGGGTATCCCCCAAAATGCCATGATAGTGGAAAGAATTCCAAAAGGTTTATTTGAAGGCAAGAACACAAAGTACTTACAAAGCAATACTAGCTGTGCTTCCAGACTATGGGACCTGAGAAAAAGAAAAACCTGCTGTTCATTCCTGGGCTTTATCAGCACCTCTGACCTCCCTCTCCCAGGCTCACTGCTGCCAGCATAGCCTCTAGCACTGTGAGGATTTATCTCTCTTCGGACAAGAGAGAGATTGCAGCTTTTCTCTAGTATGAAAAGGAGAAGGGAAAGAAAAACATCCAACTATTTATGAGAAAAGTCCTCAGCTTCCTAAGTGAAAAACAAACCCTAACTTCTTGTTACAAATTCTTCCAAAAGTATTCCTATTCCTTCAGTGTCATTTCAGCTGCTTCTCATTTTTAAAGGTATATATGACAGCTTTCAGTGAAGAGATGTGCTAGCATTTTGTAATTGTCTTTTCCCTATTTCAGTCTTGGGTGAGTGTGTGCTCTTTTGTGTACATGATAGGGGCTCATAGTTTATAACAGCCATAAAAGCTATTCATAGTCTAGGAAAGATGGTTTTCAACTCATCTTTGTTGGAAAGTTTCTTATCCAAGACTGCAGGATTATAATTATAATTATTTTCTTTGTATGAGAAAATTCTTGTGGTACATTTACTTGGGGTTCTATATACACAGTGAAGCATGTATTAAGTTCAAATCTTGGAATATATGAAAACCTTTACTTATAAGACTTGAGCAAGAGACATATAGATACTTGTTATTATGTACACTGACACATTTAAAAAGAAAACAAAACACAAAAACAACTAATTTTTTCATGTCTGTCTTCATTATTTTATGATCAATAAAATTTCCTATATTTCAGATTTTGTTTCTTTAAAAAAATCCATACAACCATACATAACTTACTCTAAATAAAATATTTTAATACCAAAATCTTGAAAAGTTTGGATAAAGGTCCCAAATGGTCATTGACCTGTAAATATTTATTGCACCAATTAACCTTTCAAAATGGCTTAAATTCTGTCACACTATTATTTCTGGATATTCTGCTTGAAGCAACTTTCTGCTACACATGAAAAGCATAGAGCTCTGAATTTTGATCCATCCTGGTTTAAAATATCTTTGCTATCTACAGACTGAACACAGTTCTTTCAACTGGATTAGATGAACAGGTGTAAAGAGAAGAGCTTACTCTCCTCTGCCAGTCCTATGAAAAAAAAAGGAATGACCCTTCTGTTTCAAGGAAAAATGGTATGGGTACCTACCAGAAGACGCAGCTAAGAGGCTTGCTGATGATGAACTTAATGAAAAATTTTCCTTCAAGTACACAAAAAAAGAGATGCTTTGATTCCCAAATAGATTTTGTTTTTGTTTTGTTATGATGGTTAGTTCATGTGGTTCCTACTTAATGTACTGACAGTTCAAGCTGTAATGTAGGCTGACAGATCTGCCTCTGCTGTCTGTTATACAGATGGTGTCAATAGTCAATCTTCCTCAGTGACTTCTCTATGGCACCTTTGTGGTTAAATACCTTCCTGTATTAACATGTTTCAGGTAAGGAAGAGTGGAATATCATGCAAAGGTTTGCTCCTACAATACAGTATGCAGTGACAAGGTCTTGAGTTAATAGCAAAATTGATCTAAGAATAATGTAGCTGCTGAATTTCCCAGGGGTATATTGCTGCAGTGTTGAGAAATCACCTGTGTTTTGTTTCGTTACAGCTGTAGCAAGGGAAGTATTTATCCCTACAACCCTTGGACTGGCTTTCTAAAAAATCATAACTAATATGAATTTGGAGAGAAAGGAAAATGTGTTAGCAAAGAGCTATCACTTAGAGACACAAAGCTGTAGAAAATAATAGAATCATTCATGTTGGAAAAGGCCTTTAAGAGCAACAATTAGAATGCTGAAACTGAGCAAGATTATCTGAGCCACTGAAACACCTGAAAGTATACTGCATTTGGTCTGTCTTCAGATTCCTCCATCAGCTTACTGGGGACTTTTTTTTGCTTGTTTGTTTGTTGTCTAAGTACTTGTGATTAATGTGACAACCCTACGTTCTGCCTAGTGGGTATTAACAAGTGGCAGATTGTGTTTCAGAGTTAGTTTTTTTCAGCAAGAACCACCCTCAGAGAAAGAAGTTCAGGCAAAGAGTTAATAAGGTTTGATGGCCTTTTGCACAGCACTTCACTCTTTATTATTCATCTAATTTATCTGAAATTGCATTTCATCTTCTTGGCATACAAAGACAAAGCTCTAATTTCCATGACAGCCTGCTCTAATATGCACAAATGGCAGTATAGAAGAAAGAACAATCTGCTTTCACCTCCAGCAAATTAACTACAGAAACAAATAACAGCACAAACTGACTGTATTACAGTAGTTTCTTCATGTGATGCTAGGTCAGATTTGTAAGTGATAGTTATAAACCAAAGTTTAATAAAGAGATATTCTTCTCAGAAGTTTTATTCTTGGGCTGCTCATCTACCCTTCACCTGCTGGGCAAGGGCATTACAGTTCTCATGAGGTTACCAGTGTGCAGAGTATAAGCTGAGAATTTACATCCCAGTGAGTTCTAGAAGTTTTGAATGTGTGCCTCAGTGCTCAGGAAAACTTTTCTTCATAGTGAATGGCCAAATCTGGTTTTGCAACAGAGGCCTATGTCTACCTACTTGATATCTGCAGAACTCAAAACAAGAGGGCAGGATCCTTAGAAAGAGAGAAGGGTTTGGCAAGCATTGCCAGCCTTGTAGCAAGCGCAACCTCTGTGATCACTGGCACAGCAAGCAATAATATCTCCTTGCTTGAATAAGAATTCATCATATGTTGTGATGTAAAAGTGAGTGTGTGTTTGAAGTACATAAGCAAGGGCAGAGCTTTGCATCTGATGTGGTTGTACACAGTGATGCTGCTGGTTGCAACAGAGATCATTCAAGAAAATAACTAAATACTGTGTATTGACCTCTCATAATACCTTTGTTGGTTTCCCAGGTAGGCTGAATCTCTCTGTGTGATAAATGGAGTTCAGAATGGCTTCTGCTGGATTGCATTTCTTTCTGTAGGACATTTTTATGAAGTTTTGGGGCACACTGAAGTGTTTGACACAGTGATACAACAGAAGTGAGTGTATAATGTAAGGGAAGAGTGTTTTGCAGAGCTGATGGTCTTTAAAGGGCTAGGAAGCCTGCCCAGATACTAGCATTTCTATTAACATTTCTGCCTTCCAACAATCTTAAACAGCAGCTGCACCTTTTCAAATCAATAAAAAATGATGTCATCAAATCAGGGATGAGTTGGAAATCAGGGTGATCTGTCATTCTATTCCAGATAGAGTGTGTTTGATTAACATACAGTCATGCCCCCTTTTTCTTGTGGAGTTTGGCTTTAACAACAGCCATGTAGCCTGCATCCCTTGTGAGGTACATATCGGCCTATAGCTTAGATTGCATCATTTTCCCAGAAAGTCCCTTCCCTGTGGTGTATTTCAAAGTCATATTAAGTTCCACTCTACTTAACAAGTCAGCAGGAGCTGGATAGGGGTAAATGTTGGATTTTGGCACTTGTTAATTTGAGAGGTTTGGAAAACTTGCCTGTTTTTAGTGCTAACCTGTTTGAGAACATACTCTGTGGCTGGCTACAGAGAGATTTATGGACTTGTTTTAAAGACTGAAAACCTTATAATGAACAACCCATAAACTTTCGATGGTTTGAGACTGTAAATGAAATGACACTGCTTGTTTAACTTTTTATTTGAACATGCCAAAGATTGCCTGTTCTGGCTAAATTTTATGTCTCAAAACTGTAGGATGTCAAAGCCAGTCATATATAAATTTCTTTCCATTAAAACTGCAATTCAGATCACCCTGTTTATAATTACCATGATACGTGTCTCTTAATGGATCTTTCATTTTGTCAAGATATATTTGTAGGTTACTAATGAATGTTCCTCAGAGATACTGTTCACAGATACACACATGCAGTGGTCTGATACTGATGAAAGTGCCAAGGTCAACTGCTAAGTGCTGCCAGAATTGTATTGAGTTTGTAGAGTGCCTAAATTCCAACTGACCTTCCAAGTTCACAGTTTTTTTCAGACACAAGGCAAGAAATAGGGGGGAAAAACCCCCTTAATCTAAAAAAAACCAAAACCAAACAAACAAAAAGAAATCCCAAAAAATAATAATAATTAAAAAAACAAACAAAAAAGCCCCCAAAATGAAAACCCAACCAAAAAACCCAAACCCAAACCAACAAACAAAAAAACCAAAACCCCTCCACCACCACAAGAAATCCCCACAAACCCCCCCAAAAAAGCCGAAACCAAAAGGAAAAACCTCAATCCAAACCAAAACCTAAACAAACAACAACCACCACCACAAAAATCCATGTTTGCCTTTCTTTGTGCTTTCTTATCTACTTGCTTGGATATGGTTTTAAACCAAGGATATTTTCAAAAGAACTGCTACTGGTTTGTGGTACAATAAAATATTGGCTACTCAAAATATTCATATATACAGTGAATTGCAAACCATGCTAAGGCCCCCCTCCTATCATCTGCTTTGACAAATGAACGTGGCATTTCATTCAACTCTGTATTGCAGAGATCTATGTGGGAAGATACTTTAATTCACCAAAGCTTTGCTATAAATTGTAACTGAGGAAAAACAACTATTGCTTGGGGGTTTTGGCATACAGTCCAGAATATATTTTGTTGTGTATTTGTTTGATTCCCATACCTTTTTATTGTCTTCAAATTTCTACTTTGGCAAAAGAAAAATAGTTTCAAAAGGTGACTCTTATAGAAAAACTTCCAAAGACCATATCTTAGAGAGTAATAATCTCTAGCATATGAATAACGTTGTGATTTAGCAAAGATAGTAGGATGAGAGATCTGGATATAGTTTTCAGTTTTGTTTTTGGTACAATCAATGTCCTTCACACTGTAATAAACTTATATTTGCTTTAATTATGGAGGAGCAAAGTATTGCTGATGTTTATTTATTATAGTTTATGTACTGCTAGAGATTTGATACCTAACAGTGGAATTTTTTCCCCCAGAAAGCAGCCTTGTCATATTCTTAGAAAGGTAGAGGATAGGTCTGCAGGTGACATTGAATTATTGTTAGTTTGCCTTTTCTATGTATTCCTAATATAAATCTGCCTATCAATTCTCTAGTTATGGGCTTCCTTGAAGTTATTGCTGCCAAAGACCACACAGTCTGTTGGGATGGGTTTCAGTGATCCTGTTCCCAAGGTGATGTCATGCTTCTGACAGAGTAGGGCTAGAGTGTTCAAAGCACAGGGTCTCAATCCTCTACCTCAATAATATTTTCACTGGAAATTACACGGCACAGGTATGCTGCACTCAGGTTTGGTAGGGTTTTTTGGGTGTTTGTTTGGTTGGTTTTTTTGTGCTTCAGAAAGGACAGGCAAGCTGAAATTTTCTCCGCTGGTGAGCCACAAAGATTAGGACAATATTCTTTAAGTTATAGTATGTATGTGCTTTTTCATGGCTGGATGATCCAGGGTATGAAGAGGAATGTTTGCTAAGACAAATGCTGCTGTCAGATTAATCAGCTCAATATGGCAATGTTCGTGTTGAACTGCATGTTATAAAGCGTGGCTCTGCAATGGTCCATTGACTGCTCATCTGCCTTTCCTCATCTTTTAAAATTTGTTGCTGTTTACCCCTGTGCGAAGAGATTTCTAGATACTTGTAGCAGTTAGAATAACTTCCCTTGAAAGGTTTGTGAAAATGTTGCAAATGGACCAAACAATGTGACACACTTCTCCCCACCCCCAGACAACTTCCTTATACGTGGTGGAGAGTTCTGCTGTGACAAATATAGCAGAGTTTCATTGCTCTGTTATATTCGTCAGTTAGAGGCATTCAAAATCCTTAAAACACACTGATTGAGATGCCCCCCAAATTCACGTCTTCACCTAACTCAAAATTTCTGCCCGTGGGAAACTTTGAACTCTGATCTGGGCCTGGATGTAGAAAGAGCTCTGAATGCATTTTCTGGTAGAACTGATTAGTTGAATTTTAGCAGCCTGTCTTTGGGGAGATCACACAATAGGAGAAAATGTCTTTCCTCTTTGTGCTACATATATAAGAGCTGAACTAGGTACTCATTAGCAGAAGAGACAATAATTCACAGAAAAAACCAAAATACTTAATTTTCAATAAAATACTTACAGTTAAGGAACTCATCACTAAAAATCTAGCTTGGTAAAATACTTGCTGAGATAAACTGGGCTGGGCTTTGTTAAATGTCCTAAATTTGTCTTTTGGAGTGGAACTTGATTTTCCGGACTTCAGACATGTTAAAAATTATCTGAGAGTGCCAGGTTGATCTCTTTCACTCCTTGGTCTGTGGAAAATGTAGTACTTAACAGTGATTAAGTGATCCTGTCTTTAAAATGAAGTGTGATGAGAGCATTTCACTGAGGTGTAGAACTGAGGGAACTTGGAGGAGACTCAGAAATAAGATGGATAACAGCAGTTACTGCAATCATCCTAAAGTGAGTTTTAGGGGTGAAAAAGGTAAAGCAAGGTGGAATATTTCCCATTAAAGGCTTGAAATAAAAATATCTGTTAGGAAAAAGATTGTATAATGAAAGACAAACACATTATCTTTTCAAATAAGAAGATGAAACTGTGGGCAAAACTGGCAGAACAATGGTGTAATGTCTTTAAGGCAGCAGGCTTTCTTATTCATACAAGCTTTCGGTAGAATACCTTGGTTTGTGTCCCAAGTGGGAGTGTAAATCTCTAACATTTCATTGACTTAGTCTGCTATCTTCAGCTTGTTCGTTTAGCAGTGAGGTTTTGCTGGTCTGTGTATAGATCAGCCTGAGAAAAATAAATGCATGCAAGGTGAGAAAGAAAGATACACTTAAAAAAAAATTAAAAGCACATAATGATAACTATTGGAGACCAACTCTGGCATCTAATGTTGACAAATAACATATTGGAACAAGAAGCTAGGATTCCTGAGGAGATGATTAAGGAATCTAAATATTTATTTTGATTTTCAGATGATTTGTAAAAACAAAGAGAAACAAATGCAAAACTTCTTTTTTTTTTTCTTTTTTTTTTTTTTTTTACTACTGTTGTGCCTATATATCAAAGCCTAGCCTGTCTAAGCGTGAAATCAATCCAGTGATCAACCTTGCATACGAGGGTGCCAATTTTAATCACTTATCTTGCATATACAGAGTCTCTTGTTAACAATACTGTTGTGATTGTGATCCATTTTTTAGTGGAGCATGGTCAAAAACACCCACATGCACAAAAAGGCAGAGGTGACTCCTAGACAAACTTTCTGCCATTTCCACCTCCAAAATGAACTCTGCTATTTCTGCTGAAGCAACAGTTCTGCCTTTCCATGCCACTTACACTTCAGAGATTGTAAGTGTTCATGGGTTCACTCGACCAGTTATACAAGTAGTCCTACTGAATGCAGAAAATTATTTGTGTATCTGAGCTATACAATGTTCAGAATATTGCAACAGTGCCATTTCATTTTCAGTGTTTCCAACAGTGCAATCAATTTTTTCAAAATATGTGACCAGTTGTAATAAATTACTGAGTGCATATGTACGTGAAGAAAGTCATACATATAAATACACAGATTATCAGAAAGGTATTCAAGACTCAGTAGAGTGTTTTAGAAGAACTTAACATGAATTCACCCAACACAGTACCGTAACTGAATTTAAAATAAAATTATACATCAAATAAAAGGAAAATTAGTTTTGTGGATTGTTTTAGTGAATTAAATACTCACTGCAGGGTGAACAGAAGAACAAACAGATTTCATACATATGTACATGCATTTGATATAAACCTACCTTTGTAGCTAGATCTGAATCAGAGTGAAGATTAGAAAAGCTCCTTAAATGGAAAACAGAGGAAATTTGATGAAGGTAGAGGAGGAACAGGTCAAGGCTGATGATGGACTTAGACAAGAAAAAATCAGAAGGACTACTGTATTTTCTTTGACTTTTTTTTTTCCTTCATGTAAAAATCTACTTTCTGATATTTAAATTGTCATTCTTTGTTTATACCTCTTTCCATTTTGCTTCTTTCTGACAGAGCTCAGAGACTGTGTAAAAACACTAGTTTCTGTAGTAAATATTTGTCTGTTGCTCTGACTCCCTGGCTGTGGCAATAATCCAGTTTAATAATCCAGGGTCTACATGCAAAGTGGGATATGGTAACTTTTGTGGGGTTAACTACCAGCATTTTCCAATATTTTGTCTATTTTTTAGCCTGAAGTCTTGACTTGTCCTGCCTACTGCCTGTGTACAACTGTACATAGTGTTTTCCTGCTCAGCAGCTTTTCTACCAAATTTCTATTCTTGTGGGAGGATTTCTTAGCACATAGATGGTGAAAGTTCACTTAGGTTTCTAAGTATATATTGTATATGTTGTCTCTTGGTGAAATTCCCAGGCAAATTGGCAAGATTATTGTTAAACTAGGACTTTTGTATTTATGAGAAATCTTAATATGAACAGTGAAAGTGATATACATCAGCTAATTATTCATCTTATATTTGCCAAAAAGCAGGTATAAGATTACTATTAGTTTCAATTAAAGATGTTGAACTTTTCAACAATATTATCTTCATTGTTTCCCCACCATCACTGATGGAATATGCCATAAATATAAAACAAATAATATTCTTCTTAGTCTTTTTCAACAGTCTCATAAGTGACTGAGCAAAAAGTGTTTGCCTCTTCCAGGGTACATTATGCATAAAAGTACTGTTTAGGGTCTTAGTATGGTACTCCTGGAGATTTGTGGCATCTCTAGTTATTTCATGTACATATTATGTCAGAATTTCTCAGGCTGAACAAAAAATGCATAGATTTTCCAAAAAGAGCAAGAAGTCAAGTATTTTGAAACTACTGCAATGGATATGCAAGATAGAATTACTAAAACTGAGCACTAAATATTTCTGTGGAGATTCCCTGACTTCTGAGTCTAACTCAGTGCTTTTCTGTTCTTTTGCAGCATTAAAATGATGGTAGAAAAATAATGACAGTATGGTTATTAGTATCTGCATTATACATATTTGCAAAAAGTGGTTTATTTTATGTCTTACAAGAATCATATTATTTGGCTCACACCTTCATGAAATGACATGTAAAATTAATAGGGGACCAATATTCTTTGGAGATTAGGAAATGTTTGATTCCTGAAGTAACAGGGTTTTTATGCCTTATAAGAGCTGATTGCCAAGTTTAACAATGTATCTTATGAAATTTGAGTTCTTCCTTTCCCATTATTTAAATCACCTTGAGAACAATTGCAAAGAAAATGTCAACCATTTAAAAATTCTATTTGAATTGAAAAGAAATATGTTTCCTCCTAAATACTGTCAGTTGAGAGGAAGGCAAATGAGACACTTCAAGATCAACCAAAAGGGTAATTTCTGAGCCAAAACTACTAAACTGTGTCATGAAAATGGAAATGGATATTGAAACAAGTATTCTTGGGTAACTTTACAACATTAAAATCATGCGTGATCATTTAAATGGAGTTTTGCTTTCCTTATTTTTCAGTGCATTTCAAGTGCAACAAGCTAAAAAGTCAGGAAGAGAACTGAAGGAACCAATTCAAATTGAAGAGCACCACAGGAAGGCCTTGATGATCTCTATGGGATTTCAAGCAGGCTTTTGCAAAGCAAAGAGTAGAGAATTTATGTGTCTATTTTTTTTTTTTTTCTGAGACATATGTGAACACAGTAGATGCTCACAAGAAATTTGCTTATACCTAGTACTTACATCCTTTGTCTAGAATTAATTAGTCAGTGAAATGAACTAAAATATCATCATCATCAAGCTTATCAAATTATTGATGGTAGATTTATTTGCTGTTTCTCAAACACACTTTTAATGGTTCTCTTACTTTTACAGTTTTATTGACATTTCTTTTTAATTCTCAAAAGAATTCACCTGGCACTTATCCACATTTTGAAAACATGGTGTATATTTCTTCATCTTAACTTCTACAGAAAAAAATTGCAGGTCAGTCTGTACCTTCCTCATATTTCTTTATTTGCATGTTCAGTTTGCACCATATCTTTTTTAAAACATTCTGAGTTACTAAAAATCTTCTACAGGAAATTTGAAAAAAATGAAGGCTGTTTTTCAATACTCTTGTCCTTATTTGCATAGTATCTTAGTAACAAAATTCAAACTTTAAAATGTGGTGGAGGTTTAAATGCATTTAACTTCAAACTCTCAAAACTGAATTAACTGCATTTATTTCCTGCAGAGGGTTTTTTTCTCATCTAATTGTGAGTAGATGACATAAAGTCTAAGTATTAACAGAAATATTATTTATTTCATTATTTGACTTTGATTTCAGTTAAAAACAGGGTAGGGAAATAATGCTTTTGCATGCATTGATGTGTCGTCTAAATGTTTATCTCTGCAGCACAGAGGCAAAGACAGAAGCTGAGCATTGAAATAACCATATAATGAGTTGCAGGTTCATATCAGTAACAGGTTCAGATGATGGAGAAGGTGGAAAAGCTCTCTTCTGCCTGTAAAACCAGATGCCTGAGCTTTTTTCTGGTACTTGTAATAATATAAATTATTCTTTATTCAATGGCACCAGGGTTCAATTCACTGAGGTAAACATGGAAATAACCTAGTTTTATTCAAAAAACAAAGCAAGAGAAAGAATCAATGAAATGAGGACACATCATCACTTATCATCACATCACAGTATACAGAGAACACTCTGTTCTTCTCCAGCAGTCTGGTGGGAATGCTTTCCGCTCCCCTGCCACTCCACGTGTTTGCTGTGGTCCCAGAGATGTTGCAGGAAAGACCACACACACACAGGGTAGGCAGGAAGCAAAGACAGTTTTATTCCCAGAGTCTGGGTATATATAGGGTTTCAAAAGGGGAAGTGAGGTCATATCACCTGGACCTCAGGTTTCAGAGCAGGTAGGAAAGGGTTAACAACAGACAGG
>JAWWLT010000092.1:32835327-32846686 GCA_035040995.1 Premnoplex brunnescens
TTCACACTTTGCCTGGAATAAACCCATTCTGTTGCTTTTAACAGAAATAAATGGCAAGCACATTTATATCAGAGAAACATAAGAGGAGCAGTGTTGGTCAAATCTGCAATTCATTAGGTATGTTGATTAATTATTATGTGTTCATATACTACTGCTGTGTAAGCAGAAACCCAAAAGATTTGTGATACAGCTTACTAAGCACATAGATAAATAATCTAACACCTAGCTTTTTAAAGGCTGGAGTTTTTTTATGTCTCTTGAGGTGATATTTTTGTTTCCAGAAATACTGTTCCTGTCCAAGATGACTGCTTTAAACAAGGCCTTTGCCTTAATAGTGCTGCAATTCAGAACGGTGCTGTTGTACTTTCACCGTGACACAAGGCATCTGACTTTATTTTAATGTTTACATTTTGTTGGGCTTGCCTTTGCCAGTAGAAACATAAGAATTAGGGAATGACTTTAAATTTCATGTTTAAAGGTTTTGGAAAGATCTCCTGCAAGTGTAATTGAAATTCTCATTGTAAGGAAATTAGTACATTGAATTTCATATAATTAATATATTTTTACTTTTTATAGATTTAATGTATTTTATATAGAATTGTATTGCAAGGTGTGTTAAATTACATTAATTTTTCCTCATACAGTTTACAAAGGTTTCTATGTTTTAAATGCAATGTCATATGACAACATTTTTTTATGCAACTGTGAAACTAACTCTTTCTAGTCTCTTTAGCTGAATAAATCACCCTTGGGTGCTGCATAGAAGGCTGAAATGCTAAAGACAATAAGGGCTTTTGCTTATTTGGAAATTTTATACAGCTTTTTAAAATGCAGTTTGGAGCTGCTGGAAAAGTCTTAAACAGTTGTTCTAGAACTTCGGCATTTGTCATTGTCCTATGGCACCTAAAGCAGTCCAGCAAAGGTTTATTAATCAACATTTCTCTATAACTTAGTGCTGAACGCTGACCCTGAGCTGTCAGTAGGAGTTAGGATATACTATAGTATGGAATGTCCTTCTTTTGAAGCCACTTATTCTTGTTTCTGCCTGGATAAAGACACATTAAAATGGGGTAAAATATGGATTCTATGGCAGAAAGGCTGGGAAAGAATTAGAAGGTGATATATATTTGCATATTTTAAAAAGTCCGTTTTTACTTGATTATGATGAAAACAAAGATCCTAAGAACACAACCCCACAAATAGTACATAGCACTCAAATGTATACAAGCAGCTAGGGCACTGCACTGGTTAGGAAGAAGCTGCTGATTTTTTCTCCAACAGTTTAAAATACAGTGTTATGGTTTAACTGCAGCCAGCTAACTAAGAACCACATAGATGCTCACTCACTGCCCTAAAACCCACAGTGCTACTGGGAGGAAAAACAGAAAAAAAAAAAAAATTAAACCCATGGACTGTAGTAAGATTAAATGAAATTAAAATAAAATGTAATAATAACAACAATAATAATATTGTGATGAAAAGGAATCAAAGAAAGACAGAGAGAAATAAACCCCAAGAAAGACAAGTGATGCACTATACAACTGCTCAGCACCTGCTGACAAACGCCCAACCCAGCAGAAATAGACATTTATCAGCCAGCTCCCCTGAGTTTATATGGTGAGCATGATGTTCCATGGTATAAAATATCCCTTTGGTCAGTTTGGGTCAGCAGTTCTGGCTGAGCTCCCTCTCAGCTTCTTGTGCACCTGCAAAGTGCTTGACTTAGGGTAAACTCTACTTAACAACAGCCAAAACTTCAGTGTGTTAACAACATTATTCTCATACTGAATCCAAACAACAGCACTGTACCAAATACTGGGAAGAAAATTAACTCTGCCCCAGCTGAAACCAGGACACACACCTTTGAGTCATGACACTTATGCAAGTATAGAGCTGCTTTAAACGCAATAGATTTTGCAGTTACACAAAGGATGTGTGTGAAAATTTAAACTCTGACACTATATTCACAGAGTTTTTTGAAAGAAGTAAAATAAATACTAATGAGCAGATTGAAGTGATGTATGCTGTAGTTGTACACCTGTTTCAGATATAACTATATTTACATTATATGGAATATGTTTAAAAGACAACATTATGTGTAAAAGATAGCATTTTGTTCAACTTCTTTCAGTTGTTGATGTTGCCAGTCTAAAAAAAAAAAAAAAAATTAGTCTCAGCCTAAGAAAGAAAAAGGTGCTTTTTAAAAATTTATTTAACATTTTAGAAAATTCTGATTATAATTTCTCATCTGTTGCTGTAGGATGCTTTTCCTGTTGATTAGCTTTTCAGATTAATCTTTCAGGTTTAGTAAGTAGAGATAATTGCACTGTTTTGGTAAATTTTTATCCTGCGAGTTTCCTGCGCATAAATACTGCAACTTCTGTACTGCAACATTTAAACATTCAAACTGTGTATGCTAATTCTAGGAAATATTGCCTCCTTGTGTAGGTCAGACCTGTCTTGCAGAGAGATCAAAATCAACAGTCTATTTTAGTTACAATACTGACAACTACATGCAAGAATATGCAGTAAATTATTATCTTTTTACAAGACTTTGGCCAAAAAAGCTTATAGTCTAAGACAGAAGCAAACAGACCAAAAAACAGTGTAACAGACTCATGAAGTTAAAGAGTAAATAATTGGAGAAGGAGTGACTTTGGAGCAGATGGAGAACAAAAATTATTCTTAAAATAATGCAGGGCACACTAAGGGGGCATATTACAGTATGATCATGACAGATCTGACTGAAAGGCAGAACGTGACAATCATTAAGAAATATTGAAAAATGAAGATTTTGACAAGCATTTATTACTGTATGTATGTTATTTACGGATCATGATCTGAGCTGAACAAGTAAAAAATATACAGAAGGATAAATGCAGTTTTCCATTTTGTATGTTTTCACAAAATAAATCAGCTCACTTACCCTTAAACTAGTCTAGAACTTGTTATTTTTTTTCACACAAAATCTATATGATTATAATTGAGTGCCAAAATAATTTATTTACGATTTTAAAATCCTTCCTGTTGAAACCTTCCTTCAAAAACCTGAAATTTCAGATGCAGAAATTAAAAGCAGTGAGGAACACTCAGTTTATAACTTCATGTACCACAGTGGGCTAACTCTGATTCAAGAGAGCAGGAGGAGATCTTGAAATCAGGATTTTCATTTGTATAAATAAAGACTTTTAATGTAGGGTAGACTATGCAAGAGAACTACAGAATATTAGCAGAATTATTGGAGAGAGAATGGCCTGAATAGTCTGGAAATTACTTCAACTTAATAACAAAGGGAATGGAAGCTGAATTCAGCATTTGTAGAAGTCAGTGAAAGAGAGGGAGTTTTGGGCCATCTGAGCAAAGAAGAAAAGAGCAAAGGGGGCAATTATAAAGACAAACACTGTCTTTGAGAACTGAGTAGCAGTTTCTCCTGATTTGGTGCTCAGAGTTTCCTTGTAAGGTGCTCAGATTCATGTGGAATCACGCTTTGATTTTGATCTCAATTTGAGTGTAAGATTTTATTTGCAACTTTGAATAGAAAGTATTCATCAGTTTGTTTTACATCAGTTTTAGAATTACATATGTAGTCCAAATATATTCTGTTACTTCTGAAAATTTCAACAGAGACTGAGCTCGTTGAATCCCTCTTTGAACTGGTATGAAGGCTTTGAAGTTGTGACCTCCAATTTGTTTACATGTACAGAGAGAGTTTGCCTCATGCATATTTTCATCTCCCCCTTGGGATGTAGAATTCTGTGAGACTCCGTGAATGGTACATTCACGTTAGTAATGAAGTGCATGTAGTTTAATGAAAAATGATCAGGACTTTTACATTTTGGTAAGCTTGTCATGAACTGTAAGAAGTCTAAGAGGCAACAGTGCCTGGTGTGACATTCCTAGTGGAAATATGCTTGAGAATGCCTAGTGATGCTGTTTCTGCCACTGTCTTCAGCTAAATAAATGAATTTTGGTTAAAGAACTTTACTCCACCTATTTCAGATAGAGTATTTGGTATTATTTAACTTTGATTTACTCACTATTTAGTATTACTTTGCTGAATGTCTTACAATAAAGAACTACAAGTTAGAAAAAAGTATGTTAAGTCACTCAGATTCCTCGTCTGACCTTAAACATTTTATTAAATCTATTAAATTAAAGACTTTCCTTGACTAGTAAGTGAGCCTTTAGTGATGCTGGAGTCATAGCTTATTTTTTGTACTTAGCAGTAAAGAAGATTAACATTGAAAAGGTAAAAGTAGATATTTATCTCCTTGGTAAATTCATACCATATCCTGTTATAGTTAAGTATTTTTCACCAGTATGTTAATCTGAGTCTGTTAACTGTCATATCATAATTCAAGAGTATCTTGAACAGTGTATGCCCATGTCATGGTAAGTATACAGTGTCTTGCAAGAAAATAAAATTGCTTTCCTGTAAAATTGTTGTGTTTCTAATTTAAAAGGTAACAGCCTTTTAACCATAGTTAATGTGAAACAGAGCAAGAAGAATCTGATAGGCCAATGGAAGACAGGTTAGGAATGTAAAATAACTGAGAGGTAGAACAGGGACATGTTCATGTGTAGGAGGTACTTAGCATTGGATTTATTTGGAGTCAAACTGCAATTTTAAGTTTTGGATTAGTTGCATTGCCAGAATACTAAATAACTGCTTACTTCACATTTGCCTGTGTGATTTTAAGCTGCAGGCCTGGGTTGTTCTAGGATATACATATATACAAATAAATAAATAAATAAATAAATAAATATATATATATATATAATCATAAAATAAGACATTTACTAAGAGTTAACTTTTTTTTAATTTTCTTTTACCATTGGCAATACATGTATAGAAAGTCATCTAATTCTGCAAAAGGAACTAGGTCTTCTTTTGTTTTTCAGTCATGAGCAACCTGAGCAGTGTCACTGTAAAATGCCACACATTTAAATTTTCAAGGAGTATGGATTTGTCCACAAAGGTACTGTATATAAGAAAAATATGTTATTTTAAGACTCAGTCTGGAATAACTCCCCCCACAACTTTCCTTAAAGATTACCATGAATGTAAATGTCATTTCACAGGAAGCAGCATAGTTTTTTGTACCTGTGAGCTTCTCTGTGCAAAGTAGTTTTGGATCTTTTATCCTGGTTGTAGGCTTTGAAAACTTTTGATGCAGGATATATTAAATGCTTTTGAAAACAGTAGAACAATACTTTTGTGTTCATAGAACAATAAATAATTCCAAAAAACATGGTTCAATTCTGGGTTAATCATTACATATAGTGGCATAAACCTGCATGTCCTTAACTTTCTCACATTGGAAAAGAACTTACAAAGGGTCTTTTGCAGTTCTGTTGTTGTCAGTAGTGGTTCATTCCATTATTTTGCATTTGCATTTAAACACATTCTCTGACAAGGTATGTTTCAAATTTATTGATACATATTGGGAGAGAATGCAGTGTTTATAATAATCATATATTTAAGGAAAAGAGTGAATCTTCCATAGTTTACCAAAAATATTTCTAGTATTGATTAGCAGAGTCATAAATAAGCATTAAACCACAAATGTGAGCTAAATGCAAATTATGCCTGTTCAACAGAAAATTAGGTGTTAGCCAATTTGTCCCTTGTACAGCTTCATTAACTAGGTGATTCTGGTCTTTCCTGTGTTGGCTTCCAATTAAAATGTTTTTTATGTTGAAAGGGCACTATTAAAAACCAACTATAGTCTGTTAATTATGGATGCTGTTAGGACTCACATTATGCACCTGTTACAGCTTAAATGAAGGCACAGCATAAACAGTTCCATTTGTTTTGTTCAATTCTTGTACAAATAAGAAAATTTATTTCCCAGATTTCTACTTTGCTGCGTGCAATGTTGCCACATTCATTTAGAGACTCTAAGGTTATTCAGAATAAGTGAGGGAAGAGGTTAAAGGGAGTAGACTTTAAAATTCAGACTATCTGTTGTCTGTGAGGATTGGAGAACACCACACAGAGTAGAGAGCAGAGAAGACAGCAATAGAGAGGAGAGGGTTTATTCTATTTTGTGAGAGATTGTTTGTTTGTTTGCTTGCTTTTGTTTGTTTAGTTGGTTTTTTTTACGTCTTATGGAAAAAGTATTCTGGAGACCACCAGCCTTGCTGTGATATTCAGGATAGCTAGTGGCACTGTCTCTGGATCCCAGCGCCTGTGTGCATGTGTGAAAGGCACAGCTGTACTTTTGATTTCCCAGCAGGAAGTTGCATTCTTGCATGGAAATGTCATCACAGGTTAAAGATGTGGGAGCTAGCTGTGCTTGTCAGTAGATTTTGTTTCCCTTTTTTTCTTTTTTTTTTTTTTTAGTGTGTTACAATCCTAGAGGAATCACTATGGTGGCGGTTGGTGCAAGTTACATTAGAGAAGCAAACCCTCAGCTGGAAACACATTTAGAGACCTTTTTTTAGATATTGAGTTGCAGTAGGATGAATGAAGAAAATTTCCTGCTAGGTGAGGCTATGTTACAAAATAAAAATAGATTAAAAGTGCTATTTTGATGAAAAGGGCATAATTTCAAAGGAATTTTTCTGTATCTTTGAACATCAGTCCCAAAAGTCTGTCTTTGTACCTTATGTGCTAACTTACAAGGAGGGCAGTGTAAGACTTCACTTTGCCAGAGAAAGATGACCATTCCTCAGACTTCACTATGCCTGTAGGAGAATTGTAACAATGTTTAGCATTTACAAGCATGTTCAAGGTACAGCCTGACTTCACAACACCCCTAGGATATACTATTTCTCTATCAATAAAGTTGGCCTATTTGTTGACGATGAGCCTTAGGTCCATTTATGTTACACTGACTCCAGGTCCCTCTCAGAGAACTCTGGACTAGTTTGATTACTAGCTGGAACTGAAGACAATATAATAGAACATGCTCTAAAACATGATACCGAGGGGTTTGGCTGAGTGAAACCTAAAGCCACAGGCTACATCAGATCTTGGATACATGAACAGAGTTATTGTTCAGAGTTATTGTTATCTTCCAGGCCCAGAAAGTAATTGATAAGCAAATACTTGTATCCACTCTTTGAACTAATTGCCCTCATATGAGAATTTATTCCTTTCTAATTTAGAATAATGTTATTCTAAAAGCAGCAATCGGTTCACCTCGCCTTGAGTTCCCAGTGCAGTACTTGTTTCTTCAGTATCAGTGCCCTCCAGAGTAGCCTGCTTTATCTTCTGTTCCTGATAATTTATCTTAGTGAAGAAACTGCTAGAGTTAGTAAGGAAATTGAGGGCCTGTAGTCCCACCTTCTTCTTATCTGCTGTTCAACTTCTTTACCTCTCAGAAGTGTGACCTTACTCTATGGTCTTTTGGTTAGAGGTTGATAGGTTATGTTTCTGTTTAGCAAGAGATATGTTGTGAGAAGGTACCTTGTTGTGCCTTCCTTTTTCTTCAGCTTTACCATATATACATTTTCAGACTGCAAACATAATCCAATTTCTTCTTAGCTGTGCATTATCAGCACAGTCTCACAAAATGTAATACAGAAATAAACTGACTTGCTGTTTTCATTTCCAGTAAGAACTTGGCAGCTCATTTGCTCCTGCATGCATATTATTTCTCAATTTTAGAAGAATACTTTTTGTCTAAAAGTCACCATAACTGATTTTCTACTGAGATGAAGTCACAAACATAATTACATTCCAAGTGTTCTTCATTGTTCAGGTGCTTTCTGAAAACAGGTAAATAGTTTACATTCTCAAAGAACATAGTCAATAAAAAAAAGTGCAAATAACACAGATCTGGCACTACAGTGCTGAAAATGTTTTTAAAATGGTAGTTGGGCTAGCATACTGCATAGAATATGTTGCCAGACTGTTGCAGAAATTTTTGTGATGTCTAAGTACTGGAAATTGTGTAACCCATTACAAAACTAGATGGTTTGGATTGTGCTGTGGAGTACTTTCATTTTTTTCCATAACATGCTCAAACTCAGCATTTACGTTTGATTTCAAACTCCATCTTATCTTTGGCTTGCTGATGGATAGTATAAGACAACTTAAGTACTGAATATTATCAGCTGTAACAGATTGTCATTTTTGCTCTACAACTGTTCAGTTACATTCTCAGTGTGTTATCCAAGATGGTAGTAAATGTGCTTCTATTCTAAGTGACAGATGTGCAAAACTTTTATTCCCTGGAAATGTAAAGCTGACTTAAAATTTGACATAACTTTAATTCTCATATGTTTACATGTTCTACAGTTCATGTGAGCATACTGATAAATTAGGCAAGGAGGACAGTGCAGCAGCAAGTGTGGCAGAATGGAAAGGAAGGAAAGAAAATTTAGTAGTAAGATTGTGAAAGCAAAAGAATTAAGTAACATAGGACAGATAGGAAAAATTTACTGTATTAGGGTTTATATAATACAGTGTCTCCATAACTAGCTATGAAATCAAATGAAATCAAACTAGCTATTAAACTCCAACATGACTGTGGTATGTTCTTAGAGCTGGTCTAAACCTGCTATATGCTAGTATGATATTCTATGTTCATAGATATATTTTTACTTCAACATACAGATGTTGACAAGTAATACTATAATAGCAAAGTATGACATGTGGAACAAGCTAAAGTTTTGTTCTAGATATTGCATGTATATTTTACAAAAGTACATGGATAAGTTCTTCTCCATGGACAACCCCTTGTCATGAGGGAGAAGCTTGCATGCCCTTATGAGGTTGCGAACTGTGCTGGCAGTGGTACATGCCTCCAGTATCATCTCCCAGGCTAGTCAGGTCTCAACTGAAGGGTCAGACAAAGTGTGTCCACGGGCAGGATGGGCTCACTAGCTCCCCATCAACCATCCTAGGAGAAAGACAACTCTAAGTCCAAATCCGGGCAGATGGAGCTTGCTTAGCCCTGTAAGGCCATCCATACAAGAGAAGGATACTCTAACCAAACCTACATCCTGAGGACTTCACTGTCACCGCCCAAGCTTGCTTGGCCTCGGCAGATGAACCTTAGGAGTAAAGGGTGGGGCCAGTTCTGCGCACGTTGCACCTCACCTAAAAAATCCATTGTGCAGGCTTTAGGGATCCTCCCACACTCACAAAGCCCCTTGTACCAACAGGTGAGGGATGAAACAGCAGGTGATAAGGTGCACTGGAAGCCACAGTCCCAACCCTGCATGCAGCCAGTTCAGGACATTGGTCGCTCAAGACTGACCCAGAGATGACAGTCTGGTGCGGCAGCATCCTGAATGACCAAGTAGCTTTTTCCAAGATGAGCACAGCTTGCTCCACATGGAGAGGGGCCTAGAAAAGGTGGCCTAACCAAAGCTCATCTCCACCCTTCACCCAGTTGACTTGCCATGGCTAACAGGCATCTACCTTATGATCAAACAAAAACAAAACCAAGAAGAAAAAGGCTTACACCTGCCTCCAAAGGTGTGTCCAAATTAACTATAGCATGTTGGAACACCAGAACCATGCTCGACTCAGCAGATGGTGGGCATCCTGAGCATCGTTCTGCTCTAATTGCCCATGAACTGTCATGACTTAACATTGACATTGCTGCTCTCAGTGAAGTTCCTCTCCATGAGGTAGACAGCCTTAAAGAACAGGGCGCGGGCTACACACTCTATTGGTCAGGCAAACCCAAAACTGAAAGCCACCTTTCAGAAGTTGGTGTCATGATTAGAAACTCCCTTGTCTCCAAACTTGAAAATTTGCCAACAGGTCATTCCGATCGCATTATCTCCTCACACCTCCCACTACACAACAAGCAACATGTTGTTCTCTTCAGTGTATATGTCCCAACTCTCCAAGCTGATCCTGCTGAAAAAGACAAATTCTACACCAACATGTGCCACCTTACCCAAAAGGTTCCTGCAGATGACAAGATCATAATCCTTGGTGACTTCAATGCCAGAGTAAGAAAGAACTCTGAAGCCTGGAAAGGAGTACTAGGCAAGCATGGTTCTGCAACGACAATGGATGCCTGCTGCTAGAGTTTTGTGCAGAGCAACAGCTCACCACCACCAACACTGTCTTTCAGCAGAAAGACAGCCTGAAGACAATCTGGATGCATCCTCGATCCAAGCACTGGCACCTCATTGACTATGTCTTAGTGCAACAGAGAAATGTTCATGATGTCTGTCACACCCAAGTGATGCCTAGTGCAGAATGTCAAACAGGCCACTGCCTTGTGCGTTGCAAACTCAACCTCCATTTTAAGCCCAAACCTAAGAGGGGCGGCATTCCAAGGAGGAGGCTCAATGTTAACAATCTTCAAACAGCCACAGTGAGAGACAGCTTCCAGGTAAACCTTCAAACTAGACTTGAAGATCATCCCATAGATCCCTCTGCTGAAGCACTTTGGCAGCATCCTGCAGTCCTCTGAAGAATACTTAGGGTTCTCCAAAACAAACAAACAAAACAAAAAAAAACAAAATAAAAAAAGACTGGTTTGATGAAAACAATCAAGAAATCCAGGAATTGGACAAAGAAGAGAACGGCTCACCAGGCACACCTCGCTCAGACATCTTGCCATGTAAGAAAAGCAGCCTTCTGTCTTGCATACAGTAAGCTCCAACAGAAACTTCAAGACATCCAGAAAAAGTGGTGGATCAACCTAGCAGAAAAGACCCAGCCATGTGCAGACTTGGGTGACCACAGAGGATTCTATGAGGCTCTGAGAGCAGTGTGTGGACGCACACACCAGGTTCAAAGACCCCTACTCAGTGCAGATGGCCAAATGTGTCTCACAGAAAAAAACCTCCATCCTGAATCAATGGAGACTCTCTCCAGTGCCAACCATGAAGTCCAAGGCTCAGCAATTCAACACATTACGCAACAACCTGTGAAAAATGAGTTGGATCTAGCCCCTACTATGGAAGAGACTCTTAAGGCCATACAGCAGGTGAAAACTGGCAAGGCAGCTGGGGTTTCATGGAATCCCACCTGAAATTTGGAAGCTTGGAGGCCAAGCACTCCATGCTAAGTTTTGCAAGCTCATTGTGCGTTGCTGGGAACAAGGAGAACTGCCATCAGATTTCTGTGATGCAGTCATCATCACCCTGTCCAAAAAGAAAGGAGAAAAATCAGACTGCTCAAATTACTGAGGTATCACTTTGCTCTCCATTGCTGGTAAAATATCCCTGCAAGACTACTTTTGAACAGATTAGTACCCGCCATTGCAGAAGAACTTCTACCTGATGCCAATGTGGTTTCAGAGCCAACAGGACTACCACAGTCATGGTATTTGTTCTCAGACAACTGCAAGAGAAGTGCAGGAAACAGAACAAAGGACTCTATGTAACTTTTGTTGACCTCAACAAAGCTTTTGACACTGTGAGCAGAAAAGGCTTGTGG
>JAWWLT010000092.1:32857822-32890016 GCA_035040995.1 Premnoplex brunnescens
ATTTTGATCTTGGCACGAGCATAATTCTTAGCGGATATAACCAATCCCACATGATTTGCTGCTGACATGTTAAGTTATTCCATTTCAAATCAGAGACTGACAAAATTGTCTTGGTTTTTTTTTTTTGACTTTGACATGTTAAGCATCTTCAGAATTTCTGATCATTTGTTTACAAGATATAAGCTGAAAATAATGTCTCTTTTATTGTCTTCTTTGAAAGCCACTTTCAATAACTAAAGTGTATAGTAAATAGGACATAATTGTTATTCTTTAGAGAATGTGGCTGCTAAATAATGAGATAGGGAGCATTTAACCACCATGAAAAGTCATCCTTAACTATGTCAGTTAATATGGGGAATGTCCATGCTTAAGAAATGAACTTTCTACGTTTATGTGAAGTCCTAAGTGATATGAGAGCAAGATCCTGAGAGCTACTAATCTTTGATCCAAGCAGAACCATAACATAAATCTATGAATTTAAAACCAAATTTAACCAAAGAATACATAACAACACAGAATAATGAAAAAAAAACTTTAAAAGCTTTTTCTTAAAATAATGCTTTTTATAAGTGTTATAGTTTCAGAGTTTCATTGGAATTCCTCCCAGAGCTTGGAGCTAACAAAGGAAATAATGACTATTCATTATTCTGAGGTGATGGCTGAGTAGAGGCCCTTTTATTCTCTTCTCCCTGCTGTCCAGGGGGTGATTGTTGTGGCTTTGGGAGAGCAGTTTTTCGTCTTTGTTTTTTTGGGCTCTGCCTTCCCCTCTCTCTCCACGACCCCCCTCGCCCCCCCCGCCCCCCCCGCCAAGTGCCGGGGGATTTGGGGGAGGGATTTTGGCTTTTGGCCCGCTTTTTTCGGCAAAGATGGAGGGAACGGGGTCCAACTCTGATAGGGAAGGTGCTGCCGTTTTCTGCCCTCCGGTCCGGGATCAACTTCACCTGTCGTGCAGAGGATCAGAGATTGGGGGGTTGTGCCTGCCGGCACCTGCCTCCTGCCTGCACCTGCCTCCTGCCTGCTCTGGCCTGCCTATGCCTCTCCCGAACCCGGCCGTCTGCCTGTGGGGCTGGACCCACTGCGGGAACTGCCGCAAGGAAGAGAACACGCCTGTTTCTGCACTACAGAGACGGGGCCGCCGTCGTCTTTCCATCGCTCCTGCAGGAACTTACCCGGGGCTGCTGTGTCTGCCATTGGTAACTATAATTGTTCTCTGATCAGCGAGCTGGGAGAGGGGCTGCCTGCCAGGGAACCCGCAGCCGGCCGAGGCACGACATCGCCACCTGCTTTCTGTAAATATAATTGTATCCATTAGGGTAGCAGAAAATTGACTTTTTTTTCTTCTTCGTTCAAAGGGTTTATTACAAACTGTTTGTTTGGTCTTTTTCTGGATATATATAGATATATTATGGTTAAAAACTGTTATCCTTTTTCTATATATTTTTCTAATTAAAGTTTTGTTTTAAATTTAAAGGAGAGGGGCTTTTTTCTTTTTTTCTTCTGGTGCTCCTGGGGGAAGAAGGCCTTTCCTTTGCCCTCTCTCAGCCAACACAGATATATATCTTAGTTCTCCTCTGAACTAAGACAATACACATTTTTTCTTTTCCCTGAAAGCTGGAAATTACCTTTTCCTGTCTACTTTCTTCCTCTGTAAATTTCAAACAGCAACAAAGAACAGGTGATCTTTTGCTTTGAACACTTATCTAATGAAGCATACTGCAGTACAGGAAAATGTATTTAAGATCATTTTAAGAACAATACTCCAGAGATCCTATCTGCAGGACAGGACTTCAAGAGTGACCAAGAAAGCTGTCAAGGTTGAGCTGTCACAGCTTTCTATCAACGAACAAGAAAACTGGTGAATTCCAAACACTGGAGGTAGTGGTGAGAACTAGTGAGAAAATTTTACTGTATGGCAAGGAGAAAAATGGATCAAATATTCAACACAAATCAGATCTCTGAAGACTGGTGGTGTGCTCTGGAGGAATAGTTAGACAAAGATCCTTTTGCAGCCCATCACTTTTTACAGACCATGTTCCTCAAACACGGGCCTTACATACATGCACAAATGCCCCTGTGCAGCCCTCCCTACATCTTATACATTCAATGACTCTCTTGCTGTATGTAGCTATTTATGTATATATACATACATAGGCATTCTGGACAGGAACACACATATACCTAGGTGTTTGGACCTTGTTTTAAAGGAAAGACAACATTCAACTAAATGAGACTAAGAGCAAATCTTTAAATGTTGGTTGCAAAGTTCAGACCTAAATTTAAGGTGACAGTCTATTTGAATCACTTTCATTTTTTGGTAACTTTTCACATATCAGGTGAACTCCCATTAGAGAAAAAAACCACCACCTTCTTCCTGTGAAGTAACTGTGGATCCAAACATTGGAAAATTCCTTGTGTATTGAGAATTGGGATCTTGTTTTGTATTCTCAGAATAACGGAAATCTCCAAATGCTCTCATGTTACCACCTCACTCAGCATGCTTGCCCTAGTTTTGTGTGTGATTTCAATGGTGAACCGCAGCAGTAGAATACTATACAAACCCTTGAGTACAGTCTGCATCAGAAAAGCTCTCATGTTGTATTTAATTTAATACCACAGGAAGAAAAAGAGGTAGTTTCCATCTTCTGTCCAGAAAAGGGCTGTGCTGAAGGTAGGGAGCTTTGAAGCAGACTGGTGTGTCTATGTGGGTATTGGTCTTACCTGTGAGTCAAAAAATTTGTGGTAGGACTTAGGGCAGGTAGACTTTTTCTCATGTGGCATTCCATTTCCCTGGAAACCTGATGGCAGTCCTTTCACACACTGATAAGGTCTGCATTCCTGGAGTGCAGAGGGCCTCCTGCCAGCTTCCCAGGCTTGAAGAAGGGTTTTTTTTTGTGTATTGCCTGCTTTCTTGCCTATCCTTGTATTAAACAAGGTACCCTTCTAACCTGATAGCATGTTTGACTCTACCAGTTAGCTATGGGGATGAGGGAACCTGTCCTTTAGCCAGTCTGTTATGTGGAGCTAGAGCTGCGGGGTGTACCCTTCCAGCTTGACTGATAGTAAATACTGGGCAACTGAAGAGTCTTTTGTCCTCCTCAGCCTCCTCTCTGACTTTCATTTTTAGCTGTTGAGTTCTGCCTCTGTCAAAACAAACAGTGAAGCAAGCTTGAGGGTGAGGATGCAGTTGTGCAGGTTTTAGTGCAGTGCTTGTGCCTATCTGATGTTGTTTGGCTAATTAAAGAAATCCTCTGGGTTGCATGAAAGAACCATGGGTTAGGTATATCTGTGGAACATATCTCTGCTTGGAGACTGACAGATGCCTCCTTGGTATGATAAAACTGACTTTTATAGACTGCTGATTGTACTCCCTAGACCACAGTGCGGAAAGTGTACTTCTTGCTCACCAGTCAGTAGGTTTTATTGTAATTCTTTTTTCTCTTGTACCTGTACAACTCTATCTGGCATCTGGGGACTCTTCTAACTCCTGGTGCTGAGTATCAGTTCATGAAAGTAAAGATATTTTTATTTGCTTTTTATTAAAAACAATGATTTCAGTGTTTTAAGACTTTTCCTTCACATGTTGTTATTTTAAAATATGTGGATGCTAATTGAATGAAAAAAAAAATATGTTTTTTAACTGTGCTCAAAACAAAAACTGACAGATGTAGACAGTAGCTCCAACTTTGTATTTTTCAGTGCGTATCTTTAGACAGGGAGAATTGGCTCATGTTTAAAGGACTGGACTGAGAATTAGAATTTAGAGATCAAATTCAGCCTCATATTTTCCATATAATCTCAAGCAAGTTGCACAGTGAGTTGCAGAAACAGCAGATGCAGAAGTGCTGAACTTTGAGGTATCCTGTTCCCATCATGAAGGTTTGGAGTGAAGTGATAAAGCTCTCTGTAGAGTAATTACAAGTACATTAGACACTCTCTAACTGATTTTGAAATAATGCACTAAGCAAATCTGGAGCTGTTGGCACATTTCTGCCTGGAGACAGCCAACAGGAAAAGTAAGGAGATGTACCTATGGATCTTTGTCTACTCCACATCAAGAGTCTGAATTCCTATCCACGCGTAAACTTTCTTTCAAAAATCCACAGGTCTGAAAAGAATGAAAATGTTCTTCCCTGTTATATGATAGTCTTGTATTACAAGGCTCAGGAAATAAGTTGTTTTCCAGATAAGGGATTTAATGCCTCCTTGGGGAGAGTGCTGTAGTACCAGATGCTGTCCACATAATTTGCTGAAGATATGCAACTGTGTTCAAGGTGCAAAGGGGAGAACTTTTATGAAAGGGGGAAGCTGGCTTTCAGCAAAAGATGAAATTTATGTGTTTGTATCCTGTCACTGTTTTGCAATCAATTTTATACTGGCCTTTAAAAGCAGTGCTCCTCACTATTAGAAATTAAGCAACATCAATGCTTTCCACTGCTCCTCTTTCACTGGCCTGTTTCTAAAGGAAGGCAGAAGGCTGGTGAGGGGTTTGTCCCTGACATGCCAAGGGTGCAGCAAATACAGATTTGAACAGCATGTCTGATTTATGAACAAGTGCCATTCTTCAGTGTGAAATAAACTCAGAACTGTCCACACCTGTAAGATATGCTTCTAGGCAGACTGATGGATTAGATACATACATTGTGGACATTTCAAAGTTGAAGAGAGTTGAAGAGGAACAGCATGCATCTGAGCAAAACTTTAAGGATTATCTTGCTTCTACATGTTTAATTGCTGCTAAAAATGTTCTTTCAAATTCTCAGCTACGTGATGGATATTATCCTTTAGTTTATGAATAACAAAAAAAAAAACCCAACAGAAAAAATAACAAAAAAAACACCAACCAAAAAAACTGGAACATGAACCGGTATACATGTATGATTAAAAAATATTCTTTTAAATCTTCTAGTTTATATGTATACGTACTTATCAAGAGGTTAGAATTGGAAGATATAAATTTGTGTTCAAGATTAATTCTTGGCTTTGGACAATGATTTATTTATTGTATTGATAGTGACAACAAAACAACTCCACTGGGTAAAGAGGTCATCATGTTAGTGTTATCATCATCATCAATAATAACAATAAAGTGTTACTACATTAGCTGGACCTTAAATACTGTCTGCACTTTATTTCCATTAAAATAGCTAATAAAATTCAAAATCCCTGATTTTATTCCAGTCTGCTTTGTAAATGCTTTGACAATATGTATATAAAGTAGGTATTTTACTATTTATTACTTATGAGATCCTATGAGGAATTTACATTTTTCAAAAGCAAACCTCAAAGCACTGTCTCATAATTAGCTCACAGTAACTGATTTTGAAATACTTTGAAAACGTAAACCCTTCAATTTGTGTTCAGTTGATAGTCTTTTGCCCTGAATGATGCTTGCTGGTATTGACTGCTGCCGAAGCACATTTGCATTTACTGTGGTGTCAGTGTGGTATCCTTAATAATATTAATTTGTTTTGCACTATATGCAAAAATAAAAAAAAAATTGGAATCACAACAAAAATAGACTCAGAATGTTGTTATACATAACGTTAACACTAACCTACCTGAGCAGTAGGATAACAAGGATGGGTGTTTTATTTGTTCTGTTTGAATTGTATTCATAGGGGTTCAAGTGCCCTCTCAGTCACTTTGCAGTTGACAGGACGTTGGGCAGGAGTCTTGATCTGCTGAAAGACAGAAGGGCTCTGTGGAGAGATCAGGACAGACTAGATCGACAGTCTGAGACCAATTGTATGATGTTCAACAACATGTAGTGCCACATCCTGTCCCTGGGTTATTACAACTCCATGCAGTGCTACAGACTTGGGGAAAAGTGCCTGGAAAGTTGCTCAGAGGAAAAGGAGCTGATGTGCTGGTTGATAGCCAGCTGAACATGGGCCAGCAGTGTGCCCAGGTGGCCAAGAAGGCCAATGGCATCCTGACTTGTGTCAGCAATACTGTGGCCAGCAGGACCAGGGCCGTGATTGTTCCCCTGTACTCAACACTGGTCAGGTCGCAGTTCTAGTACGCTGCCAGTTCTGAGTCACTTAACTCAGGATGGACACTGAGGTGCTGGAGCATGTCCAGGGAAGAATAACAAAGCTGGAAAAGGGTCTAAAGGGCCAGTCCCATGAGAACAGGCTGAGGGAGGTGTTTTTTAGCTTGGAGAAAAGAAGGTTCAGGGGAAACCTTATTGCTATCTACAATTACCTGAAAGGAGGTTGTAATGAGGTGGGTATCAGCCTCTTCTCCAGGCGACAGGACAAGAGGACATAATCACATGCTACACCAGGGAAAGTTTAGATTGGACATCAGAAGTTATGTCTTTACAGAAAGAGTGGCTAAACATTAGAATGGACTGCCCAGGGAGGTGGTGAAGTCACTGTCTCTGCAGGTTTTTAAGAAAAGATTGGATGTGGCACTTAGTGCCATGGTCTAGCTAGCGTGGAGGTGTTTGGTCAAAGGTTGGACTTGATGATCTCAGAAGTCTTTTCCAACCTAATGGTTTCTGTGATTCTGTGATCTCTTGCAAATGGACTCCATAGCAGCAAACTTGTAATTAATTTCCTTTCAGGTCATTTAGACTTCCAGTATTATTTCCTCTTGCCTTTTTGATAAGTCCTGGGTGGGATGAACTCTGAAGCAGTACAGCCACAGCTTTTAGTATCATTCATTTTATTTCAGCAATGGTAATAAAAATCCACAGTGAGAAAACAAACAGCTTACTAATAGATTTGGTTTTCCAGCAATCTTCTGTTTCATTCAAAAGTCATTAAGTTGCTGACTTCAGCAGCAATTGATATCTCCTAAAAAAGGAAATTTTTAATTTTTCTTCTTTAGTTTTTCTGCTTTTAACATGCCCTTAAAATGCATATTTGTTTATAACAAGGTCTTAAAGAGTTCAAAACCACACCAGAAGTAAAAAGATTCAAAGTAATAAAAATGCAATTAAATTTTTTTATGTGGTACACTGAGTCAAGTGAAATTTTGTTTAGATATCTGAGGTGGAGCATTTTGATGAAAAGAAATCTAAATAAATAAAACACACTAATACATGAAAACAACAAATTATACACTCTCAAGGAGTCAAGGTTTCCACTTTTTCAATATTTTATTTGTTAATTATACTGTATGGGCTGTCAGACAAGACAAACATTTTTGAAATACATAGATGAATAAAAACATAATGTTGTTGGTGTCCTAAAGCCGTACAAAATCAGTTAGAACCTATCTTGCAAACCAAATGTGGAAGTTAGAATGTTCTTGAACTGTTAAGAATTAATGGCTTGATGCATCCATGTAAAAGTTGCTATCCCTTCTGATAAATATTGTCCTCCCTATGCTGTCTTTTTTCATATTTTGAAGTAATTTTTAAGCCAATGCCTTTTTTTTAAATTTAATTTATTTTTATTTTTCCCCAAAGAGGAGATAAATATGGAATGTCAAAGGGAAGAGGGAAGGCAAGGACTACTTAAATTTTCCTGGAAATGCATGAAACAAGCTACGGGAGAAAACAAACTAAACTTTCAATATAATAATATTTTTTTCTTCATTTGTGTGAAGAAATCCAAGTACTTGTCCAAAAACCTTTTATTCTGGCAAACTGAAAAAAAGTAGTGAACTAATTTACAGTGAATGTTTTCTCCCTCAAAAAAGCAAGTTTTTCCTACTTGTCACATTATGACTTATCTTTTTGAGACCCATAGTCTTTGTTCATGGATCAGAATGGCCTTGGAACTTAATAGCTCATGCTTAATCAAAGTCCTGGTTATTATTGAAGAGAAGCTGTCTGCTGATCTTCTAGAACTGGTTTGGAGTGCAAGTGAGTATTGCTATTATGCAGATTATTATACTCTCCTCTGTTTTTTCTAAGGACAATAAACTGTGTCTTAAAGGAGGAGCCTGGGTTAATAGGTGATATTCCCTGATAGGCAGCAGTACCAACATTGTTTTTAATGCAGTATTATAAAATTTGTAGTCTTCTGAAGTAAAATCTTCATATTGGGTCTGTAAATTCCATAATTATATCCTTTTAGCTCTTAGTAGTATTGCAACTGTGTAATTTTTTTTCCATATGCTGAGATGCCTGTTGCAACTTAAGAACCTAAGACGCTCATTGTTCCACAGGTCAAGTCAAGCTTAGGTGTCTACAAAACTCGGATTTGTGGAAATAGAAGAAACTAGTAGCAAAAAGTCTTGGACTTGTCTTTGTAATGTTTAACAAGCTTGTGCTGCTTGCCTCCATTGTTTAGAATAGTCCACATATTAGTTTATTCATTTACAAGAATCTTTAGGCCATTTTTAAGCAAGTGACAGAATTACTACATCAGATAAAATACATTTAAGCAAATAATTTCCAACTTCCTAGACCCCATCATGCTGGTATTTATTTTGGATTAAACAGCTCCATAATTCAGTAAGAACACTTGTGGAGTTCCGGGGTTAGTAGCTCAATTCCTTTTCCTTTCCAAAAAGTTTTGTAAAAATACTTTTGCTAATTAAAAGGGAAATGTTGAAACATTATAGGAAAGGCTTTGTAGTTTTTTCCAAACACACTGAAAATGTTAGGCATATCATTTGCATATAGCTGATGGGACATTTTGGGGGTTATTTGATCATTTGTTTATTTGAGTTTTTTTCTTAATTTATTCTCCCTGATTTTGAAATTCAGAAATGTTTGCATAACACTCATATATCATTTAACCTCCTTAGTGGCTGCTAGACACAGGATGTCCATGGTGTATGTAAATTGCTTATCACTTCTGAATGTCAACCTCTGACAAACAACTTTGTTGTTTAGAATAAAAGATATACCTTAGTTTTGCACAATAAGAATTACCTCTTTACTCAAACATGATCTAACATGGTAGGTATATACTTATCTAGTTATTTAAAAATTAAGATGCCACAAGTCTCTTTAATTATCTCAGCGTTTATTTTCAAATATGTAGAGGCATGACATTTCTTAGAATGGAGTTTCAATAAGAAAAGATGATTTGCCTTTCCCTATATAGTCTTTTGGACAAGCTGGCAAAGTATATGAATAGGTTTTCAAAACTCAGAAACAAATTTTTCATTATGTGATACCACAGGACTTAGAAAAGCTTTTGTGTGTTTGTAGAAACAAAAATAGTTGCACATCTGTTTCTCTGCCATCAGCAGCCGAATTCTGATCTTTCAGAAGACAGGAATTACTATGTCTTTAGACAAAGAGGGCTTTTTCCAGGGGGTGGGCAGAGGAGTGAGTAGGAAGAATCATAGAGTCATTGAAAGGATTGAGTTGGAAAAGACCTTTCAGATCAACTAGTTCCAACTCCCTCGACACTGGCAAGGACATCTTCCACTAGATGAAGTTGCCAAGCCTGACCTTGAACAGTTGCAGGGATGGGGCATCCACAGTTTCTCTGGACAATCTGTTCCACTGTCTCACCACAGTCACAGTAAATAATTTCTTCCTAATACCTAACCTAAACCTACTCTCTTTTATTTTAAAGCCATTCCCCTTGTCCTCTCACTACATGCTCTTTGAAAAAGTCTCTTGTCTTGCTTTCTTGTAGTCTTCCTTCAGGTACTGGAAGGCCTCAATTAGGTCAATCCTAAACCTTCTCTATTCCAGGTTGAACAATCCCAGCTCTCTCAAGGTGTTTGCATAGAAGAGGTGGTCCACCCCTCTAATCATACTAGTGCCCCTCCTTTACATTTGCTCAAACAAATGCTGGGGAACCCAGAGCTGGATGCAGCGCTCATGGTGAGGTCTCACCATAGCAGAGCATATGGTCAGAATCCCTCACTCACCTTGTTGTCCACACTGTTTTTGATGTAGCCCAGGATACAACTGGCTTTCTGGGATGTAAGTGCACATTGCCGGGTCATGTCCAGTCTCCAATCCATCAGCACCCCCAAGTTCCTTCTTGACAGGGCTGGTCCTGATCTGTTCATCCCCTAGCCTGTATTGATACCAGGGGTTGCCCTGACCCAGGTGCAACACTTTGCAATTGGCCTTGTTAAAGCTCATAAGACTCCCATGGGCCACTTTCTTGTGCATGTCCAGATCCCTCTGGATGGAATCACATCCGTCAGGTCTGTCAACAGCACCACTCAGCTTGGTGTCATCTGCAAATTTTCTGAGGGTGTGCTTGACACTTTATCTATGCCACTGATGAAGATATTAAATATCACCAGTCCCTATATGAACCCTTGAGGGACATTGCTTTTCACTTTTCAATGTCCATTGGGACTCTGAGCCACTGACTGCCACTCGCTAGACATGACCATTCAACCTAATTCCTTTTCCACGGAACAGTCACCTCATCACATCCATCTCTCTCCAATTTATAGAAGGTTGTTGTAGGGACCGTGTAAAAGAGTTCACAGAAGTCCAGACAGATGACATCTGTAGTCGTTCTCTTGTCCATTGAGGTAAGCTGTACCTCAGTGCTGGTAGTATATGTATTTTTTCTTATTTGACATCCCAAGTAATCAAGGCCAAGAGAACTTGCCCATTAACACTGCTGTGCGTAATCCTTACAGGAGTATTTAGACAACTTCAAAAGGAAACACGGTAAAATAGCTTAGAAATTGAAATGCCTGCAATCTGATTACTCTTTTGTCCTAGACTGAGTAATATTTATGGTGTTAAACACATTTGGGTACAGAAAAATCACTTAGTCTAAAATAATTTCTTTAAAAAGAAATTTCCACCCTGAATGTTTGAAAATATTAGTGTACAGTTCACAGTAAAAAATATATTTAATGAGACAGAGGTTATAATTAAGCAGAATAACTGACTGAAAAGTTGGGATTTTTACTTGGTAGCTGGCCATGAGGTTGATATTACAGCACATGTGCAATGGAACAATGCAACAAAGGATCACAAGAAGGTAAGTGTGTGTTTAGGACAAGAAAATGTAATTCAATGTTTGTACACTAGGCAAGCATTTTGACTTGTTTATCTGCTTTATTATTAATTGTGATGGACAGTAGAATAATAGAGCCCTTGTATTGAAACCTGACCTTTAGCAAAGTGCTAGAAATCTGACTTTGGTAGAAATTGACAAACAAATAAAGAAAGAAATGTATTTATTTTTGTGCCCATTTTTCTCAACACTGCAGGAACACAATTACAGTTACACCGTAATGTGAGATAAATAACATTCCTGCATAACAGTGGAAAAAAACTTCTGTAGGAAAAATTGTAGACTACTTGAAATATTTAAAAAAAAAAAAAAAAAAAGAGAAGAAAGAAAAAGAAAAGAAAGGTAAATGAGATATTGTAGGTTTGCTGAACTGACAGACACTTAACAAACACTTTCAGGAATGTATTGAGAGTATACATAACATCTTTTATCTTCTGTGTTTTGTATTCCAGTATGTGCCAGGCATATATGGGTGGCTTCAAAGCTGTTACAAAACTGCTTTTTATAGTTATCTTCATTTTCCAGACAATCTTCTCATTAGCAACAACAACAAAAATCAAATTCTTGGGATGGCTGCTGTCTGCGTCGTTGTTTACATTCCTTTTCAGCTTTGAAATTTTGTCCACTGTTTGGTTTGCTAAAACTTGAATTAGCTGTATTTTTTTCTAATGCTACACAGAGAAGAGCCAGCTTTCTAACAGTATTTAGCTGACTCGAAATGCACATAACTCTATTACTGGCATTCTTAGAATTCATAAATTTTACATGCTTACTGAGGTATTAAACAAAGTATTGTGTACTTCACTTTAACTTTGCTCATTTTTTAGGAGAATTTAAATGACTGAGTGCCCACTTGGGATTTTAGAGAGGCAGAAACAACAGGCAATGGACACATCCTCCCACTTGTTTTGCTGTTTAATTATTGCCAAGATGGTTTGTTTTCACGAGACAGTATCAGAAAAAAAGGCTTATTGAAAAGTGTAAGAAAGGATAGAGTTAGATTATCTCAAAATGCTACTTTTTAGGGAGTCTCCATAATGTATGTATATTGACTAAGTTTCTAACAATTGTGCATCTTAAAGAGAAGATAACTTTGGTTCTGATAGGAGCATAATGTAAAAAATATTTTTATTATAATATAGTGAGTAACATTGTGCTTCTTTTTACTTTCTTCATATGTGGCTCTCCTTTGCAATCAGTAGATTTCTGTGTTTTCTTTCTTCTTAATCCTTAAATCATATCGATAAAAATGGCAAAGAGGAATTTGAATAAACATTCAATTTTGAAAAAGATTAATAAGCAAAGAAAAAGACCCCAAAACTGAAGGCTAAACTATAATGATTAGTTTAGATTGATGAAGAACTATATTTGCAAGACATTTGAAAGATTCTAATTACAAAAAATCTTCTTGGAAATATTTTCCTGAATACTCCTATGACTCAAGGTATTTCTTTTTTTTACAGTGCAGAGTGTACAAATCATAATGCTATAAGTGAAAGCGAAGTCAAGTTCAACTGAACTATCTGTGACTAATATAAGAGCAGCTTTTAAAATAAACTGTAATCATTTATTTTAAGTCTAAAAAAATCTCTCAACAGACAATCAAAACCAATATTATCAAAACCAGTTTTTATCAAAAGTGGTAATGCTGCAGATTTTGCAAAAGGTTTATTTTGGGTTTTCTGAGTAGCAAAAACTGTTTATATGGAGGAAAGTTTTTTGAAATACCAGAAGCTCTCGCCAGGATTCTGAAATGAGTCCCAGCTCTTCAGAGGTGTTTGATTTGTTCTGATTCTGAAGGTAAGTATTCTTACTTAAGGAATAACAGGATTTATCATTCCCATGAAAATATCTTAGAACAAAGTCTCAAAATGCTCCCTGAAACAGGAGTCATTTATTTACACTTCAGTGTTTTAATGGTACCCACAAACAAAAAATATCCTACTCAACAGAAAGAGTGCAGGTTAATCAGGTTCTGGACAGTTTCAGGTGGATGTGACCTATGAAATAATATCTCTGACACTAATGATAGAGCAGGGAAGAAAGTAAAAAATAGTTTAATGTTTGACATATAACAGTACTCTAGTCTTTGTTTAGGCAGGTCTTTTTCTGCATATTCAGCCCTTGAAACACTACTAAACCAGGACCTCATTTTCTGAAACTGTAATGGGAGGTAACAGTAGTGAAGACAGTGCTTTATAGGATAATTACATGAAAACACACTAAAATAACATGATTTTTAGGTTTTATTTCCCTAAGAATTTAAGAATGTGTAGATAATTTGTTACAAGTCTTATTCCTTTTTATAATTTTTCTTTTAGCTGATGATTCTTTGCTTTCTCTATAATTTCTTCTTTCAGACTCTCACAGAAGTGATGCATTGGCACTGAGCTAAAATGGGATGCTTCGGCAAATTCAGCTTTCCACAAGATACTTTGAACATCAGGATCACTTGCCATATTCACATTTCTGGTCAAACGCCAGAATTTAACAGAATGTTTCATTTTCCCCATACTTCATATTGACATAAGATTTCTAAGGAAACTCTAGCTGTTAAATTTTATGTCTGATTTTCCAGGCGGAGCTGTAGCTTGTAATTCTGACTCTATTACAGAGTCATTGGTGTAGGTTATGCCCATTGGTGATGTGTTCAGTACCTTTGAATTTAGCTTAGGTGCAGGGAATGTATTCTCCTTATTCCATTAATTCTATGGTACTAATGTAGAATGGGATGTTTCTCGAATTGATGAAGAACTTCTCTATTAGTTTGCAATTTACTTCAGGTGAACTTTGCATTAGACTTAACATCCAAGCTGTAAGGATTTCTTTCACTGTGCTTCTATTGGCTGAGAACTTAGAATCAATTTTTTTCTTTTTTTTTTTTTTCAGTTGCAGCCCCTCAGATTTACACGAATCCTAGGGCAAGGGACACAACTGTCCCTGAGGGATTTTTCACTCTAACGGGCTCCAGTCAATTATTTTTTTCAAACTGCTTTCAGTCACCTTTTATGATGTCTGCATTTTCTGTTCCTCAGGAACCATCCAGACTTGCAACATGTAGAATTTGTTCAAGAATAAAAAACTACAGGACTGAAAACCAGTTATTTGTAAGGTGGGCTCTTTTAAATTCTCTTCAATATTTGGAATTGGACCCACTTCCTTTCCCAGAAAAAATATTTCATAATAGACCCCTAGGCTTAAATCCAAGTGTGATTTAAATATTTTAATACGGAAAGCATTAAAGGATTCTTATGTAGCATAACAGAGTCAGCTGGGGATGCCTCCTAAATGAGATTTCATTATACAGTTCCTTATGTGACAAGTGAGACAGTAATTTTATTATAGAAATCTTGAGAATATGTAGCTTTTAATTCACAAACTTTTGTGCCTTCATTAAAATATTTTTTTCCATTGCATTTTGTAGCTCAACCCCTCCTTCTCCATGTATATGCATGTGGGGTATTTTATGACAGTATTTTTTATTTGGACTTTGTATGCAGCATTACTTTAATTGTATGAAATAAATAGGTCTAAAGGACATATTTATCTGTGTGCAGTTTCTTAAATATGCCTCTGAATTTAACTGGTTTTCACACCTGCTGTTCAAGTTACTTCAGAAGTTCAAGAGCTATATAATCTTGGGAGTTCATGGAAATGAAGGAAAAAATTTCTGAAAAGGGCAAACACATTCTGCTTAAAAGTGTGGTTTACTTTCTGTTTCTAAAATTAGATGGGCACAGTACATGAAAAAGGGAAAAGAAAATGGCAAAAGATCTAGCCAAAAAAAGAATGAACAAAAAAAAGTAAGAGAAATCTGTACTGTCATTCCTGTTGCTTTACCTCCAAAACTCTTATTCTCTTATTATAGAGTTATCTAAGATAAGTCCTCTGCAAAATATTGAAAGTAACATTAATTAGAAATTTAAATCCACAGACATATAGCACCAGTTTCTTAATTGTAGTAGTATAACCAGAGCATAACTTGTTTGATATAAGGATTTTTTTCTTCTGGAATAAATATCTACAATATATCTTAAAGTATAACATGTTATAAAACATTTGGGAATCCATATCTTCTTTTAAATGATGAGAAGTCATGAGCTTTCACAGGGGAAAGATTTATAATTTCATGATGTTGAACTAAATTGTGATCAAGTGCTTTTTTGATTTATTAATGACATGTAATTAACTGGCAATCAATGACCTATACAGAGTTCAGCATCAGTGATGCAACTCATAAACCACACCAGGAGCTATTTTTAGAAAATACTGAGAATCACCCCCAGATCTCTGAATGCCCCTTTGTAACTAATCCCCAGAAGTGCAATCCCCTACAAGCCTCTCCAGAGAAGCCCCAAGGTGATGGGGGCTCATCCCTCCTGAGCTCCGTGGCTGCAGACACTCCTGGGGTAGAGCCACCATGCAAGCTCCCAGCCAGCACCTCGGCATGAGTCCTTCTTGATCCCCCAGCACCTGCACCAGGTGGGCAGGAGGAAAGGCTGCTCACAGCACTCCTGGGAAAGCATCCTGCCCAGGCAGGCAGAAGCCAGGAGACACCTGGATGACTTGTGTGGTGTCAAACTGAGCTTTGGTGGCACCTACTCCTTCAGCAAAGTCCCTTCCACCACTGTGGCCTCTCATGCTACTCCTAGACTCGTTTTGGGGTTGACTCTTTATTTTTCTTCAGGGCTTCCCCAGGTGCTGTTTAAGTCATCCAAAAGCCATCATCTCCAGCCTGACTAGTTTTGGGCAAACGCTCCCTCAGTGTGTCTGATTCAAATACACCACACTGTCTGAGAGTCTCATTCCTACTTGATCTGCTGTTGCTAGAGAAGTTTGTTTGCCAAATCCAGGTGCTGTGAAGACTCTGCACATCTGCAACAGAATTCCCATTAATTTCAAAGAAAATCGGTAGAGTCTTTCTGAGTCTTGGAGTCCAGCCAGTGCTGCTTCATTTACTGTATGACATAAACTCTTCTGTAAAGATATTTGAATCCCATTCTCAACAGAAGCTTTGGTGTCATAAAGAACGACACACTCAATCTTTCTTTTCTTTAATATGTACAATAGTATGTGCAAGTTTGCTCTTTTTCCTAATAAAAACACAATAGTTCTTTGTAGATTAAAAAGTGACATTCAACCATTTTGTTTCACTTGGGCATACTTCATACATTTCTAAATAAATTGGGACAACAAAGAAAATTCAATTTGTCTTTTGTTCAATCAATGATGAGATTCTCATTAAAAATTAAGGCTGAAAAATGGGAAAGAGTTGCCACTTGAGATTTAGGTGCATTAGATACTTCTTACATTCAATGTTTAGTTTATGTACATATAAAGAGACTAAAATGCAAACTAGAAATTGGATATATTACTTTCTTTTGGTTTCTTGCACATCTGATATAGTAAGCAAAACAGAACTGGATGCTGGGACTCTGAAGGTCCACTAAGAAGACGCAAGTTATTGAACTAGTCTAACAGCAGCACACACAGCCAAGAAAATAAAGCACTCTCTGGGGCAATGATTATTGTATATGTCATATTCAGTATTTTGAGACATTACTTTTTAACCCTCTGTAAATCACTGAATGGCCTATTCAACACTGGTTATGGAAAAGTCATGGAACCAAATTGCAGTACAGGGATTTCAGGAGAGACACAATCTTTTCTTGGCTGAAAAACAGATGAACTAGATAACTGAACTCTCACCAGCTGGGAACTACCAGACATTGCAGGAGCCCAATCTCATCTTAGTGAAAAAAGCTCAGGTAGAAGTAGGTGCTAGAAACTTTAATTAGAGTGGAGTCTTCATATGAAAACAGTTCTTGATAAAAGAGATGTCATAACCGTAAGTCTCCTTGTGCTATTCACCAGTACACAGTGTATGAACAATCAATTGTATGCATTTGTAACATTTACCCCTCTGCCTCACTGCTCCTCTAACATAGCTAAATGAGTAGAGGCCAAGACCAGCTTCTGAGTAGGCAGATAGTTAATTGGAAGGAAAATATAAGGGGGTTTATTGTAAGCTTTTTTCCTTAACTGCTTTGCACTCTTTGGCACTGTATCACCACTTGTCCATGTGACTGCACTGCGTGACCAACTGTCAAGTTCTTCTAACACAGATCACAGTCAGATCAGCCCTTTATCTAAACTGTTACTCAAAAGAAAGATCCTGACTCACTTTGTCAAAAAGATACAAGGATTTCATTATACTGGTATACTTTATAATTGCATATGGATCATAAAACCTGAAATACAGGCATTAAATAAGTACTAGTATCTTACTCTACTGACTTAGAAAAGTTACAAAGTTTTGACTGCATTATTAATTTCTCTTGTGTGCAATCAAAAACTATTAGGTTTTGCCTTGAGAATAGGTGGTCTTCTGAAAACAGACAAGCACCAACTCTTCTTGCCTTCTACCCTCTCTAGAAATAACGCAGGATGGTTGCCAAAGCAGATGAAAAGAAGTATGTGCATGAAAAGCCTCCAAGGTAAAGTCATCCATGGTGACCCAGATGGCAAAAAATTTTAGCTAGAGAGGAAGCAGCTGTAAATATGAAATACATGACTTCTCTCTGATGCTAGCTTTAGTCACAGTTAGAGTAATAGGATGGTATGGTGACTTTCTAAAAGTGGCATCACATTAAAAATCCAATATATTCTGGAATCAGGTTCTTAACAGTGACATTCATCATGCAGCAGAGGACTGTCATGATGGTTTCTGGTGTGCTGCTAGGAAGGCTTCTGAAGCCATTTCTTGCTGTAACTACAGGTCTGGACTGCATTTATACAGAGCTGACAGAATCATTGCCCCATGAAACTGTAGAATAGTGTCCTTTGAAAATGTACTACACTGTTTAAGGGCAGAGCAAAAAAGAGGGTTGGGTGGAAACAATCAGGGTTCAAGAAAAATGGGTATACTACTGAGAAAATTAGCTCTTAAAAATACTGCAGTTAGTTTGAGTGTCTCTGACTTTAGGGACCTGAAAGAGCTCTAGATGTCACACAGATTCTGACTTAACATTTTCTCATATTAAAACTCTGCTGGAATTCTACAGCTCTCTCTTCAATTCATTCCACTCTCACAAAACTGAATAGGTATTCCGTGTTTACTGAAGAAAAGTTCTGCAAAACATCTGAAACTTCAGTTAACATTGTACAGTCAGATGCCCTGGCCCAGATTTAAGGATGCAAAAATTTCAACCCAGACTGTTGAGAGTACCTGAGAAAATTCACTTACTCCTGCATTTTGATTTGGTTAAATGCAGCAGGGGGGCACAGCTTTACTTTTTCCTTGATCCCTTGTACCCTCATATAGGAGCTAATAGAGGTATCTGACAGTGAAAACATGAAAAGGAAGCAACTCTCTAAACAGGCTCCAGTTTGTATCTTCTAGCATCTAAAATGATAAAAAAGAATGGGGTTGGCATTTGTAGCACACATAAAATCTTCCTTTGATCAGTGCATGAAAACATTTTCCTGAAAATATTACATTAAACACATCAGGACAAGAAAACTTCTGCCATCCCACAGAGACAAAATAACAGGAATGTATAGTGTTAGTCCTATTGTGCTTACATAATCCTTAGTTTTCCTCTGAGAAGTCAAAAGAAGGTATTGTGTCATTTGCTTTTCTGTACTGTCATTGTAGTGAGGAAGTGTTTTTCTTTGGTGTTTTTTGGTTTTGTTTTTGGGGTTTTTTGTTTGTTTGGTTTTGTTTGTTGTTTTTTTTTTAATTTTATTTTACTGATTCTGTATGTCCATGAACTGCAGTGTAAATCCAGCCAATTTTGCTTCAAATTACTATTTGGAATGAATATTGACAAGCTGGTGTGTGATCTACTGAAGTTGCTTTCATGGGCTTGTGAACCTTGAAATCTATTTTTTCACTAATGACCTGAAACTACTATCTTAAACAACAGGTTTTCACATCAGATAAGAGAAAATGCTGGTAAGAAGTAGATCCTTCAGAGGTGGGGTAATGTATTTTATCAAGACAATTTCATCTCTCTTGGTAAAGCTGACAGTGTAAAACTACCCACATCTGCCCTGACCCTGAAGGGGAGGTATTGAGAACTCACAGGTAAGCCTGCAGATAGTTCTCCCTTTTCATATGGCACAACTACATCTGCTAATATAAAACTCTCCCCAAGGGGACGTATCAGGCTATTCTCATGTAGGCATGAACATATATAACCCCTTGAACTCCTTGTTGCATGGACCATCACCCTTAACCCCAACAGATCAAGACTGTGACCATCACTCCAGCTATGCATATGGAAATTACTACTGTCAAATCTTGTCACTGGATCTACACATCTACATTCTCTCCTCTGTGTGCTCTTGTTATTTCCTTCTCTTTCTTTTTTTCCTTGTCTTTACATATCATCATTGTGATATTTTTATAGAAAAGAACTGAGATGGCTACATGCCTCCTTTCCGTTGTGACTAAATTGTTTTAAAATAAACCTAGCTCATACATACAGAAGCCACTTCACACTGATCTATCCCAAGAGATCTGCTACAGGAACATCCTTTGTCCTGCCTCAGAGGCAGGTTGTAACATGATGCATACGTGCTGACATGAGAATGTAATTTAGGTATAAATTGGAGACAAAGTCCACAAGAAGCAAAGTGCTCCCTGAAATTGGTGCCAAGCACCTAAATTAGGATACCGTTAGGAGTTACTTTCTAGAAGAATATCCTTCTTTGCAGACAAAGGAATCAAACCTACTTTCCCTATGTAGAATCATAAAGCAGCTTAGGTTGGATAATATCTTAGAGTCCAACCATTAAACCAGCACTGCCAAGTCCACCACTAAATCCCCCTAAGCACCACATCTCCATGTTTTTTGAACACTTCCAGGGACAATGATTCTACTGCTTCCCTGGGCAGCCTGCTCAGTGAAGAAATTTTTCCTAATATCCAGTCTAAACCTAGCCTGGAGCAACTTGAAGCCATTTCCTCCCTCCCTCCTTACTACTTGTTACTTAGGAGAAGAGACCAACACCCACCTGGCTACTCTCTCCTTTCAGGTAGTTGTAGAGAGCAGTAAGGTCCCCCCTGAGCCTTCTTTTCTCGAGGCTAAACAAACCCAGCTGACTCAGCCACTCCTCATAAGACTTGTGCTACAGACCCTTCACTGGCTCCATTGCCCCTCTCTGGACGTGCTCCAGCACCTCACCTTGAAGTGAGTGGCCCAGAATTGGACAGAAGATTTAAGGTGTGACCTCACTAGTGCCAAGTACGGGGGACAGTCACAGCCTTGGTCCTGCTGGCCACAGTACTTCTGATACAGGCCAAGACGCCACTGACCTTTTTGGCCACCTGAGCACACTGCTGGTTCATGTTCAGCCAGTTGTCAATCAGCACTCCCAAATCCTTTTCCACTGTGCAACTTTCCAGCCACTCTTCCCCAAGCTGGTAGTGTATGCTCATGTGTATGACTATAACTCTTTGACAATTTATTTAGCCTTTTGTTCTTAAATAAAAGCTTTATGTTACTAAAACCACAAGACTAAAACAGAAGGAATGATTTCCTATTTGTTGTTGTTTGTTTTTTTCCCTAAACTTTCTGATAGTTCTATCACTGATTCTTTTACTTCATTGTTAACCAGATCATATATTCCCTACAGAATTTTTTGCAGAAAAAAACCATCACCATAAAATCAGTTCAGTTCCATAACACTCATCTCATGGAAGCAAAATCTAAGAACCCCAGTGTGAAAGGTTCTGGGTACCCAGGATTGCACCACAACACACCCCATCCCAGCAACAACCTCTCCTACTACTTCCCAAGTAACAAACATTTACACCGTAATGGGGAGGAGTACCTGCAGGCAGCCAGCTGGTTCAAAAGATCCCACTGCCCTAGTAGTAAATGCAGCAGGGTTTATTGCAATAAAAATACAATTAAAAACATTGGATAAATTCTCACCAGATGATTACCCTAAAGGCCTGAAAGATACTGAGGACTATAAGTATCTTAATATGGTGGAAGGGAGAAAAGAGACCTATAGTTTTGATTTATGTCACCATTTCTACCCTCTGATATGATCCATTTTCAGCCATATCACTGCAGGACACCTATAGTACACAGCCTTGCCCAAGACTACTATTGAGGAATTGAATTTGACCTCAGTGGAACAAAACAAAATCAAATCTCTGGTTTACTGTGTACGTGCCAATTCCATGTAAGACACCCCATAATGAGGACTAGAAATGGTTAGCAGCTAGGATCTGACTCCTGAATCTGTCTGCCCATACAGCTACTTCCTATTAACCATGCTTACTGTAGCAAATATGTTTTTTTCTCTTCATATTGAATAACCCATCTTCCACTTATTTCTACAGAAGAGGGGGTGTGGGGCAGTGGTTTATAGATTTTTTTAAAAAAAAGTAACTGCAATATGCTTGTGAAATATAGTTCCCAGTAATGAAAGTCAATTAAACCTGCATTGCGTCAGCACAGCAGATCTTATAGAATCAAGTTTAGCAACTGCCCTGGGACATCAAACTTTCAGGAACTGCACCTTCACTTATGAAAAGTGCCTCAATCACTGAACTGAACCTGCCTATTTTTGTCTAAAGACAGCCATGATTTATGGCACAGTGTCTTACTAGTAGTAAAATTCAAATGACTGCACATTTCAAGGGACATTAAATCACACAAGTTAGGTTTTATTTTCTCTAAGGAAGAGTCTATCCCTTTTCAGTGCTCCAGATAATAGTACTATTGTAAAGATGGAAAAAGCTAACTAGTTTTACGGAAATTGTTGGCTTGGAAATTTTAGATAACAGAAGGAATAACTTAAAGCACAAAAATCTCCAAAATGCTATCCCAAAAATTATTGCCAATAGCTGGTTGTGTCCTTTTGCTTTATCTCTATAAATAAATTACAATCTGACTGGATAAATTCTGCCTATAAACCTCAGTTTATCTATGGAGCAGACATTGCTACCTGTCTTGCTGAGAATGGTAAGGATAGCAACAGAAAGATATCCAGAGCCTAAGGACCAATCTCTTGGTTTTCAAGCTAGGATGGGAAACCAGATATTATTTTTGAAATTCAAAGCACTTGTCTTATTGATAAAGGATGCTACATCAGCTGACAGAAGAAAATCCACCATTACTTGTGCAAAGGAATAATTGCACAACTGTATCAGAGTAGATCAAAACTCGTCAACACTTATGCCCTCTTCTGACCAGTCTCAGGAGATACCCCATAATTCTGAGGTACTTTTGAGCTTCCTCAAAATGCCTAATGAAAGAATGGCAGTGAGAAAGCGGTACATGCACTACTATAGTGGGTAGCTGTAGCAAGTGCTGACACTTTAATAGCATCTTTTGCAGAATACAAAGACATTACAACTGAATATTCTAACAGATGGTTGAATTCAAGTGTATGAATTTAAAAATTCCTGCTGCCATTCCAATATTTAGAAGGAGATATTACATTGCTGGTAGAGTCTTGTCATTGGAGTTTATCCAAAAGAAAAAAACAAGTATGCAGATACACATGGGATAGTTGGCACCACTTGAACTCTTGGGAACTCCTCATTAAATTAGTATTGTGGTCAGAAAATGAGCTAAAATAGAGAAAAAAAAAACAGCTCTGGGATTGAGCTTTCTGTTTAGAACTGCAGGTGTAGGAACAAACAGAAGCAAAAGTGTAAGCAAAAATGATAACCCAGAGACAGAAATGTTTACATTCAAGATAAAATGTAAACTGAAACAAATAATTATTTTTTATTAATGTTGTTAGTGCATCAAATTTATACATCAAATCAAAGGATGGTGCAGTAGGTTGTCCCTGCCTGGATACCAGGTGCCTACCAAAGATGCTTTATCACTTCTCTCCTCACCTGGGCAGGAGAGAAAAAATATAACAAAAGGAGCTGAGATAAGGACAGGGAGGGGTCACCCAGCAACTACCGTCACAAGCAAAACAAACTTGACTTGGGGAAATTAATTGAATTTATTGCCAATCAAATTAGAGTAGGATTATGAGAAATAAAACCCAAATCTTAACAAACATTTCCCCCCCAAAGCTCCCTTCTTTCCTGGCTCAACTTCACTCCCAGTTCTCTACCTCCTCCCTGCTAGCACCACAGGTAGATAAAAATGGAATTTGTGGTCAGTTTATCCTATGTTGTACCTTCTGTTCCTTCTTCCTCAAAGAAATGACTCCTCACACTCTTCTCCTGTTCCTCTGTGGTGTCTCAGTGGAGACAGTCCTGAATGAACCTCTCCAAGGTAAGACCTTCCCTTGGGCTACAGTTCTTCATGAACTGCTCCAGAGTGTGTCCTCTGCAGGGTCATGAGTCCTGCCAGCAAACCTGCTTCAGCATGGAGTCCTCTTTCCATGGGGCCACAGGTCCTACAAGGAGCCTGATACACTGTGGGATTCCCATGGAATCCCCTTTGAGCATCCACCAGCTCTGGTATGGGGCCCTCCACGGGCTGCAGGTGGGTATCTGCTCCACTGTGTCCTCCCACAGGCTGAAGAGAAACAGCTTGCCCCACAATGACCTTCACCACAGGCTGCAGAGGAACATCTCCTCTGGCACCTGGAGGACTTTCTTCTGCTCCTTCTGCACTGACCTGGGTATGTGCAGAGTTACTGTTGTCACATGTTCTCACTCCTCTTTGACTGCAGCTGTGCGGGTTTTTACCTCTGCTTCTTAAATGCCCTATCCCAGAGGTGCTAGCACCACTGGTAATGTTTCAGCTTTGGCCAGCAGTGCATCCGTCTTGGAGACAGCTGGCATTGACTCCATCAGACACAGGTGAAGCTTTTTCACAGAATTTATCACTGTCGCTCCACCACTAGCAAACAAACCCAATACAGAGACAAATCACATCAGCAAAAAAGGTACAGAAACAGTAGCTTATTATTCTCAGAGATATTCCTCTTTTGGTTTAAACATTTGTCCTCTAAATCCTGTTGTGAGTTGAAATCTAAGATGATTTCTGTTTGTTTAAAATGAGTCTCACACTTCTTCAACAGATTTTATGTACCTGCATGAGAATTTCTTTAAATCTTCTATTTAAAGAGATGTCAGCCACAAAGAAAAAACTGTGAGCATGAAAGCTTCTGAAGGAGAATTTTTTAAGGAACAGGGACAACACAAAAGAAAAATTAGGCTGCAGTGTAGTGATCACATTTTATACTTGGCCAAGCAATTCCAAGAGCAATTCAAAATACCTCACAAACACAAAACTTCAAAGTTAACTTGCCTACTGATGTTAAAAAGGTGATTTGTGCATTTTGAAACTCTTCATAGGAACTTCACAAGTGCCTCCAAACTGCTGACTGACCTAAATGGGTACAGGACAAAAAACTACTAAAGGGTGTAACATTCTTTGTTTTCTGTAAGATGAGATTAGAGATGTTTGCATTTGCCACACTCAAAATTATGTAAAGATCTGGAGTCAAGCAGAAGTCACAAAACCAACACACAACCTGCCTGACCCATGCCCAGACATCTAGATGGATGTAGCACTTCAGGGCATGGTTTAGGCGTGATGATGGTGGTTCTGGGTGATGGTGTGACTGAATGATCTTGCAGGTCTCTTCTAACATTGTTGATTGTAGGATTCTAGGATTGCCCCTATGCAGGCGAAGCACCTGGCAGCTGGCCTTGTTGAACTTCATGAGGTTTTCGTGGTCCCAGTGCAGGTGAATGCAGCAGGGTCAAAGAGCCAGGTTCCTGCCTCGCACAGCCCCTGATGCCCCTTCAGACCCTCACCCCACCCAGATGGAAGTTCATGCTCTGAGCAAGGGCTCTCTGCAACAGCTCTTCTGTTTCAGGTGGGCATTCCCTATTCTGCACAGGCTGTTCCCATCTCCCCTGCCTGGCAAGATAGCCAGAAGGTTAGCACTCTGCTGCCAGCACCAGGCCAGACCCAGAGGTGATAGCTGACCTGGAGCCTGTACAGAATCACAGGGGAGCAACAAGGGGTGGCTTTGATCTCCAGATGACAGAAAGACAAATTACTTGCTGGTAGAATTGTATGGTTAATGTTTAGGGCTTGACATGGTTCAAATGATCTCAAACCTAAGGGAAGGTTAGAAAAGCTTAGGGAGAAGGATGTACTAATTGATAGTAGATCCAACAAATGCAGAATTTACAGGCCACAAGGACATTTGACAGGACTCTCAAGGTAAGGATGAAACTCATAAAACCAACTCAGCAACTGTTCTGAAATCAGCTCTGGATGAGTAATAATAATTCCAGCAGAGGGAAATTGTGCCTGCTGACTCATAGCCCACCAACTCAAGAAATCCACTTACCCAAAAGAAAAGAAAGACTGAGCAGAATTAATTAGAAAAAGAAGTGAGGGAATCTTTTAGCCAACAGAAGATAGAATACTAATTGATAAGTGAACCATATAACTTGTAGCCAATGAACATTAATACCTTTTTTTTTCTTTTTTTTTCACCAGAATATATAAATAGTGAAGAGTATTGATAATTTTCATGCTGGCTTTGTGGATTTGCCACCCCACACCTCATTTTGTGCAGAACCATAAATAGATCAAGTACCTCAACTCTGTGTGGTGATCGGCTTCTTGCACAAGTGGTGAAAGAATAATTTTTTGGATGTTTTTCTGTGGACATATTAAACAAACATCCTGTTTTTCCAACCATGTTTGCCTGTGCCTGGTCCATCTCAGAACCAAGACGGGTGCAAGCAAAGTACCAGAGATTTGAAACTCGATGGCTGCACAGTCACTGTGGCCAAGACAATCATCAATCGCCATTTAACCCATGAAAGCCTCTCTGACAACAAGCAACACATCAGAGGGCAAGATAAGGAAAAAACTCATGGATAAATGACCTGCTCAATTCAGGTCATCAGTCAACAACCACTTGATCTGAATTTATCTCTAAAATGTCAAGTTTTTTCATGAGGTTGTGAAATTATATTTTAATTCTGACTAGTGAAAAAGATAAACAGACACTTTTTGCTAGAACAAGACTAATTTAATGACACATTATAGCATATTTCAAATCAAGAAGAACATAAAATTACCATAAGCCTAGGAAATAGTGAAGTCTCAAATTCACATAGGTAATTGCATTCAGAGTCTCTGGATATTGTTTTAAGCTAGGCAAAAAATGACTCTTGCACTGAAAAATGATTCAGAATAAAGAACAAGTTTATGCCCTAAACCACAGACATCTCTGCATTGTATTTTAAATGTCTGTATGTGAATAAACCACAGGCACAGCTGGAAAAAGGACCTATTATTCACACAAAAAAGTCTCACACTTGAGGCACTAGGAAGATTTGAAAACAGTCTCTAATAGCGAAGCTCTTTTTCATCTCAATTCTTTACTAATCTTATAAAAAACCGATCCAAACATCTAGACAGATTTTGGATTTTCTTGATGAAAACTATGTATTCCTAGAAAAAGTCACCAAGGGAAGATGATTATAACTGATTTATTCACTTATATTTCATATTTCAAACATGTTTCCGTAAAGATGAATCACTTTTTTCAAAGGCAAAACCAAATATCTATTATGAAGTATGTAATTAAAAACACAACTCTGATTCCCTTTTGCAATCATTCTTTATAAAACACTCCGTTAAGACAGTGCACTGTTAGTCCTGTTGGGTTATTCCTTGACTAATGAGGAATCTATACTCATCATTGGTGCAAACACTACTCCATACTCTCCATTACAAAGAGCTATTAAAAATAACCTGAAGGTTTACCTTTGTCTCATTACCCACTCTATTCAAATATGTATTCAGAGATATACAAAATTTGGTTCTGTTTTTGATCTCAGATTCTGCAAAAATTCATTCTTGGCAATCCAGCACAATAGTTTTACAATTTCTGTAATTCTCCTCTTCCATTCAGTCTGTGCATGAAAACATTCATGATAAGGAATTGATAAATGTATTTTCTAAATTCAAAACTTCAATTTTATGGCAGAATTCAGTTTGTAAAAGACTTAAGGAAACAGTAATTCCTATATTTTTCTTCCTTATGTTTATTAATTGCTATATATTTTCCCTAGAGTTAATACAGTCCTGGCTTCTACAAGTGAATCAGATGTCAATTGTTTTTCTTCACAAGTGAGCTTGTACCAATTTTTTGCATGTACCAAGTGTGAAGAAGAACATTCAACTGCTTGATTGGCTTAAAAAAAATAATAGAATACATCTTGCAGAATTAGTCTGTGTTTTTAAAAAAGGTCAACAATTCAGTTTTCATTTGTAGACTTCTATGCTTCAGATTTTAGAAATATGAGGGGATTAGATAACATAATTTCAAATACTAATTTTTTTTTAAATCAGTTACATAATTATTCTTGTAATAGAAAAAATTTCAAATTTAGACTCTGTTCATATTGTTATTTTTATTGCATACTTTGACACAGAACTTCTCTATACATAACTGAGTTATTTACATAGGAAATAGAAGTAATGCTTCTTACCTAGCCACTTCAGCAGATTTTTATTTTCCTTTAACTTTTGTATAAGGAGGCAAAAACATTATCCAGATGGCCTTGTTCTCAGCTGCAGTCATCGCCCAAGCTTATCAGGTGGTTTTGGGAAGCAAATCAGGTAGGTAGAGAAATGCCTTAATATCACTTCCCTTGTGCTTTTTTCCTTAGACAACAGGTCTATGAATTATTCAGAAAACAAAGAAGTAGTTACTGTAGATGCTGTGCCCTACACTAATGCATGCAGTTAACAATCTGGACAATGATTTGATCAAAACTGACTAAAGCAGGATCTTCTTTATGTACACATAAATACCTTGTAACTGAAGACAGAATAATTAGACAATAAAAACTTTACTCAGTGAATAAAATTACATTAATATTATGAAGTCTTTCAAATAAGAAGTGTGTCTTTATAGGAATTCATACATTAAATAAACCCCGGATGTCACATCACATGAAAGACATTTCTAACCTTGATGTTTATTATCAATGTCTGTTACACTTAATATTTCCTCCTTCAGTATTCCCCCTTTTCCTCACTTTTTCTTCCTTTTCTACTTCTCAAATACAATATTGCTAGGATTCCCCTGGGTAGATTCTTTGGCCAACAGTCTAACAGACTAACAGTACAAACAGCCAGATCAAATGGACTGCTACCATTGCTACTTAATTACAGCTAACTTACCTTCTGTTTCTCATCTTGCATTCACAGCAGCACAGAAATCAAGCAGTCATAAGAACAGACGCATTTTAATACATTAGGCAACTCCAATACTTTCCTTTTCCTTTCAAATTTAATTTTCTCCCCTTTAGAAATAATTTTGAAGAAGCACCTTTGATGCAGATCAAAGTGCAGACTATTGCACAAGCCTCAAAACCATTTGGTCCCTATTCCTTCTACATTTTGCAGATTTTTACAGAGCTTCAGTCAATGACTTTTTTGATGAAGCAAGGACTTACATTTACAGGTCTGCTGAAAAGAAATATGTATGTTACACATGGTAATTAGCAAAAACATAGTTTTAGAAGTCTCATTTCAGGGTGTCAGTTAATCACCACCATTCAAACATTCATTATGACTGTCTTCTGCTTTTTCCAGGGACCTGTGCACATACTTTTCTCCTATTATCACAGATTGATTTACTGAATTACAGAGTTAGTGCAGTCTTCTGGAAGGCTACATTCTCCTTTACATTACCACATATTAATGAATTGATCATCAAAATCTGTAGGTTTTTCTGCTTTAAAGGAATCGGTAGATTGCACAAAGATCTTACACAGAGAATTCAAAGTAGAAAAATGTGGGAAGCAAAGATTAACCCTGACAAACCAAGATAATGCATCACTGTCCATGGAGACTATAGTATACACAATGAATGTGTTAAGAGAGGCAATAAAGCATGAGATTTATTTGGAGATACTCAAGGGTATAAGGATACTTTGAGCCAACAAGGATGCTGAGACTCGGTTCTGCATGTGCCCATAGCAAATGATCACCTATAAATAACGATTTTTCTTTATAACAACAAGCAGTTTGGCTTGTTGTTAAATTGATGTAGAATACGCAATTCTTCTGCAACTATTGATACTGAAGCAACCTTTTTACAGTTACTGGTAAACGCTTGGTTCTCATTACACTCACAAAACTCTACGTGTTTAATCTTTCCCACAACAAGGTAAAGACCTTAATTTTCATTATACTCCAATTTCTTTTGAAGTATTTTCTCACGTTACAGGGTTATGTGAAACCACAGCTTCAGAAAGGTGGTCTTCAGTTCAGAGGATGTTAACTAAGATGCTATTACATTTATTTGCACAATCTTCACCTGTTAGCAGTACATGTCTTAGATCATACAAAACAATCAAGAAAGAACAAAATACTTCTCTTGAATGACAAAAAATGGTGAAAGTTCATGCATATCTCTGTTCTTCACACTCCAGTAGTGCTGGGAATCTGGGCCAACATCTGTTGCTTCCCCTCACTGGTTTCGACTCTGCAGCTGAGTGTCTGTTGTGATTCAGGTCACTGCTTGCAGCCCAGAAATTTCCACAGCTTCATGCAGTGTTGGTTTATCGAAGTTCCTTGTCTGTTCTCTCTCTGTTTTAGAGAAATAAGATCCAAAGATGCTTCTCTAATACAAAACTCCTCCATCTCAGGGTCATCCTGAACTAGCCCTGCTTACAAAAAAGCCTCTTCTGGAGTCCTACCCACAGACATGAAGCTCGTTTTAAGCCCAGCCACACCTGACCTAATCTCAGAGCTCTTCAATTGTTTACTAGGTTGGAACTAGTGTGCTACCTGCACCATTTGACTCAAAAAAAAAGAAAAACACCAAGGTTTTTTTAAAGGACTATTTTAAAAATATGGAAATTAGATGACTTCTCAACTTCTTCCCCCTCAGATTATTCTTTTTCAGCAAAGCATTCACTTTATTTAGAACAGACTTCTTTATTTTAACCTGTATTTTGTTGTTGTTTTTGTTAGAAAGGCATATCAATTTTTTTCTGACAAGTTTTTTTCCAGGTAGCCTTACGCTGTCTTTTGAGGCACACAACAGATACTGGCCACACAGTACCTCTTCAGCAAGAAAATGAAAGCAATAACTCTTAATAACTTGCCTGACTGCAAAAGCACGTGGTGTGTCTGGATTAAAACCAAATTCCTCTGAAATATTTGAAAAATTATAGTTGAATTCCAAGCTGATAGTACCATTAAAAAAGTTAGGTTTTAAGAATACAAAAATATCAAGAGTGAAAAAGAAACTTAACATTTGAGAGAAACATGGCACTGTGTTATTTCCTATTGAAGTCCTTGATCCTATATGCAAATGGAACTATAGCATCCACAAATTTTGCTCAGTATTTGTCACCAACAGTTTTATAATCCACTTACTAGTTTTAAAATACATAGGTCTAAACCACTTTCAGCAATGTAATATTTTCCATCCCATTCTGTCTTTGTGATCAGCAATGGTACATAGAAATGGTAAGGAGCCAGATGAACAGCCAGATCTCTTGCTTTGTTGCAGGGAGTCTTTGCAGCATCAGAATGAACTGAAATTATGACATGAAATCTCCATTTAATAACTATAGCTGTTCAGATCACTTTTAAAACTGATATTTGTCAATGGATCGTATCTTTCTTACTTTGTATTTGTCTTAACTCTATAAACTGTAAAACAAATCCTTTGTAAAGCAACAGGTAATAAACGCTCTCAGAGAGAGCATTTCAAACCCTCAATCCCATGTGAAAACACTCTCTCCCACAAAGGTTCAGGCTGTTTCTCAGCCAGCAACATGAAGACGCAGACTTAAAACTGCATAACTCATCTTTTCTGAACTTCAGGGTTTGATTCAGCATCTCACCTGAATTCTGCTTTTCAGGTTTATTTGTTTCTTTTAGACTAGTTTCACTGTCCTCAATTTCATACACCTCTAGTTATAAAACTGATGGTAGATGCATCTCTCCAGGACACAGGTTGTCAGGAGTACCTGAGGCTCTCCATGAGGCTGGGGTGAACAGTTATTTTGTAGAAGGTGTGCCATGGTTGAAGAGCTATGTCATCAGGTGAAGGAGCTATGGGGAAGAAGTCAGTAGGCTGCATAGTATGTGAATGCTGCATGGAGGAACTGAGACAGAGAGAGACCAATTATTTTGAGAGACACTACAGTTTCAAGACTTTCAAGTCTTGAACCTCCATTGTAGTGGAGAAGAAGATGGACTTGGAAACCTGCAGGATAATTAGTCAAAGGACTGTCAATCAAGGGTCTGTTAAAGATAAAGATGGGAGTAGGTCACTGCATGTAACAGGAGGAAAGTTCCTTCTTCTCAAAATGACAGCTAGGACTAAAACCTTCTACAACAGCTGTGAGTCTCTGGAATTAGAAGGCCAGACAACTGATGAGGTGGGCAAAGGTCCTTCTGGAATAGTGGGGCCTCCTAAAACACCACCTGTACACTGCATCAAGATCTTCCCTGTTAACAGGAAAAGAATGGCAGTTGTAATAGGAGATTCCCTCCTAAGGGGAGTGGAGGGCCTGATATGCAGACTGGACCCAACTCACAGCGAAGTCTTTTGTCTTCCAGGGGCTCAGGTAAGGGACACTACTGGAAAACTCTCCAGTCTAGTAAGGCCCTCTGATTACTGTCTGCTATTGGTTGGTCAAACTGGCAGTGATGAAATAACAAAGAGAAGTCTGAGGGCACTCAAGAGAGGCTTCAGGACCCTGGGCAATTGCTAGAGGAATCAGGAGCACAGGTAGTGATTTCCTCAATCCTTCAGGTAACAAGTAATAATATTGATAGGAATAGGTGAATCCACCAGGTCAACAAGTGGCTCTAAGTTAGTGCAATTGGAAAAAATGGGTGTTTTTTGACTACGGGGTGATCTACTCAATACCTGTTCTACTGATACCTGACAGAATGCACCTGTCTCAGAGGGGAAATAGAATTCTAACACATGAGCTGTCAGGGCTCATTGATAGAGCCTTAAACCATCTTGGAAGAGTGAAGGAGGCAAAGCCAGGCTTGCCAGTGATGAGTGATGGAATTGTGTGCCAAATCTGGAAGAAACAAGCACTAATGGGATCCTTTAATCTGCTTCATGAGGTGTTGGCTACAATGTACCACACCTAAAACGTTTCTACACCAGTGAACACAGCAGGGGGAACAACCAAGAAGAGCTGGAAGCTTTGGCCCAGTCCCAGAGATTTGACATTATTGCCATATGTGAAACCTGGTGGGATGAATCCTGTGACTAGAGTGCCCTATTGGATGGTTTTGGGTTCTTCAGGAGGGACAGGCAGG
>JAWWLT010000092.1:32926361-32953813 GCA_035040995.1 Premnoplex brunnescens
ATTCCCTTGATTCCTGTCTCAGGTTACTATTAGAACCTGACTTGGCAAGAATAAGATTTTAATTTCCTCTGTTATGTTTCAGTTATTAATTATTGAAATGTCATCTCCTACCTGATTATCAGAAATAATCTGTTACTATGAAATTGCTATTCATGATCTGAATATGTTCATGTAAAGTGACTTTTTCCATTTTAAGCATTGTCTGTCCGTTATATGATGGGATTCCCCAGCATGAGTGAGCTGAAGGCATGGCACTACAGATATTGTTTCAAATTACATTCTTAGTAAATTATTTTTTAAACTAATCACTTGGGTAGAAAGCTATCCAACAGTTAGCTAGAACATTTGTGATCAGAAACAATAGAAATGCATTGCAGGTTTAATATATCAAATTATATCTGTAGGTAGTTTTCATTGTGCTTGTAGATTTGTAATGTGAAAACACATCAACGATTTCAATACCTTATATTGCTAGAGCAGTTTCACCACCAAAATAAATAAATAAATAAATTTATACCTATAAATATTAAAAAAAAAAATATATATATATATATTTAAAATTCTTTATATTCTCAAGCTTCATACAACATTTAATAAATCTTAATGGTGATGAGTAAGAAACACAAAGACATCTACTTAATATACTGAAAGACTGACTGCGCTAAACCTTGGACTCCATAAGGACTTGAAGATGAATGCTTGGTAGTTTTGCCATATACCAGTATACATACAGCAGACAAATGTTTAAATCATGACTTCTTCTGAGTAGTTTCTTAAATTACCAAAATGACATTTTACTTGGATATTTTTCAGTGTACCTCTAGACCAAAACTTACAGATTTTTGTGTTTCCTAGAATATTGTCTATGTTTTGTAAATGATTTTTCCAGTGCAGTTCAAAACAAAATTGCTTGCAATCTAAGGAGAAAAATTTTAAAAAATATATAAAAAATGCTTATGCCTTATAGATAGAAGATTTTTAAAAATTTATTTACTGAGTTTCAAGGCTTTTAAAGAACATGTTTAATGGGACATTAAATAGAAACTTACAGTATGACATATGGCTATTTCCTATTTCATTCAATATTTCAAATATAATTACTCTTCTGTAGACAGATCCCCCCCTCACCCTTCTAACAGGAGACCTACAAAAATAAGAGGAACAGTCACATCCGATAAAGCTGCTGATGTCACAAGGATTGACTGCTTCCCAGTTAATCCCTTCTTGTTCTTCCTGGAAGGAAATTTTCTTTAAATTTCTATGTGATATGCAGCTGTTGATTTACCTTTAAAAGCCTAAAAGAAGTACTCTGTACTATCTATACAGATTTCCGCTGCATATTCTCTTCTTATTTTGCTTTGAACTCCCTATGTCCCCAATGGGATTTTCTTGCATAATAGAACAAGTAAAGCATGTCTAACTAGAAAGAAATATGAGATGTGAGATCTCCTCTATGTTGTAGGTTGCACTGATTTATTTTTTTTTTTTATCATGCTGAAATGCATGCCTGAGCGATGCCTTATGTAAAACAGATTTGACAACTTTTTGAACCTCAGTGACATTACAGAATTCACAATTTTTATCTTTTTAAAAAGAAAGAAGGAAGTATTTTTTACTGATTTTGTAATTCAGGCAATGCCAAAGGTCCAATAAAAACACAATGTTAACCACCAGAACTGGCAGTTCTTAAGTTTATAAAGGTTGACTTCTTCATGGTTTAAAGTGTAATAATTCTTTTAACTGAACCCTTGAAAAAAATTTTGGGGAAAAGACTTAGTGGAAGTAATCTTTTTTCTTTTCTTCCCCCCCTCTCCATTTTTTTTTTTTTTTAAAGAGGATTTCCTCTGCTCCAACAGATTGATTAGTCTATTTCAACAGAATGAAAATTCATGTGAATTCTGTAAACTACTTAGACTTTCCTTTGAAGACAGTGTGTTAGTGAAACAGAAGTATTTTAAGGATAGTTTCTGAAGGAAGAAAACTGCTTCAAAAACACCACAACTAAAAGAAAAGAGGGTGAAATTTGATAAAGAAGAAAACCAGGTCAAATAAGGAAGTGTAAGTAGATAACAGAACTCAAGAATCTTAAAATGTTTAGTCATCGGAAAAAATCCAAATTAGATTTAAGAAATATATGTGTTGGGAAAAAAGTGGCACTGAATTTAAATTAAATTTTCAGTTGTGAAATCCTTGTAATGACATTTCTATTGAACATTCTATTGAAATTTCCCAATATCTTGATCAATATTTTAGGGAATAGAGAGAGTATATCTCACATAAAAGCCACATCAATGAGTGTGCTAAAAAAGGAGCTGATTAGTTACTAGTAAAGCTAGCAACAATTGCTGTCTCTACAGGAGTTGCTTAAAAATTGATTTTTGATGCAATGATATTTAGTAAAAGCAGATGAAATTCTGGATTTAAAACTTAAAAATGACACAAAGGTGCTCTAGCAACAAATAGTAAAGAAGACTGGGTGCTATCCTTTGCACCCAATTGGTTGCTAAGTTGTTGCAGTGTAACAGTGCACCTCTTAAATGTTGATAAGTGCAAGACTCATCTAGGAACAGTAAAAAAAGAAGGTGAACTGTTTCAGTGAACATTGTGCCTTCTCCTTTGTCATTGTGTTCTCAAAGTGCACGGGATTCAAAAATTTCTGAAATAAGCCTTAAGACACAAAGTTTAATGAGCGCTTAACTTAGTATCTTGTATCAAAAGCTGTAATATAACTAGTGCAATGATTATGTTTTCTGGGCCAGTGAGGGAAGATGTCAGCATTTGGCATCAACTTTGTTAATACTGTAGCATAAGAACCTGGATCCAGTTTCCTAGACATAAGGTAGAGAAATCCAATTGTAAAATACTCATAACTGAATACTTCAAAAATTCAATACTGTGAATTAATTAAAGCAAGATATGAAATTAACATTCCTTGTGGCCTTCAATCCCAAATTTGTTAAATAAGATATTTTGCCAAACTAAAATTCTTCAAATCACATAACTAACTTAATTTCTTCCATCCTTCCATCCTCTAATTTCTGTTTCTACTTGAATAGAAGTGATGACAGAATCAACCATAGATCCTTTAGGTGGTAATGCCACTGCTGCAAGGTATGTGCATACAGGTTTTCTTTGAGAACCCTTTCATAATCTATCTGCGAAATCATTATTTCCTCACTTCATGTGGAAATATTTTTTTGCTTTTTTTTTTCATCATTATATTTTGTAAGTTTGTTATTGAGATAAGAATTTCCTGCAATGAGCCTGTCAACTTCCTCTTCTGGGCAGTCAACAGCTGTGAAATCTCTTAAAATATTCAAGATAACATAGTATTATGCTGTATGCATTATATTGTCTTGAGACTGAAATATTTTTTTACTTCTATTGTAGTTTTCCTATAAGTAACATCATTGTTACTGTTGTGCATGTATTCCATGTTCCTAAGGGCTATCTTTTCTCTAGGTAGGTCCACCCCTAAGAGTTTTGACTCCATATTAAACAATGTCATGCAAGAACCAGAAGATAAGGTTTGCAGATAATGCTTTAATTGCTCTGGAAAGCAATGATTGACTGTAAAAAAAGCAGCAAGTTAGTTCAGAAGTTGAAAAGGTTCTTTTACTGATTTGTGGGCCTAAAGCTACAGTAAGTTTGACCCTCATAGAACAGAGCATGGCACAAAAACCGTCTGTTTATTTCTAAGTACAGTGATTTTTTATTGTTGTTGTTGTTGGTTTGTTTTGTTGGTTGGTTGTTTTTCTTTTTTTTTTATTTGGTTGGGTTTTTTTGTGGGTTTGTTTGTGGTTTCTTTTTGTCATTTTTGTTTTTGTTTTGTTTTCTGGTTTTTGGTTTTTTTTTTTTGGTTGGTTGGTTTTTTTGTTTGCTTTTTTAAAATAATTTGATGCTATTGTATAAATAGGAAATCCATGCAGGATTAAGGAAAGTAATTTTGAATATTAACCTGTAATATAATCTTAATGTAGAATGAGGATGTGCAACAGTAAAAGTATCAAAGGCGTTTAACTGAAGAAACATTAGCTCTTTTATGATAAATAACCATCAAATTTGGAACTCTCTATAGACAGAACATCTCTCAGCAGTAGGTCAGTACACCTCATCAGATTGAAGAAGTCAACATAAAGGAAGGGTAATGATTGTGAGAAATTTAAAATTTCATTTCAAGTATGTTTATATCTTGTAGATAAAGCCTACAAGACCACTGTATTGTCTTATTTTCTTTCTGATTTTGTATCTTTACACTTAAAGGTGTAGAAATATTTGTCTGCTACTTGAGATAGTCACAAAATAGGGTTATTTTTCTTCAAAGCCTTGTATTAGGAAAAAAAAACAGTAAAACTTCAGGAGAAGCAATTCTCCCCTGAAAGATAGTGATCATGACAAATAACAAGAACTACAAATAATGGCCAAAGCATGTGAATCTGACTTGTACAAAGGATTTTCAATTGGTTTATTTGTTATTGCTCATATATATTAGTTTTATAACACTTACTACTGTCACCACTAACAATACAGGATAGGTCTCTGGGAGGCTGGGATCTTTTGGAAAATGCTTCTGGAAAATGACTATTCACATAGTTTGAAAGTAGGTAAAAATGACTTTTCTGTTTATCTGGCTGATAAATTCGAGATAGACCCTAAACACTGTTTGGATGGAAAAATACACAGTGTGTTCTCCATTATCTTCTCTTTCTTACTGAAAGTTTCAAATTATAATGCCTGAAGAAATAATCCAATTCAAAAGTAATCTAAACTATCTCTTTTCTGATTATTTCCACAAAGTCATTTTATTATTATGGCTTTTCCAACTCATAGGCCCCCTCAAGGGTAAATTTTAGCTGTGGTAAAGTCAGACTCAGAAAGTTTATACATCACTTTGGAATGCTCATTAGTAACTCATTTGTGGACAAATATTCTACATAACACATAATACCAAGTGATGGCTTTCTCTCTCACCTTCCTAGAGTTTTCCTTTTCAGAAATAGCATCCTCTTTCACTTAATTCTTGCTGTTTTCTTGTCTGAAATACCCAGCTCAAGTTTTATGAACAGAGCTAAGTCTGCATTCCAGAATTTATTCATTGTAAATTAACCTAGGTCTCAGTCACTGAATGAAGATTATGCTGTCCTACCTCAGCTGAAAACTAGACTGTATTCTCAGGAAATAACTTGTTCATTTCTACAGAAAAGCTGAAATATGCCTCTATATCAAAATATTAAAGCACATGCCTGAAATAAATACAGATGATGAAGTCTATATTTAAATTTGAGTCCTACAGTTGTCAGTTATCACCTTTTCACCAGTCTTAATCACTACCTTTTTTTAGCAGTTTATCATCATGCTTTCATGAAACTCCTCGCAGTACATTTTGTCATTTGTTCCCCCAGGTTTTATATACTTGCTTAACACTCTGCACTCTTTCAAAGCCCTTATTCAGTTTGCATTTCATGCAGCGGCTTAGGAGGCAGGTAGTTCTTGACTTGCTACCTTCTGCCACCATTTGTCAGTATTACAGAAAAATAGAATCACAGTATTGAAATAATAGAATGGTTTGGGATGGAAGGACCATAGAGAGAATTGTGTTTCAACACCGTTGCCATCAGCAGGGTGATCTTTCATTAGACCTGTTGATAAGAGCTCCATTCAACCTGGTATTGAACACTTCCAGAAATGGGACATCCACAACTTTGCTAGGCATCCTGTGCCAGACTCTCACTAGCCTCATAGTAAAGATTTTTTTCTGAATAACCAGTTTCAACCTACACCTTGTTCTATAACTACATGCTCTTGTAAAGAGCCCCTTTCCAGCTGTCTTGAAAGAGAACAGCCTGTTTCTCCTAGGAGAGTTGCTTCAGCCCTTGGATCATCTTTGTGGACCTCCCTTGGACTTATTCTAGTAGGTTCCCATCCTTTTTATGTTGCAGGCCCCAGAGCTGGGCTCAAAAATCTTTAAGGTGTTTTCTTCTTCTTCCTCTTTTTTTTTTTTTTTTTTTTTTTTTAATATTTGCTTTTTCATTTAAAAATTAGAGAATATGCATGTAGTTTCCAAAAAAGTATTATTCAAATTATTCACTTTGTTTTTATATATGTACACCTACCAACACTCCTATAAATAATATTTGGGGGTGTAAATCTATAATTTGTTTAAGTTTTTGTTTCCTAGAAGATGCATTTTCATTTCTGCTTGGTTATTCATAAACCAGAATGTCCAATTTGAAGTAGGGGAAAAATAATCTTGCACTTTTGTATAAGTATTATAAACCCAGGACATACACATTATCTATAAAGAATATTTAACAGGAAAATGGGTGACTTTCCCTCCAGCTATTATTATGAGCTTGCAAAGCTTTTTCAAAATCTGCACTATCCCTGAACTAGTTAATTGTTTTCTTTTTTATAATGCAGCAAGTAGTTTAACATAATATTTTTTGTTACTCTGGGATAAAAGTCTCTGTTGTAACAATCTTTTGTCTTCTGTGGGAGTATCTTCTTTTTTTCATTCATATCATCAAAGCCCATGTTAATAAAACTAATTGAAAAATCAGCAATTGATTGCAACTCAGCTGAATGCTATCATAGAAATATTTTAAAGCACTTTAATTAACCCCTTGAACATCAGGGAGATATGCAAATTAGTTTGCTTATTTCTCTGAGCTCTTTCTGAAGCTATTTAATTAATTTGTGTTTGTAAATTCTCTGCTTTAATAGTAGCCTTATAGTTTATAAACAAGGCAAACTAGCTCTGAATGCAGGACTAAAACTACGTGGGTATTTTATCTCTTTAATGATTGAATTTAATCTTCAAATTTGGCTCTAAAAGATCAACTTATGATAATTTTTTTATGTAACTTCTTTTTGGCATAATACTTAATAATATTTATGAAGAGAAACTTCTGAAGGAATTCCATTGTTTTAAAATTATATCCTAGAAAAGCAAGATGACATCTGCTGTATTCTCATAGATACTTCCTTCGGTTGGGTTGAAATTTGAGTCCATGCATACTGTGGTCATCAGAAAATCTGGATGAAACATGGTGTAAAATAAGGTAGCAGTTTGTTCCCCAGATATTGAACACTTTCCAATTTAGACATTACAAATAAACAAGAGACAGAGAGTTGGCTGAATACCAAATAAGTGCTTTCATAAATAAATCACTTTACAAATTTTGCTGGTATCCACTGAATAATTTATGTGACGAACAGGAGATGGTCAGCTACAACATGCTTGAATACAAAGAACAACCCTGTTAACTGAATTTTTAAAGTGAACAATTAGCAATATTCACTGACTTTTATATTCTCTTATATTCAAAAATTTTTACTGAATTAGGTTTCTGAAATAGCAGTCAGAGGTCTTTACAGAGCTGGTAGAGAGACATGTCATCATTTGAGGCCAACTTACATTTTCCTTTTGTACTCTTTCCTTAATGGCATGTACTACTTTTGTTCCTGTTCAGCTCTGTTGTTAAATCCGAAAAAGGGCTTCTCTGTTTGGTGTACTAGAATCATCATGTGACCTGTTGTTGGCCCAGCAATTCTTCTACTTCCTCATCACAGGCAAAATTTCAGGTTCATAATACTCTGAATTGATATACAGCTATGTATTCATATAAAAAAGTTAGCTGGTATGTGAAAATAATATAATGTTTTCCTTACATCCATGGAATTAAAAAAAAAAAACAAAACACCAAAACAACAGAAACAACAAAACACCATAAAACTTCCTAGTACTGAATTCTACAGGTAAGAACTATACCTGATTATTACAGTAGAATTATAAGAGTGATTTCAATGAACTTGAACTGAAAACTCTGAATTTGTTTTTGCAAGTATCTGGATGTATAGGATGTATTTTCCCTACTCTAAAACTTAAATGACAAAATCTTTAGGTTAAGCAAACCAGATAAATTTAGAAATATTTTAAATTTATTTAATTTGAAAATTATATAAAAAAGATAGATTTAGGACCTGCCAGTGTGTCTAGTGACTGCTAAAATGTACTGGCATATCTTCAGCTGGAACTGTGTCATAAGTGTATTGTGCCAGTTTAAGTCTGTTATTTAGGTCAAATGTAATGATTGAATTACTATGGATCTGATGATACAGAAATTGTGTCTTCTTATTTTATTTACTGAGTTGTCATTAAAATACCTGGATGATTTCCAAAATGTGTCTATATAAGATAGCTGTACAGGGCTTTATGGAACAGCTATTGCACTCTTCTGAAACTGAACTCTAGCAGCTTGTTTCTGTTCAAAGCTTTTTTAGTAAAAAATTGACTACACATTGGCATAACTGATAAAAAGGATGCAGCCCTAACAAATCCAACCATGGCCACATGAAGATTTGCGCAAATACTTACCTTCAGCTGTTGTCAGCTGCTTCTCAATGAAGGCGCATCAAGAACACATGCAGGAATGCAAAGGATACAGATTAGAGGCCTTCTTTTTACCATGTGATTGTATTGGGATAGTTCCATATTAAGGAGGTGATCCTGGAACATATGGCTGATGAGAAAGGACTTATTGAATGTCATGTGATAAAAATAAATATATATATTTCTTTTAATTAAGATTATTTAAAATATCATTCAATAGTAGCTATTTTCACTATAACAACTACATCTTAACTTTGTAGATGTAGATGTAGATTCATAGCATCACTATGAATAATATGCTGTGTTTAGGATAGGCAACAGATACAAAAACTGGAGTGAACATTCCATTCAATCAGACTTTCAAAAGAACTATACTGGTTTTATAGCCAGTAACACTGATTACGCTGTAATGTTTCTACTAAAAAAATATCCTATCTTGATTTAAGAACTGTAAGGGGAAAGAAAATAACATGATATTTGGTACATTTTATAAGGACTGGGATTCAGATTTTTCCTATATTTTTTAGATGTGTAAGGCAGCAGTAACAAGCTGTGCCAACACTAATCTAGAGCTTCCTTCTTTTTAGTATTTTGTTTTCAGTTATAATAAATGCAAAGAAACATGAGACGAAGAAGTATAAACAATAATGCAAGAAAGGTTGCTACATGAACTCAGAAACTGCATGGTGGGTTTGTTAAGATGCTTGTCTTCAGGGTATTCTCAAAAAGTGTTATAAATCTCTTTTATCTCTACTGTACATTTTCTAACATTAGTTTTCTTTTTAGCATAGGTTCTGTGAAGTATATCTAAGGGCAGAAATCTTCTGTTTGAAAACTTAATGAGACTCAAGCTGTAGTATCTGTAAATATTTTAATTTTTACTAGTCAGACTTTTGAAATACTGTGACTCTTTGATTGGTTCTGGTCTTACTATCCAACACTCCACTCATGAACGGTTCTCTTCAGAGAAATAATCTCATTAACATCCCCAAGACTTAATCAAGACATTAATCTTAAAAAGCATGCACCTCTGACAGGTGCATTTTCATCCAGCTTCAACTTTCATCATTGAAGGATGTTTGTTAACACTTCTATTCTGAAATCTTCAGTTGAATTAACATTATTACTAGAGACTCTTGTGTTCATGCTCACACAGCTTTTGTTGTGTAAAGTAAGCAAGGTGACTCTGTTGCCGAAGTTCATTTCCTAGGCTGTGAGTCATTCTTGTCACTCTTCTTTGGATTCTTTAACAATTCTTCTACCCTCTTCTTGAGCTGAATCTGCTTCTGGAATATTTTTCCACTTCTAGTGTTGGTCAGTGTATTGATCAGTACAGAATTCCATTTTTTTGACTTGATCAGGTTCAACAGAACAGTTTAATTGGACCCTTACGTAAGCTACATCATGTTGCATTAGACGAATGGCCTAAAATTAAGGAAGGCATGCTTAGATTAAATATTAGGAAGAAGTTCTTTTCTGTCAGGGTGGTGAGGCATTCGAGGCCCAGAGAAGCTGTGGATTCCCCATCTCTGGAGATGTTCAAGACCCGGCTGGATGGGGCTCTGACTAACCTGATCTATTGAAAGGTGTCCTGGGCAGCAGTTTGAAACTGGATGATTTTTAAGTCCATTCCACCCAAACCATTTCATGATCCTGTGATTCTATAACTTGTTTACTAAATGATGTGGGTTGTTCTCTTTGCTACAAACAAGTCCCTGTAACACTCTTTTGTAACACACTTGTTCTTTAAAAATTCCCAGTTTTTAAGACATCTTTAGCTCTATTGATTACCTAGTTTTCGGTCAAATTTTTATCATTATTATTCCTGAATCTTCATGTTAAGTAGTGAAGTCAGAAATTCCTAGCTGAAGTTTACATTTTTTGCATCTATTATCTTTATGTGCCAAGTCAAGTTAAACTAAACATGAATGAGTCAAGACTTGACAATTTCAACTGAGGAAATGCCCTTACAAAAGCGTCCTCAAGAATACAAAGAAAACTAAATCATGCTAAATGATTAACTTTGCTGGCAGGTTTCCAAAAGTAAAAGAGTATAGACAATCACTATTCATGTTTCTAGTGAGATTTCAAAAGGAATGCCTTAGTACTATTGATTTTTTTAAACAAATTTCAACCCATTAGAGGGATAGAAATGGAAAAATACTTTTAAATGAATGTGTAAATAATTCCAAATTTGATAAAGTGTTTAAAGAAAAGTGCAAGTAAATTATACACATTTTTTTGGTTGAAAAGCTGTGTATTTCTAGGAATAGAAAATGGAGATTGCACTAACAACACAGGAAGTAGTGTTTTGAAAAGCAGATACTCAAAAGAGGTCTAGTGTTTTGGTTTGAAAACCAATTCAATATAACTTGGAAGAGCAATATGGTTGCTGAGGCTGCCATTGAATAGAGGAGCACTTAAACAGCAAAACATCATGTATAAGTAGGGAATATAAAATTGCCACAGAGAAAAAGTTTAATACAGGCTGAAAATGGTATGCTGGACTGCATCCTCTACAATGCCAGATCATGCAAGCCTCCTACCCCAAATCTCATTACTACTCCCCTGCCTTTTCCTGATTTGTCTATACTTGACTCTATATGTCTGTAGCAGATTTAAACAATACATACAGCTTAACATGCTCCTAGTTTTACAAGTGCTGATCATGTAGAAAGAATTGAGAATGGAGGACCAAGTAATCCCTGTAACCCAGCAGGAATGTTAAGTCTCATATTGACCATATCAAGAAATTTAATCTCTTTTGTTATCTGAGGGAATATTGCATGATCTGATCATGATCTCTGAGTACCTAACCAGTAAGATTTCTGATGACAGCTTTTAATCCTGTAGTCAGAGGCATCATAAGATAAAACAAAGTGGGGAAAAAAATTCTGTTGTAAATAAGAGACTCTTCTGATGGTTATAACTATTAGGAACAGCTATTTAGGGATATTTAGGAGTCTTTTGCTCTCTCCCAAATTGAAAGGCTTATTAAACACTTGCAATCTCATGGAGCTATTAGTATTATTAAATATACAAATGAAGGAACAGCTTTCTAAAGCTTAATGAAATTAGAGGTCTCTAATGGGTTTTTAATTTAAGATCCATTTTTTCACTTCATTTCACAATATGCTCCTCATTATCAGTCCAACAGTGAAGCTAGGAAGATATTGATCCCATAAACTCTTCAGAATACTTTTTATCTTATATCTAGTAATAACAAAAATTGATATTCAAATCTTTCTTTAGAAAGTTGTATTTTAGGTACCTATCTCTGTCCTTCAGTGCTTTATTTCCTGTTCTTGTAATTTTCATCCTTCTCCTTAACTAAAAAAGTCTATTGGGGTGCTACCTTCAGCCAGGAGGATGCTGGAGAAAACTGAAGGGAATGGGAGTAGTGCTGATCCTCCACTGGAAAGCCGTCTGCTTCTTTGTCTCTCCTCAAGAGAATTGTGCCTATTCCCCCTGGCAATGAAAGTTGCACTAAGGTATAACTTAATTTTCTTATTTTTCAAGTCCTAACCGTTTGACAACTGATACAGTTTTAATAAGCTAAATCCTGTATAATTTCAAAGTTTCTCCTCATAATTTCTCAATAATCTTTCTTTCTAAAGGGATATAACAAGTGAACATTTTGGAACAAACTGAACAAATAAGTGAGATATAAAAGCTGCAAAAGTTACATTTTAGTTAACCAGAGCATTCCTTAGCTTTGCATGTTAGCTTTTTAATGTGGTTTAGTTTTTATGCTCTACAAAATAAGATCTTAAGGAATAATGGGTAACAACATTTAAGTCACCATAAAAGAAAATTACAAAATGACTTCATAAAAATGCCAACAAATGCAAGCTAAGAGCATTTTCAATTTATCTGCCAAGTTTCTAAGCAATCATCCAAAATAGCTTTGTGATTTTGCTTCCAAAGCTATTATCTGAACCTGAATAAGTATCTGTCAATAACTATCAGCTATTATGCTGACCTTTCTCTGTCTGAGGCAAAATCAGAACAGGTCTTTTGAAAGCTATGTCTGGCTTTCAGTATAGCAGATCCTGTTTATTCTTTACTCAGCTCCAAGGTCAGTATTCTGGTCACTGCCTTCATGCCAGTCCTGAAACACTTTAATACTGATATGCTCAATTGCTAATTGCTGTCAAGTTCCAGCTTAGAAGAAAATTATCTGTGAAAATATGCATGACAATAAAGGCAAACATATACTTTTTCAAAAAGAATTCCTTATTTTATGTTGAAAAATTTTTATCTTATCTATTTTTTATAAGTCCATAACTGCATAGGTTTTATAAGCAGGTACAAAATGAGTCATATTAGGTTATGTCACTCATACTCCCTTATCATGTTTTATTATGCAATGCAGAAAGGTTCACAAAACTTGTTCAGATTTCATGAACTGGGAAATAAGATTGCTGCTGTTTGAGCAGACTGAATTTCTCAGGAGAAAAAACTGTTCATTTCAAAGAAGTAAGTACTATTTTGATTACAAAATAAGCACCAATTAATTATAATGATATTTCATTAAGCTTCACTCAGGTTTGCACTCTCATGTCTTTAAGGGTTGAACTTTATGAAAGACTTAAAATCACATTTCTGAAGCAAGTTACTTCTTATTTAACTGTATAAGGTGTAGTTGAAATGCAAAAAACTCCAAACAAAACCCCCAAAAACCCACAAACAAAACAACTGCCTAATTGCATATAAAAATCTGAAACTGATTTTCAATTAAGATGTAAATAGCAATCCTGAAGTTACTGTTCCTTATACACTTAGGTTTTTTGATTAACCTATTGACAGGCTGTAGGGAGATACACAAGGAAGAGATAGGCCTCACAACAGTGGCATTTTCATACTGTGGAGACTATGACACCACAGAATCAAGTTTTGTGTTCTCTTTATTTCAATGTGTTCAGTCCTTATTTTCTCATGACCTTGCATCTGTGTCCATTGTGCTACATTCAGCCACAAGACAGATCCTCAAAGCTTTTGGTCAGTTTGTGCTACCAGTAACATGTGCAACAGCACACGAGGTTTTCAACCATCTTCAGCCTTTATGTAAAAATTTCAGTTCTTAGATCTCTTTTCTCCATCTGATTGGAAGTAAGAGTATTCCCCATAATTTTCTTGCACTGTCTTCTGAGCTTTGTGCCTTAACAAAATTATTTACCAAGAGGTGACTTGCTCGAGGTTATGCATTAAAAGTCCAAGCAAATATTTGTGAAGAGGGCAAGATTTTAGAACTCATCTTGTTGAGGTTTGGGTACTGGCGTGAAGGACGTAATGCTAAATACTCTTAATCTGTAATCACAGAAATTAATTAATCATAGCACTTGTGCACTTTTGTGTGATAATACTTTAAGGGTTTGTGAAATAGATTGCATTTTGGAAGTGTAAGGAAACATATAATGCTGTTGCAGCACAAGTGAACTATTGACACTGTTCAGTGTTTCAGATTCATCTTATCTGTAAATTTCAAATCATGTTGGTTTTGCTTGGTCAGCGGAAACTATATAAGCAGAATATTTTTGCCTTGCCTTACATTATCTTGCTCCTTTTCTTCTCCTTCCCTTTCCTCTGACAGGTGAGAGAATGTTGAGGCAAATTACACACAGGCATTCAAGCACTTATTTGTAGTGTAAACCTGGAGTAAAAAAGGTTTTCATGTGGTGTGTGATAGTTGTGTATGCGCATGTATGTGTGGGTATGAATTTTAAATAAAGTTATACTTAGAGTGAATAAAAACTGTACCACGTTGCTTTCTGAAAGTAGAAGAGAAAACTGCATGATCATGGATGCTTACTTTATTTTGGTGAAGATACAAAACATTGAAAGATAATATAAATAATTCCTTTTTTATTTCATTTTAATCCATGTGCTTGGAATTTATACAGATGTCAACCTCTATTTGGAGATGTGAGACCAAACTATTGCTTCAAGCTTTTAACAACAGATGCTATTTTAACATTTATTTTGATTGTCAAAAAAAGATTTTGTCTCCATACAGTTAGTGATAGTGGAAAGACTTTAAGGATGTAATAAATTTTAATATATCACTTACAAATTGGCATTGATGTCAAAAACTTTGGGAATGTGAGCACATCATCCTATTCAAGAACTTGTCTGATGACATGAATGATTTAGATTTTTTATAGACAAAATCTCTGTTATACCAGTAGTCTTAATATTTCTTCTTGAGATATTTTTCTTCTCCTGAATGTTATCCAAGGGAGATCCTAGTGCCAAAACCTGATTAAGTGAATAATAATTTGAAAAATTAATTTTTAAATTATCAAGAGATAAGTGTCTTGGACACAAGTAAAGAATGCAAGAAAAATAGCACATGGGCCTTATACTACTTTTTTTTTTTCTTTTTTTTTTCCCAAATCTTTCCCTCCTGTCATCAGAAGGCTATGTTTGACATTTGGTAAAAAACTAAGTTGAATTCTAACCTTTCCACAGTAAAAATGGTGCAACACTCTTAAAAGGCTAGATGCTTTTGTACCATGGTATTGGAAAAGTTTTTTGGTGGTCTGTGGTAAGATAGTTGAAAATATGTTTTGTATTGTTTTACTTTTACCAGAGAGATTGCATTTTAAAAAGGAAGAAATCATCCATTAAATGCTTTCCTTGTAATTTTCTCTTTGTAAGCAGTTTCTGTAATATTCACAGGGACGATTAGTACAATATATTAATACCATGAATGGAAGAGGAAGAGGTCTAGGAAACAATCCTGCATCAGACTGTGGTCTACAGTATAAAAAAAAAGTTTATAAATCTCTATGATAGCCATTTAATTATGATATATTTGTGAAATATGAGCTCTGAAGCACATAGCATGCATTTGGGAGATATAAAAATAAATATTAACAATGACCATTAGTAACAAAGGAGTGAATTAATAAAGTTATTTGAAGAATTTTATCAACTTTCTCTCCTGTCTGACGGTAAATTTGGGAAGAAGATACTAACAGAAGAGTCTACTTCCCGTGGAACATCTGTCATAGCAAATATTCGCAAGTAGTCATGCTCAAGGCCCATGCTGTTGAAAAGATTGATGAATAAGCAGTAAGCTGATTCTTCTGGTTTTAAAACAGAACAATTAGGCTATACTTTCTGACAGTAGGCAAAACGTCTATTATAAATACAGAAGCACCATTGTATATTATGGTAATAGGGTTCAGGTATTTACCTAACTAGATAGGGAGTGAAAGAAAACTACTTAGCGACAAATAAGTCTTAATGTGTCATAAAGGGTCAGAAAATAGTCAATAATGGAAGAGTGTAACCACAGTGGTAATTAACATACAATGGAAAAATGCTGATACTTATATACACTTTCACAGGTGGTGATACAATTATTACAAAGTTTTGTCAATAAAATCCCCACCAGTGCAACCCACCAAAGCACTGAAGACAAATTTATATATTTATATAATTTAGATAACGGCCTGAGAAATGATAAAGTCTAGCCAGACAATCCAAAAGTTCTTCAGCCATTTAAAATTACTCTTTTCAAAGAATTTCAATGTTTTATTCTATGTAATTCTATCTAAAGCACTGGATGACAGCATGTTAATAATTTCACAAGTGTACTACTAAAAGCTGTGCATGATTATGCCAGAAAAAGAGAAAGCCCATATGTTTACTTATTATGTTTGAATTGTTCACAGTGCACCCCTAGGTCTATACTTTTTAGATATAAAGGAATAACATTATGCATGAAACTCCATACATTAATTTGTGTATTTATGAATTCAAACTGAATAATTGCACAAACAACAGGCAAAATAAAGTCAACACTTGTCTTTCCCAGCTGGTGCTCATGCTGGACTTCCATACAATCCTTCTTTGGAAACCTATGGTTGTTTCATGCATGTGTACCTAACAAGATGCGTTGAAGGTGCAATAGTCCGTATGTAGACACTATGTCCAGTGATGTTGAAGGAAGGTGGGCCTGCTATGAAATAACATTAGCTGTCTTTATTGTAAGATTGACTATCTCTCCTGTAACCTAAGTCAGAATAATATACTTAGTTTTTGTGAGGTTAAAGATGAATCTTGCTCTCTAATCATATTACTGACTTTAAAATTTTACTCATTTATTCATTGCTATTCCTTCTACACATGCGTATCTCTGTAGCTATTGAATGCTGAGATAGGACAGCAGCCATCAGCTTTCATTTAAGACATACAGTAACTCACATTATTATTAATGTATTCAAACGATGGCCTAAGATTTTTGGTACCTTTCATGTTTCACAATGAGGTTCTTAGTGGAGAGGTTTTCATGTTATACTTTTATCTCTCTGCTATCAGAGCTCATTTTATTTTGGAGGTTTGAATCTGTGCTATGAAATTACAGATTATTTTGCTAGAAGAGGTAGACACAGGGATAATAGACCATTTTGGTACTCAAGAATGAGAGATGTGCAGTTGACAGAGAGAAGTGAAGTATTTGCATTAGTTCACTGCCTTTTCAAAATATGTTTCATTTTTCCAATATGGTATATTAAGATTTTTCAGAAGCATTTTACATATCTAGTTAAAATGTAAAAGAAGTTCTAAGTGGTCCTTTAGATTTCAACAGTTCACAAAAGGAACCACATGAAACAGATTTAATGAAAGTTTCCAATCAGTCATCGTGAGAAGAAACTTTCTACTTCATAGCTGATTATATCAATTTATAACTCAAAATTCAAAACAAGACAGTAAAAAATATTTCAGTATTTTTTCTTCTGACTTTGATTAATCTGATGAAAGATGAATGAATTAGCTAGATATACCTCATTTTGGGATGTTGAACATTCTGGCTTTTAAAAATTTGAAATAAATAATAATAGCAATTTTGCAGACATGAGTTAGACATAAAATTATAGAACTATAGAAGTGAACATTACATCCCTCATTGACTTTATATTGGCTGAATTTCACTCAAGGATATAAAATTCCTGTGGACAGAATTTATATGAAAAATAATTCCTAGCCTTTTGCAAGTGCAATAGATAGATGAATCAAACTCAAGTAATTTGCCTTCTTTATAGCAGCACATCTGTCAGTGAAACAAAGGATCTGTACCACATACTGTACTCAAGTAGTAACAATCTTCATATATTTTGCTAATGGTTTAGATACTGTCTTTCTATTAGATTCTTTCATGGTTACTAAGCCACACTATATATCTTTTTTGCATTCTCTTCTTGGATAAACGGTACAAGGAATTGATCTTTGGGAGGGCACAAATAATCAATAAACATTATCAAAAGACTCATGCTTGTACTTCTATAAATCAGGGAAATTGACAGAAAAACACAGAGCCAAGTGAAAAGCTCTCATTTTAGACAGTGGCATCCTACATCTTTGCTGTGTTTACTACACTTCTATGCAGTGAAATGCTTATTGTTTAAAAAATGGGAGTACTGCCTTATACTGAAATTTTTGGTATTCCTTTTGAACTCTAAATTTTGTCATACAGTGAAGAGCTTGATTTGAAATCTAGGAAGGTGCAGATTGTTTTCTCCTGTCTGAAATTCAATGGTTAAGTTAAGCATTAAGATTTAGGGGTAAGTCTATTGGCTTCATATGAAAGGGGGAAATTATTTTCATTAGTTGTTGAACTAGTTCTCCTTACCCCTTCAGTATTAAACAGTCTTTCATCAGAAAAAAAATAAACCTTAGTGAGTCTCATCTTATTGTTAATCTAATACTAATCTGTTTGCATTTGTTGCTATAGCAAACCAAGATGAACATGATGAAACAACCTGATTTCTCAATGTTTAAGACAAATGATCAAGACAATCATAATACCTTCAGTAGCAAATCTTTAGGCTCATATTGATCAGCTAGGTCAACATATAATGGGAGAGGCCTATGTAAAGAGAGGCAAATTTGCTCCTAGTCAAGGAAGCAAAAATTCAGATTGTGTACATTATCATCATTGAACATATCATCATTGAACAAAACTTGATGATCTGGGCACTTCTCCTGTGTAAAAACTTTTTGCAAGATGTTATAATTTTAAGGAGAAGAAATAACATATATGAAGAGAACTTTTATCTGACAAATTATAATAAAACTTATATAAACTCAAATAAACCTATGAAAACCTGAAGGAATGAACAGTTTTCCTGGCAGGTTTCAGTTTTTTGTTGCATACCATTATTTGCTTAATGACTGAAATATTTCCTAAAATTGTGGCATTTTTAAGAATGCAGTGTCTTCTACGTAGATATCTTAATATACAATGTATTTGTTTAGACTACTGCCTTTTCCTTAGTTGCAGCCTCCCTGCACTGTCTAATTACCTGCTTTCAGAGCAATTTTATGAATTTTGTATACCAGTTTCCTTTCCTCTCCCCATCAAAGTTTGCTGATACTGGGCACCAAGCTTGACAGTTAGAGCTGCACAAGCATAAGCATGCGATCACATGAGACTTGCTTACTGGAAAATTAGGCTATCAATGTTCAATGAAATTTACTTTTCTATTATGTACATTATTTTTTTTTATTATGCATTCTTATTATCCTTTTCTTACTATATGTTTCCACAACTGGGAAAAATACTACTGTGAGCATAAGCAATTAGTTTGAGCATGAGTAAAACATTCTTTTGGCAGCCTTCACAGTATCATCGAATGTCTCAAGTCGATTTGTTAATTTTACCACTGTTTCAGATAATGTGTTGCTTTAGCATTTACTCCCAGGAGCATACACATGTAAGAATGTGTATGCTTGTATGATTTTCACTGTTGCACATTTCTAAGAAGGGAAATATAAAATAAACAATTTGCCTGGTCAACGATTCTTGTTATTTAAAGAAATACAGTTCTGGAAAATGCCTTACATGCTTGTATGTTCATCTTGGCTTTTCCTTTTATGAAATAGCTTAACTCTGTGTGTGTGAATATTTCTTTATGCATTTAATTTGGTGGGATTATTATCAGTGCTTTTCTACAATTTCTATTTATCACCATATTTTTTATTTTAATGCAAAAAAAACCCAACCCAAACCATAATGAAAAAAAACAGCCCCCAAATACTACTGCTTTCTTTTATGGTAGTGCAAATTGCAAATATAAGTCAGCATGCACTCATTCATGGTGCATACATGCATTAAAAAAATATAGCATGGTGGAGATATCCATATATCCATATATCTATATATGTATATCTTTATCTGTCTCTATATGTGTATATATATGTATTGCTTATATTTTTCGACTATTTCTAGTCAATATTATTTACATTAGCAAAAACCCCTAACCATCTAACAACCAAAGCTCCATAGAAATAGTAAACATAAGTTAATAATAAGCATACATAGGAAGCCTCTGTGGGTCTTCTCAAGCCAGGATGTTACATTCATTGGGGCATGTACAGGGAAGCAGTAAAGCAACAGCTACCAATATTCTGCCCTTATTGAACTGGAAGCAGTGAAGGCTCTAATTACTGGCTAGTGGTATGTGAAGTGATAGGTTTCTTCCATTCTTGACCAGACTGACTGATTTATACCTCCATCACTTTAGATTGCTTGAAAGTTGACCTGAAGTGCTGAAGGTTAAAGTAGGAGTATGTCTGCAAAACAGATAAAAGTTATATGCTTTAAGATGCATCTCCTTCTCACAGTTTTTGCTCAGAATGAAGCAGCAGCTGGTGTTTTTGTGCAAACTGACATGTAGAGGAGATGAGCAAATGGGTGGCGTATAGACTAGCACTGGTTTGTATGATGTTTCTATCCCACAGCTTTAGGCTGAGAGGCAGGGTGCATCTCCACAGCAAGGAGAGGGTGTTCAGCTGGCTCAGTGGACCTCCCATCTGTCCACAGTGCAAGACCTGTGACCACTGTGGAGGTAGTTGTCGTCAATTTCTCTGCATGAGTGGAGGATTGACTACTTCCTCAACAGCAACCATGTCCAGTTTCCCAATTTGTGCCAACAGCCCAGCAGCCTGGGACAGGCAGGCATACTGTATGTTCTTACAGGTTATAGCAATACACCAGCCTGTTCTTTGAGGGCAGCAGCAGACAAAGTCATCAGGGGCTGGCAATGGAGTATACATTCAGCAGCTGGATGAACCTTGAAAGAGTTGACAGGGAATTCAGAACGACATGAGAACACCTGCAATAGGTGCTTATTGCAAAACACTCTTTGGAGGGTCATCTGTTCCTCCACTGGATTTAGGCAGTTCCTGAGGAGTACTGAGTCCTGATGCAGCACCAAAATTAAATGGGAAATTGCCCTTCTCCTCTTATTACTCTATTTAAATTTTTTGTAGATATTGACTTGCAAAGTTCTGTGGGCAAAAGAATATTCTGCTCATCAGTTTGATGATGGCCAGTATATAGCAGCCATAGTGTTCTTCACCAGGATTTTCTTTAAGGACTGCTTGGGCTATTAACTGAAGTGATTCCTTCGGATAACTTACATACTCTACATATATTCAGTGGTGCCTCAATAGCTGTAACAAAAAACTGTTTGTCATATATGCTACTTATAAGTACCAGCAATAAATGTTAGCTTCATAGAAGTACTTTAGCTTCCTGCTTTCTGCAAAATCCATATATAGTGCCTGTCAGTACCTAGTGGCCCACTTTCAAAAATGACATGGGACATTTTAGTAAATTTAGGTGAGATATTTACCTCAAACTGGCAATTTTTTCCTTTTTGTATTTTGTAAGAATAGAAACTTCCTACTATTTTTCTACTTTTGTTGAGCTTCATAAACGTTTGTGTAATACAGCTGCCTACTGTGAAATAGGGACACAATGTTATGACATCTTGACCTGATGCTACACCTAGTTATGTTCTTTGTGCCTAAGAAATGCTGTGTTCGTTTCGATGCTCTTCCTCTCATTTTTGTCTTGCACTTGTTTACTAATTATCAGAAATCTATTGGAAAAAATCATCTCCAGAGAAAAGGCAGTATGTGTTTTCCTTGTTAATGAGCCAGTTTCTCTCTGGCCTTCATGATGGAGTCTATGATAAAGACTTAAGTGCTAAAAGACTTCATACTCCTTATCTCCTATAAATCCCTGCTTTTTTTTTTTTTTTTTTTTTCCCCTGGGGTGCTCTCTAGCATTTTGTAGCCTTGCCAAAGTCAACACTTATTCATTGTAATGATGGACAACTTCTCAACTTCTTGATTTTGCCTTTGGATAGGCATATTTTCTTATCATTGAAAATATTAGCTGTGTGCTGAAGAGTCCTACACATTTAAAGAGTGAAGTAGCATGGTTGTTAATGACTGAAATGTACTTTAAACTACAAATGAAGTAAAGAAACCCCACAATACACATTTCACTATTTTACTGTGTTTTGGGGTTTGGGTTGTGTTTTTATTTGGGGGTTTTTGTTTTTACGTTTGTTTATTTGTTTGTTTGTTGGGGGGAGAGGAGGTGATTTTCTGTCTAGGATAATCTACATAATTATTTAACAACTTGAGGCTTAAAAGACGAGAAAAGTTAAGACCAAACACACTCTTCTTTACATGAGGCAATAATACCTCTTATGATCTTACAATTAAGGAACTATTTGACATTTTCAGCAATGTGTTCTCTCTGTCCCAGTAACAGATGTTACTAATTGTATAACTGTATAAAGCACATATTCTTAGACACATGAAATCTTTCTCCCCTGGCAAATTTTCATGTAGACCTACAATTGCTTACTTTTTTGCCTCTGTACTAATTATCAGAGAAATTTGCCTGCTATGAAAGTAATGACAATCCCTTCTGAAATTTCTACCCATGTTCACAGATTTGTATCAATATCCCCTGGATAATCAGTTCATTCTGTATCTCCTGAACTGCAATCAGATGAGTCTATATAAAGGGGAATCTTCTAAGCTATTCCTACCACATTCCTTTCCTTCAGGACTCAAAGTTTTTTTCCTTAACTCCTCTGCCTCTGTATAGCAATAACATATATCACAGGTGTCACCTTGGAGTTTGCTTTAATAAGAGTTCTCTAAATTTTAGTCACTGTAATTCCACTTAATATCATATGTGAACCAAACATATCTTCAACTGTTACATGTCATCACAACAATATATTTTTCTTCAGATTTATGTGATGGTTACATAACTTGTGGACAGTATTAACACATCTTTTTGTAACAAATGCAAAATCAGAAACTTGTCCTAAGGTTTTTAGATTAGGCTTTCCTGTTCTTATTTACCCAATAATGTTGTAATACAGCATAGTAACATCAAGAGGTTCAGCTGCTTAAGAGATTGTCAGGCAACACTTGGCAGACCACAATTTTTTCACATCTTCTTTTTCATTTTTTAAAGTAAAAATAGCAGTATGAAGATTACAGAGAAATATTAATCTTCTTTGCAAAAAAAGCATATTCTATTGAGATATCTGATGTCAAGTCTATCATTTATAGTAATTTTCTGTATGTGATAGAATTTATATTGGCAGACATCCTTAATTTTTACCTTTTCCTAACACCCAGGTTAGTGGATATAGACATTGCAAGCACTTCTTCTGTACAGCTCTTTAATGTTAAAAAGTCTAATCCAGTGCACTTGCATTAGTGACAATATATAAATGAAATCTAGTTGTACAATTTTTTGGTTAATAAATTGTGTGTGTGTTTGTGTGTGTCCCACAACTAGAAAATGTAACAAAATCAGTTGCAGTTGTGGAATTTAACTAGATATTAAAAAGGATGTATTCTTCCAAAATTATTAAGCAGAGTAGATACTGGGATTTGAAAAAGACAACCATGTAATCTAAGATAATTTATTCATATAAAGATCTGGGCTAACTGCAAAGGAACAATGAGGCCTGAGGATACATTTTTTTCTAACCACCCACTGTCTTTCTTCAGACATACTCAGTTCACAAAGTACAGTTAATTAAATGATATATTTTCATTTCTGGAAGTACAACTGAATATCCTATTCATTTTAATTGTCCCATGTCCAAAACTTGAAGGTAAAATAATAATTACATATTATGTAGTAATACAAATGCACTACAATTTTCTACTTTATTAAGTCTCTGGTCCATCTTTCATGGACAATAAGTCTGACAGAATGCAGCATTACTTGATAAACATTATTTTAAGTTGATTATGTTCTACTTTCTTATTCATGAGAGTCTATATATATATTATATCAATGATATTTTTCTCATATATAAGGAATCAAACATTTTATTTTCACAGAGAAAAATGAAAAATGGTCACAAACTGTGACCTGATGACTGGTAAATGAAAATGTTTCTTTCTTACCAGACACTAATGTGTCTATCTGCAAAGTGTTACTAAAGCACTCCCTGGGTCTATAAACATTACCAAGGGAAGGAAGTATGATACAAAAAGAAATAGAGAAGAAATTTTAGAATAGAGTAGAACCTGAGAGACTTATTGATGGTGGAGTGGATTTTGAAGAAGAAACTTCAGGAAAGTTGGGTTGAAGTATAAAAACGTAAAACTCTGTTTGAAGTCTGATGTTAAAAAGATGTAGGGGAATGATTTTCTCTCCATTTTCTATTGGACTTTTCTATACACTTGAGTCCAAAACCTACTTTAGTAGGGCACTTAAGCACATGCTTAAGTTTTAAACTTGTGATATTTAGACACTGTACTGAAGTGACAGTTTGAGCTTATATGAAAGAGAGGAAAAAAAAATTGTGTATTATAATATAAAAAACTTCATAAATGAAAGTGAAAAAAATGTAAGAAAGTTCATCAGGAGAAAAGGTTTTGGTAAATCAGGCTATGCTTCTTGTATTCACATGTCTGGTGTGAATAGTAAAATTAAGAGAAAAGAAACCTGATCAATGTGCTATATACCCCGTTTCTATAATTTTAATGCACTGAAGTCCAGTAAATTTTAAATCAGCATTGAAATCAGAAAAGAGGGAAAAAAACAAACAACAACAACAACAACAACAAACAAACAAACAAAAAAAAAACAAACAAAAAAACCCACACACAAAACCTGCAACAAAATATAACAATTATTGTTCAGTTAAGGAAAATAATGGCCTTAATTTTTATGGCCATTATGAAAACACCTTACCCTTCTTCTTCATTTTCAGTAGTAATCACACCTAATTAACAGTCAATGAGATTGAATTATTATTGTTCCAAGTATAACTCCTGGGGATCCAGGCTGATGTTTAAGATTATTGGTAGGACGTGAGCAATGGATGTTTTCCTGTCTATTATAAATCCTCAGCCTGTCTTTTCCCTCTCCTCTCTCACTCCACCCCACCCCACCTCCACTCCCTCCCCCCCCAGCTTGACATCTCACAAGAAGCTGCCTAATGTAGCATAGTATAAAATACTTTAGAGATGTGAACTTGGCTGGAAAGTGTATTTCAATTATATTCTTCTTGCTGACGTTTACAATTAAAAGCAATGAACATCCTCTGTGAATAATCAGTTTAATGGATTGGGATTTCAGGAAAGTATTAACACAGTGGCAAAGGAATATGTAAAATATAAATCTCAGTAAGTAAAATGATAACTTTTACTTCTAGATCTCTGATTGTTATGATGTATATTCACATAAAGTCTTATAGTAACAAGGAAGGATTTGTTTTTAAAAACATCTTTTATGCACACAGCTGTGAAATTCATTACATGTTGTTTATCTTGGTTTATTATAAATCCTCAGGAACATGACAGTGCTTCAGGATAAGGTAAACACTTGTACTTAATAGCCTAGAGACTGTTGTGTTGAAGTAGTTCAGAGTCTCTAGTAACCTAGTTGGGCGGGGAATACAGAGCTGAGGAGAGCAAAAAAGTGTGTGGTACCTCTGAGATGCCTGAAGGGACTCTTGCCTCACATTCCATAGTGAGGACAAAATTCAAGTTCAGTATCGATTTACCTTTCATATAAATAAAACCGTATCTCATTTTTTTCCCTGAAAAGTACAGCAGAACCTCTATGTGGAGAAGAAAAATACCCTACTTGACTCAGGATTTCATTTTGACTACAATCAATATTGGATATGTAAGGAGAAGTATTTGAAGCTAAATACTTCTTAGTCCCTCTCAGATTTGTGTATAAGTTCCTATGAAAAATAATTACAATCTTTGAAGTCTAGAAAATATAGTCCTCATTGCTGAATGTGTTTTATACTATCCCATGATAGTATAAATAGGTGGCAAAACAGATGGAATCCTGCATAAAGACACCATTCTGGGAGAGTTCAAATGGAAAAGAAAAAAATAAAATAAAAAAAATGGTTGCAAGTGTAAGGGAAAGATGTTGCTCCTGAGAAGCAGGAGGAGCCTTCAAAAGATTTTTTTGTTTGGTTGGTTGGTTTATTTTTAACAGGGAAACCTTAACACTTTAAGAACGTAAGACAAAACTTGAGGAAAGGAACCATTTTTGTGAAGACACCATGGAAAAAGAAGGGGCTTTTTAATGGGTTATTTTGTTCCCACTTCATATAATTTTTTGTTTTAATGAAATACATATGTAGAAATTGAAAACATCTTTTATGTTCTTTAGATATCTATATTGAAAGACATAGGGCACTTTCATGAAATGGCTCTGCCTTCTCTGCGGTCCCTTGACATGAACTTCACCCACACTGCATTTCATTAATAAAAGTGTAATATTTAATTTAGCTACTAAGTGAAAGCCACATCTGTTACAAAATGGCCAGTATCAAAAATAAATTTCCCAAAAGACAAAAAGCCTACAATTAAAAGCTCCAGCTTCCAGCTGCCTCTCAGTGACAGAATGGCTGAACGTGAAATAAGATCCCAGGGTAGGACAGTTTCCTAAAGCTTTCAAAACATTTATCAAATCTGAGTTTCACACATTGATTGTTCTTCTTCTTGACATTTAGTTAGTTAATGTAACATCATACATAACTTGAAATACTTCAACCAAATGAAAGTGTTTGATGGTTACAATTCTGAGCTTCTACAAATGTATCATTTAGGAGTTCTGATTCAATATACCATTCACTATCCATCTAGCATATTTTTTTCTGAAGACAATTGGAAATGGTCTGGCCAGATGAATGATGACTCTTGTCAAGCTTTGGCTTAGTCAGTACAATCACTGGAAAAAAATATAGAAATAATTTATTGTACAGAAGCAAAAGCCTTCTTTCCATCTTCCCAAGCCTGTGCTAACCAGGAAGATCAGTTTGGGTCTGCACAACATCCCTGTAAATTTTCTTTTGTTTCCTCTATAAATGGTGCAGTTTCAGCAAGCCAGGTGAATAGTGGGAAAGGAAAGCTCCACTTTAGCTTGCCTTATAGCCTGACATTTCACTTGTTGATGACAGATATGGGCTGGAATGTCCTTGGGTAAGGAAGAATACTGAATGCAAGACTTCTGCCTTGGACTCAGTTCTCTAGATGCTGTGTTTGTACTGCCCTGTTCTTCATTTCTGCTTTAAAATAAAGAAACTACATCAAAATTTAATAAATAAATAAATAATAATATAAGACTGATCCAAAGGATGGATCTTCAGTATCTGGAGAGAACTGGCAAAGAAATATTTAATTTTCTCTTGGAGCTGTGCTGGGGATGTAGTCTGATGTAGTCTGTAACTGGTGACCTCAGAAGCACAAAAATAGAAGAAGTGGATTTTTATGTGAAACAGTGATGTATTATATTTATTGAATGTTGCAATCAATGCTTGAACATACATTAAATGTTAGCACCTCCAATGTTATGTAAATGCATAGGCCATTTTGGGGGTGATTTGGATTTAAATGCAAGTACTTCAGTTTTGCCTAAGGCCAGATTTACATACTTCAGCTACTTAATGGATTTTACCGTAATGTTCTGTGAACAAACCTTTATTTGCTCTAAATTCATAAAGCTTTACTGATAACAACTCTTCATTTTAAGGCAACAGAAAATCTCAGAATTGGTTTTGATACTTGATTTTTGAGATCACGAATCAGTGTTTCTGAGGTACAAAGACTGCATAATTGAAACAAACACTGTATAATTCCTATAGGTCTGTGTCACAAAGTTTGCTGCTGATCACTGTGGGAGAAACCTGCTTATGGACCCAACAGAATTCCCAAGACTCTCAGAATCCAAAGAGCCGACCCGATG
>JAWWLT010000092.1:32953913-32967136 GCA_035040995.1 Premnoplex brunnescens
GGGCAGTAGATGATTTCTCAAAAAAGGGATATTTTTACAGGCTGGCTTTTAAGAGTATGTTCCCTTCTTCTGGAACAGAATTGGGTTATTGCTATTATGTTCTTATTCTTCAACTCCCTCAGATTACTCCTAATCTACTGCTACTTCTGCAACTCACTCAAGGTGGCAAAATCTTCATACCATCCATATGTATTATGCTCTATTCATAAAATCCACAGCTAACCTTTCAAAGTGTGTCTACTACCATCACTACTATTTTTCTTACCTTTTACAAGTCACCACATCTCAGGATTTTATATGAATTTAAGTCTACAGTCTAGCATTTCCTTAGGTCAGGTATGTGACTGTGTTGTTTAAAAAGAAGAAGGGAAGATAAGAAGCTGATGAACTCCTACACCTTATTAAATGGCCTTAGGGTTAGATAATTTGAAGGCTTTCTAGAGGTTTTCACATTGCTCAATGAATCACTGTCTTTACACCTCTGCAATGACCTCACTAAACAATTTCCACAGTACTAACAACATTGTTAAAAAGGAGACATTTGACTAAAAGGTAATGTAATTGCCAATTTCTTTAATATGCATTCTTAGTGAATTTTATCAGAAGACTGATTCACACAGAACATGCACAATTAGCTGTGCTTGTATTTAATAAACCACAATTGCCACATTAGCCTTGGTTTCATTACTTCTTGGAAATGCTTTTCTTTTAAATTGTATTATGCAGTAAGATAATACCCTAAGTATTATATACAGATAAAAAGTCACTTTTTAATTGCTCATGTTACCCAAACTATGATGCGTGTGTAAAAAGGTATTAGGTATACAATAGAAAATATGCTAAATTGGTTGTTAAAGAGACCACTTGTGCAGGGAACTGTACCTTGGCACCTCCGCATCTATCACACAATGCATGTGAACTCTCTATAGGTAGCCAAAATATGAAGGTTATTTGTCTAGATTTATTGACTATGGAGACTATTTGAAAGTCTGCTCCATTATTTCAATCGGCTCAAATTTTTGAGTTGATTGTTTTTTTGCAGACCGCGATAGAGTTTTGTCTATTTCAAGTAGCAGGTGATGGGAACTTAAGTGAAAATAATAATAAGCAGATACTAATGAGAATTGAAACAGAAATTACTGAATAATACTGAATTATTAAAATAAAAATCTTATTCTTTATTATGTTGCTCCTGTGGCAGGCTATTCGAAATTTTAATGTATGTTTCTTTATTTTTATAGGTTTTTATAGATGATATGTACAGACAATGCATCTTAGGTGTAGTATATGGCCGTTGGTATCAGTAAAATGTCAAAGGCTGTGTCAAAGAATCATAGAGTGTACGAATTTGAAAGAGACCTCTGGAGGTCATTTTGCCATCTAGGATCCATTGTTCAGGACCATGTCTAGATGACTTTGGAAGACCTCTGTGAATCTCCAAGACAGAGAATCCATCCCTGGTCAGCCTGTGCCAGTGCTTGCTCACAGTCACAGTAAAAAAAAAAATAATAAAAAAAAAATAAAAATTTCCTGATCTTCAGGAGGAAAATCCTGTGTTTTAGCTTATACCAATACCACTGCCTGTCACTGGGCATAGAAAAAAAGCCTCACAAGCTTTCACTCTAAATAAAAGATCAGAATCAGACCATGAGTGCATATACTAATAAGGACACACAGAAACAATATTTAGGTTTCTGTAGACATAAAAAGTTCTGATAACTGAGCTGAAATAGAATAAAGAAGCTTGTTTACAAGAAGAGGAAAAGAAAGAACTCTGAATTTGTCAGGTATGATGCACAGGTTGTCATTGCAGGCTGAGCGAACTATGAGCAAGAAATTACCTGTGAGAATATGCTTTTTAAACAAAAGATTGGGAAAGCGCATGTTTACTGAAAACAAGCCTTTAACCTGTAAATGTCCCCTTGAACTCTACTAAAAGACTGGTTATTTAGTATCATGGAAGAGAAAAATATAAAAAAACCTCCTTCCTGATCAAAAAATCCCCACACACCAAACAACTGAAAAGAGAAAAAGACTTGATTACAACCTAATTTAGGCCTTTTCATTCAATACTTACAAAAGTTCAGAATTTACCAAGTGAAAAATAATATGCTTCAGGACTTGTATTTTTGTGAATCAGCAGTGTTTTGATATACTTTGCAGTAGCTCTTGAACTGCATGTGATAAATAAAAGGCCATGAGAATCCAAGTTATTTACAAGTCATTAAACAGGAGCTATTTATATTTACTGCAAGTAATTATCATGTCCTTCCTTGTGGAATGACATCTACACCAGAAACTGTCTGCCAGACAAATTGTGCCTGAAGGGACTAAAAAATATGAAATATCTTCAAATAGTGTCCTTCTATAAAGCACAACAAAAAGGATGTTGTCATGCATGTGCATACCACATATACAATAATTCAAGCCAAAAGGAAAAAACCTATGATTGTGGCATGAGAAAAAAGCCTCAGAAGAAATGTTCTTATACCTTCTTCCATGGGAGGACCTTACTAAAAATAATTTACACTGGAAGGGAGTTGCGGATTCTCTATTTTTTTCTATATTGTATAAGGGCTTAAAGGATGCAATTGCCTGACTTGAAACAGTCAAGGCTGCATAAAATAAGCCAACACATCAGGAACCAGAGATAACCACAGCAGGAACCTGAGATAATCACAACAGGAAGGCAGGAGAGGTGAGGTTTGGTTAGCACACCTTGGTTCATGTATCTGGACAAAAATTCCCTCTGTGGCAAACTGTGGAAAAGTAAACAACTGTTTACAAACATATCACCCCAAGTTACGGAAACAGCATCTACATCCCTTGGATACATGGAACTTAGGCGGTGTAAAGGCAATACCTACCAAAACGACCAGGGTGAACACGTTCCAACGGGATATTACAGTATCCACTGAGTGTTTACTATCTACTGCTTAATCTCTGCCTCTGTCTCTCTCTCTCTCTCTCTCTCTCCCTGTCTGTGTCTCTCTCTCTCCCTCACCTCTTTCTTATTTCTTTCTATCTCTCTACCTTGCATTTAACTTAAGCTAAATAAAATCCATTCAGTTGTCTTTGGCATGTGGTCTTGTTTGCATCTCCTCAGTGTTTAGAATCTGGAACTCTCTGGAACTTGTGTTAAGATCATTGGAGATTATCTATGTGATGTTTTCAGGAATGATGTAAAAATCAAGAAAAGGCTGCAAAAAACTAATGGTTCTTTATGTCTTTGAATTTGTTCAGGAAAAGATATACTTCAAAGAGAAGATTAGAGGGGAAAGAAAGGAGCTGAAGGGATTTGGTGTTATTTCTTTGTTGAAGGTTCTTTGTCAGCTAGCTTCCTTGATGAATGACAGCTTTTGCTGGAATAATTGATAGGGAAGACTAATTTTTTTTCTCATTGTGCCAGATGACAAACACACAGAGGATGCATGAAGCCTTAACTCTAAATTTTGAAAGAAAACCTTGCCTGTTTGCTAAATTTCATGTGTACTGTTGTATATTTAGAGTTTTCAGAAACTTGTCTTAAAAAGCACTCATCAAATAGTATGTGTGTTTGACTTGTGGTATATCTGAATAGTATCTCATTATTATCTATTTATTTTACACAATCCAGTGGGAAACCAGAATCACTTTCACAACTGTGGAAGCAGAATACAGATGAAATAAAACCACAGCCAAAGGAGATTTGTTTTTAAATTCTAGAGAACACTCTTAGAAAACTTTATCAATATTAATTGATAAGAGTCATGAACCTGATACAGCTTATAGTATTTTGAAAATCATGTTTCGTTATATTTAAAGATATGTTTCAGAATCATTATTTAATAGAATTTACAAATTCTCTTTTGACAGAGACAACACATTATTCAGAATGACAGACCTTTCCAATATTGTAATTTGCATATATATGTGACATTGTCGTGGTTTAAGCCCAGCTGGAAATTAAGCGCCATTCAGACTCACCCTCAACCCCCTCTCTCTCTTCCCCACCCTGGTGGAAGAGGAGGAGAATCAAAGTAAAGCTTGTATGTTGAGATGAGAATGGTTTAAACATTGAAAATAAAGTAAAATACAGTAAAAATAAATTATAACAACAATGATAATAAAAAGGGGAAAAACAAGACTTATACAATACAACTGCTCATCACCCACTGCCACATCCCCCTTCCCTAATCCATATTTGCATCTCTTCTGGGTAACTTGCTCTATTTGTATACTGGGCGTGATGTTCTGTGGTGTGGAATACCCTTTCAGTCAGCTTGGGTCACCTGTCTCTTCTATGTTCCCTCCCAGTTTCTTTTGCTGCCTCCTCTTCAGCATAGCATGACACAAGAAAAACTTCTTGACTTAGGATAAACACAACTTAGCAAAAAATTAAAACATCAGTGTGTTATCAGCATTATTCTCATTCCAAATCCAAAGCACAGCACTGTAACAGCTACTGAGAAGAAATTAACTCTACCCTAGCTGAAACTAAGACATATGTATATATATGTGTGTGTGTGTCTGTGTGTGTCTGTGTGTGTAAAATATAAATGCAGTATAAAATCTAAACAGAGTGAATGGAAGTCATTGGTTCAGTCATTGAATTTTCTATGTTTTATACTTTGAACTATAAAATTTTGCTAAAAAGGTGTGAGGAGGAATATCATTATCTGCTTACTTCAGTTAGTTTCAGTTACATAAAAAGTTGCCAGTCATCTATGAAAACATTCTTTGATGACGTATTATACAGTTTTCTTAGAGGTATACTCAGTTTCTGCTTCATTACTTGTTTTCTTGTGTCTTATCAGCTACTAGAATATTTCTTCTTTTGTGCTACATTTCAAAATTTTCAGCGTTTCTTACAGAAACTCAGAGACCCTCAATGCTGAGAGGTTCTTTGATACTTACAATAAGAAATGCTAAAATGAAGTACTTTTGATATATTGATAGAAATTATTTTCCCCTGTTGATAATGAAAAATGAGAGTCTATTAACACTGATTATTTCCATGATGTGAGTTCATTACTTTTCTTGGATAATCAAATCAAAATTCATCATATAAAATGAATCTTTTTCATGTGGCAATGATCCATTTTTCTTTCTAATTACTGTCTTAATTTCTCCAATCTGTGCACAAAATTATTTAACAATTCCTTTCTTCCTTTCTGATAAAAAAATATTAGAACTGAAAACTTATCTCATGAAGACAAGATTTTTATGCAAACTTGGTAGAGAATCCACCTCATTTAAGATGGACAGGAATTTTGTCAGGTCCTAATAGGTAGGAAAAAATCTCTAAACATTTTATGACCACTGAAAGATAAATTACATATATATGAAATCAAGACACAATGAATTATTTTAAAATAAATAATTAATATCTGAATAATTAGAAAATTCATATTTTATGAGACTCTAGTGACAATTTAAAAAGGTAGGTTTGTATATTTCTTTCATAGAGGAAGACTTCCATTTCTTCTATAGCAAATTTTCACAAATGAATACATGACTGTAGTTAAGGAGAAAAGACAACAGTTCTCTTGTTGGAATCTAAATTCCTGATTCTACATGGGGAGTAGTATCTACTCCATGCAGTAAGTAAGAGAAGGGAAGGGAAGAAGGGAAGAATCACAGAATCAAGCAAGAAAAGGCCTCTGAGAACATCAAGTCCAACTTTTAACCTAACGTCACCTTAGTAGATCATGACACTAAGTGCCACATCCAGTCTCTTAAACGCTCCGGGGATGGTGCATCCACCACCTCCCTGGGAAGCCAATGCAATGTCTGATCACTCACTGTAAAGAATTTCTTCCTAATGTCTAACCTAAACCTCTGGTGCAGCTCAAGACTGCGACCTCTAGTTCTACTACTGGTTGCTTGGGGAAGAGACCAATCCCCACCTTGCTACAGCCTCCTTTAAGGTAGTTGTAGAGAAGAAAGGGAAGGTTTGAGAAAAGAAGGTTTGGAAAGGTTTAGGAAAGTTTGGGAAGGGAAGGTTTGGGAAGGGAAGGTTGCCTGACTGACCCTCACAGCTTTCTTTTATCCTGACAATTTTGTATCTGACTTCTGTAGTGATAGACATTGATTGTTCAAAAAGAAAGGCTGGTGACACAGGGTTTCAAGTGGTGCTTCTTTTCCTGTCAAAATCAATGAAAAGAAAGCTTCTGCCCCCTACATGAGTTGACTTACTCTCCAAGTTCTTTCAAATTTTAAGCTTCTCAGAAAATATTTAGAAATCTGGGAGGTGATTCAAAAATAGTTTTCTTATGGAGCGACAATATAAATACACTTCACCTTGATGATTTTTAAAAGAAGACAACTGGCACAATATGGTGGACAATGATGGCCATCATGTGGTTCCTTGGTGTGAAAGCCCATTGCATACCACATGACTTCTCTTTGTATGGTGTGTGCAGTTAGATCAGCAATTTGTAATTGCTGCTTTTGATGACAACATAATTCGAGACTAATCTGACAGGTTGAAGCATCACTATTGTTACAGCTTAATTTATTTTCTTGATGAGAAGTTGCTTCCTAACTGTGATCTGGGATGACATCAACACTCCTAAAACAATCCTGTTAAAAGGACAGTTAAAGGGCTAAATGCACATGTTTCCATGTGTTGTTGTACATTTTTTGTTTCCTTTGCTATGCATTTATGGTTACTAAGGTCTTATATTTTAGTGGCAGCTCTGCCAGCATGTCATTCTCTACAGGAACTGTTGTATTTTACAACAAAAGACAGAATATAAAAAAAGACTGTTCGAGGCAATTCAAATGAATGAGATGCCCACAAGGAAAAATTAAAATAATTTTTAGCTATCAGAAAAAGAAATAACATGGAGAAAGATCACAAGGTTTTGTGGGTGGGCAAAGACTGTCTGCAGAAGAGATGAAAACAAGTATGAATGAGAGAGTGGAGTCCATATATGAAAAGTTACAGTTGCTGTGAATAAAGGACAAGAATATTTGCAGTAAAAATTGCACAGAGATGATAGAACAGAAGTTTTTGATCCTTGTAGTGACTTCCAGTGGGTAGACTTACCTTGCAATGTTGGTTTTACATAATTTCAAGTTTTGACTTAAATTTCTATATTATCATCAATATTTATTTATTTATTTATTAATCCTGTACTCATACATGAAATCACTGCCAGGGCAGGGGCAGGGGGTGGGGCGTTTATTAGTTTTTACTAAAGCAACTAAGAAAATACAAAGTAAGATTGTATTGCTGCAGGGCATTTATGCTTGGTGTCCTTTGTCTCATTTGTACACTGTTTTAATTTGTAGATAAATATAATAAAAGAACGTATCGTAGAACATATTTGTTGCATGATTGAGCAACTGGGAACCCCTATGTAAATTGTTTTGTTTCTGTCGATCAGAAGTGCCTCAGAAACAACAAAAATAATATACTGTTAACCAGTGTTGTAGATTGCAGACACAGCACTGCCAAAGAGCAACTCAGGGCCACTAAGAGAAAGAATGATAGCTTTTAACCTTGCTAGCCTGCTGTTAAATTTTTGCATATTTGGAAATATTTTTTAAAACAAAAAAAAAAATTGCTAGTCCTTCCTAAGGAAATGTGAATAAGTACCCCGTGAATTTTCAACAATGAGCAGAGGATTTTTGGCAATAGAGCATATTTGAGTTCAATGAAATGATTTCTCATTTGTTCTGCAAAAGACAGGAATAAACTGAGTCCTGAAGGCAAGAGGGAACCGGTTTCATAATGTCTTTAAATTACTTTAGTTAATAACACTGAAAACTACTTTAACTAATAAAAAAAAAGATGAATTTTCAGATTTTTGTAATTTACTTTGAACAGTACCTTGTAGCTCACTGAGCAATGGAGAAAGGCAGCTTTTGTGTCTATTGCGAGTAGGAATTTGCACTTCCGCTCCTCCCCTCCCCTTTATTCTTCCTTCTCTTTTTACTGTGCTAGAAAGCACCAACAAAAAAGCCAAATTGAAAACAAATAAACAAACACCACAAACAAACAAACCCCCACAAAATACACCCACCAGAAACCAAAGCAAACAAATCTAAGGATTCAAGACTTGCGCTTTGAAGGACCGAACATCTTTTCCAAAAAACTTACTGTATAATGTTACCACCACAACTTGGAAGCCAGCTAGAAGGGAAAGTGTTTTCCATGTATAAGATAAACTTAAGAAAAGTGATTTGAATGTGTTGGAGTAAACTGGTCCCCAAGAAAATGCTTCAGTAGTTATGGTGTTAGAAACTCTGACCTATGAAGCTTTTGTTGAATGGAACACCCACAAAGACCAGTTATTTCTTTACATTCCTCAAAATGAGAAGTTGTTTATTCATTATTCTAAATAAAAAAGAAACAGCAATCAATTGAAACACAGTCAGACACAGTAGAAAATTCTTTAAGCCTTTGTACCCTTCAGATAATGGGTGGGAACTGTATGTACACTTGCGAAATCAACTTTAAAAAAAAAAAAAAAAAAGAGGAGGAAAAAAACCGAGAAAGTAAAAAGAAAAATTCTCACAGTGCTATGATCTCTGAGTTTTAAAAACAGACTTCTGTAAAGGTATTCAGTAAACATACCACTTTTTTATACCATTTTGAAAAAATTCCATGTGCATTGGACATGCTAATCCTCACTCAGATTTTATATCATAAAACTGTCAGTTTTGGTACTGACATACCATTTCCTTTTTAAAATAGGAGAAACCACTGTAAATTTGTGTGTTAGTTCTCAAGGATTTTTTATCTCTTGGAGAAACGTCAACACTACAATAGTAGGATGTAAATAAAAGAATAGGCAGCAAGTGGTACATGTTCAAAATGCATCTTTAACATTGTTTCTGCTTCTGATTGCTTTGTTATCTTCCTTTCTTTTTAATTCTACTACATTCACTGAACTGTCATAATGACCTGTTTTTCTAATGCTCTGATTATGTTGAGCCCTTCAATGAGTCTTTTTGCTTTGATCTAATGCATCTCCCAGGAATTTTGGATATTTGCAACCAGCAAGTATGAAACATCAATTCAACAAAAGTAGCAAGGCAAACTTATTCTATAAATTCTGTGTGGAACTCCAAATGCATGCTCCAAAAATAAGAAACTCTTATAGAGAAAATAAAAAACAAAAAAAAACTAAACAAACACACAAACAAAAACAAACAAACAACCAAAAAAAAAAAGGCAAGAAAAAACCCAAAACATTTAGAAAAGATGTTAGGTCAGTTAGGAAAATGGAAAATATTTCACAAGGCAACTTTCAAATGTGTTGAGTTCTTTTGTCATTAGTAATTCTAGCAAATCAGAAGGATATAGAAAACTTTATTTCTAACTATAAACACATGGAGATAAATGCTGAAATGTGGAAACTTCATCTAGAAACTGAATTTGGTAATGAATGACTGTTAATAATGGAAAATAAAGATTCCTGTAATCACCAGATCAATTGTATTCTGGAATAACCTTCATATAGAAATATTAGAGTCAAAACACAGTTCCATTTAAAAGTTGGAACTTCTTTGCTTTATGAAAAAGTAAAAGGTTAGGGAGGTTCAGCTTGGTGTTCTGGGAAGTTCTTTTAATATATTTAAAATTAGCAGTATGCTATTTCACTATGGGCTGATAGCATTGGTTTAAAATAGTGACCTTGAAACAAATAACTTTTCAATTTAGGTTATTTAAAAATGGTCTTGAATATATAATGGTTTTGGATATATAATTGTGCAGTGTAGTGATATTGTCAAAGCATCATGATGAGAAAAGGTTTATCCAAAAATATGTTATAGTGATGGTACAACTGCACAAAAATAATATACTCATAATACCATGCCAATTCACCATTATCATCAGGATCACCTTTCACAGTAGAGAGGATTTTAACACATCTGAAGATATGAGAAAGCTGTTTTCAATAAATATATCTGCCCCTGCATTTTAAATTATTAATATAAAAAGCCACACAAGGAAAAATTTTTAAATTAAATAATTATAAGATATGAGTAGGTTGCGAGAAGATGTGTTAAAACACATTAAAAACTGAGGACTGAAAGCCTTTGCCCTGTCCTCAAGGGAAAGGAAGCTTTGAAGCTTGTCATATAGTATTATCTCTAGTACTTTCAAGCCACTAGAATCATCCATGGGCAGATATATAGACAGACACCATAGTTTGTTTTAAGCTTCTCAGGGAAAAAGATAGGTAAATAAATAAGAAAATCAACAAAACCTATGAAACTACCATATTTCATAGTCCCCCTCTGTTCCAATCTGCTTAAATATTGCAGAAAGAGCTTCAGATTCAAATATTTTCCCCAACAAAATTAAAACTCACACCAAGTTATCTGTTGAACTCAAAAACTGATTTTTTATTAATTAATTGATAAGAAATGCAGAGAGATAGAGAAGAAAAAGGATTTGAAAAAATGCCAAGATTAATTTTTAGAAGCAGAGAGAAAGAATACCACCACAAAACTAACCTTTTTACCTTACGCTTACCTTGCCTTTTTACGCTTATCAGTGTAAGTGTGAGTATGTGTGGGGGGAAAGGGCCGTTTTATCCTCTTTTTTTTCTGTTTTGTTTTCTTCGATGTTATCTCTTAGCAGCAGTGGGTCTGAGCTCTCTGGAACGCAGGCAGGGTGCCCGGCTTTGCTGCTCTCACCGAGCCTCGCTGCAGGGATCTGTGCAGAGCTGGGCCTTCCTGGCCTTGGGAAATACGGAAAGTCAGAGAGATAAGGCAAACTCACATACCGCAGTGGGCCTCAGTTCTCTCAGGGCCGTCACAATCTCAGCCTCCACTGACAGTCAGGCAGCATGTGGTGGCGAAGAGAAGAGTTGAGGAGAGGTTGGGGAGTGATTCCCGGCTGAAGTAGTTGGTTCTCTTTCCCCCTTCCTTGCTCCTCGTTTCCCAAAATTTGTCTTCACTTTTCATGGCATTCAAAAGAGGGTTGTATGTGGTTCCTTAGCACGTCGCCTTGTTCAGATGTTTGAAAAGACAAGATGTTCTATACAATGACGGTTTTCTGGCAGGATGTTTGTTTGCAGGACTGTCTTAGCTAGAAATTTTGTCTTATGATAGTCTTCACAAGAAGGATGTGGAGCCTTGCTAACACAGTTAGTTATGACGGAATGTTTCTTAACAGGGACTGGGTGTTGGATAGTGAAGGAATATTACTTATTATCTTTCGTGTGTTATCTGTATACATCCCTCCCTTCCTCAATAAAATAAGTGGTACATATCTAAATTAATTAAACAGTCATGTAAGTTTGAGCATAATTTCATCAGAAGTGCTCTTTGAAAATATGTGATTTTCTGTGCATACATCTCGTTTGAGGCATCTAACTAACAAATCAAATCAAAGTATAAATAACTAGTCCAACCACTATAGACAATACCTTGAGGAAAATGCTGATTCTAGCTGAAATTTTCAGAGGACCTGTTTCAATTCTGACAAGTCTGAAGTCCTCTGTTGTAAGACAGATATCTAGTTCACAAAAAACATGCAATAAAAACCTGTTAAGTACTATCTGAAGCATGAGCATCAAGCTTGCACAGATGTTTCAGGAACATGTCTCTCCTCCCACTGTTGTCTCTTCACATAAACTTGTGACTAGGGAAGACAGCATACTCTTTCTGTGGAAAGGCATTAAATGCTTTTTTAGGTCAGGAGAAAAGATTTTTCAGTATTTTTTTCTCCTTGTGAGTGTTCTAGAAAGCAACTTGCATGTAAAGACTTAGAATATATATGAAAAACAAGTTAAAACAGTACAACTATTAGGAAGGAAAACAAATATAAAGAGGTATGTGCAGAAGATCAGGTGAAAACAATGTGCATTTTGAGAAAAAGGTTTGTTGTCACTCAATGGGCTGTAATATGCTCAGGAAAAAAATGCATGGTATACTAGGACAGCTATATATCATAGTTATATATGCCAACCCATGTCTTATGTTTGCATGAATGCATCCTACCACGTACGTTCATATTTATTTGCCTCTCTGATCTGAAAAGAAAGTCACAAACATTCTAGCTTGAATGAATTTGTGAAGTGCATGCAACTTGCCTCTCTTACATGCGTCCCATTGCATTGGGGACTGATTTGCAAATGCACTACATTTTGCAATTAATCAACGACACTGTAGAAGCAACATTCCCTAGAAAAGGCAGCTTTCAATAGAAAATAGTTTCAATGTGGTTCTTAATAATCTATGTTTGAGAGCCTGGCAAGCTTAGCTAAAAACCTTCAGCACTGTTAAATGGACTCTTGGGATGGAGCATCTTTTCTAATAAGGCACTCATAAAGTAATGAGCTCTACTGGGTGTAATTTAGATTATAGAATGCTTTAGATGATAACAGCATTGTTTCTAATTAGGCATGCCTTAAAAAGGAGTATAAGTTTTTGAGTTACTGAGTGATCACTGAATATTAATTATCTGCCAGTTAAAACTTGCAATTTCAAAAGATTAAGAAAAAAATCTCCCAAATACATATTGTGTATATTCTGGATGTATGGGAGTACGACAGCTGAGTGGATGCTCCCCCTTCCCCACTCCCCGTGGTATCCAAGAAGTTCCAAGAAAGCAGACCACACAGGCAGCAAGACAGGAAGCCGAGAGAGCATTTATTCCCAAGGTAAGGGTTTATATGGGGTCACAGGGGAAGTGATGTCACACCAATGAAAATAGAGGGTTTGCAGCAAGTAGGGAAAGGGTTAACAACAGGCCAGGGAGGGCGCTTCTCACAGACCCTGCCCGGGTACTTTCTTGCATTCTAATGAGGGTGCTCCCAGGGTGTTCTGGGGAGGAGAAAGTGACACAGACAGGGCAAACTCCATTTTACAGTGGAATAAAGCCTGCTCTCAAAGCATTATGCTTAACTTTTTCCATTTTCCTCAGAGACCTACCTCTTACAGGCTTTATTCCACTTCTGATATTGTATGCTCATTACCACACGGGAGTACAATTTAGTTTCGTAGTGTGAATAGTTCCATGAATTTCAGTAACTTTGCTTTGGCATGACAAAACGTCCCCTCAACATTCTACCCCTAGATTTGGAAAATAGAGAACAGATTAAAGACTGTGTAGGATGGAAAGGTCTCAAAATCTCACTAAGAACAATTGTAAAACTCCAATGGAAAGTTTGGTAGTGTTTTTTGTTTTTTGTTTTTTTTTGTTTTTTTTTTTTTGTTTTTTTTTTTTTGTGTTTTTTTGTGTTTTTTTTTTTTTTTTTTTTTTTTTTTTTTTTGTT
>JAWWLT010000092.1:32976036-32990452 GCA_035040995.1 Premnoplex brunnescens
TCATAGTGTTTGATTGTATATAGTTGTAATATATGTGAATATATATATATATATATATTTAATACAATTGTCTTTTTGGTACTTTTTTTTCCCTTTCTCTCTTGGGGGGGAGAATCCGTGTGGCCGGCAGCTGGGTTTGGCAGGGAGCCAACTCAACCCTCCACAAAGAATCACCTCCCTTGACTTGCTGTCTACACTACCTTTAATACAAGGCATAAGCTGACCACAGTGCTACAGCTGACCATAAAATATTTTATCTATTCTTAATTTATTTTTTTTTTTTGAACATCTGTAAACTGTCTATCAATGAGAAAGATATTAACAGGACTGTGCAGCTGGCCTTGGAGCTGTGAAGGGAGGAAAGAAACTCTCCTCCTCAAGCCTTGAGAATTCACAGAAGAAGAGATAATTCAAGACTTGCCTAGTAAATCACTAGCTTAGTTTAAAAGTGCTAATTGTTTTAGGTTTGTAATTAGGTTGTAGTTATTTGTAAGAATTCCTTTGCTTTTTCTCCTGTCTGAACACTATGATATGTAACCACCCAGAGGCCCCCCTTCCTACCCAGCACAAGTGTTATCCTATTACACCTACTACCCCTATATATTGTGAAGCATGCTTTCAATAAAAGTTTTTCAGTTATTGCCCCCTAACTGGGAATGTCTAGATTATTAGCCTTTGCATTTTTCTTCATTTTTCATCTTAATATCACTCCTTAATCCCCCCTTTTGTTCTGTATTACATGACTTATGAGTTTTCTTAGTTTGTTCTTTTTTGTTGTTTGTGTGTTTCTCTGTTTGGTTTTTTTTTCAAATTATAGCTAAGCAATCACTTCCCTTGCAAGTTTAAAAATATGGTGTCTGTAAATTCTTAATCTGTATGAATGGAATAAATTATGAGTTATTCTTGTGAGACCTTCTGCTTAACAGGGCACTGCTGAAATGGATTCCCTATGCTGCTGGAGATGCAGAACAGCTTTGAAAAAGAGGTTGCAAATAGATATAAAGGACTAACAGAATAAAGAATTGACTACTGTTGAGATTAATTCCCAGCTGAGTATTGTCATTTTAATTTGAATTTACCCTCTTTCAGAAGCTGAACTGGTTATATGTATATCTGTTATACAACAATGCTCTTCATCAGTTAATTGTACGTCATTTAATCCCCGATTCATGTGAAAATTCATATGAGTGACATTTCAGGTGTACAAATGCAAGAAAGAGAAGATCATAAGAGATGCATAAACAAATTCAGCTCCTGTATCTCTATTTGAAATGGAAATTTGGGAAATTTCACAAATTCCTCTGCTATTTTTGGACTGAATTTTTTTTAATTTGGAGGGTTTTAGTGTGGAAAAAGAAAAAATAAATTTAAAAAAATCTGGATTTTTTCTTTATATAAAGGATGTTAAGAGAAATCCCCCTGACTTGCAGTTTGTCATACATGATCTCAATTTGGAGCTCAAAGTACAAACAGACTTGTTTTCCTTGAAATTTGAAATGGAAGGGAAAAAAGGAAGTAAGTTTTCTATTTTTTTTTTTAGAATAATTTGTAAGAGTACCTGTGATCAGATTGAAATGTTCAAAACAAGAAGCTGACAACATTTTGTTTTACTAAATAAATGGAAATATTTGTGAATATGAATTTCAGAATATGAAAAATTAGCATTTTAGATGCTATTTAGATATGTTAGTTTTAAATGCTATTACCACTACTATGAGAGACATTTATAAGAACATAAAAAAGACATAATTTTTTCAGTATAAAAATGTCTTTATTCAGCCAAATTCATAAATACCTTGGAATACACATACAGAGGAAATGATGACAATAATCCTCAGGAACCCAACTAAATAAGAATGGTCTTCATTGTTGATTAACTTTTGATGTCAGTATTTTCAAGGTTACCTAGAACCATCTGAACAAAATGAAGTTGAAACAAGTTTATTAGGTATGCAGCCATGGCAAATTCCTCCTGCAGTACCTGTGGTGTCTTGCAAAAATGCTTGCAGTGGTTATGCTCCATTTTCAAGTAAGAGAGTATTTATATTACAAAAAACCAAAACAATACATGAAGGGTGCTCTTTTTTTGGGCATGTTCTTTTTTATGGGCAAAAGGTTCCTCCCACTGAAGAGTGAGGAGTCACAGGACTGCTTCTACATTGCCACAGAAGCTCAGCCAAGAGGAAGTGGGAAGGCCCATGTGTTCTTTGGCTCCATCTTCTGTGTTATTGGACGGGTGGTGGTGGGCTGCATGTGTATGAACAAAATGAATCCTATAGGATAAAGTTTTTTCTCAAACTTCTCCAATGTATGTCCTTCCCACATGCTGCAATTTTTCAAGAACTGCTTTATCACAGGTCTTCTCCTACAGGCTGGAGACCTTCAGGAATGGATTGCTCCAGTACTGGGCAGACCACAGGTCCTGCCAGAAAACCATCCCTGGCACGGGGTCTGGTTCATGGGTTGCAGTTCCTGCCAGGAACTTGCTGTGGTGTGGGCTCTCCACAGACGGTGACTTTCTTCTGACTGTGGAATCCTTCACAGGCCTCAGGGGGACAGCCTCACCATAATCTACAGGGGAATCTCTCCTCCACTGTATGGAGAATCTGCTCTCCCCCTTTTTCACTGAACTTGATGTCTGCAGAGCTGTTTCCCTGAGGTTTTTTCATTCTCTCTCTCTCTTTCTCTTTCTCTCTATCTCTCTCTCTGGTACACAGCATTTTGTACCTGTTCTTAACTTATCACAGAAATTCCACTGGGGTTGCTGGAGGGCTCAGCTTTGGCCATTGGTGGGTCTATTTCAGAGTCAGCTAGTACCAGCTGTGCCCAACCCAGGGGCCGCTCCTTGTATCTTCTGACAGAGGCGCCTCCTGCAGCCTTGCCTGCTACCAAAGACTTCACCATGTACAATACAGGTTGGACCTCTCTGCTTGAGATCACACAAAAGAGTGGCTCAGGCCAAGTACTTTCTCTGCTTTCTTTTGTGTTCTGAATATAAGACTGAGAATGTCAAAGTTGGTTTAAATCAGACACTGCAGTGTCAATTCATGCCCAAGCAGTATTGGACAACTCTGCGTGTTTGTGAAACACTGTGTACACATATCCAGCTACCATAGGCCTGCTTCATAGTGGAGCTTGCCAACCTTCACATCTGAGGAATAAAGCCCTAAATTAAAAATGGATATTTCAGGCACAAAGGGAGTTTCTGTGTTTCTTCTGTGTTTCAGCCTTACTTTTCCTCCATCCCATTATATAGTTATTTGAAAATACAGTCTCATAGTTATTTTTAAATAAAAACAGTCCAATCCTGTTTTTAGCAGAGGATCACTGCAGTTGGAATGCATGTCTTGAGGTCACTTAGTGAAAACATTTGCTCAAGTAGGAGCAGCTAGAACAGTTTTACTGAGACTGTGTTCAGTCAGGCTTTGAATATTTCCAAGGGTGAAGATTCCACAATCTCTCTGGACAAGCTGGGCTCATGTTTGATCACCCTCACAATAAAAGTATGAGGATGAAGATTCCATCTTTTTGGATGGAATTTCAAATTGGTTTAATTTGTGTACATTTCCTCCTGTCCTTATAATTTATCATACCCTACATGTAACACCTGAAAACAACAAATAATCAAGAAATTTAGGAATTACTATCAGATATGTAACATGGTCTTAATTCACAAAAGAGCAGACTCTCAAACTGATATAAGTTACTTAATCTAAAATTTTCCATCAAGGCCACAGAAAAGTACAAGGACATTGCTGAATAAATCAGTCCAGATTCACTCTGTCATGTCTTTGCTTCTCCAAGTTTGAGGGATACTTTTTTCTTCCAATGTTCTGAGTCAGCTATTAACAGAGGAAGGAGCCATATTTAAAATGCCTATCTTGGCCTAAGCCCAAAGAGACTGTTATGGCTCGATTATAGCCCTATTAACCAAACTGCCTGTAAAATCATTTGACTTGGGTAATGTCTCTGATTTCAAGGTCTGAGAATGTCTAAACTCATTTCTAAATATTGTAAAAGTTAATTAACTTTATAGGCTGAGTTGAATATCTATTAAAATGGATAAAGCTGGATTACTGTTTGGATATAAAATAGTATAATGAGTGTTGCTGAAAGGTAGATTGTAAATCAGCTTGATGAAATCCTGAGAAAATATGACACCAGCATAGTTTCTTAATAGATTTTTCTTTAACAGTAATCACAGAGGAGAATATTCAGTTTTCTCACACTGAGGTAAAGAAAAAAGTGCTCATCCTACTAACATTTTTTTTCATTTCAGTCACCATTACTGTGCAACAGATTGTTCATAAAATTATGAGAAATCTTCAAACAATCTAAACTGACCCTGAAATGAGTAATAAGTATTATACCTTATATTGCTAGCAATTTTTTTTTTTTTACTTTGAGCTTTTAAAATCTTCTGAGATCATTAATAAAAGAAAGCCATACAGTGACTCTACCATTATCCTGCTCTGTACAGGAAACTCAAAGAAAGAGGTTAAATACCCTGCCAATTCATTCTGTTTAGTCATGAATTCCTAAGAGGCAGTTATTCAGAAACCAATTTCCACCACATCTGATTATTCATCTCTGTATATGCATTGATTTTTTTTTTTTTTAAGAACTTGCACAGTCTGCAATGAGCAAAGCAAAACAATTCAAGGACAGCTAAATTAGTGAAAAACAAACCAATTTTGGTATCGAGAACAGTATAACCGGGTTGTCTGGCTGCTTATGGGAAACATGGCAGTTCTTTTTATCATGTTGAGCTGTGTTGAGTGGGATTATTCTCTTGCTGTGAGCTGGTTGCTACTTCCTGCATGTGCCACAGATGACTGTAAAGAAAATTGTACAATTTAAGTTGGAGTTACCTACAGAACAAAGTAAGGGTCATAGACAAAATTCCTGTGGCCTCAAGGACTTTAGCAGTATATTTAACAGATTTATTTATTTGTTTACTTATTTTAGGTGCATGGAATTGAGCAAGAGCTGCATAAGAGCTATCCTAGTTTTATCTAGCAAAAAGGGTAGTAAATGCAGAGATCATATTTACTACTGTAATAAGCAAGACAATACAGTATTGGTATGAATCACATTGCATAGGTTGGATGTAGCTTTGGCCAACACCTGATAACCACCCTATGTTCTTCAAGGAGAAAAGCATCTACACCAGAATATTCAGCAAATACAGTATCATTCATCACACCAAATGAATGAAAACAAGATGCAAGGACCAGATGCAGAGTACATTAACTGAGTGTATTTACTTTTACTACAGGAAACTAATTTCAAGTGGTTTCTGCATACTAATACATTTTTTAAAACTGCTGTAAATTTTTATGGATGAATTGCTTTATCTGAAGAGCTCACAGTGAATTACAATTTGTACAAGGGCTTGCTCTCTGTGACATAAGGTGTTTTTGTCTGTTGAACCAGGTTTCATAACGGTTCTCCAGAGGTGCTAGACATCATTAGCAATAGAAATAGGCTCTTTCTCTCTTTAACTGAAATACTATATTTATTACCATAATGTAGTAATGTGAGTGTCCTTTTCTCTGTTTGATTTTCACCATCTCTATCATGCCCCTACTAATAGAATTAGAGAAGATGGCCTTAGATATGCAGTAAAATAAAAATAAAATAAAAAAAAATCATATTTTATTCTGTGCCAATATTCCCATAAAAAATTAAAATGTTTAAATATGTAAAAATTTCAGCCATTTAAGAGCATTAAGTAGAAACCACATGCTTTATCAATAGCCTTATTTTAAAATCTGAGCACTTTGTGTGACTTGTCATTATTTATTTAGAATAAAGTCTACTTACAGGAGTAAGTACCTATGAGAGTTACACCTTTTAAAACTGTTGTCACAGTATTTCTGTCTGCATTTAAAAAAAAAAAGATTTTGTGAACCAACTAGCAGTGGGGAAAAAAACCCACATACTCTATGTACAGCTACAAGCCATTTAAACCTGAATGCAAACAAAGACATTTGTAAAACTCAACTTTAGATCTTTTACTGCTTTTGTCTTTTCAGTCAGTCCAGTCTGTCCTCTACCTACAGGGATTTTACATTGTTATGGTCCAAGGACCATTATGGAGTTTAAAATATCTCATGAACTTCAAAATATGAAGGCACTTTTATCTGCATAGCTAGATACCATCACCAGAATAATTTTTCAAGGCTGTTTTTCTTTTCTTTTTTTTTTTTTTTTATTGTTTCTCCCTCAAAACATAATAAATTCCCCAAACCCAATAAAATCTTTATGCCTATTGTGCTTTTCAGATCAGAAGTCAATACTACATTTTTTGTAGACACTGAGAATATTCCCAGACTCTGAAGTGTTAATTTGGTGCTCAGTTTATACTTGTGACTTGCTCACCAGTTATCTCAGCTCTTTAATAAATATCTAAGCACTGAACAAGAAGAACAAACTAGAAGACACTTGGAGATAATCCCCTATTCTAAATAAAATCCTGTGTATTTTGCTAACATTTTTGATAAAACACATCCCAAAATCTGCAAGCATTTTGGGATGCAAAGGATCAGCTTTAACATACAGAGAACTCACTAAACTTTGATGTAACTGTTAACTTGGTTCGGACTTCAAGTACAGACCTGCCACATCAAAGTATTACACAGTGTACAAAGATAGACTTTTCAATATGCAGAGCAGCACTGAAGGCAGCACTGAATCAGAAGGAGAAAATAATACCCCTTTCAGGCTTAAAGCACCTGTTTCTTTAGCATGATGAGAAGAAAAAAAATCATCTGTTCCTTTCCTTTCAGGGTAACAAAATAAGACTGTAACACTTGAAAGAGTCTTTGACCTAGATATGATTTTAGTTTCATATACTTTATGGTTGACTAGACTGTTATCTTACATGTATTTAAATTTCTGTAACGGTTTTCTTTGTTTCGAGTATTTTTTGTCAGCTTAATACTAATTCCTTTTCTAAAAGTTGGTTCACATTTATGCAATTGAGTTGAAGAGACAAATCTTCAGTGGCAGATGGGCTAGTAAATCCAGAAATAACATTTGTGCAGCTTCTGTATATGCGTCTCATCACTCAGTTTATAATTTTGTCTTACTTGTGAATTTACTTCTAAAGATTTGCTTCTATTACTTATTGTTAGAGATTTCAATTTCCTAGCACATAATTTTTGACGGAAACTTATGTTTCTTAGAAAGCTTAAAAAGAACATTCTAGTACAGTAGTAGCTTTATGTAATCTGCTCTTCCTGGATATTTTATGCACATTCTTCTGATTTAACCAAATAAACCCATCTTCATATTGCAATAATGACACCTGGTGTGAAAAGGTATATGTAAGATTTTTCTTCTAATGTCTTTCATGATATTTACTTTTTACTGTATTAATTGTACAGTAGTAGTATTGTACAGTATAATTGTACAGTAGGGAACTAATGTCCCGTAATGTTTCCATGTTTCTTTCCATTAATGAACTATCATAGTTCTTTCCTAAATAACAATTAGTAGTATGAGGTAAAATATGCAATGGATTTTTAAGCTTCTCTTCCTCTGTCCATGAAATAGAAAATGCATTAAAAGTAATTATAATGTTACAATATGTCAGCACCAATACTGCAGAGGCTAGATAATCTGATTAAACAAAGGTCTTCTAGTTAAGCAAATTTTACATATTGGCAGTGCAAATGAAATTCACAAGCTCATATGACTCTCCATAAGAAAAATCCTAGGGTTTGATTAATGTCCCATGTTCTTTGTTACAAGAACAAAACTGGTTTTTTTTAATATAGTAAAGACATAGTACAGTCAGGTTTTCAGAGAATATTGTGCATTTTATTCCTCTTGTGAGGAATACAGTTACACCTTATACAAGAGTGAAGCTGACTAGCATCTGAAGAAAACGCATTAGACTTATTCTGGCTACAAAATAAATTATATTAATGCAGGATATTTGGACATGAAAGCCATAAGATATATAAATACTCTCTGCTTTTCATGCCCACTTGTTTGACCCTCAATGTTATTTTAAATGCAACTTTTTACCCAGCAGAGAGCAGTTGATTTTATATTGCATTTTGTACTGCAAATAAAAATGCAGTCGATCTACATGAAAGTGACAGGTTGGTATGTCTTATATTGGTTGGCCACATGAGATGAGATACTACATTCCACAAGAGCATATCATAGATTATAATATTTTTCTGCTATGAAAATAAGGAGGCCAGGGAAGCATTCCCCCAAAGGCAAACTCCTTTTGATATTTCCTCTGGGTGCTAGAGCTCCTTATTTCTCTATTCCAGCTAAGTGCTCATTGTGAAATGCAGCTAAGGATGCAAGATATTTCAAACTAGAAGAGTTCACTTCATTTGTAATTTTGCACAACATCACATTTAAAGTATTTTATATTATCTTAATTCTTATTCATGTTTAGCTTCTGTGATCTAGATACAAAACTACCTAACACAAGTAAGATTTCTTCTAAGATTTGTTGTCAGATATGTTGGTGATGATAGGCAGTACAAAACCTTTTCCCCAACTGTAGGTGCTGCAGTACTGCAGCTAACACTGTGATACTGATATTGATAGCACTTCAAGATGAAACATTCCTTTCATTGTTAGTGATGGACAGTGAGAACCTCAGTTTCAACAATCTTCTGTCAATGGCTGAGAGTAATGAGCTCTGGTCCCAGTCCAAACACAGGAGTATAAACACTAGTTTTATACCTACCATAATATGTGCAGTTCTATATTTGCTGGCATCTTTTTGAAATTAAATATATAAAGCATATGTGATCCAATATACCAATTAATCAATAAAATTTAAATTAAATATAAACCCCCCTCAATCTTAACATTTCTTTCCACCTTTTTTCTGACCACAAAGTATGTGGCTTTAGATCATAAATATTCTCTTTTATTATATAACCAATGTTGTCTCCCTGGTGATTGAAATGGCTTATAAAAAAAGGAAATATCAGACAGCTTGATGTCTGCAGTACTCACAGATCTCACCTTCACTTTTTTCAATCATAAAAATCATCATCTTCCATATAGTAATAGTTTTAGACCCTAAGTTGCATCTCTGTAAGAAGAGGGTATGAAGAAATGATAAATGTATAAAATTTACATTGACAACTCAGAATTTAATGTTTTCATGACCTGGTAAACCAGAGCAGTATTGGGAGCTTAGAGGTGAGGTGCTCACTCCTGATTATCAAACTTCTGTCCTTTAATGTGTAGGAAAGTGATTAAATTTCTTGAGTATAAAAGCCATTAGAGTAGTAAATGTATATTTCAAGTACTTTTGTAATTAATTTTTTTCAGCATTTGATTTATTTATGCAAGTGAAATAGTGGAGTGATATTATGGGACATCACAAGACCAAAGTTTTATGCATTAATGTGGGAGTCATACGTATCTTTTCATTTTCATTTCTTCCATTTCACTTTCTATTCTGTGTGCTTTCCATTTTGAAGGTGTATCTCAATTTAATGGTAATTAATTCTGTCTAACTTTGCAGAGCAAACGAATGTGTTTGTGTGCAATGTTTATCTATCTGGCATTCCCTTATTTTTCAACAACAGCCTAGCGCAGTGAGTACACAGTAAGACATTACAGGTGTATGTAACCATTCACATCAAAGGCTCTGGGAGAACTTGTCCACCCCTCCCAGAAATGCCAGCTGCAGCTATCACCCTCTCTCACAGCATGAAATAGCTGCCAAACTCCACTGTTCTACAGCACTTGAACATTTGTTTTGTTTCTTCCATTACAGTTCTTATGAGGAATAGGATTTAATCCCTCTCACTTTTCACATGCAAAGGAACAGTTTGTTTCTGCAACTGAGAAAGGAAATTGCTTGTGTAGTTCGACAACCTTGAGAGTTACAATAAAATTAGTGCTGTAATTTGCAATGACCTCAGGGGAATAATTGCCACCAAAGATTGCTGATGTGCAATACACTTTTATTGCTACCCTCCAGCTTTCGGGGCACTGTCTTAATCATAGGTGCTAGGAACAAGTGTCATAGAACAGGTTATGGCCCAAAATACCATAAAGTGATCCAGAAGTCCTCCTAACTGTCATCTACACTGAATCATTATGATTGCAATGAATAATTCATATAATTTGTACTCCAGTCTGATAATCTTATGATCAGATTGGATCATAAGATCCAATATGTTATGGAGGTAGCTCCTGGGACACTTCTGAAACAAAACAATATCACCAAGGCTATACATCATAGCTGAGATTTTTTTCAGTGTAAGGCTCACATTTTGCTTACAAATAAAAGGTATATATCAAGATATATGCTGAAGATGCAATAATATTATATATACGTATCCATAAGCATATATAATTATATATAATATTTGTCCAAAATATTTGTGAGGCTGTAAAGTAGAAACTTTGCTAGTTCTAAGGATTTAAAATGTACTGATCTAGATGAAGAAAATATTGAAAGTTCAAAAAAAGGTCAAGGAAAAATGTGGGTTTGGAGTGCTCTTTATTAGCATTCTGTATTTTAAACCTCAGGTCATACTTTCAAACTTTCATCTAATCCCTAAGGACTTCAGATATTATTTTAAAGACATTTCTACTGATTTCTAGAGTTGGAGTACTATGAAAAACATTAGATAATTCAAGATTTGTGGGGGACATTATATGAATTTCCCAGTTCTAATTGTATCTCCTGTCCAAGCAAAATATAAACGTGTCTAGGTATGTGAAAAAGATATCTAATTCAGTAAAAGATAAGATCAATAGTTCAACAGATTACAATATGCTTCTGGAAACCAAATGTCAGCATTATAGACTATAAGTGAAATGACCCTTTATATAAAGTTTTAGGGTAAAAACCTTTGATTTTTGGATGAACGTTAGAAGTAAAATGTGCCATGCTTGAATTGATCTTCTGTGTGTTGTCACAGATCTATGAACTTCAGAGTCTAAGTTCCAGTTTTCAATGTAATATTATTATCAGGGTATGTTTTTTTCAGACCTGTCTGCTTATAATTTCTTACAATGTAGGGTATTATGTTTCACAGAGGACTAGGAAGCACAAGACATGAGTGAGAACATGCTCTATTTGTTTCTAATGCTTACACAGCAACCTGCAGAAAGACAAGTTGAATTTTCTGGCACATATTCCAAAACAGTGCCCAATCCTTTCTAAGAATTGTTACTGGAAAAGGGCAAGTGGGAAAGCAAACTGCTTGAGAAATAGCTTGTCTTGATGTACACTATAATAAATTTAGTAAAAGCAAGAACTTGGTCAATGTGAAGAATATCTAGTTCTGGAAGGACTTTATCATGTCACAAGTCATGCTGTATAACTGGCCACATATGAGAGCACAGCTGGGACAGGACACAGTGTTTCTGAAAGTTGCAGGCTATGTCCTGAATTCCTGTTGACTAAAATGCTATTTCCACAATAAAGAAGTTTGAAGGTTATAACCCTCTGTCTGTGCACTATGGCTGGTGTTTAGATTGATTTTGGCTGAGGACATGGTGCAATCTTTGGATCAAAATACATTAGATAAATCCAGTTCAAGGATAAATACTGTTAGTGAAAGACAAATGAGCTTTATGATGTTTGTCTTTCTCAAAGAGACAATATTTTGCTTAAATATTAAACAGAAGGGATGTTCAACCTGTAGGTTGTGTTGTCCTTGCCTATGAATAACAGTCAGACCTCCTAAGGTTTTTAATTAACTCTTTTTGTTTTGGAAATGAATGCTACTCAACAAGCTAAGTGGATTTAATCTCACCTCTCAAAAGATTAGGAAAGACCACTGTCTGAGTAGTGGAAGAAGAGCTGTCCAAGCCTATTGTTAGCATCAGCATTAAAATCTATACAAAATGGCCCTGAATAAGCCTGCAGTATAATTTAGGAGACAGTTTCTGGTGTTAATGAATATGGAGCTAGAATTGCCTACTGAGAACAGAACAGTGAGAAACAGATTTTTAGAGCATTGAACATTAAATATATATATATATATGTATGTATTTATTAGATAAAGATAAAAACAGTGTGGGTTTTATATCCTGAAAACAACAGTAAAGAGTAGATTTTTCTCAGATTTTACATTTCTACATGGATTTTGTATGCTTCCTCTACCTTTTCTCTCTTCACTTACCTCCCATATCTGTATTAGAAGTGGTCTCTCATTCTGATAACAATTTTCAGGTTTATATGTTCCTACTAGTTATAAATAATCTCTTAGTAAAATATTAAGAAAAAATGTATTATGTTGTATGTCATATCATAGGGTCATAGAATATCCTGAGTTGGAAGGGATCAACAAAACTCATAGAGTGCAACTCCTGGCCCTTTCCAGGACAACTCCAAAAAATTACATCATCACTGCCTGACAGTGCAGTCCAAATGCTTCTTAAACTCTGTCAGGCTTTTGAACAGGCCACTTCTGTGGGGAGCCTGTTCCAGTCTCCAACCACCATCTAGGTGAAGAACCTTTTCCTAATACACAACCTAAACCTCCTCTGACAAAGGTTCATGCAATTTCCTCAGGTCCTGTCATTGGTGTTCAGAATGAAGAGATCAGTGCCTGCCTGCCCACTTTTACTTATGAGGAAGTTGTAGACTGCAATGAGATCTATTTAGTATTGTCAGCAAACTTACTATAACTTTGAGTCCTATGTCCAAGCTGTTTATGGTTTTGAGGAGAACTGGTGTTAAAATCGAGCCATGAGGAACTCCAGTTGCCAGCCTGGTTTAGCCCCATTTACATCGAAAAAGTTGAGAAGTCAAAACAGTTAAGAAGTACTTCAAAATATAAAGAAGGATTGTAGGACAGAATTGTTAACTGGAAGTGATGAGGGTGAAGCTGAAGAACAAATGTACAACTGAATTCACATATTACCTACGCTGAAAACACATTGGTTGTTTTTTGTTTGGTTTTGTTTGTTCGGTTTTGTTTTGAATATGTGTTGACACCGTTACCAAAATATTCATTTGTTTTCTTTACACTTTTAAAAATGTTTCCTGTGTCTAAACATTCCCTTTACTGACCACTAGGTTTTGTGAAAAATCACACTTCGAAAGGAAATAAAATGGCCACTACTGGTTAAAATTTTATCCACTACTGGTTAAAATTTTATCTCATTACAGTCATGCTTACAAAAATGTACAAGTTTTTATTTGGATTTCTTTCAAAAAATTCTGTAACATCCTTATTTTTTTTTGGTGACCAAAAAGAGAAATGGGATACTGTCTAAAAGAATTGCTGAATAAAATTAAAATATGATGTGTTGGTAAATATGTTAATAAATATCTACAATTTATGGATGGTTTAGAATTTTATAAGATCAGAATTTTGACTTCTGAAATATAGCCTAGACAGCAGCAGGAAAATAATTGCAGTTTACAGAACACCACACACTAATTTATATTTGGTTTATGTTTTGTTAATCATCTATTGACTAGTCTCTAGAAACCATATAGTGCATGAGGGAATTTCTTCTATTGCATCCTTCTTCTAACCCAGGAAGTGTCATTTAGTTAATGCAAATTACCAGCTTAGACAAACAGTCACAACAAATTGCCTCTGTGCTTAGTAACAAAAAAATAACAATAACATTGATGAATACAGTTTTACTGTTAGTCAAAGAACCTCATTGTGTCATGTGTCTGACACGAGTTGTCCTGTGAGTATCAGAGCATCAGTTTTCACTGGATAAGTGTTTACATGGAGTCTAAGAAGTGGGTATTCTGTTAGTTTATATGTAGAATGATAAATCAGTCTGAATTATGTAGTTCTGAGGAAGACAATGGGATCATATTGGGATGATATCAAAATATTGGCAGTTTAGCTGTGGAATGAATATTAATAGTTGCCTCTCACCTGGTGTACAACAGTGAAAAAGTAAAATTATTTTGCTGGTTTTGCTATCTACTGAGTAAGTTCTCCAGTGCAATATTGTACGCACAAAAACCCTGGTATGTGAATAGTACCTTATGACAGAGACATTAGTCTTTACCCAGGCCAATGCTTATAGGCTTATAAGTCCTGACTATAAAGCTGAAAGGCTTGACAGCCCTGACTAACTGAGCATCCAGGCCTCACAGTTCTTGAAATACAGTTTAAATTTCCCATCCAAACCCAATAAAGTGTTAGTATGTTTTATAATGGGGAGCTGGTGGGTAAAGTAAGCTAAATAAATTTTGCTCTGAATTTTACTCTGAAAGATGAAACAGAGGTGCTCGGGAAACTGCACAGACCACTCATGAGCCCCCGTTTAACCAATTCTGCAATAAGGTACTGAAATTGGTTTACACTCAAAAGAAAAATTGGCAAATCTGAACAAGAGCAATGAAACTGAAGAACTGATCCAATAAAAGGTTATATATATATATATATATATATATATATATATAAAATATAAAAAAATATTTGAAAAA
>JAWWLT010000092.1:33002904-33019321 GCA_035040995.1 Premnoplex brunnescens
ATAGTTTAGTGGTGTGCGTGGCAGTATTAAGTTAGTAGTTGTACTTTCGTGATCTTAAATGTATTTTCCAACCTAAGCTATTCTGTGACTGTATACGAAATGTTATAACATAATGTAAGCCACTCTAAGAACTGACAAATATTTGTAAGTTCTCCAGGCTGTGATCAGTCATACGTAAAGTGTAACAGTCACATGTAGAGAGAGACTGCATGTTTTTCTGTTGCTTGTTTCTGTCACTACTTTTTCTAAGGAAAAGCATCACAGAGGGAATGAAAAACTGGAAAAGTTAAATTTTCTTCTGCAGAAGATCAAAACTATGACTACATTGCAAACATCTAACAGACTTGAATGTTAACATATATTCTCTAATGTTCACTCCTGCATACATGCACTGAGGAAAAGAACAGCAGGTCTATGAAGCTGTGACAAGGAATGGCCTAAAAGATCACCTCTACATAGAAATGTCACCAATGACCAAAAAAAAAAAAAAAAATGAACTCAATTACAGTTCAAATGTATTATGTCATTCAGGTTATGCCACAATTTGCCTGGACTTAATATTTCCTGCAAGTCCAGAATTAATATTTGTGTTTCTGAAGTATATGTTGTGTAAAAGGCTAAACTCAGACTGCCAAAAGAAAAAGAGTTTCAAGGTAAAGAAAATCAGACTGTACTGTAGTGAATAATTGGAATATGGGAAAAGAATGGAAATTCTGTTACTTTCTGAATGTTAAATCTGAAGTTACATTTTAATTGCTAAAGTAGAAGTAAATATTTTGTAGGCTGAAGCTAGACAAGTTGTTGGAGAACTGTGAGGCTAAGTGACATTTTAATGTTAATTTTTCATTGTGATCTCTTTTCTAAGTAAATTTTGACAATTTTCTGCAAATTAGTAGGAATTAAAGTGATATTCTACTTCTGGAAGCTCATGTTTGAAAGCCTGTCTCCTAGTGTAGTAAAAAAAGCCTAACCTCTTCACCTAGCCCTTGCTTATTACACCAAGTAAATCATTCATTCAAAATATTTATGCTCGCTTTGAAAGTTTATGTTTGCCTTTATCACAAGGGCATAAAGGATGAAAACATCATTGGCATACAGTAGTAAATGTTTGAAAACCATTTAATGATGTAGTCTGCATAAAAGTTGGCTTTTAAATTTGAAACAGACATCACAATGATTAAAATGCATGTACCAAAGTGATCTTAACTTCTCATAAAGCAGTTTCTTGGGTTAATTCATTAAAAATGCTAAACTCCTATGTTATGAAACAGGAAGGCGTTCTTAAGAGTGAAAACCATTCTCAGACACCTTTGTGAAAAAGATGGACATCTTATTCAAGGCTAGTCTCAAAATTAAAAACTTAATTATTTCTCACATATTATTTTCCATCTTGCACAAGAGAAGAATATGGAACTGGTCAATGTATACCTTCTGCATACAATTTTTCAACATAAAGTACGTTGGGCCATTATTAAATTTGACCTGTAGGCAGCAAAATTGTAAGCAATAAAAGAAGAGACACAGGTAGGGCTGACTGGGTCTTTGAAAACCTTATGGTTTAAGCTCAGCTGGCATCTAACACCATAGAACAGTTCGCTCACTCCCTCCTGGTGGGATGGAGAAGAGAACTGGAAGAAAAAAAAGTTACAGAACTTGTAGATTAAAACAAACAGAGTGTAATAAGCAAACAAAAGATGCCCATGTGAGCAAAGCAAAATGAGGAATTCATTCACCACTTCCTATCAGCAGACAGGTGTTCAAGCATCTCCAGGAAAGTAGGGATCCACCTCTTCCATGTTAGTGACTTGGAAAGATAAAAGACATTGTGACTGTGATAAAAGATACTTGGATCTTTGAGTGAGGCCTCATCTTCCTCACAACCTCTCTCTCCCTTTCCATTGTCTCTAGTGGGCAATATGAATTGTTCTAATAACACCAGGTAGGAATTGAAAGAGGAACTGCAATATACTGCTTGCATAATTGATGCATTCCAGAGCCAGTGGAGCTGTAATGATTGCAATTGTTTGATACACTTTGTTCTGTAAAACCATATAAAATTCTGCTGGAGACTGGGCCAACCAGGCCACTTGGACAAACTGGTCTCCCAAAACTGCAGGCCACTGACAGGTGAATCACCTCCTTGTCAGGGTATGTCCAGCCTGAGGATGAGGAGCACTCAGTTTTGGATTGGTGAATAAAAGTACTAAGATCTGGTCACATATGGAGATAAAATCATAAAACACAGACAAACAAAGTTTGTTTATAACTGGGCATTCTATAAGGCCATAGATTATAAACCTGTATATTACTATCTGAAACTCCTTATATTATAACCTTGTAGACCTGCTTACATTATATACCCCATTCGCAATATTTAGATACTGCATTAGCAATAAATCTAATCATAGTCAATTGCAGTAAAAGACAGAAAAGGAAAGGATATGATATGTAAAGTGCCTGTAGCATGTCTACTTTCTGCTCAAAAAAGTGCCAGAGACTTAACAAAGGAAAAGGCCAAGATAAAAAATAAAAAAATATGTGTTCATAAAAGAGAATAGTCAATTGAAAGACAGAATAAGTACGTTAGAAGAAAAATAGAAGTTATGATAGCACACTCAGAATCTTCAAAATTCCAAATTAAAAAAATTGATATCCTCTCCCAAAGACTGAGACAGACACATTTGGAATAACTCTGAGAACACAGACAAAGAATCAGAACAAAAGGAAAATAAACTACTCAAACCTATAATTTAAACAGAGACCACCATAATTATGAGTAATAGCATAAATCAAATGTATAAGAAATCCACCCCATATAGACCTAGAGAGTTTGCAAAACCACAAGAAGAATATAGCAGGAAGCAGGGGAAAACTAAAGCAGAATATCTACATAGTAAGTCTGATGGCAGAGATAAAATCTTACTGTCCCCTGAGGGATGTGACTGGTACTAGAGTCCAGGACTATTTATTTCTGGACTAGAGGTTAATAGATCAATAACAGTTAAAGCTGCATACTGAGCAGAGGAATAGACTCATGAGACTGAGGGGAGCCTGCTGTTTTAGTGGTGAAAGGCCCAGATGAATTATCAAAAACTGTTACTAAAGCAGCTTGACTGCAATTACTGGACCAACCTCAATCAGTGAATGTTCTACAAAGCCTGACAGCAGACTCAGGTTACCTCAAACCTTTAGTAAGAGGGTTCCCATTGCCGACCCATAAATGGGCTTATTACCCACTGGTAAAAAAAAAATCAATTGCATAACTGCTTATAAAACTTCATAGAGAGTTTTCTCTTCTGCAGATTTTTCCTTGGTAAGTGGGCAGATATGCACTTTCCGTGTGTTTTCTGCAAGAGTGTACAACTGGACAGAGATATCAGAAAAAGTTAACTGTGCATTTAGCTTGACTAGCCCATCCTGTAGAACAATCTCAAAGACACTCTGGCATATAGAGAAACTAGTGTTTTAATTTTGTGTTTCCAATTGTAAATTCCATTTGTCGTAAAAATGATCTGAAGGACTTCCTCCCCATCACACCAACAACATTTGTTTTGGTCTGACTTAAAGTTCCCTTAGAGTTTGCAACTACAGAATTAGTTGCTCCAGTATCCACTAGAAAATCTATTCTTTCATTCCCCAACTTAAATTGAAGCAGAGGATCAGCCAACAAAACAAGGAGCCTCCACTGCCCTTCAGTCTAGACTAATTTCTGCCATAATTGTTGTCTTTTTTCTTTTTTTTTTTTTTCATTTGCGAGCCTGTGGCACTCTTCTCTAATGTCCTTCCTCTCTACAGTAGGCACACCGATAATTTTGGAGGGATGCTAACCCTGCCCTCACCACCAACATCATCCCGGAAATCCAACTTATGTCCTGCCTCTTTTCTATCCATGCACATGGCAGGGTGACTACCAACAAGTTCTGTAACTTAGGTCAGGTCTTTTTCTCCCTCTTTTGTAACTCTTTCTTATTGTTATGTACTTTATATGCAATGAACATCAATTGTGAAATAGCAATCAAGTCTCCTCGTTCTATCTTTTGGAGTTTCTTTCTAACATCTGGTCCAGGCTGCTCAATAAAAAAGAAGTTAAACAGCATCTTGCTTTCTGTGCTTTCTGGGTCTAAATCAATCCATTTGCAAGCTGCTTCACACAATCTTTCATGAATCATTCATTTCTCCCTGGTTCAATTCATAAGACTTGGAAAGGCTTTTTGATTTCTTCAGTCTCCTCTGGATTCTAAACAAAATCTATTTCTGATATAATTTTAATTAATCTATCCCTGTACTCTGATTTGAAGTGCCATTTTCAGTTATTCTTAGGGAGAAATTCAGGATTTTGAAAATCCTGAACCTTTGATCTAATCCTTCTCTTTTCCTAAATACTTCTTCCCTAGCCTTTTCTAAAACTACACTCCATTTCTCATGGGTAAACAAATATTTCAGGAGAGCCTGGAGATAACTGTAGTTTGGTTATGAGTTAATGTCGTGATTTTAATTATACTATACATTCCATAGTGATTATTAAGATATGATTCTGCTTTCTAAAGCAAGTTTGAAATGGTGCACATACATATGCACATACACCGCCTTCCCATCAGGTCCAATTTCATGCCTTAAAGATGCCTGTAATACTGACATATTTTCCCCAAGTCCTACTAGAAACAGAGCTTGTATGGAAAAAAACCTTCTTAATTTCTAGATTCACTGTCCACCTCCTGAATTGATACTATCTTTGGAGGAACTGCCAATAGTTGATTTCCTCTTTGGAATTTGTGTATTTTTTTTTATCTTTTCATCACACACATCTCACATCCCAAGTATTTCTTAAAGCAAACCCCAAACCTACCTAAGGAGTTTCACCCTCTTTTTCTCACTTCCTACAAAATAACATGAACTGTAAAACCACATTCTGTTTTAAAGAACCATTTTCTGGCCATATTTTACAACCATTTGATTCATATTGAGGCCATTATTAATTACAATATCTTTTCAATCTATCTTGAGTGACAGGATCACCTCCAAATTTACTCCTATTTTTTAGGATTCTTCTGAAGGGAGAACAAAGGGGAATTTCTATAGAATCGGAAAAACACATTTTGGTACTGAAATTTTCAGTGTTTTATGTACTGTCCAAATGTACACACCTCAAACCCAAGTTTTCATATTACCAGCTCTGGGTGTGAAAATGTGTGTAGAAAACACCAAAAATCCAAGTCATTTGTTACCGAAGTGTAGAAACCAAATATTTACTCCTGCAGCTTATGTAGAGCCCAAACCAAAATTCTACTGCTTCTTTTTCAATTTCCAATCATGTCCCTTTACCAATAAAATAGCTCTGTAAAGCATTGTGCATCTGAGTCACTGGTTGTCCCAGCTTTGGGGTTGATTGTCCAAAGTCCCTAATCAAAATGGCAGAGTGTGCTGGAATTTGTCCAGCTGAGACCCTTGGCTTGGAGTGACTCATTTATCCAGACAATGCTGTCCTGTCCTGGGTTGCCAAAAAGTGTTGTCCAGAACACAGGCTCATTACACAATACACAGCACCAATTCACACCAAGGTGAGGTATTTCTAATTTTCATTCTAATTTGTGCAAACAAAATAGCTCAATGGCTGTCTGTTCATCAAAACTTTACCATATTTATGTATTTTAACAAACAAAGGCATCAGCACTCACTGGTTACAAATTACATACATTTTTTTACATACCCTAATTCATATGCAAATTTCTATTTGCTAGTCTTATGTCTCACTTCTCATACTTAATTAGATCACATACACTTTTCGTGCTAAATTAGTTCCCTTCATTTGAGTCAGGGGTCCATTTTGAGTTGGTGGTCAATGGGTTGGTCATGATCTCCACTGCTAGAATTACCTTTACCCAGTTACTATTTCAGATTCTTGTTTTTAAGAATATAAAATATATAATGAAAATATTAAATTGATGAAAAAACATGTAAAATAAGTTATTGGCATTGTAGGTATATAAATGAAGTTTTTGACCCGATTTTTATCAGTAAAGAGATTTCTCTTTTACTCTAGTCAGACAGGAATTTACTTGTTACAAAGAACCACTGTGACTTCTAGAGAATAAGAGCATTTATCTAAGTATCCATCCAAGCATTGTTTGAACTGGATAGTGATACAGAACTTAAGAGGAATACTTGTCTCAGGACACCTCTAGGGGAAATAAAAGTGAAAATAACTTCAATGAAACTCCCAGAAACTGAGTTTACTATTTTATAAAAGTTTTAAGGGAAGATGTTCTTCTCAGAATTTTTTAGTTACAGGCTTGGAAGTAAAAGTAATTTCTAATAAGGAACAAAATGGTATTAACTTATTCCATAGTGTTGTTCTTTGATTTTGCTGAAGCTTTAAAAATACTTCGAACTCCTCAGAGAAAAAACACTTTGTATGCGTAAAGGATTAGTACTGGATTAGTACCCAGTGTTATGGGTAACAATTAACATACTAGTTTAAAAACTTTTAGAAGTCTTGTTTCTTTCTGTTATTAATGTTTTACAGTTAAGACTTCATTTCCCTAAATGCTGGAAGATTAACTAGAAGTGACTTTTATGGCAGCTGCTACATCTGGAAATAGTACTGATTTAATTTTGTTAAATTTGAGAAATTTTGTAGAAAGCAGTTTTATTTTTGTAATATACACGCTTTTGTATGCCTCTGCCATCTTGGCTTGGAAGCTGTTATTCACTATGATACCAGCCCTTGATGAAACCCTTTGGGGGTAGAGAAGGAGAGGCACACCCTGAGTTGGGGGTAAGATGGAATGGCAAATTTATTAGAATGGCACCAGCTTATATACAGTAGAACATGGAACATTCTGGAAGAGGGGACTGAACTTAGGAGAAGCATAACATAAAAAGAACAGGGAGGATTACAGCCATAAAGGGCAAATGAGGGTGGAAATAACCATATAGGGAAAGACTCCACTGTGGAAAAATTTAGCCAATCAGGAAGCATGAATAACATGAGGAAGAAGAAGAAACTCCATTTTGTACAACATACAAATAAGACTATTTAACTTTACAACTATAAACTTATAAATCAAGGAACCCGTAACAACTCGATACGTGATAATAAACTTTCTCTTGTGGGACACAGTTCTTGATTGAAGTCCTCCCTCCCAACACCCAGTCTCATCAAACAGTCTCATGTTTTCTTTTCCATTTGGTGTAGTTTTGTTCTCCTACAAGCTCTGACCAGATTCCACTTCAGAAAAAGAAAAAAATAAGAAAAAGGAAGAAACCAAACAAAATTAATCAAAGAAAGCTCTAAGGACCATGAGCAGAAGGAGGGTGGAGAGTATGAAAAACAAGACAGAGAAACAGCAATGTTTTTGAAAAACTGAGCACACAGACAAGAATAAAGCTACTGATCAAGAAATTCATCTCTCACACAACACCAATAAGTTACGCATAATTTATGCAGGAAAGGTGATGAAGAATAAGAGGATCAAAATACCAAAAATGTCAACTAAACTATAGGGATGTAAGAAGCTCTTCAATAGGAAAAACAAGAAATTCACAAATGAAGACAAGATAGTATAAGACCAAGTGAAGTCTTATTTGTTTTTATGAATACAACAGGGTAGAAAATTTTAGTAACCTAATCACATTAAGGATTCTTGATAGTAATGATGAAGACCAATAAAATCTGAGAATGCATGCAGTAAAAAGGGAAGTAGATACACTGAAAACACAAGCTGTAATAATGACCCACAGAAATGTTTACAAACTAAGGAAAAATGTTTTATTTCCATAGGATCTTAGAACACAATATGAACATGTTCTCTGAGCACGCAAATTTCCAGGCAAGGAAAAAAGGTCAATGGAATTGCAAATTGGAGCATAAGACGAAAATAATTGCAGGCAGGTAACAAAGCATAGTTCAAATGTTGTCAGATAAGCTGAAGTTCCTGTCAGAGGTCTTTGGCTACTTTGAGTTTAAAGCGGTAGAACTCATTGGAAAGCTTGCAGGTTACTGCCATGTGGAGGTTTGGGTTGGCTCCCTGCCAATCCCAGCCATTGGCCACACAGATTCTCCCCTCCTGAAAGAGAAACAAAAACTACCAAAAGAGAATTGTAGGAACAAAAAAAAAATATGTTCACATATATTACAGTTATATACAATTAAACACTATGAATATACAGAACAAGAATCCCAAACAACCCCAAAAGGGAAAAGGGGGAAAGGGAAAGGGAAAAAAAAGACAAAAATGGGTAAAACCAAACCAAAAGAGATATACACACTCAAAAACTCAGGGAATAGCTCAATAAAGTAACTAACACAATAAACTCTCACCAACTCCCCTCAAGGAAACAGTTCCTTCACCTCCGCATGCCTTCAGACAACAGCTCTCAGACAGGCCTCAGCTCACATACATAAGAGAGAAGCCAAGACACTGAGACCTGCTGCCAACCATGTTGCCTTTCTGAGGTTCTCGATCCCATTTGCACAGCAATGCACCTGGAGAGGGATGTGTCCCATGCTCTTTTAGGAATTCTCAAGATCTGTTGAAGTATGACTCTTTAGTGGCCCTGCCTCTTTCTTTTTTTGCATTCTCTGGCAAAGTTTTCCTTCAAATTTCTATTTTATAAGCTAAAAGAAAACATTGGAAAAAAAATTCTACACTGTTTTAGGAAAACTTTTATTTGAGTGTTCTGTGGAATTATATTGCAATCTCAGGAAAAAGTACAACAACTCAGTCACAGATAACATCTATTTGCCACTTTTTGGATAGCTAAATTGTGAGATTCATAATCTTATCAAGCACCAGACAAGATAAAGAATATACATTTCTTTTGATGTGAGTTTCAGCAAGGAGAAAAAGCATTGTTTTAAATGCATCAAAAAGCTAAATCAAATATGTATCTGTGTTGATTTTGACTGTTGTAGGGTTAATTTTCTACATAGTAGCTAGTGATGGACTGTTTTGGCTTTGTGCTGAAAACAACATTAATACGCAAGGACGTTTTCATTAATGCTGAGCTGTACTTTACACAGAGCCTATATCTTTTCTGTCACTCACACCACCCCACAAGCAAGTTCACCGGGGTGCATAAGAATTGGGAACAGCTGGAACAGCTGATCCCAACTGACTGCAGATAATAATCTGGGTGAAGAAGAAGGAAGAGACAGTGTAGGATGTGTTGGAGGGAAGGGCATTCAGAGTGATAGTGTTTATCTTCCCAAGTCACTGCTAGGCGTGGTGGAGCCATGCCTTCCTGGAGATGGCTGAACACCTGGCTGCCCATGGGAAGAAGTGAATTAATTCTTTATTTTTCTTTCTACCTTTTTTTTTTATTATTTTTTTTATTCCAAGAGGGAGTGGTTATGTGACTCTTAGTTGCCTACTGGCAATAAACCAGAACAATCCTTTTTGGTCCCCAATATGGTGCTCAAAGGGTTCCAGATAATGGCAGATTTGACTGGAATGTGCCAGATTGAATTCCTAGCTGCTGTTAGCATTGTTTATTTATTAATCAGCAGTTTCCTGTGCTTGCCATGGGGCTCAGGGCTCACTTGCTTTACTGTGTGTTGCAGTGTAGTGCTCATTAGAGACTACTTTTTGCTTTCACTGCTCATTGTGCTGCTGTACTGGTGAACACCGTTCTCTTCTGTACTCAGGAAAAGCATGATAGCAACAGTAGTGCTGCACCAGGGCTGGCAGAAGGCCAAGGCATCTGGACAGGATAGAACTTCCAGTCAAAGGGACTGTGACCTGTGGATGAGTTCACACTGGAGCAGGGCACCTCAAAATGTCTCTGACCCTGAATAAGTCCACAACAGAGCAGGTGTATCTCGAAGTGTCGGAGGCCATGGTTATATCTCTGCTGCAGCAAGTCTACCTCTGAAGGGATTTTGCCCCAAGCATAAATCCACAGTGGAGAAGGTATATTTCAAAGCATCTGTGTCTTGAAACATGAGTATCTGTGCATGAAGTCATGCTGGAACACCTAGAAAGATGTGATCATGGATAAGCTGATGATAGAACAGGTATTCCCCTTCACCAATGTGCAAATGTTCTACTTTTCCTTGAACTGAAGATCTGCAACATGCTTTGCAAAGAAAGCAACACCATTTATATATTAAATTACAGTAAAAACAAGACACACAAAAAGTGTACTGAATACAAATTGCTGAAAAAAAACAAAGGAGAAGGCACCTATGAATATAAGCTACTTAAAACAGGATAAAAATCAACCTTCCTAATTTATCATGAAAGTTGAGTAGCTTAAGACAGAATCTATTTGCCAATTCTCTGATCTAATGATAATGATCATGGAATATGTGATGATATCTTAGTCATCCATTAAGACAATTAGTTTCTCAGAGACAGAACATGAGTACAAGTTCTGATGCCAATGTAGAGAACAATTCAGAAGGGTGAATACTTTTAGTATTTCTAGTTAAAATAAGATTACTGTATTCACAATGAACTAACTGAAGAAGTATTCTGACTTTATTTTAATCTGTTGGTTTTTGTTGTCGTTGTGTTTTGTTTTGTTTTTGAAGTCCTAAAAACTTTCTAATTGAGTTGATAGTCTCTCAAGAACAAATCACTTGGAAAAAACACATTAGTTACTTATTTTGTAGAGATTTTACTTGTGATAGTCATTTTGTGCTGTGAAGATGAAACACTACATGGTAGGAATATGCTATTGGATGTCAATCTACTTATGCTTATTCTACCAACAGGTTTTACACTTTCTACTAAGGGTTCTGCTCAATGAAAGAGTATAATAAAGGGAACAATAATTTCTACATCTTAATTTCCATGCTGCGTTTTCAGCTTTCAAGTAAGCGGTAGTAAAAATACCCATAACATTTCAATATTACTTGAATAATGAAAATTAATTATGAAAACGCCCACATATAATTGAACATTTTGCCTGTTATCTATAAAATTCACTAATGCTGAAACTGCAGGAACATTCTTTCCGTCATTTTTTTTTCACTTCCTGATGTGATCATGATTACATTTTATTACACACCACACTTTACTTCTATTAGAAAGTGTACCTTCATTTATTTGTAACCTTGTCCACTATTAACTTTTATAACACATCAAAGTCTATTTGCCACTATATATATCATTGCCAGAAGACAATTATTTTCTCAAGTTGTCTTCAAAGCACTGTTTCATTTCTTTTCACGTAGGTTCTCTTGCAACTTTTTCCTTCACTGCCCTCCAGTAATACTGCCTGATGCCGGTGGGATTTTGACACCTAACCATTTTTATTCATTAAGATAGGTTTCAATAGTATTTGAAGTCCCTTACATGTTTCCCATGTGTTTCACTGTGTTCTTAATTCTATCCTTTCCTACCATATATGTCTTTGATATTAATGGTGTTGCACTATTACACAATTTGAGATGTGTAAAACACACAACAGTGTGAATGTACTGCTGTGTGATATGATGTGTTATATTCTTTCTATCTTGATTTTAGGGGTTTATCTGATTATGTCAGCATAGTATTTTGCCTAACATTTTTCTCCATCACTTGAACAGTGGTAAAGTAGTTAGTCACAGCTTTGAGGACAGATGCATTGCTGCAAATTCAGAATAGATTTGGAGTCATGCAGCTCTCTGTAGGAGTATGGGTTTAAGAATGTACAGTTTTTAGAATGGATTTAATTGTCTAGAATCAAAAGATTATGGAAATCTATAAAACCTGTGAACAAACTCGAAAATTTAAGTGCAAGGAGCTAAGTATACGATTTGTAGAATAAGGGCCTTACTGAGGTGGCCTTTGCATTTTCTTAAGCATTTTATGTTTCTATCATTAGAACCCAGTAGTTTTCCCTTAATTGCAATAACAACAATAAAAAAATTCTCTTCTGCCTACCCTTTAAAGTACTTTACTAGCCTTGAAATCTGTGTTCATGAATACATTTCTTTATTTCAGGGAACAACAAAAAAGTATTGAGCTATAGTGCGATTCCTGATTTCTTTATTCATACTCCTCTGTAAATTTGACAATATATATAGTTTGACAAGATTGCATAATTTCTTTGCTATTATTTCATTCAAATAGTTATTTTACCAAATATTAATGGATGAATTTTTAATCCTTGTAAATAACCTGACCAATACAAAGATATTGTATATATTTTGAATAAGTAATTTCTCAATCAGTTGGACTACTTCAGGTTTAACATTGATGTAGCATATGCAAAATGGCAACTAACTTCACAACATAATGGAACAATTGTATAGTTTGTTACTAATTTAGCTTATTAACATAAATGTTTTGATGTTGAGAACATGTACTAAATATTAATTTGTATTTTCCCCACCCTGAAGTATACCAAGTAAGTAATCTGAACGTCCTAAGAGGTTATAGTGTGCAATTATAGCTTAAATAATAATGAAACCAAACTAGTTGCTGTGAGTGAAGGAATAATAATAATGGTTGTTGTTAATCCCTTTAATGTCTGTAAAACAAACATTTTAACCAGCAGTTAAATGCTAGTTTTTCTTACAAAGACCATGTTAACAAGTTATGTGAGAATGCATCAACTCTATCAACAGAGAAAAAGAAAGGTGCAAAGAGAGCAGATGTTGCCAGCTCACTGCCTAAATATCTCATTTAAACACCAGTATTTCAGGCCTTTGAAAAGTGTATCTTTACATCACTATGTACCTCTGAGATTCATTTATGTGTTCTGATTTGTCTGAGTGCAAGATTAAAAATGAAAGCTGCCAACCAGAGATATTATTGAAGTATTATGAGTATTGATAGAACTACGAAGATACGTCTCCACCAGTAAGATTTTGAGGTGGTGGGAAAAAGGCAGAACATCTAAAGGCACCAGGATCAAGGATAACGTGTTGAAGAATAACACAGGACAAGATGCTTTTTGAAGGTTCTTAATGTCTCTTTGATGTTATAATTTACTTATTTATTAGTGAATTTAAAGTGTGGGATTTGCCTTGATATGTGAAAAATGTTGGGTTTTTTTTAATAATAAAGGAAGAGTCTCTAAGACAAGCAAGTTATGCTGCAACCTGACAACATATCCCAAACAGGCGAAGCTGTTCTTTGCTCATAAGCTGGCAAGATTTCTTGAGTGGGTTTTAAACTAGGATTCTTAAGAAGAGTATCACCATCAGGACTGGTGAAGGTAATCCAGGGGATAACATGGCACTTTGTGTATGGCAGTACTAATAAGAACATTTATGCTGCTCCAGGAAGCATTGAAGGATTAGGAACACACCTGAAATGTATGTACATCAGTCCACACAGTATGAGAAACAAATAGGATGAACTGAAAGCATTGATCATTTCCCAAAGTTATGATGTCACCAGTATCAGTGAGGCTTGCTGGAATGAGTCCCATGATTGGAGTGCTGGAAGGCTGCAGGTAGTTCAGAAGGCACAGGCTTTGCAGGCAAGTTGCAAACATTGCATTGTAAGGAGAAGCTTGACTATGCAGTCCTTATAATTAGGGGGAAAAAAAGTTCTGGGTGGTTATTAGAGGAATGGGAAACAAAGAAGATGTCTCTGTGGATGTCTACTGCCAATTGCCAGGCCAGGATGTTAACAGTGATGAATTATTCTCTAGGCATCTAGGAAAAAATTCTAGGGATTGTTGACCCTTACCCTTATGGGACAAATGGGACATACCACTGTGAATACCATAATGCTATGACAAACATCTCTGCAAAATTCTCAAAGTATATTGAAAGTAATTTCCTGTTACAAATACTCAGGAAGCCAATTACAAAAGTGCCCTCCTAGACTTGTTACTATAAATAGAGAAGAACTCAGGAGACAGGTGATGTTTTGGCCAGAGTGATTATGAAATGGTTGAGTTTGAATTTTTTGGTTAAAAATCAGGAGACAGGTGATGTTTTGGCCAGAGTGATTATGAAATGGTTGAGTTTGAATTTTTTGGTTAAAAATAAGAGGGTCATCAGAGTGACTACGCTGAGTTCCAAGAGAGCAAACCTGAAGTTTTTCAGGTGCTTAGAAGTGCCTCCATGTAATTCCATTCCCGAGAATCTGCTTTTGAGGGTTTGAGGATTTAAGGGTTTAACTGGTCAGTTTTGAAAAACCACTATTTAAAAGCACAGGAACAGCTTTTAAACTTGTGACACAATGAAATGGACATCCCATTTTGTTACAAGTCAAATAAGAGGGTGTGAAAGACTAGCTTGGTTCAGCAGAAAACCCCTTTTGGAATTTGTGGGGAAAAAGAGATTATATGATCCCTAGAAGCACAATCAAACTTCAGGTCATAATATCATGATTTACATATGCAGGGAGATAATACAAAAGACCAAAGCTCAACTAGAGATGAAACTGGCCAGTGTTGTGTCGAACAGCAAGAAAATATTTTTTAAGGCTGTTAATAACAAGAAAAGGCACAAGGAAAGCATTGGATCCATACTTGGTGAGGATGATCACTTGGCAAATAGGAATGTAGAAAAATTTGAGACATTTAATACTTTTTTTTTTTTTTTCCCCCTCAGTCTTTAATATTGCTGATAGATCTTGGACTTCCACGTGCCCTGACTTAGAAGGGGAACAGTGACTTTCCATTTGTGTACACTGACATTGTTTGGACAAGATAACGTTCTCAAATCCGTCGGACCTAGTGGGATTCATTCCAGAGCACAGTCATTCAGAGTTCCACTACAGGAAGTGGTGGATGTGATGGCAGGACCCCTCTCAATCATCTACCAGAGGTCTTGGGTGTCTGGAGATGTCCCTTCTGACTTGAAGCTGACCAGTGTTATTCCCAGGAAGACCTGGGAAACTACAGACTGGTTAGTCTAAACTCAGTACCTGGAAAAAGGATGGAGAAGTTATACTGATAAGGTACTGAAAGACACTTCAAGGACAATGCAGTTATCAGACACAATTAACTGGAATTCACAAAGGGATATTTCTCAATAACTACTCTGATATCCTTCTATGATAAGGTCACTCACCTAGTGGATCAAGGAAAGGCAGTGAATGCAATTTTTTCTGGATTTTAGCAAGGCTTTTGATACTGTCCCTCACAGCAGCCTTCCAGATAAGCTGTCCTGCTGTGAGATGAGCAGGTCCATGCTGTTTGTAGGAAGAACTGGCTGAGCGGTATGGCTCCAGGGGTTGTAGTGCATGGGGCTACATTTGGCTGCAGTCACCAGGGCTCATTTCTAAGGCAAATTTCATTCTGTAATCAATGATTTGGAGTCAGGAAATAAGTCTGTTGACACTGCTAGACTGGGAGGTGCTGTTTCTTTTGAGGGACAAGAGCTGCTCCAAAGTTTGGACACTGTAAATATGTTGTGGACACATTAGACATTTTATAGTCTCTGAATGGGGAATGACAATATTCTTTTACCTTGTTATTTCCATAGACTCCGCTCTAAAGAAGCAATACTTAGAAGAGAATTGGTTTTAGACTCTGAGGGAATGTATAGTATCTTAATAGAAACATTAAGATTGATATGAATGGACTATGGATGAGAATGTCTGCTGTACAAATCTAGAAAGAATAAATAGCAGGACTGTATAACTATCATGGGTTCATGGCATCCAGATTAGGACATCAGACTGACTCCAGAATTCTCTGGTCTTTTGTATTATCTCCCTGCATATGCAAATCATGATACTATGAGCTGAAGTCTTGCAACTTTTCAGGGTACCCAGATCAGATGAAAAAAGATTAGTTCCATATCCTAGCTGAATAATTTTTGTTTTAACAGTGTAGCTGAGGCTGTTTTGGTTTTGTCTGGGACAGAGCTAATTTTCTTCTTAATAACTAGTATAATATATATAACTGGTTTTGGATTTATTATGAGAATAATGATGATAACACACTGATGTTTTAATTGCTGCTAATCTGTGCTTAGTCTAAGTCAAAGGCGTATCCTGACAGTGAGGAGTTACACGAGATGTCACAAGGGAGCATAGCCAAGACAGCTGACTTGAAGTGCCAAAGGGATATTCTGTACTGTAGGACATCATGCCAAATATATAAACTTAAGGTAATTGGCTGGGATGGGCAAGTTGGCACTGAGGAGTCAGCTGGGTATTGGTCAGTGAGCGCTGAGCTTAAGTATTTTCTTGAGTTTTATTTTTCTGTTACCTCAACACACACAATACTTACCTGCCTCCAATTCTCCTGCCTGTTGCACCAGGGCAGGGAGTGAGTTAGCATCTGCATGGTACTTACTTGCCATCTGTGGCCAAACTACACCACTACCACCAAAGCTTGTTGCTCCTCATGGGCATTCAAAATTGTCTTGATCTCAGTTTGTTTCAAATGCGGACAATTTTAAAAATCATGGTCAAACCTTGAGTATTCCTCAAAAATCCCCTCTGTGGTGGTTTTAGTTTCTTGGTTTTGGTTTAGGCCTTCCTTGGTTACCAGGTGATAACTAAGGAAGTATTCCACA
>JAWWLT010000092.1:33019421-33035358 GCA_035040995.1 Premnoplex brunnescens
CCTTTCCCTTTCCCCCTTTTCCCTTTTGGGGTTGCTCTGGGGTTTGTTCTGTAGATTCATAGTGTTTGATTGTATATCGTTGTAATATATGTGAATATATATATATATATATTTAATACAATTGTCTTTTTGGTACTTTTTTTTCCCCTTTCTCTCTTGGGGGGGGAGAATCCGTGTGGCCGGCAGTTGGGTTTGGCAGGGAGCCAACTCAACCCTCCACACCCTCTGAGTAGGGGTTTGTTTGTCTGTGTTGGTTTGGGCAGTGATAGAGGGAATTTTCTTCACAGTCACTAGTAAGGGTCTGTGTTTTGAGTTTCTGCTGATAATATAGAGGTGTTTTCATTTTTGCTGAACATTGCCTAGACAGAGTCAAGGCCTTTTCTGCTTCTCATACTGCCTCACCACTGAGCAGGTTGAGGAAGGGTAGCTAGTTGAAAGGGAACAGTTTGGAAAGCTGGCCCTGGTTGACCAAAGGGATATAAGAAAGCAGGGAGATTTTGAAGGACAGCATTTGTCTTCCAAAGTCACTATTACACATGATGCAGTCCTGCTTTCCTAGACATGGCTGAACACCTGTCTGCTGATGAATTAATTCCTTGTATTGCTTTGCTCAAGTTTTCTTACTTTTACCCTTTCACTTCTTTTCTCCATCACACTATGGGAAGTATGGGTGAGTGGTTTTGTGGATCTTAGTCTGGGGTTAAACCACAGCAAAAAGTTTGTTGTTTGTATTAGTCTGAATAATTTAAATGTCTCACTATGTTAATATTGGTTGGAGATATTATTGTGCAGAATACTTTTCTTCATTTTTTAAATTCACTTAGAGAGGTGTTCCTTACAAATTTTATTCCTCTATCTCCATTCATTACATTCTGAAAAACAAGAGTTTGCCAGGAAAGGCTGTTTTCTTTTTATTTTCAATATGGCACTCTTCTACGCTAAGGACACTGAAGCTATTTTATTTAACTACCACATGAAGAAATGAATATTTTTTTCTTCTCCATGAACATAACTCTCTCTTTTTTTTTTTTTTTTTTTTTTTTTTAAACTGCAGTCTGTAATTTTGTAATTGGAATCTCTGTTGTTTTAGTGGGTTCAAAGTCAGAAGGACAATTTCGCACAATTCCTAAAAAAAGTAAGGTAGATAATGATTTTGCTGGTTGATTATGAAGGAAGATTAAGGAATCAACTGAGCAGGATGCTGATGTGGATGTTTATGAGATTTTGATATGTGTGTTTTTTCATCTATTTTTTCTACAGAGTAATGTTATTAGCTTGATATAAACACAGCTCTGGGTGCTTCATGAGGCTTACTTGCAGCTGATGTGCTCTTGCTTGGTTTTTCTTAAAATTTTCTTCACCCCAATCCCACTCCCTTTTTATTTTTTTTTAACCTACTCTCTTAACCAAGCAACCTATGGGGACAGAAGGCTATGACACTGTCTGATTGATATCTGACTAGAACTGTTCTTTTTCTAAGCAAATACAGTTTTACATAAATGCTTTGAAACACTGTGTTTAATTTATGTGGTAAATTCTGTGAATGCATATTGCATAAAGATCCATGTTGACACTTCTTTTGCTGGGCAGCATGGAGATTTTTTTTGGATTTTTTTTGGAAGCTTTGTATGGAGACAGTCTTCTACTAAGTTGTTATTCAACGGGTGATGTGAAAGCAGAATGAAGGAATGTAAAAATGAATTACTTGTCAAAAAAGGTAATTTTTAATTATGTATGTGTAGAGTTACCAGCTATGTTTTTAATTTCTCTTTGTTTATCAGTTTAGCACAAATAGTAAACATGAAATTGCAGCAGCCACTGTGTAAAGAAAGAAGTTCTTCGCATACAAATCCATAGTGTAAAAGATACAAACATTGAGAACAGATGGTCTGCCAGCCAAAGAGAACTAAAGCAAATGAAGAAAACAACATAAAACCAAAATTTTATTTTGGAGCCTCAGAGAGAAATTTAACAGTCTATTCAGAACTTAAATTAAACCTACTGCTCTGTCCTCATCTCTTGTGTCAAGCTATCTCTTCTTTAAGATTTTCTTTTCCTTTCAAAGTCAGTGAAAAGGATTTTACGAACCTTCTTGTCTTAAGGTTAACACAAAATAAATCCTTGTGTTTTCACTTTCCTTAAGGTCACACAGAATCAAGGCCAAGCCCTCTTTCCTGAAGGTTAAAGTAAAAGTAACTTAAGACACAGCTGTTTCCAGGCAGCTTCTTTTTTCCCCTAAGAAATTCCTTTCCTGTTTACCAGCAGAAAAATAACTTATTTCCATATTATTTCGTGGGTTTGTAGACTTTCAGACACTCATAAGTCAGTATTCTCCAGCCTTGTTTCCAAATATCAATTCCTATTTAACAACACATATATGTGGCCTCTGCTTCCTAACCTTGTACCCTAACTGAGAACTGTGGTCCTATATGGAAGACAGACTGCCTTAAGGTGCTTTTTTAGGTTCAAAATCAGGAAACTTTAAGACTACATGTAAAATGATCTTATTGGTCTTAAAACAGAATCAGTTCAGATGGAATCAAACATTTATATGACTGCTGTACTATCAAAGTTATGACAGTCTGTGCTTTTCAGGAAGAGTATTTTTCTTTTTTACTTTGATGCTGTAACACTTTTCAGTGTAGATGACTCTTTACAATACGGATTTTCAGAGATGACAATTAAAGAGTATTTAAAAAAATTGCATTTAATTTTGATTAAGAAGCATATGCTAATGGCAGGTTAAATTTACCAATATTTGCCCAAGTGAACAGTAGAAAAATATTTAACTACTTGTTCAGCTTCTTTCCCAGATGCAGATGAGTCATTAATTTGAGCATGCAAATTACAAAATACTGCATTAAATGCACTCCTCGCTAGGGAAAGCAAAACCTTAAACTCTCTTGCAGGGATAGAGATCTGACTCAAAATTCTAGTTCTGGTCTCAACAGATGTCTAAAACTTGCATATAGATTTTGCAGTTCAACATTGTCTTCAGAAAAGCTTTTAGCCATGGAGTGTGTGTAATGCTTAGGTGATTTAGAATGCTGCCATCTTCCTTTGGCAGACAATGAAAAATATGAGTAATCCTCAATGTTTTCCAGACAAAATATGGTAGTTTTGTTTAACTGACTAGTGAATACAGTTGAACCAAGCTGAAATTACCTTATTCCACCTGTAAGAGGATATCAATCCTATTTTTACTGGTGTTTTTTTTGTTTGTTTGTTTGGTTGGTTGGTTTTTTGTTTGGTGTCTCCCCATTCTTAGAAAATAAACTAATGTTTACTTTCGATCATTATGCAAAGTTCAGGTAATTTTTAGAACAAATATGAGTTGTTTTCTTAAGTAATATTGGTCACATCAGTCTTCATTGCTAATTTGTGCAATGCGTGTTCTGTATCACGTGAAGCAACTGCAAATAAAAGTTAATTAAAAAATATATAAATGACAGTCAACATCTTAAAATTTTCTTTAATATCAGTAATACTAATTTTATAACCGTATTTTTTTGCTAACTATTTTGTCACACAGTGATGACTTAAAAACATGCAAATTTTTAAAGCTCTACATAAGTAATTTAAAATTTTGTTTCCCCAAACCAATTTTTCTGAGTCTTTTGCTCTGCGGGTAATCCTCAGACTTGTTAACACTGTCTAGATAAAGAATTACAGCCATATGTCTCTCAGTTCTTTTCAAGAAATGTGTTTCACCTTTGAGCTGCTGCAGCTTTCTTGGCCTCAATGAAAAGAGACAGCTCTGACCTCCATTTGGTAGTGCATGAAGGTATTCCTGGCACTTTGCTTAGAGACAATCTACACTCTGTCACAAAAATCAAACTAAGATTTATAAGATAACGCTGAACTGGCCAAAACATTGTATCTTCATTAATGGGAAGTAACAGAGAAATCAGTATAGCTGCATTCTCCTGAAGAAAAGGCAGCAACAAGAAAAATTGCAAAAGTGAGCAAAAGCATAGATGAACAAGGGAACAAATAAAATGCAAATGCTTTGACTTTTCTTTGGTATAAATGGGGTGTGGAATAAAGAACAAACTCTGTTTTTAACCCAGATTCCTGAGAGTAGATCAAAGGAATTTCTACTACCTTGATGTAAGCTTAGAATTCCTACATATATTCATATGCTATTTTCATGGTTCTATTTCAAATCCTTGTTGATCAGAGTAGGAGTAAAAAAAGCACAATAAAAGGATTTAAAACTAGGTTTTAAGCAGATCACTGAATTTTCCTCTGGTGTGCATTTCTCTGCTGACAGCATTTTTGTAATTTCAGATTTACTTTAAATCCTCTTAGGATGCTGAAGTAAATCAAGAACATTTGCCAAATTTCCCCACTCAATACTATTAATAGAAATTGCAAGGTTAAACAGTAATAGCTGGAGAATGGTCTTATAATGCTTGAATATTATTTTCAAATGTACTCTATTCTCTGTATAAAGTGTTCTCTGAAATGGATCCAGTTGCACTGTTTGTATACTGATGAGTGTTGTCTTGCTGAAATTCCCTTCTAAGCTATAGCAGCAGAAATTTACTGGACATACACAAAGCTCTAGTTTTTATACCTGTATGGGATCCATAATAGGATTTCAACTTCAGATTCCTTTATTTAATCTGTTTCTTCTCCTAGCCTCTTCAGTTAAGTAAAAACAAAAACAAACAAAAAAAAAAAACAAAACTGCATTCACAGAACTATCTAATAGAATTATTACAGAAGAATTTCTATGTGGTTTTTTTTGTTTGTTTGTGGTTGTTTTTTTTTCAATTTAAAAATCTGTATATGATGAAAGAAGGCTGTTTTAAGACTGTGAGTGACGATCTTAAAGACTTAGCCCTGGAGGCCCAATCTGACAGTTTACAATACCTGCAGCCTAGTGGTCAGCCTGGCCAAGCTTTATAGATACTGAACAGTAAAGCACAATGGAGTGTGTCTTTCTTGCATAATGAGTAGTTCTGCAGCTTTTATATCAAAGGACAACGTAAAGCAGGTACACTGATAACCTTTATGAATACTCTGGCATGTCATGGATTTTCAGTTCCTAAAATAGGATTTCTCCTTATTATTGACTGGAGTTTTAGTCAGGTTGAGATTCACAGACTTACTATCCTTAAACAGTGTCTCATATCTCACCTTAATTCAGTTCTGTATCGTGCATTTCCAAATTCTAAAATTTATTTTTCTAAATTGATTAACTACTTACAGTGTGACTATCTTTATAATATGTATGCCTTATAAATTCTGAAAGACAAAGCTTTTGAATTTATCACAATATGTATGTTTACAGGTGAGAATAAGAAAGTAATTTTTATTGAAAGGGACCTATGGAAATTGGTCAGAAAATTTGCAGATAACTCAAAGTTAGGTGGGATTGCTGATTTGTTGAAAGGTCAAGAGGCACTGCAGTAGGATCTGGACAGGCTGGATCAATGTGCCAAGGCCAGCTATATGAGACTCAACAAAGCAAAGTGTCAAGTCCTGCTCTTGGGTCACAACAGCCCCAGCCAACAGTAAAGGCTTGGGAGACTGGCTGGAAAGATGCCTGGAGGAAAAAGGACTGGGGGTGCTGGTAGACAGCCATCTGATCATGAGCTGGCAGTGTGTCCAGATGGCCAAGAAGGCCAGCAGAACTAGGAAAAGGGTTAGCCTAGAGAAAAACAGGCTTGGGGTGACCTTATTGCTCTCCAGCTATCTGAAATGAGGTTTTAGAGAGCTGGGGCTGAGTCTCTTTTCCCATGTAACAAGTGAGAGGATGAGGAAATGGCCTAAAGTTATGCCAGGGGAGGTTTAACTTGGATATTAGGAAAAGTTTCTTTACTGAATAAGTGGTCAGGAACAGACTGCCAAGGGCAGTGGTGGAATCATCATCCCTGGAAGTGTTCCAAAAGATATGTGAATGTGGAGCATAGGGGCAACGTTTAATGGCAAACACAGCAGTGCTACATTTACGGTTGGACTCAATGATCTCAGATGTTTTTTTCAACCTTAGTGATTCTATGATTCTGTGATTCTGTCTGGTCACAATAATGGTTCATGGATGGGCCACTTTTAATCAGGTTGTTTAGGATCCATATGCACACAATTCTTTATACATGCAGGGCCATATGTTACAAGTGTTAGGTTCATTCCAAATACTCATGCAATCCATGCAACTCATCAGGATTTGCAAATCTGCTGGACAGGTTTTAGTGTTTGTGGATTTTAGTGCTCAACTAGAATGTAGAGCTAAATGAAGAAACATTTAAAAAGTGGCCAAAAAGGAGGAGCTGTGAGCAATTCAAATGTTGCAATTTCTAAATTACATTCAAACAACAAGCAGTAGTTTAGTTTAGTAGTTTCTAGTGGGGACAATTCACCTGAAAGCTTTTTCTTCTCCAGTCTTTCCCAGAAGTAAATGGTTCTCAACACCTGTTCTAGCAACAGGTCCCATATGACACAGACCTATTGCCTTCCTTGGCTGGCTTTTGTTACTTTCCCATTGCTTTCCTTGCAGATCTCAATCTTCTGTAATACCAGTTACTGTTTTTCTGCACTTAACTGTTTAGGGACATCTTGTTCTGGTTGCAGGTCAATTTTCTGTTAACAGTTCAGCATTGCGTATGACTCCGTTTTGCACTTATAGGTCAGAGTGTTCTTTGGAGATGTTTTTCTTACAGTTTTCATCCCCTTTGAGCTAGGACGAGAAAAGAATCCGTCATGTTTATCCCAGAGGCCTAGAGGGAAGAGTTGTTGATATTACAGTTGGTTCATCACACAGCTTAACAGGTTTACAAATGAAAGAAGAGTTATGCAGTCTTATGTAATGTAGCTTAAAAGGGAGAGCTACATTGAAAATTAGTTTATTTATGATACAATGGATCTGAAATGGATCCAGTTGCACTGTTTGTATACTGATGAGTGTTGTCTTGCTGAAATTCCCTTCTAAGCTATAGCAGCAGAAATTTACTGGACATACACAAAGCTCTAGTTTTTATACCTGTATGGGATCCATAATGTATTCTGGAGTTAGCTATACTAGAAGATTGGATACTGGGAAAAACACTACAGAGTTAAGCCTGTTCCTTCCATTTGAAGACCTATGGGTATGTCAGCATAATTTTGAAATACCTCTAAAATTTTTGACTACTGAATAGATGATGAAGAAGGAAGTGTGCAAAACAACTCCATGTTAGACACAGACAATGTTTGTTACTGAAACTGCTTTTAAACATTCTAGTTTGGGTTGGTCTCCACTTTTACAAAATGTTGGTTTTGTCAGGGAGGCAAGGAATATGAAAGAGTACAAGTCCATGTTGAACATTAAAGGTAACAGACTTTCAGTCAGATGGCTTAAATCAATGTTAGCTGCTTCATCAGCATTCTCTTCCTTTTCCCTTCAGTAATTACCAATTACCAAAAGGCTTGATAAGCTTTTTCAGTTTTTATAAAAGGAGCATTTGTAATTACCTCAGTGTTGTCCTGTTTAATATAGCCTCATGATTACACTTCACTATTAAGAGTTGAAGTGGTGCCTTTTACACAATTGTCAGAACTTGCTCAAAATAAATTGGTTTATAGTAACTTTTCTAATTGATTGTCATGATTTTTTTTAGTAATTACTTCTGAAAACTACTAGCATTCAATGTAGAAATGTTCATTCCTCTGTTTAATCACAAACAGCCTATGTGGTACTACTAAGTGTACTTCTGTAGGAAGAGTATCATAGGATTTCTACTCCTCTTCCTCTAGCCTGAACACCTGATGAGTATTGTTGTACTATTCTTTCTGTTTTCAGATAATACCTATAATATGGTAACAAGAATCTGATTCTGTTACCCAAGCACGTCAAGCTTTTGACATAATTGATGAGCTAAGAAGAGCAGTATAGGGGTTTTTTTATTATTATTTCTCTATTTTAAAACTACAGGTTTAGCTGACATATATTGACTTGTCTTACTTAGAAATATGATTATCTTTTTTCCTGGGCAATGCCAAGGATACCCAAGGACCTGGTCAGTAAAGTGCTTCTGACCTTGCTAAGCACTACAGTGTGCATGTTTTGTACCTGCACAGGGGAAAATATTATTTCACAGGTAAGGATATCTTTTCTATAGCAGCAAAATTGCATTCGCAAATGCATAATACATTGATGATTAACATGTGAGAGGAACATAAGCAAACTAAAAGATAACCTTTTTCCAAATGAGTGTGATGGTATATGATATTCCTTCCCCCCCCAGCACTTTCATATTTCCATTCTGTCTAACCAAGTCCCGTGCCTCTATAGATGAAGTATTTCTGTCAACCGAGTGACCAGCCTCAGCACTATGCACTATAGCATTCAAAACACGCTACCAGCTTCAGAATTTCAGTAAAATGAGTTTTGTGATGTAGCTCCTTCTGTGCTTTTTACTAGTAGGATTCCTGCTCTATCTGCTATGATGTAACTTTGGCAGCACTTGTTTACAGCTGTCACAGTAACTTCCTACAAACAACAACAACAACAACCAAACCAAAAAAAAAAAAAAAAAGGAAAATTAAGCACTACTGATGTCTTATCTAAGATTATTTGCAAGTTTTAAAACTGTAACTGAATTAACTGAATTAATGTGAGATATTCTTAGGGTACAGTTAAAGCTGATTCATTTGCCTTACTTATGCATATCCATCCTCAAAACCCAAATGACTTTTGCTTCAAAATAATCTTAGATTTAAACCCTAATATAACAACAATACATTTCAGAACAAATTGTCATCATATGATGCTTTTAATGTAATTTAGGTATTCTCAGTCTTATATCCACTTCAAATAAATATACATGTACATATTTTTATAAATACATATGCACAGAAAGACTTAAGTAAGAGAAATAATATTCTCCAATTTCCTATGTCATCTGAGCTGTTCCTTTAGTATTGAGGGTGTTTTTTGTTTTTTTTTTTGAGATTAAATATCCCAACAGACTTTTCCAAATCAAGTGATTAATGTGCAGGAATTCTCAGATTCTAGACTCTCAGATAAAGTGGACCTTAGTCAGAATTAAGTGGACATACATATTTCTGTGTGTTACTTGCTCTATAACTACTAGTTATAAATCAACCTGAATGCTGTTTTTTGATGAACCCTATAATACGTAGGAATGTAATGAACTGAAAAAAAAAAAAAAAAAAAAAAGTTGAGGGTGAATAGAAGAAAGAAGTATCTAGGACTTAGTAGGGATTGTACTCTATAAAAAAACCCAAAAACCAAAAAGCAAACAGGGCTAACTCTTTCTTTGAAATTAACGCTGGATTCCAACAAGCAATTTAGTCTTTTGGTAACCCTCTTTTCCCTCTTTCTTGTAAGTTTTCTATGACTCTCAGCTGTTTTAAGCAGATGCAAACCATGTCTTTGTGAAACAGTAAGTAGTGTTAATTTATAAATTTGAAAATCATCATTAGCAGTATCATTGTTGTTTTTGTGTCATCTTAAATTATTACTGTTACTGTTAGATATGTTTATGCTTTGTAGCATATGTGAAGGGTTGAATGTTTGGAACTATAAAGTATATTTCTCAATGTAGATTCCTAGTCTATGATTCAGAAATCTTATGAGATACTATTCCAATATTTTAGTAATGCTTGTTGATATGACTTTAAGAGAGTTCATTGGCTTGATATATAATGAAATACCCAGGCAGAAATTAAACCCCAGGTTAGAAGCATACTGCATGCTCCTAACTCTTTATTCTCAACTCCTTTCCTTGGACTTAACAATTTCTGCCTGGCATAAAGTGAAAAAAAGTAAGAAAAATATGCAGCTTAGCTAATGTTTGTAGCACTCCTGGAAGATCTCTTTCCTTTTGCCCAGGCTAAATACTGAATATTCGTAATCTAATTGCTACCAAAGAGAGAAGGTTGAATGTACAGAAGAAAAGTCATGGTACTTAGCTGTAGTGTTTTATTAGATGATCATATGAAGGACTTTTTATAACAAGAACTGAAAGTTGTCTTCCGATGGTTTGTAGAGCAACTATCAGTTGACTCTGTTTATAATTTCGGTAGTTAAATAAGAAAATGTAATGTTTTCAAGATCTAAACAAATAGGTTGCATACTGAGAGTAAAGAAATTTGTGACTTGTGTAATCTATAAGTAACCCCCTACTTAGGAAGTAAAATGAAAAAATATTTCATTCAGGTTTCTACTAGTCTCCATGGAATTGCACTTAGGTTTTAACTATAGTCAGTGGAGTTCTCTGTTATTATACAAAATGAGCTCAGGGAATATGAACTTTGCTGTAAGGGCTTTTGGTTTTTAAACACACATTCCAGTAGTTGAAAAACCAAAAGCCTCAGTCAGTCAGCAAGGTTGGCAGCTATATCAAGGACAGCAATAATGGCCACAGGAAGTTTTTGGGTTCGGACACTAGAATGAGCTGAGTGGTGGGTTCCTGCAGTCAGGGAACCCTGATCAAGAGACAAGAGACTTGCCAAGACATGGCAGCTATGAGAAGGGCTAATGTTATGAAGGTTTGCCATGGGCAACCACTGGAATTTAAATGGTTCCTGGGAGTGTGAGCAACTAGGGTGGGTGTTACTGGGTGTAGCACAGCACTTCATGTGCCACCTCATGCAGAATGGCACACTGGAAGGGCACAGTTACCCTACCGGTTCCAGAGCTCAACCGGCAGACTTTGTCCTCTTGAGAGGAGCCCCAGGTATGGCAATTGCTGGGTGGGGAAGCCATGTCCTCAGCTCTTGACAGGAAGAGTCCTGTGACACAAACAGAGCTCACAGCCATGCAGGTCTCAGTTTCAAGTAGTGAACAAGCCAGACACTGGTACTGGACAGCTGTAGAGATGAAAGCTGTGTAAGGAATGAGCAGGTGAATGATCTGCTTGGCCTGGTGACAGAGTTAAGAGATGAAATAGAAAGGTTAAGAAGGTCTCTGAAGAGAGACGCTGAAGCACACTCTGTCTTCCCTGAAACAGGAACAGAGATCAGAAAAAAACTCAGGGTCCTGTAACCTTCCCATGTAGGGCTGAACACAGTAGATCAAAGGGAAAGAGTGTATGGGGACAAGACCTTCCTGGGGGTAAGAGGCAAAAGACCACCTTGCTCACATCTCCCTCCCAGATGCCTCTGCACAATAGATACAATAGAACAGGCTCTGGGTGTAATAGGAAAATCAATGGATGATGAGGACAAAGATCCCCCTCCCTCAGAGGTGTTGCCAAGGCCAGAAAGGATTACACCTTTTATTAAGACCAGTTCCACAATGAAGAAAAGAAATGTTGTACTGGTAGGCAATTCCCTTGTAAGGATTACAGAGGGTCCAATGTACTGGAAGGACCCTCCTTTCAGGAAAGTCTGCCACCTCTCTGGGCTCAGGTTGAGGACAGTCCCAGGAAACTTCCTAGACTGGTTTGCCTTCAGACTGCTAGTATCCGTTTCGAATACTCCATGTGGGTGGCGAGAAAGTTGCAACATGTAATCCAAAGGCTATCAAGATACTTAAAAGCCCTGGGATGACTGGGCCCAGGGCATGGAGAAGGCTAAGGTGCTCAGTGACATTTTTGCGTGTCTTCATCAGCAAGTTTATCTAGTGGCATCACCGGAGCTGCATAAGGTAAAAGCAGAGATTACAAGCAAGAAGAACTGCTCTCTGTAGTAGAAGACTATGTTCAAGAGAAAATGAAATATAAGCCCCATTTTTAAAAAGAAGAATCAAGAAGACCCAGGAAACTACAGGCTCATCTCTGCACCTGGCAAGATCATGGAGCAGATCCTCCTGGAAACTGTGCCAAAGCACATGGAAAGTAAGAAGGTGATCAGTGACAGTGAACATGACTGCACTATGGCAATTCATATCTGACAAATTTGTTGGCCTTCTATGACAGGATTACAGCAGTGGTGGACAAGAGAAGAGCAACATATGTCATCTACCTGGACCTGTGCAAAGCACTTTACACTGTCCTGCATGATATCCTTGTGTCTAAAGTGGAAAAACATGGATCAGATGGATGGACCACTCAGTGGATAAAATATTGGCAACGGTCACACTCAAAGAGTTGTGGTGAATGGCTCAATGTCTAAGTGGAGACCACTGATGTTGGAAACTAGAGACTCAAAACAACCAGGTGAAAAGGGTATGTGTGGGGGGAGGCAGAGCAAATTCTGTGTAGGTGGGAGGATGCATTGCTCCACACCCTGTTCCCTGGAGTCCCTGGTCTGGTCTCAAAATGCCTGCCAAGTTATGTGACATACTGAAAGCCCCAAAATAGTGCCTGCCAACTGCATGGGTCCCCTGGGAGACATTGAAGCACAGAAACATGCTTGTGACACTAGAGCAGATAAAAAGCAATGGCACGGATGTACAGCAGACATTCCCCACTGCCTTGGATTTAAAAGCAGCTGAGATCATGCTGGATCTGAGGTAGTGACTATATGTATCTTTCTCTCCTTTTTCTATCTTCTTCTCTCTATATTTAAATTGAAAAATTCCAGCCAATGCCTTAGTAAGTGCCTTGTTGTGTCTGGACAACTTAAAGTTGGCTGAGTTTAGATTTACTGAAATAGAGTTATGAAATGCACTGTTGACACACTGTGCATAAGAGATTTCATCCAGAGGGACCCTGGCACACTTGAGAGATGGGCCTTTATGAACCACAAGAATGAGAGCAAGTTCTGACACCTGGGTTGAGGCAATCCCAAGCACAGGTACACACTGTATGGAAGAATGGATTAAGATTAGTACTGGAGAGAAAGATTTAGGGGTGTTTGTGCATGATAAACTCAACATATCTCAACAATGCAAACTTGCAGCCCAGAAAGCCAACTGCACCTTTGGTTGCATCAAAAGAAACACGACAAACAGCTAAGGGAAGTGATACTTCCCCTCTATTCTACTCCTGTGAGACCCTGTCTGAAATACAGTGTCCAGCTCTGGGATCCACACAAGAAATTCATGGATCCCTTGGAATGGGTCTAGAGGAGAGCTACAAACATATTCCCAGGGCTGGAGCAACTCTCCTGTGAAGACAGACTCAGAGAGTTGGGGTTGTTAGGCCTGGAGAAGAGGAGGCTCTGGGGAGATCTTACATCAGCCTTCCAGTACTTGGAGACGACCTACAAGAAGGCTGGAGAGGGACTTTCTGCAAGGGCATGTAGTGTTAGTGCAAGGGGTGAAGGCCTTAAGCTAACGTTGGGTAGTTTAGATTCAACACTAGAAAGAAATTCTGTGCTGTAAGGATGGTAAGGCACAGCAACAGGTTGTCCAAAGAGGCTGTGGACTCACCATTCCTGCAAGTGTTGAAGACTAGATGGGATGGGGCTCTGAGTAATCTGGTCTTGTAAGGACAGGAAAGTATCCCTGTCCATGGCAGGGATTTGGAGCTCAGTGATCTTTAAAGTCCCTTCCAACCCAAACCATTGTATGTCTCTATAATTCAATGAAAAATCAACTATATACATATTACAGTGGAAAGAAATCTTGTCTGTAAGGAGTGTTAAAAAATCTTTATTTGTGATGTAATGAATTTTAAGAATTGAAAAAAATTACAGTATAGCTATGCAATTAAATGCCGGAGGTAATAATACAAGAATAAAATCTTGACAGAGTTTGACAAAGAGAGAGGCATCTAAATAAGGGCATGGGTAAAGTGATATAGATGAAACTGAAACTCCAGGGTAATCAGAAAGTTGGCTTGAAGGTTTCCCAAAACAACTAAATATGGCATCCCAATACTTAGTACAGTCTGGAAATCTAGAGTTTTCAGAGTTCATAGAAGTCATATTTTGGAGGATGAAGTCTAAATTAAATAAAAATATTTAGGTCATTTTATATATTTTCTCACTCTGAGAACAGCAAGGGAACTGCAAGTCATAGTTTGCTCTTACTAAATACTTGACTATCAAAATAACCTTGAAGAATTTTGTTTGTATTTTTGAATTATTTCTAAGTTTTAATCTTAACACAAAACTGAAGCTAGCAAAATTTTTAAACACAGCAACATATCTCTTCCATGATGCAATTAGAAAACTCTCTGGGTAGAAAGAGGTTCAAAGAAAAAAATGAGATCTGAGAATTAAAAAGTAACCCAACCAGGAAACAAGCAAGCAAACAAACAAACAAACAAACAAACCAAAACAAAACAAAAACAAACAAAAAAAAAAACAAAAAACCCAAAGCAAACTAAAACAAGAACAAATCTTTCTGTCACTTGTCTTGTATAATAATGATCCTTTCTCTTTATTTCGTACAACAGACAATGACCAGGAAGATATATCTTTCTAAACTGTCAATTAATCAATGATAGCTCTACTCTTCTATGGTTATTCCACTACTTCCTTATTTCTTTCATTACTCTCTGACACCCCTGTTCAGCTTCAAATACCCTAAGCTCTTCATCAGTATTTAACTCTAGGCTTGTCCCGATTGGATAAATACAGACCTCACCTGCACTTGCAGTTCAGGTCTTTGGTGCTCCATATGTTCTGTCTTTATCTTTCAGACAGCTGAGAGGTGCCTTTTAAACATATGCTTTGATTCTGGAATGAACAGATACACATTGTCTATTCAACTGCTGTTAACAGTGGTGACCATCTATCAGCACGTAGAACATGACTGCAGTCTCCAGAGAATGTAAATTATTCATCTTTTACCCTACTGTCCTATGCCTCTTCTTCCCTCTAGTAAAATGGAATATAACCATGAATATTATTATATTTAGACAGTTTTTTACATTCTACTATTACAGCTATAAAACATCTGCCTGACTTGAGCTTCAATAATATTCATGTAAGCTTCATGTGTTCAGAATTAGATGCCCTTAATATAAGAATAAATAAAAAAAAAAAAATATTTTTATTAACACTGAATGTATTAAAATCCCCCTTGTCCTAAAATGAAATTTGGTCACAAGGAAACTACGATTTCTACAACATGCCCTGAAGATGGTATTTCAGTTTCACCACTTACAATGAGTCATAACATCCCAAGGCTTAAATGTTACTAAGAAATAAAGGATTATACTTTTTAATATTTTTTTTTTTTTAATAATTAAACACTCCACTGTGTTTGATGGAGTAAAAGAGCAGGAATATATATAATAGTTTAAGATAGTTTACAACAGCCTCAAAAATATGCCTAAACATTAGTTATAACATGATTGAAAGATGCTTTTCAGAAAGTCTCCACCCTTCATCAAAGAGATGTAAAAAGCTAGTAAGATTACAGTAATAGAACATACTTTTAAATGGCAATCCTTCTATTGTATATATTTTCACAGTGTGTGTAATCTTCACAATCACAAATCATTGTGAATGTCAAGATGAAAATCAGAACTAACTATATCACACTGATTTTACTGCTAGTTATAGTGTAGGATTTGCTGTACTTATGAGCAAATCTTTAAATCACTGTAAACATGAACGGTGACAACAAAAATGTTTGTTTGTAATCCAAATACTGTTGTGGAGTAAGCAGCTGACAACAGTCAGCTTCACACCCCTTTTGCCTAACTGAAATCAGTGAACATTCTTCAGAAAATGCAGGAGCACATTCAAATAATGGAAGTAAAAGAGATCTTAAAGAAGAAAAATAAAATAAAAAATATATTATTTTTAACCTCAGTTAGGTGCTTAACCTTTCATTCAGGCTACTCTGGCAGGTGAGATACTGTGTAGGCGACTGGTCCTGTGTATCCTGGTGATAATGTTCTGGGGAAAAGTAGATGGGAAAACAAAACTTCGGGAGTTTTAATCTCTTGGCAGTTGACAAGGATAATTTTAATTTCCTGAAGGCATGGTATGATTCTTTGTAACAGCTCTTGCACCAAAGTACAAAATAGGATCATTTGAAGCCTTTCTTAGAAGTTCAATCTTCCCTTATGTGATAGTTTCAACTCAGAATTCCTTCCAGGCTTAGAGCTAACGCCTCGATGATGGTAAGACAGGTGTAACAAAG
>JAWWLT010000092.1:33039556-33049840 GCA_035040995.1 Premnoplex brunnescens
ATAAAGTTGATTCAGTTTTATGCTTTATATCTGTTTGATTTCCTTGTTTTTCACTCAGGTGGTGTAGAGTGATGAGGCCCTATTGACTTTACCATATGCCTGGACAATGTCTCAAGGAAGACTTCCAGAGGTTCTTTGTGTGTATGCCTCTCTCTCTCTCCATTATACAGACCCATTGACAAGCCTGATGCTGAACAGAAGACTGGTGTCCTCTCTCTTACTCTCTCTCCCCCTGCCCACCCTTTCTCTTTTTCTTTTTAAGTTGTTAAATAACACATGACCGACCTTGAATTCTCACAAAGCCTCACAGCCTAGGTACATATAATTGTGAGAGGGTCAATGTTTGTAGAATACTTGTTCCATTAAAGTTGGTGTTTATGTACAGACATTGAGCATTATCTCACTTTAAACAACATCGAGGGATTTGTGAATACTAGCCACTTCCCTATTCTTGTAAGTGGGATGTGAACATTTCCTTAAATTATAAAGTCATCATAATCTGACTTGGTTTATCTTTTACAGATTAGGTTTATTTAATGAGTAATTTTATGAGTGGTCGCCTATGTACAACATTTTAGCTCTCTAATAATTCTCTGTACTAATGTGGAAGATAAGTGTATATTTTTTTATTTTTTTTTTAGTGTATTTGTCTCCTAAAATAACAGAAAAATATTTTGGAAGGGGACTTATACCATTAACTTTATGTCTGGTTTCTAATGGGTTTAACCTTTCTAGTGTTGTGATGTACTCCTTTGAAATTTTATAAAATATTTTATTATAAAAGAACACAGGAGGTGTGAGTGCCTGAAAGAACTTTTTAGTGTGAAAATGAGTATGAATTTACAGACACAGATATTTATAATTTCAAAAATTGAATCACATTCTTCTGCGAGCTAAGGTTACACAGTGATAATACATTAGTTTGTCAGATCTGCTTTCCAATTTGATTTATTATGAATCATCTATGGAGTTAATAAGGTCTCTAAGCAGTTTCTGCCTAGCTCATGATGTTAGAAAATGCAACACACTTTTCAGATAATCTTAAAGATGTTGAGGAACAGAATGGATAGGTTTCTAAGAAGTTTGTTGCAAGATTATTGCAAGGAAAGAGCAAGCAGTCTTGCATCAAATAAAATTTGCTTTTTTATGCTGGTATAAATCCAAACTAAATCTGTCTTGGTCTAAAGTTAAAGAGAGCAAAGTTCAAACTGTGAGGTAGTTTACATTTCTACCAGTGTAAATATCTGTAAATCAGTGCAGGAATCTGTGTTATTTTGTTGAAATTCTTCTATACTCAAAAGTACAAAAACTATTCAAGCTATTAAATATTTTGGACAAAGTGTCTTCTATCTCCAATATTAGGATTGGCTGAAGAGTAAGACTTTTTCAAAGTGATTAAAATTCATTTTCCTTCATTAAAAAAAAAATAAAAGAAACAAGTGCTTCAAGTTTTTCCATCACTTTTATTAGTCTCTCTAAAGGAGAGACTCTTACAGCTCTTTTGTTTTAATTAGCTGTGGTTTGGTATTTTCTTTTGGTTTGTGCTTTTTTTTTTTTTTAATATATATATATATTTTCTTTTTTTTTTTTAAGATCAGGTTCATAAATCCCTCTCTCTATAACATTTGCATTTCAATATCACTGTACTTAAATTGTCTATCACACTTTTTAGGATTGCATCATAGGATTAGGCACTTTGAATTAATACTAAATTAATTAATAAGTTAAGCAGAAAAATATTTTTTTCCCCTTCAAAAGTAAAAAGGCTTCACTACAGTATTTTCAAAATTGAACACTTTGCTTTTATAGGTAAGAATCTCATTAGCTGGAGAGTACTGGATTGATTCCATTGATCCCAAAGATTTTCATACTGGCCCTGAAATGTTTGTGTTTTTTAAATGAAGGTTTGTTTTTTTTTTTCCTCTAAGACCACCAAGGAAAAAAAAAAAACAAAACTGTGTATTTTTTTTTTTAGAGTGGTTTTATTCTGAGTTTTCCCCAAGCATTATTCTTGAACAAGCATTTCATCTGTTAAAGAGTTTCATACAGTTTTAACTTATAATTTTACTGCATTGAAATTAACAAAGTCCTATTAAGGATTAATAACTAGGTTATCCTAATTCAAAAAACCTAAATCTAAGTAAGGGTTGATCTCCTGAAGCTGAACAGAACTTTGTCTATCTTTGCTGTGCTACTGCGCCTTTCACCCACCGGTGCTATTTCATCTTGTCTTAGCTGAATGTTTGCCATGTTTTCCTTTGAGGTATTTATGTTCACTCACAATTTTTTTCCAACAACAGATTTTATTCAGAGTTTTCAGTCTGAGCACACTTGAAATTTGATGGGTGTCAAAACCGAGCACCAAAATTTTTGTCTCAGATCGTTAATGTAAATTTGTCATTAGTGTGGTTTAGTTGGACTTTATTATCTTTTACCCTTGTAAAAGGACTTGGACTACTCTCAAAATTAAAAACAATAGAATAATCTACTTGTGTCTCTTGAGTCCCCTTGGTCTCTGTTGGCTGACTCTAGTTGCTGTGGTTTTGCTTTTATAGGACAAAGTGCTTACAAGAATAGCAGCATTATAAAACTTAATGAGGCAAAAAATATCAGAGAGGTCTGATCACCACATAAAATCCCACCTTTTGGGATTATGTTGATGACTGAAATAATTATCTTGGGTTTTTATTGTAACTAGGCTTCAGCTGAAAAAAAAAAAAAAGAAAAAAAGTCGCTTTTCCCCATTAATATAAGCTTTGGTAAAGTAGGTCAATGAAATGTTTTAAATAATTCAGAAATACTTAGAGATTTTCACCATGTAAAATTCATTTGAAACAAAGGTAGATTTAAAGTAACCAGTGCCTTCTTTCACATTGACAATACTACCTAACTAAGAAAGTAGAAATAATTTGAGAAGTGTATTTTCAACACTTTCAAATGCTGTCATTATTAGAGATGCTGAGAACCTTAAAAATCCAAGGTATGTTCTTCAGAAGACACTCATCTTTCTGTGACTTTGTGTAGTGCCTATAAAAGTATATCAGTAAAATCACAGGAGATAGTGAAGATTTGCAATCCACAACAACCTACTGTGGTACAACATTATTTTCTGTCCTTTTCAGCATACCAGTCACATCTGTGGAATGAGTTGCAAGAAATGAGAATTCAAGACAGCTGTGTTTGAATTTGGGGACCTAGTCTACACAGTTGCAATCCAAGAAATGACTGTATGGTTCTAACAGCTTGTTAAGCTGTATTGCTAACATTTAATGATGGAAAAAAATGCTCAGAGTAACAAAAACAAACAAGCAACCCAGGAAAAGTTCACCTCTGACTTCTTAAGTCCTAAGTGATCAATAGAGAATAGATAATTTGTCAGGAACAGATTGTGAAGTTCAGCTTAGCACAAAGTTCAAGTTAGAGAAAGTACAAATGATCTTTCTTTCTGATAAAGACCTGATCCCTTCAGGTCATCAGAAAGGTTTCTCAGTATCTGAGTTTTCAGTTTAACAGTCTATACTCATTCTGTCTGACAGAAGGCCATATAGAAAACTTTTTTTTTTTTTCTCTAGGTAAGGTTTGCTTAATAAATGTAATTATGTTTAGAAGTTCTCAAATACACTGTAGAGCTGGTGATAGTGTAATTAAGTTAAATGTTGATCAAATTCTAAGGATTTAAAAAAATAAATTATTTGACTACAAAGTTAAAAGTAGTGTTTTTCCAGAAATTATAATTTCTTTTTTATTTCATATTTTTTAATCCAATAATGTCTCAGAAAGGTTTTAACATTAAGTAGTATTGCTAAAGAAAACATTAGGTTAAACAATTTTTATGAATAAATGTCTTTGAGTATTCCAGTTCAAATCTCTTGTAATTCAATGGAATTAGAAAATAACATTTTATTCATTCACAGTTTATTCAACAGGGGAGTCTGATATCATTGCCTATCACATCAGAATATTGCAATCATTTGCTAAAGAGAAAACCTGTATGTTTTATGTGTCATAAGTTTCAATGAAATTTCAGTCCAGAAAAAAATAAATAGCAAAATCGAAGCTAAGAAAATACATAAGTAATATTTGATTAAAAACATTAAGCTGTTCTTCATTTTACTTAATGCTTGTCCTTTCATAGTCTAGACAGGAATAAATAAGCTTTTGTAAAGAGCGTACTCTCTTTCTCATATCCTTGTGAAAATGTACCCTGCTGGGCTAAATTATGTGCCTCAGAAACATGGAGGTTTATAGACGTTAAATAAGGACCTCTTAGAATTGTAGGGTTTGGATTCCCCATATAGCAGTTTCCTGTTACGTGTATGTGATCTACAGCAGAAAGATAATTCCAGCACAGCTGTGATCCTCCAAGCTCCTCATGAAGGTAGAGTAGAGGGTTTGAGAAGTACTGGCAAATACACTAGACTTGAACTAGCCTTAATCTTACATAAAAAACATCAGTCTGTAATTTATGCAGCAGACCAAATACAAAATATTATGACAATATAAATTGCTTCCAAAATAATTCAGTAGTAGGACAATCTCTTGATGCAGATGTGTAGTTGACAATTTAATATATATGGTGATAGCAGGAAAAAATGAGATGTAGCGAGTAAAATTTAAGACTGATTGAATGACACTGAGTGCTTGAAATGAGGTTCTAGCACAGGAGGCAGTCTACACGGGGCAGGAGTCCTCATGCGTGACCTTTTTGTGTTGCAGTGAACACCCTAACATACACAGGTGAGCTCTTCTGTATGAATGGCCGCACCAAGATGACATTTCTCTTCCTACAAGAAAGCTAAAAAAGAGTAGAAATACAAAAATAGGATAGAATTGGGAAGACATCACTGTAGATGAAAGAAAAAAAATACTAGTTTTACAAGGTAATTATACTTTTGTATTTTACTGGAAAAAAAAACCCTCAAAAAACTAATTAGGTCATTGTGCAAATAGACTCAGAATTATGTCATACATTACACTCAGCTAAAATTAACATACTAGTTTAGAGATTCATTCAATGCTGCAGTATCAGAAATTTGAATCTGAGCCAGAGTTAATGTTTTATGACAGCGTTCTGGGATAAAAATAATTTTTATTTTATTTACTAGTGACCTTTAAAACTCATACTTTATTTAGAAATCTTTTGTACCAAATCTGTTTATTCTAAGACTGTAGTTAGAGCCTTCTTTTAATTATAGAGAGGGCAAAATAGCATTGCAGGAGTATTCTTTTTCAAAAACTATGATGAATAAATTTGATATTATATGTTAGTGAAAACAATGTTTCAGCAGTCATAATACATGTAAGATTTAGAAGTGTTTTTTTTTCTAAAATGTAAAATCAAAACTAGAGATAATTTTCTTCTGTGTTACAAGTTTAACTTCTTTTATTTATTCCTCAATCCATCCTACCATACATACTTACATTAAATATTTGTAAACATTGAATTTCACTGAGATTACCAAATTTAATCAGAAATTAAAAAATAATTTTAATTTTTAAAAAAATCCTCAAATCAGAGTATAAGTTGTATTGATTGTGCTAGAGAAAAAAAGAAAAAGGAAAGTTCAAGAAAAATTTTAAAATGCATGCCGCAGTGAAATAAATCAACAGTCTTTAAGCAGAAAATGGATAGCGTGAGAAAACTACCCCAGCGACAAAGCTGTCTCATCAGCCAAGCACACAGATTGAATATTGGGTAGATTTTGTTACTATTTTTTTCTCACCATTTCTAAAAAAACACAGTTAAATCCACAGTACTTTACTCTAAAATCCGTTTAGACTAGCTTTCCTTTTATGAAAGGAAGCCCCAGGCCTTATATAAATAAAACAAGCAACTGAAAATTTGCTAATGCATCACCGTCCCCATGCATACTCTTACATAAAGTTTTATTAAGTGGAAAGAATATGATTTTGAGGTTATATAATATTGTCTTGCCTCATATAACAAACTAGCATAAGTTAACTGTGACAGATCTTCAGCTTGCACTACCAGAGGCTTGTTATGTTTGCAGAAGCTTGTCAAAGGTTGCTGACACTGTGCCTAAAGCCTATAGAGCTGTATTACCCCACTCTCCCATATAACATGTGCTTAAGAAATGTATTATATCCATTTGCTCTAGATGTGTGGCGAAACTGTAGAAAAACTAAGCAACCATCCAAGTTCCAGGCAGGCATTGCTATTCTGGTGCTGATCTGGAATTCAAGGGAGTGGCAGTCAGGGCACATAACAAAAATAGGTAGGGATAAGAACACTGAAATATCCAAAAAGTCTATGAAACTCAGAAGTTTTGGTGTTTTGTTTGTTTGTTTGTTTGCTTGGGGTTTTTGTTTTGTTTTGGTTTGGTTTAAATGTACAATTATTTCCAAATCTGACTACTGGTTTCCCCTTCTCAATTCAGTCCCAATAAATAAGACAGTATTATTTTTCCTTCACTTCTACTGTGTTAAACTGATAATAAGCTTAAGAGAGAAAACACCAAATATTAATTAGAATAGTTCATTATAATGAACAGCTGTGGTCATCTTCACCTAAACAAGGAATAGACATGTATAAGTGTCAGCATTCATTGAAACACACCATCTGAAATGGGAAACTCATTCAAATAATTTTTCTCAAAGGAGGGCAGCCTAAAACTGTGGATATATAATTTACATTTGCCTATTTAGCCCCTATATTTTCTCTTACATCACTTATAAATACCAGTATTTGTCCATATTATGTCAATTTGCAGAGTTTTCACTAGTAACAGTGGCAGGTTGAACAAATAAACAGGAATTTCAACCAACTATATTTAAAAAGGATAGATAACTAAAATAACTTCTAATAAGGCAAAATACAACAGTTTCTGACATGCAGCTGCTGATATTTGGAAAAGGGAACATATTGTGCTTTCAAATGTAAGTAAAAAATGCCTTCCTCTTTATTTCGTAGAAAAGATTTTACCATGAGGTCGCCTTTCATCCATTTAGTCTACTTTAAATTATGGTTTCTATAAATATTTTATCAGTACCTGATGAAAGAACAGGAAATGCCAATAAAATGTATCCACTGGGGAAATACATCTAATAGCAGATGGAACAGCAATCCTAGCTTCTGTGCGATATGACAGTTAAAATAATCCCTTTTGGAAAAGAAGCTTAACCTACAAATCTGATAAGAATGCAACAGTAGTAGAGGGGGCTGTTTTGATGCCTAAGGATTTTAGTGTATTTTGTAGATTTTTTAGAATTTTTAGAATTATATAGGTTTTCCTGGGTTGTTCACATTTTTAGGTGCTGTTTAGAGATCACTGGACACTTTCTCACACATTTCTGAGTTTTGCCAAGGACACAGTGTTTTGAAGAACCACCTCCAAGACAGCTTAAAGACAAAACAGAAATGAAGGCCCAGAGCCCTCAGAGAGGCTCCAAGGGGCAGTTCTGAACTTTCGGAGGGTGAACACCAAAGGAAATGGATACTACAGGTTGGTTTTAGATATCATATATGCTAATTACTGGAAGTTATAAAAACTGTAACCTCACTGAATATGTGTGAGCACCCTTCTGGTGTGCACCTGGAAGCTTTCAATTAAAGGTACTTTGTCTATCTATCTGCACTAATATTGTCTTCAAAGTCTTTTTCAGGAATTTAGGTATCAGGTGGATGGTGGGAAAAGTATTTGCAACTCTCTGTTAAAGTGTCAGTGGCTGAGGACAGCTTCCAAAGAAAATAAAACTTGAAGTATCCCCGCAGTGTAAGGGTAAGTTAGGGGAAATGTCAGTTCTGTTTTGCTTACGGACCTTGACCCTGATTGATGCTCTGTTCTAAGTGAGTGGAAGTCTGCTTAGAGTTAAGGAACCACAGTATTAAAAATGTGTTTCAACTGAATATGACTGTATAGTTGTTCACTAAACTCTACTAATAAGTCCTCCTCCCCTGTCCGTTATGCAGCTGCAGTGGTGACCAATGTTTACAGCCATCGTCTCTGGTGATTTATTTCAGTTTATATTGATTTTGAGAGATACTCAGACTTCTCATTCACATATGATTGACTAAGAGTTCCTAATGATTTTTAATAAGCTTCTTAAAAATTAGAAAAGTCAGAAGGTTATTACTAGTCTTATTTGGGAAATATGACATTTAAAGTCTCACGCAGCTGCAGCTTCTGGCAACAGTCTTGCAGGGAAGGTGATGTACATGTTGATTACACATTAGTTATGGGGATTAGATGTTCTAGGTCACATTGTCCTGGAAATGTGAAAAATATAAAAAGTACCATGGGTGTCACGATAATCTCCCAGGCAACATCAAAATATTCTGTACCTCAGATCTGAATGAGAGTGAGAGCCACATGTTAATCTTCCCCCAGTCCAAGAGACAGAAGTACAGATTATGCCACTGGAGACTCTGGGCCAGCACTGTAGCATTATTCCTGGAGAAACAAGGGTTGCATTTTATTTTTATGATCTGTATGGGTTTAACATGCATTTCATGTCTGACACAGCATGACAAATATGCTTGTGGGCTTATGTACTTGTGTTTTTTAAAACAATTGCTCATGCAACAGGTACAATTATTGCTACTTAAAAAAAAAAAAAAAAGATGTCAGAGTCATTAAATAACATGACTACATTTATTAGAGGATGAGGAAGGCTTTCTTCTCTTTGTAAAATCCAATTCCACCATAGGCATTTTGGCTTGACTATTAAACCTTTCTGAATTTTTATTGTTTCTGTCTACACTAAATGAATATATATTTTTCAGCACCATATAAATTATTGCATAATGACTGACTTCATCCAGGAAGTTTTAATTTGTTAAAATTAAGTAAAAGTAAAAAGTCCTGGATGTCTGAACATCAGTCCTCTGTTTCTCTCAAAAAATTATCTACTCAGGTAATACCCTACTAAAACAGAGAGATAAGCAAAAAGGATGGTAATATGAAATATACCTGTAGCTGCTGAAAAGCACACAAAAATAGAGAGGGAGAAGTAGACTTAAGAAAATAATTCCTCTTCATCAAAGTAAATACATTTCTCACTTAAAGACACAGTTAATTAGCAGAAGAAATACAGGTCATTATGCATAGTTAGTTAGAAGATAGCATAATTGAACAGCTGCAAAATACTGTCTGGTTTTAAAATAGTGTTAATATTTACCCTATATGCATTCAACTAGATTTCCATATAAGTTGAAGGCTGAAGAGTAGGACATAAAACTGTCTGTGATCCATGGCAGGGAACACTGTTGCCAGATTTTTCAGCTGGACTTATCATATGCACCTCTCTTCTAAGGCCAGCTTTAAAACCAGGGTGAGATCTACTCTATGTAATCCAAATTTGAAGGAGATAATTTAAATACTTTTCTGTGGAGTTTTAGCTATGTTTCCATCACAGTTTTACTTCCCATTTGTTAACTTTGATAAGGCCTGGGACGAGACAAACCTTATTCTTCCTCACTGGAAACAAATAGGGAATTTAATAGACCTTTTATATATCATTGGCACTTCCTATTTTCTTAGAATATTATTATAGTTTCAAAACTCAGTAAGAATTACTTCCAAAAAGCTTGGAGCCAACACCTTAGTGTCGGTAAAGATCGTTAACAAAGGGCCCGATGGATATGCATATCCTGATGTTAACTGCTTTAGCCAGAGCCTTTTGTTCTGATCTCTCCCCAGGCCAGAGGGAGGGAAGACTGGCTCGGGTGGGGGACGGGGTCAGCATTTCTGTGCTTTCTGCAGAAGTCAGAAGGTCACCAACTTGGCACAGAGGAGAGAGGACAGGGACACACCAGGTCTGGCATTGCTGGGGGACTAGGATTGTGTCGTTTGCTCTCTGGCTTTGCCAATCACCCGTGGACACTGCAGAGACTGCTGTGAGGGAGAGAACATGCCTGTCTTCCACACCGAAGAGGCTGGGTTTCTGCTGCTTTTGCCATCGAACCCACAGGAGCTGGCCCTGCAACTGCTCCTGCCATTCCCCTGAGAGAGAGGCCAGCTGGCCAGGCGCAACATCACCTCCCGCTGTCCATAAATATAACTGCAACCCCTGAGAGAGAGAATGGCCAGCAGTTGAGGTGCAACAGCACCACCTGCTGTCCGTAGATATAATTGCATTTTTCCCTTTTTTGGAGGTTGCCGAAAGACATTTTAACTCTTTGCCTTGTCGTTTGGGGATGGAGGGTTTTATTACAAACTGTTGTGCTTTGGTTCTTTCTGGATATATATGTGTATTGTGGTTAAGAACTGTTATCCTTTCATATATATATATATTTCTAATTAAAGTTCTGTTTTCTAAATTTAA
>JAWWLT010000092.1:33055589-33075140 GCA_035040995.1 Premnoplex brunnescens
TGCAAGATAAGAGTTCTGGAAAATATTACACTTACCTTCTACTTAATTTTCTGAAAATAACCAGCTGTTCCATGGGATGCCAGCCTATTTAATCCTCTGATCTTATTTAGGAGGCTCACAGGGGCTATAATCCTGCCAAGAAAGACTATGAAGGCACTCATTTGGTATTTTGATTGTGTAGGACACTGTCACTGCACCTGACCTTCTTTTATAACCTTTCCCAGATTCATTATTTGAATTATCTAGAACAACACTTCTGCACAAGAAATTATGTATTTCAATCCCACATTGCTCTCTGTCTTTTATTTTTGTTCTAAATTATCTTATTTTTTGAGAGGGGCATGGGAAAGTCAAAATTCTGTGACTTATTAGACAGACTGGAGAGTGAAGGCTGAAGTAGCAACTAGCAAATAAACTGTCTTAAATAAATGCTCTACAGACCGTTTTCAGTCAAGATTAGATAAATAGACATCAACAACTGTTAGAAGTACTGAGAGACAGATGCATACATTTAAAAAGCCTCAGTATTAGGTGGGTCAATGCTACATCCATTCATTAAGCAGGAACTCACACAGCAATATGATGTGTAATTCCACATTTTTACCTCTGTTTAACTTCATTATGTGAACTGGGAACTAGTTTCATATGCATTGTTTATTGAGAAAAAGCTTTCAGACATTTACTTGCATCTAATGCTACTTTTGCTATTAAAACTACTAAAATCAATGGAAACTCTATTAAACAGTTTTCTGTCCTGACTGTTTTTTTAACATCCATTTAAATGCAACTGATGACCAAACTGCAGACTGTCTTCTGATATTTAAGTATTACAACCTATTGAATCCTTTAGGTAATAATTACTTAAAATAAAAGCAAGGTAATGTTGAAAAAAATATTCTGTCTGATATTAGCATATTAACTATATTTAGTACTGTTCTTCCATATTAATTTCCTTTATAAACTGTTTTAGTTGTGTTCTTGCAAATTTATAAGTATAACAGAATAAGTAAATTAGGTATGCATATTCTGTTTTAATCACATTTTAAATAATACCAAATATACAGAACCCAATCAAAATACTCCATTCACCTTTCCTTAAGAATGATTGTTAAAGGGTTTTTGCCTTCCCACTTTCCAAAGAAAAGAGTCACATGCTGTCTGTCAGGGCTTGAATGAAGAGGCCTGATAGTACGATTTCCAACCTATTACAGGGACCTAATTAGAATTTCTTAAGCTTTAGACAACTCTAGTGTGCCAAGAGAAGTTTAACACAAGCTTACTTGAGAAAATATTTCCCTAAGTATAAATAATAACATCCTTAAAACATTTCAGTACAAATATAGATTTGCTGGGTAGGTGATTACTTGCCTTCTGTCCTGTGTTGGTTTTGGCTAGAGTAGAGTTAATAATCTTTATAAAAGCTGGTGTGGGACCATGTTTTATATTTCTGATAGAAATGGTATTGGTAATATAGAGATGTTTTGGTTATTGCTGAGGAGGCCTTCCACATGGCCAAGGCCTTTTCTTCTCCTCATGCCATCCCACTACTGAGTCAGCTGGGGATTCAAGGTGTTGTAAAGGAACACAGCTAGTACAGCTGATTGCAACTGATCAAAGGGTGTTACAGATTCAGCAGGTTTCCTACACAAAAAACAAAAGTCACTAAAACACAACTGAGGTAGCAAAGCAAATTTATTAGTAAGCAAAGCGAATTTATCCTGTTACTTGTGATAGAAAACAATATGTATTGACCACTGGAATCTTAACAAGCCACTGAGGAGGAGAAGGAGATGGAGTATGGTACTTGGGTGGGAGGTGCAGGTAGGTAACATGCCTTCAGGACATCCCCTGGGTCAAAGTGATGTACATCAAGTCCTCCTCACCCCCTCAGCTTAGGTCGATACCTTATATTTCTTCTCTCTGGAGCCGAATTTTGCCAGCTGCAGCATTATCTGGTGCAAGACCAGTGCACCAGCTGAGACTGCAACAGCTTAGGATATTGAGTCCAGGCTAACAGCAGCCTATTCTTCAATGATCCTTTGTTAAAAGCTAAGTTCTCAACAGTTTGATGTTATACTAACGTTTCTTTCTCCAAGGCTGAGTTTTCCACAGTGATATTATGCAGTATTTTCTCATACCACATTGATGAACACAACCACGGACCAAATATGACAGGGTCCTAAACACAACTCTGGCCCCTAACACAAAGGGATGTTCCATACCATAAGGCACCACAGCCAGCAAAAAAAGCTGGAGATTGTTGTCTGAGGCGCCACTGTTCAGGGACTGACTTCTCATCAGTTGGCTGGTGGTGAGAAATTGTTTTCATCTGCATAATTTGTCTTTCTTTGGATTTATTTATCTAATTTTTTTTTTTCATTTTCCTTTTCATTACAGTATGTACTAACAACAAAAATAAAAATCTTAAAAATGTTATTGTTACTGTTATTGCTATTATTACTATATTTCTATTATTAAGCTGTTCTTACCTCACCATAAATTTTCTCACTTTTACTCTTCCAATTCTCTTTCCCCTGTTCTGTTGGGGGCGGGGCAGAAATGAGAGACGCTTAATTGATGCTTAATTGATACCTGGCATTAAACTCCACAATGTCTGTACACTATTTCATAGCTAAAACATTTGTTATTGCTGCTCACAAAACCTCTCTTGAGAGAAGGAGTGGGAAATGTTGAGACACTGCAAAGAGAGTTTACAGGTCAAAGTAAGTCCAGGATAGGTTAACTTCTCGTTTTTAAACTCTGAGGAACACTGGCCTTCAAGGTCTCAGTAAAGGTCTCGGAATCTGAACATGTTTGTAACCTCTCCACAATTATTATCATCAATTCTGGAGTGCTGCTGTTGTCTGGTTTTTGCTGGAACTAATACAGATATTTTTGCTTTGTTCGGCTGCATGAAACTCTGCTTTTAATTCTATCTATTGTCAACCTTTAAAACTAGTTAAAACCTAGGGTTTATGACATACATATACCGTGACACAAAACCTGACACTCATCCTTTCAGGGAGTAAAGCTTTTCTAGAGGAACTCTTGGTCAAGTTCAGTTTTATCTGTGAAATACAGGTGACAGTGGGCATATTGGTGGAGCATATTTCTTAAATTTGGTATTGCTCACCATCCCAGCTAAGTGATATTGTTCTTCCTTTCTGCTGCCATAACACCTTCTAGTCCTGAAGATGGGTCACGACAAATTTGGTTTCTGTATTTCATTATGCTATGCTGCCTCACTCTTTCCTATTTTCTACATAACAGCAGGATATAGATGTTTTTTCTAGATCTCCAGGTGTCAGTAATAAAAGGGAGAATTGCTATGAGACCCACTGGAACAATGGTCCGCCTCATAGAAAACTGTCTCTCAAAGGATGGACCTGGAAAATGCCTTCCATTTTGAGAATGTGAATACATCAGATATTCAATCCTTATTGGAGAACAACCCCACAGAAAGGGCCCTAGGGGTCCTGACTGATGACAAGTTGAATATGAGTGAGCAGTGTCCTGGCAGCCAGGAGGGCCAGCTGTGTCCTGGGGGGCATCAGGAACAGCATCACCAGCCGGTCGAGGGAGGGGATTGTCCTGCTCTGCTCTGCACTGGGGCAGCCTCACCTTGAATATTGTGGGCAGTTTTGGGTGCCACAATATAAAAAAGACATTAAACTATTAGAAAGTGTCCAAAGGGGGGCCATGAAGATGATGAAGGGTGTAAAGGGGAAACAATACAAGGAATGGCTGTGGTTACTTGGCTTGTTCACTCTGGAGAAGAGGAGACTGAGGGAAGACCTCATCAGCATCTACAACTTCCTCACAGAGGGAAGTGGAGGGACAGGCACCACTCTATTCTCTATGTCAATCCGAGAGAATGGTGTGAAGCTGTATCAGGGGATATTTAGGTTGGATATTAGAAAAATGTTCTTCCTGAGGAGGGTGGCTGGGCACTGGAACATTCTTGGGGAAGTTGCCAGAACACCAAGCCTGGCAGAATTCAAAAAGCATTTGGGCAACACTTTAAGACACATGATGTGACTCTTGGGATTGTCCTGTGCAGGGCCGGGAGTCAGACTTAGATGACCTTTGTGTGTCTCTTCCAATTCAAGATATTCTATTATTCTTTTCTATGACACTATCGTATGAGGCTGGTGGGAAGACTGGACTTGGGAAAACTTTAAGCAGGGGTCATAATAATTCTTGGCTTAGTTTTTGTCCCTGATAATCATATCCTTTGTTTTGTATGCAGAATAAAGAACATATTGTGAAAATATTTAATCTTTCCTGGATTATTCTTCTAAATGAATCCCCATATGGTTTCCAAGATAGAATATCTAGTACAAAAGCTTTGTGTTTAAGTAAAATATTAATTTCCTTCGTCAGTCTTTTCCACCGAGGGAAGACATAGCTCTACAACTTAATGTATTTGTTTATTTTAAAGAACATGTTTGAATTTATACGTGCAATTCTTCAGGAAGTGCTAGCTGAAAAAATAAATGAATTATTTCATTTTCATTAATCACATTATGGGTAAGGATTTTTGTGACTAAAGGTTTCAAGTATATGCTATTAAAGGAATTTCTTGAGATAGTGTAATAACATGTGTGTTATTTGAAAGGTATCACTTTCATCCCAGCAGACATACTAGAATGAAAACTTATCTTTGAACAGTTTCACTTTTGCAAGCGGAGATGTTTCAAAAGGGAGACAGAGGGAAAGATTGTAAATTAAAAGTTATTTAACTGATGCCATGAACCTTCTTCAGAAAACCCTCTTCCTGCTAAATGCTGAACTCTGTCTGCAATGATCACTTACTGCTTTTTGATTTGGGGCTGTTGACATAGTGGTAGAGATGATATTTAGAATCCTGTAACACACAGACAATATAGAAATGCCATAAATAATGTTTCTCCATTTTTTTCTGCCTGTCAAAACTTCCTACCAAAAATTCTCTATCGGCTTTCTGCCAGAGGTTCTCATCAGAGCTTCCTGCTGGAGTTTTCCTTCCAGAAGATCATGCTATTGTTTCATCTAAATAGGGCTACATGCCAAGAAATCACATGCAAACTCCTTTGAACACTATAAAAGTGAGGAGAAATTTTGAAAAATCAAGGAAGAGGAAAGAGAGAGAGAACTGGTTACCTTAACCAAGAATCTCTCCCCATCTCCCCCTCACCTTTTCTCCACCACTTCCTGCTGCCTTCCTGCCACCGAAGACTGAAACTCTGCCAGCCCAGAGAGAACTGAGAGTCACCATACCACATGCATGAGTTATACCTTACCTTTCTACCCTTACCATATTTGTGAGGGCCAAAAATATGCTGAATGGGGACCCTGTAAAGCCTGCAACACAACATCTCATGAGCAACAAAACCACACATCCTGGCTGAATTCCAGAGAACTAGATCAGCTAAGTTCAGCTGATCACTAAGATCAGCTCCCACAGACAAAGAGATAACATCAAAAAACAGCTGAGACACAAAAGAAGAATAGGCAGAAACTTCTCCCCTCACCCCTGAAAGACCAACTTGTTGAAAAGATAATTTTTGTTGGTATCTTTTCTCTACTTCTAGAAGTAATCTTAGCTTTTTCCAACGTTTACTTGCTACTTCTCTTTGTATCTCTTAACAATTAATAAAATCAGTTTTGGTATCAACAGATGATTTGTGTGAGTTTCAATTTTGCTTGGGAATATTGGAATCTAAAGTTCCTTCTACAACATTTAAGCAGAATGTAACAGATCCAGGGAGCACCTCTGTCTGGAGAGAAGAAGCCACATCTGATGTATTTTGGTTGTTATTCAACAGATAAGTTAAGAAAGATTTTAAGAAAAAAAAGCTCAACATTCTTTTGACAGTTATTCAGTGTAGAGATGACTCCAGGGACTTAGAGGAGACACAGTCTGACACATGGAAGATATCTTCACTCTTCAAGTAGAATTAGAAGAGTCTGAGAAAACACTGCAGAATGTGGAATGGGATTTAGTGGAAGAAACTATGGTTTCTGGTTTGTTTTTTTTTTTTTTTTTTTGCTAGTTCTTCACCTGCTGATTGTTGTTTGGAAGTAGTCAGCTCTGTTTCCAGGTATTTGGGCATATATGTCTTTGATTTCATATGATATGATGCTCTATTTCCCATTAGCTAAGTAAACTTACCTGGATAAGAGTAACTTGTAGAAAAACTTCACTTGACAGGAGTATGAACATGCATTTTTTCCTTTCTGAACTTTACACTATTCTAGTTCTTTGACTATTGGAATGTGTAAGATGATTATGATTTTTTTTTTTTTTTTAAATTTAAAAAATAGATTTTAAATAAAATTCTAAATTGTTTCACAATGGTATGAAAATGTCACTGTGAGAAATATCAGCTATACATAACCCCTTGAATTACTCTAAGGCTTAACTTGAGGAATTTTTTGCTTCATCTTCTAAGTCTTAAATTCCAGATCCCATGAATGAGAGTGGGTTTTCTTTCTAGACATTCAGTGTTCTACGCAGTTTCTATAAAATGCTTCTAGTATGTTTTCATGACTTTCAAATTAATGCAAATAATTATTCATTTCTTTGAATAATGCAAGTGTTTGAGTAATGCAAGTGTTCCATAATGATTAATTTCTTTAGTATTTATATATTAATTTTTTGACCATCACTTTGAAATGTTGCCAAAATTTGGCTGAATAGCTAAAGATTAAGATAGTCATGTAGTTTTGTTGATTTAAAATGCTTAATCAAACAATTACCAAGCTTTGATAACATACTATTTTCAGACTTCTTTACCATTATTTTTGAAAATAATTCTTTGGGTATTTTTGCATGCATTGATATTCATACAGATTTCTAAGCTGGAATCAGTATGACTTTATGCAGCATTATCTTTAGGACTTATTTATATTTGAATTCTTTCACTTAAAGTGCTTTTTACCAAAGCATGCTTTTTTTTTTTTTTTTTTTTTTTTTTTAAATTAAATAAGGTGTTAGTAGATATATTTAAACAGGTAACAGTCTATACTTTTTGATCCTTATTTTAAGGACTTGTTTTCTGAGATCTATTTCTTGCTCTTTAATCTTAGGTATCACGAGACAACATAACACTTTATACAGTTACTTCAGATACTCCTTAAATGAATGAGCTAGAACACCACAAATAGAATTTGTCTTTTAATGTGGGACTAATGGACTAATAGACAGCTATACTTCAAAAACAAAACAACTACAGTGGTCTATTCTGCTTTCATGTAAAAGCCAAAGTCAACAGGATCTGGTTTAAGCATAAGTGATGGATGCTTATTAGATTTAAAGACTTATTAGACTTAAAAGACTATGAGCCTGAAGAAAACCACCTGGGAGTTTGCGTGTACATGTCAGTACAGATCTATCAGACAAAGTAATGGTCAGAAAACAGAATGATTTTTTTCATGCTTGTGTAAGGGTCATTCACGTGTATCTGATGTCTGTAAAATAACTGCTCTGCCTTGATGTGTTAGTGGCAAACAGAGCCTGCATATTGTACATGTGCCTACTGGGAATTTACACCCAGACTCACTATTGTCTGGATCAAGGCTACAGGTTCACAGTATCTTCCCATCTGTGAAGGACTGTGAGGACTGTGACATCTATGAAGGACTGTGATCTCATTGTCCTAGAGTGCAGGAACTGTCTGTCTAGAAGACTGGGGAGGAAAACTCCCCTAGATGCAGTGAATTAAACCTAAACTTAACAATAACAGATTTTTAAACTTGCTAAACAATGAGTCTGTACAGATCTGCTCTGCAGGTTCAAATTTGTTATAAAACTTTTGAGACTGAGACACCTGGACACTGATGTACTGGCAACTATAGTTCATCCTATCACAGTAAGCATAGATTCTACATTGTGTAAACCAACTAATTTATGAATTTATGGAAAAGATTTTTTGTTTCAATTAATAACCCACCAAATTTGTTCTATAAGAATGTACTATCAAATGTGCAAGATTGTTGCAAAGAATTGTAGCTTAGGACATACCAAGATTTCCCAATGGATTGTGATTAACAAAATAAACAACACAAAAGAGGAGGGTGTGGTGGTTTGAGCTGAATCTGAGTCATGGCACAAAAACTGTGCTGATTTGACCCAACTCGAGTCAAGGCACCAAAAAATTGTGGTAGTTTGAGCCTGACTGAACACTCAGTGTTCAGCCAAACTGCCCAAAGTCTCTTCTTCCCCTTTTTGCCTTCCAGAGGGAAAGGGGGAAAAAAAAAACAAAACCAAAACCAAAACAAAACCAAACAAAACAAAACCAAAACCAAAACAACAAAAAAAAAAAAACAAAAACCACACACAAAAACACAGCTAGCTAGGAATTTATGATTAGAAATAACAGCCAGGAGAGAAGCTTTGATTAATTACCACGGGCAAAGCAGAACTCAGAATAATACTTCCATTTATTATTAACCAGCTAAGACCTAGAAATAAGAAATAAAACCAGTTTAGAAACATTTTCCCAATCACCCCCCAGAGTCACTAGTTGCTTTAGCTGCATGCAGATATAAGTCCAAGACTTTCTTTTGGGCAGCAGTTCTTCCAAATCTGCCATCTCAGGGCTCTCCCTATGGACTGCAAGGGAGTATCTTGCCTCACCACAGTCGTCAGCACAGTCACAGGGGAATCATAACTCTGAGTCCTTCCCCAGCTTTCTGTGGGGTCCATCCCATGACAGAGATCCTCTGCTCTGTCATAGGTCATTCCATCGGATGCACTCTTTTATGAATAAGCTCGCTATACTTGCTTAGCATAGGTTTCTCTCTCAATGGGCCCCAGCCACAAATCTCTTGCACAAATCTGCTCCATCTTGGATGGGATGCCACGAGGTAACACCCTCCTTCATGCATCCCTGTGCTCTGTCAGGGTGGTCTTTGCACCTCGATGAATCCATGGACTTTGAGGGGACAACTCGTTTCACCATAGGTATGCACCACGGTCGTCAGGGCTTTGAGTCCTTTCCCTGCTCCTGTGGGGGCCCTCCTTCTTCTCCTCCTGCACTGACTTTGATGTCTGTATTGTTAATCCATGGCTGCAAATTTTAATCGCACAACTCCTGTTCTTAAATATCTTCTCACTCAGGGGCGTTTCAAAAGTAGTAAGTTTTCCTTGGAGCTGATTATCATTGGTTCCATAGGATAGGGGAAAATTTCTAGCAGCTTCTAACAGAAGCCATCCTTCCTCTTAAAAAAAAACAACAAACAAACAAAAAACAGAGGGGATAAGACTATTATTTTACCTTTGCTGATTGAGAAATATCTACATGTCACTAGGTAAACATAGCAGAAAAAGTAGACAATCATTTCTGATGGCAAATCTGCTGTCACTGAGGCAGAGCTTCCCAACTGGTCCTTTCTTAGTCTCTGAACAACCACACATATTTGAAACTTCAGTTTGTTCTTTTATTACAGATCATAAGAAATAAAATAGAAACGACATCAACAGAACACTGTTACAATAATCAAAAAGCAGTTGTCCATGTAAATACAAAAAAGTGAGATATTCACAGCACACAAAGCAACATTAATATTGATATTTTTTTTTTCCACCTTATCCTAAAGAGGCTGACATCTCAGATAACAGCTGACAAAAGACAGGAAAGAGGCAGCATGTTCTTGTGTTAAAAGACAATCAGTAACTGGCATTTGCAGAGTTCATACTAGGTCACTGTCAAATTATTATGTTATGATTTCTTTCCAAATTTGCCTTTCCATAGAAATGTCATTGCTATCTGCTATGACTGCTCTCTGCTACTATCAAATGCACCCCTCATTCATAGCCTAAGAGTAAAATGAAAACTTCTGTTGCCAGGATATGGATAACAAAGCACTGTGGTTTCTGCTCATTGCACATTTTTGTGAAGTTACTTGTTCTGTCATGTGTTAGTGTACAGAAAGGGTCCCATAAAAAGGAACTTAATATGGTTCATAATAGGCTTTTTTTTTTTTTTTTTTTGATGATCTAGATTTTTCACATATCCTTATTCTGCAGTTCTTGATTATCTTCCTCAACCTAAAAATAAGTTTTTCATCCATTTCATCTTGGGCAGCCTTAGTTCCAACAGACGTGACATAGCACGAATAGTAAAAGTAATTGACTACTACTTCAAATATGTTACTGAAGTCACTGCCACACATTATCAGGCTTCAACCTTTCTGACAGCTCTAAGCCAATAGACAGTACTTCTGAATACTTGTGCTGAACTCAAATCACCATAAAGGTGCAGAACAGTTTGCAGTTATATTTTTTTATTGGCAGTTGCTAATACAGTCATGTGACTGATATATTGACTAATTTTCAACTGTCATGGCACATATTATGATAGTATAATGTAGTAAGAACTACAGTTTTTAAATGGGGAAAAAGGGTGGGTGTATGCTACATAAGCAATTGTTCATCCCTTTAAAAAATGTTCTTCAAACGATCCTTCCTCTTCCTCTATGTGATGTTGCTACTGCAAAAGCATTTTTCTTTTTTTTTTTTTTAAAGACAGCAAATCATGCACACTTGGAATGAACGAGTTATCAGCTTAGAGTTACTGGAAGATCCTTGTGTATGATTAACAAAATGCAAAAGACTGACAACTTTAACTTACTTTTTCTAGCAATTCAGAAATAATGAACAGTCTTGGTGACAGACTCAGTAGCGGCACAGCAGCATTAATAACATTTTAAAAAGTGAGATCCCAGTCTAAGTTTCATAACAACTCAACTGACACAGAAATCCAGCTTCACTAGCTCAGGATTCTATTACTATTATAATATACCTTCACAAATATTGCACTTATATTTGCAACAACTATCAAGTATTATTCAAAATCAACAAAATAATAATAATAAAAAAAAAGATTAAAGATATTATATCTCAACAACTCTGAGTTTCCCAGTCAAACAGAATAAGATTTAAACTTATTTTCATAACATTTCTTTTGCTTAATGCCTTTGTGTAAAAGGAACAGGACCCCTCATAAACTGTAGCAGAACTAGAATTCAGTAGTATCATATTTTCTTCAAAACTAATAATTCATAATTACTACAATAATAAAAAAATCCCCATTACTCATAATTTAGTAGATCAAAGTACAAGCCTCTAATAAATAATTACTAAATTCAGATAGAAAAGAGACATCTTTGCTAAAGAGAAAAAAATAATTTTGTAACAATTTATGCAAGTTTCACAGATTTACATGAATGCAGTGTTTGGATAGTCTTTTAGTATTGTATTCTGTTTTCCTCATTATTAAAACTCTACATCGAACTTAAATGGTTTCTTTCATGAACTTTATCACAGTAGCACCAGCCTGTATGCCTCTTCAGTTTGACATGAATACATTTGATTTAAAACACTTGTTTAAGTCTTATGAGCTGTCCATCACTATAGTAATTTCCGTTATCAGAAATGGAGTTGTATATATATAGACAGTAATCAGAGCCATTTACTTTTTCTCTTTTAGGAAATGAACTTAAAGTTGTCCCAGAACACACTGCAAATCTCTGATTGCCTTGTTGACTCTTGCTTTTTCTCTTTGTCATTGAATAGCTGAGCTCATAATTCTCAATAGCTTCTATGTTACTCTTATGTTATTTCTCCTATAGTACAACTATTCCTTTGCAAGTTTTTATTAAAAAAAAAAACAAAAAAACCCAAAACCCTGAACTGAACTTGTATTTTTTTTCTTTTTTAAGTATTAATTTCTTACTAATAAAATTAAACTTCTTAGTCTACAAAACAGTTAAACAGACTGCCACTGATGGGTTAGGGCAGGAAGTGACTGTTTAATTTTTAAATAATTAATCAGATTTGTTTGGTCAAGAGCAGTGAAACTTTAGAATAAGTAGTATCATTTTATCAAACCATAAATATTAGCTATTTTGTGTTCCAGTTTTTCAGGCAAAAATCTATTTATGGTGTACACATGCACATATATAGACTTTTTTTTTCAATCCAGTACAATGATATCATACACCAAAGACCCAAAATATCAAAATAAGCAGCCACCAAGCCCAAGTGATGTTCTAACAGAGAACATATCAGGTCAAATAAACTTTATTTTTTACGATGCATACCTATGACCATGTCATTTAATTCACATTGTTTAAGTCTTCTTTGCTCTGCATCACCATCACAGAATTTTGCTCTGTGTCTTGTGGTCTCTTTCAGTTCCTACACTTTCCTGTCTCTCTTTCAGCCCTGCTGTGCTTGTGCAGTGCATTCAAATCTGTGAGTTCCAAGGGAGGATGGCAGGGGCAGGTATTGGTGCTAGCCACAGAATTTGAGGCTATAAAGCAGTACAGAGGAGAGTCACAATTTCCTGTTGCTCTACTTCTCCTACCTGGTTAAAAACCCCAATGCTAGTCACCTGAAAAACCCAAAAAAAACAAACACTAAACCCGAAAAATAAGTGCAAACAATTCAAGACCCAGCAACAAAAACTAAGACCCTCACATAACAAGAGAGGAGCAGCAGAGAAAACAGTGTGTAGAGGGAGGCAGAAATTCTTGCTTCTACCTAGAACGTTTCAAGGAATCATAAATCATTTTATGAAGGACTTAACACCATATTAATAGTGTCCAATACTAAGCATCCAATATTGCAAAGGAGATAACTGTTAAGCAGTTTGTTGTGGGGTGCAGTAAGGGTGGCATCTGCAGAAGGATGTCAAGGACAGCCTGATGTCAGACATATTTCCAGCTGGCTCCTCAATGGGCAAAACAGGCACACCATGCACCAAACCTAACACAGGCAAAGAAGTTGCTAAAGCCTCTGCAGAAACATATTTTAAAAAGAGAAACAAATGAAGATAAATCCACAAGAGTTGGAAGAAAAAGAAGAAATAGTGTAAGAGCAGAAGGACATTCAGTAGAGATATAAGCTAGTCTAGAGCAGCTGGGACACTGAGGAACAAAGAAAGAACAAGCAACAGCATCACGGAAAGAGAGGCACCCCAGCAGTAACAAGGGAGAAACCAGAAATACTCAAGGGAAGGATGAGCAGAAGAGCAGGAGAAATTCTGGAGCAAAACTATTCACCCAGATCAGGGCAAAAGCCCCAAGTAGGGAATGAGCAAAAAACCTGCCCAAGTAGGAACCAAAAGGAACAAAGGAGGTATGACTGTGGCTGATGGAGAAGATCACACTGGAGACAATGAGCAGTAACCCAAATTACTGAGCAAAACCTCTTCTGCTACCCGTTCTGTGCTTCTATACCCATACCTGTGCTTCTGTAAAGTGAAAAAAAGTCATCTGAAGGCTCTTTCCTTTTTTTAGTAGAATGTGATTTTGCAGACAACCACCAGATAAGGAACACCTCTTTCTGCATATGGAGATTTCACACACAAAAGAAAATAGGGTAATATCTGTGTTAGAAAGCCACACACTGGCACATTCTGCCTGTCATGCGCAATGGCATCCAGTTTTAACCACTATCACTTCTTAATGTTCACTATTTACAGTTTGAAAAACTCACCTTTTAAATAGTATGAGTGCAATGAGGAGTCTGAAATGGGATTGTCCTAGTTCCAGTCCCAATGAGAGGGAGTGGGCATGGCCAAGGCATTGTGTTATTTGATACTGCATTGCATTATATCCAGGGGTGGGAGAAAGGAACTCTCCAAAAAGAGCAAATGAGGCAGACAAAACAGTCTGAGTGGGGTATTCTAGCTTTGGTCATGTAGTGTCATATAAGATGAGGCTTGATGAGCATTTTGCATCCTCTTTTTTTTTTTTTTTTTTTACACTTGTTATGAGTGCAGTTGCTCTTACTGTTGTTTTTTTTTTTTTTTTTTTATTTATCTCATTGCTGTTTCCAATAAGTTGTTACCCATAATCTCTGCCTTTTTGTGCCTCTATTCCCAGAGCAGGAAGGGGGAGGGGTGGGAGGGAGAGAGTGAGCAGCTTCTGGTTTGGGAGAGTCTTGGAGAGTGAGACAATAATGTGGGGAGTGCCATTCCTAAACCACAACAGGGATGAGGTGCAAAGTAATTAACAACATCATTTTTTTTTAATATTTTATATGATACCCACAAGAACATAGGCAGAAGAAAAAAAAAGAATCTGTACTGTCCAAGTGTCTCGTCCCTGCTTCGAAATGAAGTAGAATTAATAGGCATAGTTTTGAAACATGTTTTTTCACTCTTCCTATATCTGATTCCTGATAATTTTCCCTTGAGTTAATATTGCTGATTTAACAATTTCATCTTTGTTGCTTGTTTTGACTTTCTTAACTGGCACAGTTTTAATTTTTGTTGTCTGTATAAGTGACACTGCCTGTGTCTTTAACAAAGTAGTGGCATTAGCCCTTCAAAAAATTATTTTTCATTGGGCTCACGAAGCCCCAGGTTGAGACTCATGTAGCTGGGTCACATTCTGAAGATAATAGCCATCACTGAGTGGAGTTTGTTCATTACCCTGTTTTACTAATGAACGTAAGGGTTTGTTCTTTAAAAATAAAACTTATTTGGTTTTCCTAAAGAAAGAGAAATATAGCAGTATTTATAGACTTTATTAATTATAAATAGCTGAAATTTCACTTCTTTAGAACTAAGGAAACTGTGATTCTTCTTCATGAAAAAAGGTTCACTCACCTCTTGCTTGTAATTATTTTGTTTAAATTAAAATGTCAGTACTTTGTGATTAAAAGCTGCCTACAGGGAATGTTTGAAATAAAAACCTTCCTTCTTTGTCTTCCTCATTTTGATGTTTAGCTTTTGCTTCAAGTTTTAGGGTAAAACAATTAACCTCTAAACAAAAAATGATACTTAAAAGACAGTGATACATATTACCTGGCTTCAGTTTTCTCTGCTCAATTAGGTTTATACACTACCACTAGCATAACTCTTCAGTATTCTCGCTTCAGAGGTCTTAAGGGTGAAAAAGTTGTCAAAGGAGGCAAGAAGAGATCATCACCATTTTTGCACAGAAGTATAAAAGTCTTTGGTCTTCATGTGTTAGCAGTTCACATTGAGCCTTGTAATACCATAATGAACATATCTGTAGTTACACAATTTTGACTTATATCATCATGTAATATATTAGTATACTATACCTTCTTTTGAAAGGAAATCTAATCCAAGTAGACAAGTATTAAACTCACTAGACACTGAAATGCCTCAATTCAAAAGACACTTAAAATGAAGTTTTGACAAAAAGAATAGATTTGGCTTTGCTCTTGTTAGGTGTCATGCTGCCTAAATAGGAGACAGAATCATGTATAAAATACTTCATTTTTATTTATTCATGCTTGATAATGACAGAAAATCTGTCTATTAATTCATGCATATTTCTTTTCATGTGTAGTTGAAGTTTTCCAGACCCGTGTTCTGAATACTCAGAAGTGCATTGTCATGAAAATGAATGGTATGTCAAAGCCTGTGTGTTCCAAATACTGGTCTAAAAAACCATCTTTGGAAACTTAGTCCTTCAGTGTTGTCAAAGCTATCATTAATTTGCTGTAATGATAAACCTTAAGTGTAGGAGGAAGTCAACTGTGTTAAACTATATTTTTTTTTTTTGCCCAGTAGTTTTACTACATCACATTAGTCATTCTTCAAAAAAAGGGAAGAGTAATTGGAACATGATGGTTATCTACAGGCAACTAGTTGACACAGCTGACACAATGTGACGGAGAGGTCACAGGGAAAAAATACTAAAATATGCAGTCAAATTATGGTATGTCTAAATCTTTCAGCCAAACATCTGTTCTATGGTGTAATATCAGCTCTGCTTTACATAATTACTTCTTTGTAGGCTGGCAAGATTTTTGAGTTCCATTGCTCACTAAATTTGGTTATCTCAGTGATGATTTCTTTCCGTGAGGAAAATCAAGTTGATTTAGGGAAATGGGACTAGTAACATGCTTTGCTTCCAAAGGTACCCTTTAATTTTTGTCCCTGCAGTTCTTTCTGCTCCATGTTGATGGATTTTGTCTCTCTGTGGAGAGTGGAGAGTGGAGGTCTAGCTGAACTTTTCTTCCTTTGTGAAGGTTTTAAGATCATTAACAAAGGTGACATTTATCATCCCAGAGGCTGAGGTCCAGCCAAACCCTTCCAACTTTTATGAAAATCTCTTTCAATTATAAGCCTCAATCGCTCTCTCCTTGCCTGTAGCTTAGCTAATCAAAATAAGGGCAACTCATTCAAGCTGCGATGTAGAAATTCTGTTCTGAATTCTATAACTGAAGAAGTCAAACTCAGAAGGCTTGAGTAAAAAGGAGCAGAGATGAATTGTGTTACAAGACAATAGACTGCCCTCTTTCCCATCTGTATTATTACAAACGTACCTTCAAGTATATGTTTGAAAAATTCTGTTGCTTCTGCCTTTGAAGAAGTGACATTATAGATGCCGACAACAGAAAATGCTGTTCTTCAGAGTCAATAATTTCCTAGAGATTTAGATAAATTAATTAGGTCATAGAAGTCCCAAAATTACTATTAAAACCTTACTAGATATCCTTGAAAATAGCAGTTTGGAATTCTCTTCAAGTTCTAAGTAAGCAGTTATGAAGCAAATTCAAGTTTAGACACTCATGTTACCCAAAGAAATAGGCAATAAATTTACAAACACTCTTATTGCTCATAAACATCCGCTACTTAACTCTAAACAAAACAAAGTTCTTGAGGCAGGAAACACCTGCTACATCAAACACAGTGCTAATGTTGTAATGAGTTTTATTGACTTCTCTCCCTCATGTTGCATGTAACTCTTCAAAACCTACAATATACATTTTTCTTTTCAATAATTTGAATATCAGGCTTGCTTGTCTGCATGAAACATACTGTAAATGCAAAGAAATCTGTGTATTGACTGGTGGGAAGTACAGGCTTTTACATTGTCTTTGATGGGAAAACCTTTGTAAGAAGAAATTGAAAACTTGAGCTGTTTGGGGAAGTAGAAATTTTTCTTATAACAATGACCAAAGCACTTTTTAATACCATAGTGTGTGAAATATTTGCTTCCTTAAAGAAGGTTTTTTGGGTTTTGTCTTTGTTTTTTTTTTTTTGTTTTTTTTTTCCCCTGGAAGCTTAGTTCTGTTATTCACAGATAAAAATTATAAAAATGAATAGATGGGAAAATAAGTTATGATCAGCCCTTTTCAGTGTCTATAACTTACAATACATTTCCACATTCCCTATGAAGAAACTGAGTGTGAAGTCAGAATCACAGAATCATTCAAGGTGGCATGTAGAGCATAATGCTGAATTCAGAATTTATGTGCCTAGAATTTTGTCTATTTCTTTTTTTGTTAGGCATCTATCAGATCATTCATACTGAAAAAAAACCCAACAAACAAGAAAACTCCATTCATTTATCAATGCATTTTGAGAAAAACTATTAACACATATTCTATTGTAAGAGTGGAAAGAGAAATATTCCAATGCTAGCCTTTTTTTTTTTTTCCCCTCCTCTTCAAAGTGAAAATGATTCATTAATTTCATGAAACAGGAGATGATTCCTAACTGATCCCTCAAGACAAACAAGCAGCAGCAAAATTTAACTTCTGTCCATAGTAGAGGAGGATTTGTGGTATGCTGTATGACAGCTTTTTTCTAGCTACTTCATAAGAAGGAACAAAAATTAATGCTAATGATCGTTATGAATCATTAAATCAAATGTTTAGGAAATCTGCAAAAAAATCTATAAGATGGAGAATCTTGAGCTGGCTATGAACTTTGAGTCTGAGGAGGATGTTCTCTTTCTGGGATGCAAAGATTTTATTTTTCAAATTATTCACTCTCCAGAGTACAGAATCATAGCAACAAGAGCTGAAGGGAAACTATTTAATCATCTTGCCTCTCTTCCCTCCAGAGGATAACTTTTCTGAATGCTTCTCGACCTTCTCCTCCTTTCCCCCCGCCCCAACCTCCTTATTTGAAATTTAATTCTGATTGTCTGAGGCCTAGAAGGTGGAAATCAGGAGAAATAATGGAGCTTCTGTGACATCTTAATATAGTCTCATGAGTCGTAGTTAAAACAAACCCTACACTCTCAAAATCACAGCCTACTACAGAGGGAGATAGAACTGCAGACCTAATTTCACTAGTGTTTCTGAGTTCAGTTGCTATTGTAGCGCTGAACTATACTGCTAGCTAAGGGTCGATGTGTTTGCTGTAAAAATTCTTACCTGCTTAAGGTCAACTCGTCTTGATCCCTCTTGGCTTCTGTGTGATCTTGCTGCTATTCAGCCTTAAGAACTGAAAAGCTCCAGATGTACATAAAGTTTCAACTTCACTTATTTGAGGAAATTTAATGCAGGAAAATAAGGTGACTTTACACTTTTGATCCTGTTTATAAAGTGTGCACAGTTCTTTTGGATTTCAGGTTTGGATTTCAGCATCTGATGGTATACTGCATTGTACAAGGGGATATAACACAGATTTCCTCTGTATCCTGGTTATGTGAAAATAAGGGAGGGCATAAAAGAACAGTAGACATCACTGGCATCCTGGGAATGTTTGTATAATTAGGAGTAGTTGGGAAACGTGGAGTGTGGGTTTACTAGGTTGTTAGGTCAAGGAAATCTTCAGAAATATGGTCCACCATGTCCTTCAAGTGAACAGCACAAAATTTTGAATCTCTCTAATTCCTGCAACTGAAACATCAGTACTTTGTTGATGTGGTGGAATCTGGACCTCCTTGTCTCAAAATATTTTATAGGACAAGAACCTCTTCAAAAGCTTGGGGAAGGAAGATAAGTTTACTTTTATGCTCTGAATTGCTGAAGGACTGAGTAGTCATTGACTAAATACGTTTTCTCTATCAGTCATGAGGAAATCTGGAAGACATTGAGGTTTTCAGGGTACAGGGTATAAATTAGGTATACAGTAGGAAAGTCTAAGTTTCTGAAGCATTTTTTATTAATATTACTTTGAAAATATTTAGTTGTTACTAAAATATCCTCAACCAAAGATAATAATGAAGAGGAAAATCAACCAACAAAATTATCCTCATGTTATGTGGATTAATGGAACTGTCTGGACTGATCCTGCAAAATAAAACACAGCAATTTCAAATCCTTTTTACTGAGTTTTCTGCAATGCAGCATTCTGGCCTGGCATTTTAGTTTACCTCTCATTTACTCCCTTCTGTCTGACTTATCTTTGATACTGTCAGAGAACACCATTATCAACAATTAACTTCAACAAGGACAGTGCCAATGTAATTTTATATGCAGTCAATTTATAGAGAAAAATAATCTATTTTTTTTTTTCATTGAGGATTTGAGGTGTTCTGGAAATGTCATCAGACTTCATGGCTGTTTTTATATCTTTTCATTCTTAAATAAAGAGAAGATCAGAACAAAACTGCAAAAATATGTACTCCATTAAGTCTAAAAACACTTTTTTCTTGGGCATAAATTCCTCTAAGATTGTTCCAGATTAACAAGGCAAGATCACTCTTGCACTCCATCACAGTATCTGCATCTTGAAGCAATAATAAAAAATAGCAGTTTTGTATTTACAGGGCACTGAGAGTTCATGATTCAAGCCACTAATATGAAAGGGCAATGAATCAGGATATTCTTACTGTATTTTA
>JAWWLT010000092.1:33088171-33098274 GCA_035040995.1 Premnoplex brunnescens
TGACCAGACGCCAGCTGGATGCAGCCCCGTTCACCAGCACTCTCTGGGCCTGGCCATCCAGCCTGTTCCTAACCCAGCAGAGAGTGCACCTGTCCAAGCCGTGGGCTGCCAGCTTTTCCAGGAGTATGTTATGGGAGATGGTGCCAAAGGCTTTGCTGAAGTCCAGGTAGACTACATCCACAGCCTTCCCCTCAGGTGGGTCACCTGATCATGAAAGAGATCAGGTTAGTCAGACAGGACTTGCCCCTCCTAAAACCCTGCTGGCTGGGTCTGATCCCTTATCCGTCCTGTAGATGCCATGTGATTGCACTCAGGATGATCTGCTCCATAACCCTGCCAGGCACCAAGGTCAGGCTGACAGGCCTGTAGTTTCCAGGGTCAGCTTTGCAGCCCTTTTTGTGGATTGGGTGACATTCCCCAACTTCCAATCACATGGGACCTCCCCAGTGAGCCAGGACTGCTGGAAGATGATAGAATGTAGAGTGTATTGCTTATGAATACTCAGTGTCGGAGATACTAAGAATTAAGATTAATTTAAAATGTTGTCCTTTGCATGTCAATTTCCTCATGCATTAAAAGACGTTGATGGAAATCACAAAAATGCAAAGACGGTAGTCTGTTTGATTGAATCTCAGTTTTAACCAAAATACAGGGTTTTGAATTCTGAAAACACTGTTACCAAAGTTTATATTTTTTCAGGATTTATTTTGTGTCCTCTTCATCAATCAGTGAGCTGCCATACCTCTGTTTTCTTCAGACCTAATTTTTTTTATAGCAGTGGATTTTATTCAGGATTTCAGATTCTCAGAGCCAAACCATAGGTGGGGCTCTGAACAATCTAAAAATCTTTGGGCCTCTTCATGCACAGCCATCCTTAAAGGACAGGTACAGAGGCCCAAAAAAGTTTAAAAAGGCATCAAGCTTTCCTTGTACAAATGTTTTGCATTTGAGCAGTAAATTTTGTGGGTTTTCTGGATGGATCAGATGGATCTCATAGTTATGTGAGAATGCATAACATCTAAAACTAGTTCTGGCACTTAACCACAAAAGCTGGATGCAAACTTTACAGTGTTTATGAAAACACTGTGACACATACTGCAACTATGGGAATCTAATCTTCAGTCCTGAGTCTGTGTACAGAGCATCTAAAAAGCTGTCCATATGACAGTGTAGTCAAGACTGGGCAGGCAGAATGAGAGGGAAGCCTGACATAAGAATAGCAAGTTGTAATCCCCCTGGGTCTTGCCTTAGCTGTTAATATAGATCAAATTTACTTTTTTCATGTAGAGTAATGAAAGATAATTGTGAGAAAATAAAAATAATCTGAACTTTGAGGAGAGCAAGTCCAGAGGATGGCCACCAAGTACATTAGAGGGATGGAGAACCTCTTCTTTGAGAAAAGATAGAAGAATTGTGATTGGTCAGATTTAAAAGGAGAAAACTTTGGGTTGATCTAACTGCAATTTCTGGTACCTGAAAGGAGCCTACAAGAGAGAGAAAAGACATTTTTCATGACCATGTATTGACAGGGCAAGGAGAAATAGCTTTAAACTGAAAGAGAGTAGGTTTAGATTAAATATTAGGGACAAATTCTTTACTGTGAGTGTGGTTATAGGCACTGGAACAGGCCACCTGGAGAAGTTTGGGATGGTCCCTCCCTGTGCATTGAATTTCTATGATTAGGTGCTTTATTTTTTTCATAAGAGGAAGAGTGGCTTCTGTTAGAAGCTGCTAGAAATTCCCTTCTATGCTATAGAGTAGAGCTCCGAGGAAAACTTCCTCCTTCTGAATCATTAAGTTACACACCTGAGTGAAAACATATTTAAGAATGGAGTTGTTGTGCTATTGGAAATTTGCAGCCATGGATTAACAACATCACAATGCAGACATCAAGGTCAGTGCAGGAGAAGGGAGAGGGACCACACAGATCAGGGAAAGGACTAAAAGTTATTGTTCCCTGATATCCGTGGCAATGACCATGGAGATTATGAGCTGTCCCCTCAAAGCCCATGGGATCCATCAGGGTGCAGAGGCCCCCCCTGCCGGAGCAAGGGGATGCATGAAAAAAAGCTGTTACCTTGTGGAAGGCCTCAAGATGGAGCAGAGTCCTGCAAAAATTTTCTGCTGAGACCCATGGATGGAGAAACCCATGCTAAGCAGGTACAGCCAGCTTTTTGTAAGAGACTGCACCCCATGGAATGGAAGAGGATCTCTCTTGTGGGGGAAACCCCACGGAATGCAGGGGAAAGACTCAGAGTTATGATTCCCCTGTGACTGTGGTGATGACTCTGGTGAAGCAAGCTGTCCCCTTTGCAGCCTACAGAAAAGACTCCTGAGACAGCACATTTTGAAAGAACTGCTGCTTAAGTCTTGAACTTACATCTGCAAATGGCTGACGCAGCAACAACTGACTGCAAACCTTCCTTCCCTGTCCCCCACACAGTTGGGGGAAGGAGGGGAGCATGGACAGACCGAGGGTTGATGATGGAAAGCTGTTTCTAAACTGGTTTTATTTCTTATTTTTAGTTCTTAGTTTGTTAGTAATAAATTTAAGCATTATTCTAAGTTCTGCTTTGCCCATGGTATGAATCAAAGATCCTCTTTTTGTTGTTATCACTAGTTGTAATTTCCTAGCTCTTTTTTTTTTTCCCTTCCCACTTGAAGGCAAAAGGGGGGAGGAAGAAAGACTTTGAATCAGTTTTCCTGGACACTATGCATTCATCCAGGGTCAAACCACCACACCATGGAAGTGTTCAAGGCCAGATCGAATGGAGCTCTGAGCAATCTGGTCTAATGGAAGGTGTTCCTGTCCATGGCAAGAAGGTTAGAACTAAATGATCTTTAAGGTCCCTGATAACTCAGGCCATTCTAGGATTCTATAATATCCCACAATTGATTCTGCTTTCCCTAGAGTACAGTAACATGTGTTAGCTAACCTGTTGTGTTGGTTGAAGCTAACAAAATATATTTACTACTTCTTCAGGAGTATTAAAAACCTTTTAGATGCAGGTGGGAGGGGGAATGGAATGGGAAAAAAAAAAAAAAAGGCAACAACACATGATTTATCCTTCTTTCCTTCCCTGGAGTCCATTGAATAAAAGGGCATTGCTGTGCCTTCCTGTCAGTGACAAAATCAGTTGTCAACAGACATTTACTGACATGTCTGTAAATAGCAAGCATAATACGATAGTGTTTGTGTCACAGCTGCATGCCACTCAAAAGTCTGTTCAATGGCACAATGTTTGTTCTAAACCTCAGCTGAAGTAATTCAGGGACTGAAGTGGGAGTTGAAAAGTGCAGGGATCTTGATGGTATTTTGTAGCCTGCTGTTCTTAAGGCCAAACTGCATTACTTCTGTATGGTGGAACTCCTTAATGGTCTCAGAATTTGCTATGTTATTTTGATAGAAGACATATTTTTGTAAATTGAAACAAACAGCAATAGTATCTGTGTAACTGAAACATAAGTGGTGTGTGCAGTGTGTGCCCCTTGAGATTCTGAGATGTCTTCTTTCATTGTTGGAGATCAGGTGAAAATTAACTTTTGTGACACCATGGATTAATCTTCTGAAGTTATGGCTAACACATCTGGTAATTGTCTGTGAAGTATATTGATTATAAATATGGTTATTTCATATAAACAAAATATGGACCAGAATGTTAAAAAGGAAGCCATTATATTTTCCTTATAACTGTAGGTTGATACTGTTTTTGCACTCTATTTAGATACTATTCATACTACTCTTCCAAGAACTAAAGTAACAAGTGAGTAAATGAACTTGTTTCTGCAGCTGTCAAGGAATTCACTAAGTTATTTTCTTCACCACACCTTGTAATTTCCATTATTAATTTTATGCACTTCTCTGATGGAGGCAAAATAAAGGTGACGGTGAGAAAATTTGCTGCAGTGTGCCAAATTGTGCATTTGTTACACTGGTTGGGATTTATTTTACAAAAGACTGAAAACATACTTGCCTTCCATTGTGGTGACTAGTATGGAAGAAAACAGCTCTAATGTCACGATATATACTGTGTTACTTTTGAAAGGCTTTATTTTTCAAATAATTCAATGTGTGCTTGTGTAACTTAGATATTTTTCTTTTTTTTTTTTCCTCTAAACTTAATTTAAATAAGCAATTATTAGGTTTTCTGAACTATTCATGGTTCCTTTTCTCAGATAATTAATTGTCACACATAGTTCAGATTCCTTTTATGCGAAATGTGTATGCTTAACCAGAGGTGCCTTAGGATATTTTCAAGATGAATACAAGCTTTTCATGCTTACATTTATCATTGATAAGTAAGTCATGGAGGCTCATTCTGTGACTGAGAAAATCAGATATGTCTGTATAGGATCAGATAGTACTGATATTTGTATCTAATAGTCTGTATAGGATCAGATAGTACTGATATTTGTATCTAATAATAAAATAGCCTGTCCACAATTATTTATGCAGTACAAATATCCATAATACTAGATACCTTCAACAATACTTAAATAGAAATTTTTGCATCTTTCACAGGGAAAAAAAAAAAAAAAAGGAAAACACCATCAAAGCTTTCAAATAATTCCATCGTAGTATCTTATGTGGTTTGAGTAGTGGAAACTGACAATGATGAAGTTAGAGATTTTATTATCATTGTATCCTTAAAAAAAAAAACAAAAACCCAATGTAGTTGAGTCCTCTCACCTTAGGTTCTGAACCTCTCATCGACAGATGAGAAAGCAGAGGTTACTCAAAAATAAATTCATTCATAAGTGAAGCAGAAATAAGAAAATAGCTCCATTTAATAATGAAACTGAAACATTTTTCAGTTTTTTTTTGTAGTTTCCAGAGGGTGTAATTTGTCAGTTCAATTCTAAACTGGTATAATTGAAATGGATAGAATCACATTGGTAAAAATAGAAACGACTGTATTGTTAATTATCAGCAGTCTTCTTAAAACTTCTTCATCTGTGAAAATGATCTTTGAGAAAACTGTGCCTGTGTCATCTTTTTAATTTGAAAAGATGCTTGGGAAAACAAAACAAAACAAAACAAAACAAAACAAAACAAAACAAAAAAAAAAAAAAAAACAAAAAAAAACCCAAACAAACCAAAAAAACAAAAAGCCAACACTTACTGAAATTAAAAAAGGATTTCTGTCTTCAGGGTCCATTGAAAAAATGAAGGAGGCTTTTTATTATTTCATGTTTTATGCAAAAATATGCCAAATTAGGTAGTGTTGGTAATTTGGCAGCTGTGTGGTATTTAATATCCATTGTACCTGAAAGTGAGGTCTGACATTTGAAATTCAAATTCAATTTTTAATTTGAATGGAAGTTAATGAACATCTGGAATATTGATTTTATGTACCCTTAATGCATCTTTAAAAATTATTCAAGATACAAAGTATTGGAAGACCGATACAATTTTTAGAAGGTGAAATAGATCATACACATTTTTCATACCAAAATGGAAGAAAAAAACATACGTGGTATTCAAGTATAAGATGCACACAGTGAGTTGCCTTGTTTTGATATTTTATTTTTTTTTTACATTCTTTTATTAATTAATTAATATTATGTAACCTTTCATGCTCAGAATGAAAAATGAACAACTAAAGTGTATAAAATTAAATGGACTAGTGCAGTACACTCAGGAGACTTCAAATTCCTTTACAGCTATGGTACTAAAGTCTTTGCATCCAAAATCTCAAAGGGAGTAGATTAGATCAAGTGGAGGTGGTAGTCCCAGATGTGATAATAAAGCTACTTCATAATAAAGCTACTTGTGATAATAAAGATACTTTAATAGATAGAGATAGGAAATGAGTCCTACAACCATGTGACATGCTACAAAATGTGTGGCTAAAGGACTACCATGCTGTGGTTGTCATGCTGAGGAGGTGATAGGCTATCAGATGGAGACTGAGGGAGCTTTATTACTGCAATCAACCAGGTGAAGGAGGAAATGATGGTAAGGTTTGAGGGTCTTGTTCAGTCCTTGTAAATGTCTCTGTTACCTTCTCTATCCCTCTTTTACATACAAATTGGCTTTTCACCCCTCTTTATGATGGTGGTTACAGAATATTTGACTACAGTTGCATCTTCTAAAGGTATAAATTGACATCTAAAGTCATCAGTGGTAGAGAATGAAAATACTACCACCATACAGACAAGTGGATGGATTTCCTGCTCTCACCTTCCCAAAGCAGAGGTGCCTCTTTGATATGATTTGCACCTCTGACTGTTTCAAAGTACACCTGGGAACACCTGTACATAGCACCATACCTTTATATTTTGCAGTTGTAGTGAACAATCTAAAAGAGTCTAAAAAATAATCTGTTGCTCCAACAAACTGCACTAATTGTGAATCTGTGTATTTTAAAGTTCTTATTGAACTCAACCAGACATAGTGTTAAAATAGTTAATTGCATCATTGGTGAATCCGTGACCATGAAGGAGACCAGTCTAATAATGTGACCCACCTTGTTTTTGCATTTCGGAATACAACTAGATTTATAGTGCTGAATTGATTATAATCAAGAATTGAGCCTAGCCAGACATAGCCCTTCTGATTTCTGAGGACCAGATGGAAAACAAAGATTTTTTCCTGCCAAATTGCTGTACTCTTAACACAACATTAGCCATACAGAATACCATATACAGAATACCACATTGAATCCTACATTCCGGATCTTAAAGTAAGAACTGTGATTTTCATTGTTGACTTTCATATACAGTCTACAGTCAACTCCATCTATATTGCCAGTCATTACAGGATCCAAAGTATGTCACTGCAGTATATTGGGTTGCTTTTGCAAGACAAGATTCCTCTTTACCTTTAACAGCCTTTTAGACTCTGCATTTCTGATAGATTATATTTTGTAGATGTGCCTTAGTGAGAATGTCATCATATTCTACTTTATTTTTGATCTAGGACCATTGAATAATGGTCATTGAACTTGCTACCTAAGGAATATACATCTTTACACAACAGCAGCTCATTAAGAGAAAAGCATGTAATGATTTTGAACCTATGTGTTGTTAATATAAATCTAATTGCAGCAATGTTACTGGTATACTGTAAGACTTCTTTTTTTTCAATTTGCTTGTTTTCATTCAGATTACAGATACATCTTCCATTTACCCTTTTTTTGAAAACCAGCAAAGATGATGGGACAGTAAAAAGACTGCATATTTTATAGTGCGTACCATTTAAGAAGTTTGGACCCCTTCACATTCTAATCATAGACCTTTTACTTGGTAAGAGATATTTGTAATTAGCAAAGACTTGGCATCAGTATGAACTGCAATATTAAGCCATATGGCATCGAAAAGAAGTATGAGTCATTATCAATAGTTTAAAATTCCCTTTATGATGCTTCTAATAGATAAGGAAGAAAATACCTATAGGCAGTTGTGTGAAATCAGGGATAGGAATTTTTGTGCAGTGCTGTGCTTTTCGGCATGGAGAAAAGAGATTTCAGGGGAGAATTCATTTCATTCTTCCAGTAGATAAAGGAGATTTATAAAAAGGAGAGTGAGTGACTTATAATACAGGCAGGCAGTGACAAGGCAAGGGGTGAACACTTTAAACTGAAACAGGGTAAATTTAGATTAGATATTAGGAATAAATTCTTTAATACAACCTTCAGTGGTGAAGCACTGAAATGAGTTGACAAGAGAAGTTGAGAATGTCCTATCCCTGGAAGTGTTCAAGGCCAGGTTCATTGGATCTCTGAGCAACCTGGTCTAGTGGAACATGTCACAGCCCATGAGGGAGGTGTGGATACAAGATAATCCTTAAAGTCCCTTTCAAGCCAAACCATCCTATGATTTTGTGATTTAGTTTCTGCTACTAGAAGTGTGGAAGTTGAAAACTGAAGAAGGAATAGAAAAGTTCACATGCAAAATTAATAATGATTGCCTGGGTATTAATGACTGTATAACATAATTTAAAATTGTAGATTGCATAGTCATTTTGAACTCCAGACAGCAAATATACACATATCTTAAAGACTGTATATACTACAGTTTGATAAAGAGCATATGTTCTGTACATGTGTACGTATTTCGCCACTTAAAACATACAACTAATTTCAATGTTTTTTCCCTTTCTCTTTCAGATTCTCTACAGAATAACTTACCACTGTCTGGAAGAAGATGCATGATCACACTGCAAATGTATTTCTGGATGTATTCATAACTATAGCCAGTACTGCAGAATATAAAGACAAGGAAAATTAATGTGTTCATATGTAAACTTCTATTCCTTTGTAAGATTTCATGTCCTTTCTGACCTGATTTGCCTCCACTACAGAAAGAAAATACGGCTGACTTGCAAAACTGACATGTCAAAATTGCAGACTTCAAAGCCACTGTCTTTTTCTTATGATAAAAGTTTAGTGAGCTACTTGGAGTTATTTTTGTTCTCCTAGGCTTTCACAGTGCTCTGAATATCAGGAATGGAAGTATCACTTTGCTTTTTTCCTCTTTACGGTAAAACAAAAATAATGTTATCTCTCATTTCTTTGGGGACAAGACAGAGACAAACATCTTTTTTTTGGGGGGGAAAAAAAGGAGCAAATGCAAGGTTAATGTTCTAACAGATGCATAATAAAGATAAGGGTGTGAAAGGAATTGTTCAGAAGGTACCTACTGAGAAAGAAAACTGTATTTCCTGTGGTATGCACTAGAAGTTGTTGAATTGGCATTGATTTCATATGCAATGCCTGATCAGTGAATTAGATCAAGGACATGGAGAACCCCTATTTTCTGCATTCTAAGTTTCTGAAATCATGTCTCTACTTTTCAGATGAAAGTTATATACAAATGAAATCGATAGAAATATGTTTATAGTCACTGTGGGTTTTTTTTGCTGAACCTACGCCTAGACTTTAAAAGCACTGCTGGATACACAGAATACTTACCTGAAGATAGTCTACACTAGGCTTCATTATGTTTACATGAAAAACACTGGACAGTTCAGATTTACTGTACTGTAGGTAAATGAGTATCCAGTATGGAATAGAGGCAGTTTTGCTGCTGAATGTTTCTTTAAATTCAAGGAGCAACTATAAGATAATAAGTTGCAGGAACATTTTATTTTATATATAATATTTAAACTACTATATTTTAAGAATGATCTGATACTTAAAATAATTTTTTAGAAGATGTATAAACCCCATGCAAATGCTGTACAGTATTATGAGAACATACCAAGAGCAACTGAAAAATAACCAAAGAAGTTTTTCCTAAAATATCTGCATATAATCTGCAGGTTTTCTTTACTTTGAATACATTGCATGCACTGTTTGAGCCATGAACAATTTTGATAAGTTGTTGTTTTTTATTTTTTTTTCCTGTCAACTCAAGATGTGTTAACTGTATTTGCTAGGTGAGTACATGTTTTTTTAGTCATATTTTGAGACAGAAATATCAAAGAAATCATGGCATCAACTTTGTATCACTCTCTCTTTTAGACTCTTGAGGTGAGGAGACATTCTAAAACAGATAAGAAATTTAAGATATATTGTTATATATTCTTCAATGGAAGAAAATATATTTGAACTCACTGAAGTATTTTCCACTCTAAAAAGAATGAGACAAACAACCTTCTAAAGTGGAAATACTAGTTTGCTTGTGAATTAATTGCATACCTAAGGTCATGTTTCTGTCAAGATTTGTATCAGAATTATATATCACTTTCATGATCACATATATATTTGTATTCAAAATTACCTTGGAGGACATGGAAAGAGGATAGAAAATAAGATAATTAGATTAAAAAATTTCTATCAATGTCTTTGCAGTAGAACATGGGTAAGATGAAATGGAAAAGTTATTACTTTCATTGTGAGTGGTGCTGAAGAGGTATTTGTTGTCCTTTCACTATTTTGACAAAACCTTTTGTATGAAACTGTTTCCTTTCTTGCAGAGGTTTCTACATGACAGAAATAGTTTTGAATGGGAAACTCTTACATGACCACAGTAAAGATGGTATTAAAGTTGCAGGTAAGCCAGGAATCTGCTCAGATGTACTGCTGAAGAACCATAGGAATTTATTCGTGTATGACATACAGCACTGATCAGTCACCTTTTTGAGAGTTATATTCACT
>JAWWLT010000092.1:33114387-33137961 GCA_035040995.1 Premnoplex brunnescens
AATTTTTAAATTTCCTTTTTTTTTTTTTTTTTTTTTAAAAACACAGTTTCTAAAATAACATATCAAATCCCAGATGAATTCCTCTTGTTTTCTAACCATATAGAACACAGGAGAAAGGGACATGATTTCAAACTAGATTGATAGAACAGCTGAGACCTTGGAGGACAGAATAGATATTGAGGTAGGGGTAGACAAGTAGATTGTGGAGCTCTGGACAGAGCCTTTTGGAAAATGTACATGTCAAATATATCAAAGAAGTGAAAAACTTTAACAAGTACATGGCAGGAGTCTGGATTGTTTCCAGGTATCATGCATGAAAATTCTTTCTTGTTCCTCACTTGTGTGACAACTGAAATTCCAAAAATTAAAGAACTTGATAATCAAGTTTGTTTGCTAAATAACAAATGAGAGGGTTTCTACTGAAAATTGTTTGAGGGATTTTGCAGGTGTTAGTTTTTCCAAGTCCCCTAACACCCTGTTAAGATACTAAACAAAGTTAGAGGAAATTGTGGAAAAACATATATTGTCTGATTTTTTTTTCTTTCTGCTTGCTATATTAAATGACTATTTTCTGTGTGTCTAGTATGCTGATCAGGATCAGGATATATACTCTTCTAGTGCGACCACCCATGAAATATTAAACACATCATTTACAAGTGGCAGAATGCAACCAAACCATGAGGGGGTAAAAAAGTAAACTCCAAACAGTATAAATAAATTTGTGATTTCAAGAAAGGTCATTCCATGTTAGATTTATACATTAAACTGTAAGAAAATACTTGCAAAATCACTGATTGAGTATATGAGGGAGGAGTTATTTCCTATTTGTTCCTGTTCTGTCTTTTAATCCTATAAAACTTCTAGTCGATTTCATTCGCTGAATTGTTAGATTTTGTATTCTTAGAAAGACTGAAATAAAATATTCCAGCTGAAAAATAAAGTTATAATCAGTAAGAATAACCTGCAGCAACAAAAATTACATAATACTAGATTTTTTACTTGATTACGTTATCATGACTATCACAACATCCTATAAGGAAGCATTGTTTTAAAGGGCTCCAAAATTAGAAGAGTCAGGTTATTGCCCTTTTCATAGATATCTGGGCTCATATTTTTGTCTCTCTAAGACACAATAAAGACACTATTAAGACTGGATGTTCAGAAGATAAAAAAAAAGCAAAGTATTGAAAGGAAGAGAGGTAAAATATGATAAAATTGACATCAATAAGACATTCTACATCTCTCTTATGCCCTTCAGAAAGAAATATATGAAACCTTACAAAGTTATGGAACTGAAAATTCCTATCATTGTGTCACACAAAATACAATCTGATTTGGTTTCTTCTCCTGAATTAGAGGATCATTTATAGAATATATTAGTCTGACATAAATAAAGATTGACATTATCAATAATAATACATCAGAAATATTAATCAGAATATATTAGAATATGAATCAGAAATATCAATATTTTCAACAGTATATGTCAGGCTTGAAACAACCATCTTTGACACCAAAACTAAAAATAATGGAGATACACAGACTGGCCTCTCAGGGTTCATGACAAGTCAGTGACATGACTTCTGACTTCGTACTTTAGGTATGTTTGTACTGGAACCATCTTCAACTCAAGACCAAAAATTTTGCACAATCAATGCAGTAATTATGACTAGATGCTACAACACTGTTTCCAAGCACTGACTTTTTAAATCTGAACTGAAAGCTCATGTGCAGGATATTTCTTCTTTCTGTATAAAAAAAACCAAACAAACAAACAAAAAAAAAAAAAAAAACAAAAAAAAACACCACCCCAAAACCTTAACTTGAAGAATTCTGGTTTGAAAACACTGACAGGTTCTCCCATCATATAGAGCAGTGCTATGTGCTTCAAAATTTTTGCTTTGAAGTTATTATTTTAGTAGTTTCAGGAATTTCTTTGTCTTTTACCAGACAAAAAAATAAACCATAATGGTTGAATACAGAACATAATTATTTCACAGAGTGGAAGTCAGGCATAAAAAGAGTAAAAGTAAAATACAGTATTATACCATTAATCAGTGTCTTAAAGGAAGGCGGAAGCAAGTTTTCTCCAAACACTTAAAATCTGAGTTCTTTCTTAATACACAATATAAATTCAATGTACTGTACCTTACTACTATAAAATGGCCTTACAGATAGAAATGTACAGAAGTGTAAAAGATATTATGTAGAAAGAGAACTTTTTCTAATGGAAGAATCACTGGTTCTCTCTAAAACTTCCCATAAAAATGATCTTATTACTCAGTATAATAAGAGTTTGCAAGATCTTTCCCTTGAAAAGAACCGCTTGAAATATATCAACAACAGACATTATATTCAGTTTGACATTTTTAAGAATATAATCTTAAATTAAATAAGTACTGGCAACCTGGCATGAAAGTTAAAGTATGCATGCAGTGCCGTAGAACAGTGATTTTCTGAATTGTCTGCTGCTCACACTACATAAGCAAATTCTTCCCTTGCTTTTAAAACATTTATATGTTTTGCCATTTTAAACTGGATTAGGGAAAGGTGGAATTCAAGGTCAGTATGAGCTGAGTACATATATTTGGTATATTTATTCTTAAAAAAAGTTCTGATAACCCTGTCTCTCATCTGAAGATTTAAAAATATTAGGCCAAAGTGTATGACTTGCAAGACACATCAAGATTCTCAAAAAATTTTTTATTGTTGCCCAGGTTTTTGAAGGATAACAGGAGAATTTTTTGTCTATTTCTTCCTACCTTGTTCCTTAGAAATTGTGGATGGGACATAAGTTGCATTAAGTTACATTATATATTTACAGGAAAAAAAATATGCTGCATTTATAAAGTGTGCTTGCACTTGTCATCGGTGACCTTTTCATGTAGCTGTTATTCATAGTGGATAATAAATTAGTCTCACTGACATGGAATAAAACAGATCTTCACAAATATTTTAATACTGCTTTGTTTTCTTTTTCTGTTTAACATTTTTCTTTTTTTCTTTTCCTGTTGGTACAGTTTCTCTAAAGAAGCAACAGTAGAACTGTTCATCTATATCCTGTATTGATATATTTCAGTAATTTTCCATCAGAACAACACTAAGAAGTCAGGTCAATGATTTGCTCAGCCTAGTGGTGGAACTGAGAGATGAAGCTGAAACACTAAGAAGTAATAGGGACTCTGAGGAAGAGACTGACTTGTGGAGCTGCGCTCTACCATGCTTCAGACAAAAAGACCCACAAGTCACTTAATAAGAAGCAATAGATCCCCTACTCTCACCACCGGGCAGAAAGAGGGGACCTTAGAGATAGAGGGGAGTGAAAATGGCTTTCTGCTTGGCATGGCAAGTGAATCCCCTCAACTCCAAGGGTGCCTTTACACAAGGCCCTGTATGTATGAGGCCCTGGAATCCAAGGACCAGGGAAATGAGGAAGTGATGAAGGTCCATCTGAGTTGGAGGGATTACTTAGGGCAAAGCAGCATACTCCCCCACATCACAACCTCCTCGGGTTAAAAAAAGAAGAGTAAGAGTCATGGATGACTCCATTTTGAGAATTGAAGGCCTAATATAGTGACTGAAGCCAACCAACCGGGAGCTGTGTTGCATCCCTGGGGCCCAAGTAAGAGACATCATCAAGAAATTTCCCAGGTTGATATGGCCCACTAGCTATTACTCACTGCTGGTTTTCCAGGTGGGTACTGATGAAGTCTGAGACAGAAGGCTGTGGAGAATCAAAACTGACCTCAGGGCCTTGGCACAACTGTTCAAGAGATCTGGAGTACTAGTTGTGTTTTCTTCTGTCCTGTCAGTTGCAGGGAATGATGCAGCAAGAAATGGGAAAATTATGCCAGTGTCTGGCTTTGAGACTGGTGTTGCCAGCAGAAATGTGTGTGGGTTTGTTTGTTTGTTTGTTTGTTTGTTTGTTGTTGTTGGGTTTTGTTGTTGTTGTTTTGTTTTGTTTTGTTTTGTTTTATCTTGGGTCAGTTTATACAGCAATCAGCTTGCTGGCTTATTGCTAATAAGCTTGGTGGAGTCTACTGGTCTGAAAGGGAAAAATTGATCTTAGCTCTGAAGCTAGCAGGGGTTATTGATAGAGCTTTAAACTAGATTGAAATGGGTCAGGGACATAGGCAGACTTGACAAATGTAAAAGTGTGGGAAGGGGAGAACTTTTGCAACTACAATAATAGAATAAAGTGGGGATACCTTCAGCAAGAACAAACAGCGAAAGACAGGACTATGGGGCATCTCTTTGCACCTCCACTGGGATATTTACACAAATACTTCTATAAACTGCCTGTACACCAATGCACACAGTAGGGAGAACAAACAGGAGGAACAAGAGATCTGTGTGCAATCAGAGATCTTTAACCTGATTGCAATTATGGAGACGAGGTGGGATATCTCACATAACTGGAATGTTGTTATGAAAAGCTACATGCTCTTTAGGAAAGATGACCATGAAGACACAGTGACAGAGTTGCCCTCTATGTGAGGCAACACTTGGAATACATGGAGATCCATCTTGGAGTAGCTGATGACTTAGTAGAGAACTTATGGGCATACTAGTACAGGTAACATTGTTGTGAGTGTTTGCCACAGGCTGCCTGAGCAAGAAGAGTGTATTTTGGTATGGTAGAGATGGACTTAATTTCACCATAGCAGCCTTCACAATGCTGTGTTTTGAATTGACAGCTAGAAGGGTGTTGATAACATAGCAGTGTTTTGGCTACTGCTAAGCAGTGCTGACCCAGAACCAGATTTGTATATAAACATTCCTTCTTTCCCACCTCAAGGGAAAGATCAGGAGAGGACACATGTAGGCCAACTGACCAAAACTAACCAAAGGGAAATTGCATACCATATGTTGTCAACCAAGGTATGAAAGATAAGAAAAGGAGCAGGAAGGGAGAAGCATTTGTTATTTATAATGTTTGCCTTCTGAGCAACTACTATCTGTGCTGAAGCCCTGCTTTCTGAGAAGTGGCCTGACATCACTTGGTAATGGGAAGTAGAGAATAAACTTTCTTATTTTCCTCTGAGTTTGTGCATGCACAAACTTTTAGTTTTGCTTTAATAAACTGCCTTATTTCAAACTATGAATCATTTTCCATGTTATTCTCTCTCCCCTGTGCAATGGGGAAGAGGAGTAATAGAGTGGCTTGGTGGAGACCAGACATCCAGTGAAGGTCAACCCACCACAAGGAGAAAATGGATAAGGAATTCTACTTCAAAGCAGCCCAATGTCACAGGCACTGCTTCTTGTGGGGAACTTTAACTACCCTGACATCTGCTAGAGAAAAAACACAGTGAAACAAACAGTTCAGAAGGTTCTTGGAAAGCATAGGTGCATAGGTAACTTTCTGTCACAGGTAGTGGAGGATTCCACAAGGAATGGTGTGCTGCTCCACCTCATAGTAGCAAAAAGGGAAGAATTTGTTGGAGATATGAAGCTTATGAGCAGCCCTGGCTGCAGTGACCATAAGATTATGGAGTTCAGCACTGGACAAGGAGGAAGCAGAGCAGTGAGTAAGATTACAACCATGGACTTCAGGAGAGCTAACTTTATAGGGGTTTTCTCAGAAGAATTACAACAGCGTAGTTGGATCGCTCCCCCTTCCTCTATCCCTCCTTGCCACATGGTCTCCAAGATGTCCCAGGAAAGAGACACACACACAGGCCGCAGGAGAGGAAGCGGAGAGAGCATTTATTCCCGCGGTCAGGGTATTTAAGGGGTTTTAGGGGAAGTGAGTCACAACCAATGAAAACCAAGGGTTAACATCAAATGAAGAAAGGGTTAACAAGGGACCAATAAGGGGGAGTTTCACATAAACCTGCCCAGGCACATTCTTGCATAGTAATAAGTGTTTTCTCAGGGGGTCCTGGGAAGAAGAAAGGTAACACACAGACAGAATAGAATGCATTTTACAACACAGTAAAAGCCTGTTTTCAAGGCATTATGGCTAGTTTTCTCCATCTTCTTCAGAGGCTCATTGCTACAAAGAATCCCATGGGAACAAGTCTTGCAGGGAAGAAGGATCCAGGAGACTTGGTTAATATTAAAGGATCTCTTCCTCCAAGCTCAAGAACAATGCCTCTCAATGAGCAAGAAATCAAGCAAAGGAGGCAAGAAACCTCCAAAGATGAATAAAGAGATCCTGTCATTACTCAAGTGTGAGCAGGAAACATACAGAAGATGGAAGCAGGGTTAAGTCACTTGGAATGAATATAGAGAACTTGTCAGAGTAAGTAGAAATAAGATAAGAAAGGACAAGCCCCAGCTAGAATTAAATCTGATGAAGGATATCAAGGACAACAAAAAGGGCTTCTTCAAATACATCAATAACAAAAGGAAAACAGAGAATAATGTAGGCCCGTTACTAAATGGAGGGGGGACCCTGGTAACAAAGGACACTGAGAAAGCAGAATACTGAATGCCATCTATGCATCAGTCTTCACTGACAAGACCAATGCTCAGGAATTTCTGACCCAGGTTAAAGGAGTCTTGAAAGGAATACTCTCCCTTCATCGAGGAGGACTGGGCTAGAGAACACATAGACAAACTTGATATCCACAAGTCCATGGGCCCTGACTGATGTATCCGAGACTGCTGAGAGAGTTGGCCAACACCAGAGTGGCCACTCATGATGATCTTTGAAAACCTATGGCAATAAGGAGAGGTGTCTGAGGACTGGAAGAAAACCAGTGTCACCCTGGTCTTCAAAAAGGGCAAGAAGAAGGTTCCAGGGAACTCCCACCCAGTCATCTCAGTCAGTGGAAAGATAATGAAGCACCTCATTCTGGAGGTCATCTCTGTCCACATGGAAGACAAGAAGGTGATCAAGAGTAGTCAACATGAGTTGACTGCAGGTAAATCTTATTTGGCCAACTTGATTGCCTTCTTTGATGAAAAAACTACCTGAATGGATGAGGGAAGAGCAGTGGTTATTGTCTGCCTCAATTTTAGCAGAGTGTCTTTCACAACATCCTCATAGGCAAACTCAGAAAATGTGAACTGAATGAGTGGAAAATGAGCTGGACTGAGAACTGTCTGAAAAGCAGATCCCAGAGGGCTGTAAGAAGTGGCATAGGATTTAGTTGGAGGCCTGTCTCTACTGGTCTCCCCCGAGGTTCTATACTAGGCCTAGTATTGTTTGACCTCTTCACCAACAATTTGGACATAGATTCAGATGCTTTCTCAGCAAGTTTGTTGATGACACAAAGCTGGGAGGAATGGACAATATCCCAGTGTGCTCCACAGAGCTTCAGAAGCATCTTGAAACAGAAGAGAGAATAGTAGAGAGGAACCATGTGAAGTTCAGCTAAGGCAAATACAGGGACTTGCACCTGGGGAGGAATAACTCCATGCAGCAGCTGGGTGCTGACCTTCTGCAAAGTACTTCTGAGGAGAAGGACCTGGGTGTCCTGCTGGACAACAAGTTGTTCATGAGCCAGCAGTGTGTTCTTGTGGCCAAGAAGGTCAGTGGGATCCTGGTGCATCAAAATAATTGCCAGCAGGTCAGGGAGGAGATCCTGCCCTTCTATTCAGTTTTAGAGAGGCTGCAGCTGTAGTGATGTGTCCAGTTCTTAGCTTCTCAGTACAAGAGACATGGAGCAACTCGAGGAAGTCCAGTGGAGAGCTAAAAAGATAATCAGGGAGCTGGACCATCTCTCTTATGAGGAAAAGCTAAAAGAGTTGGACCTGTCCATCCTAAGAAGAGAAGACTAAGAGGGGACTTTGTAAATTTCTATAAGCATCTGAAGAGAGGGTGTCAAGAGGATAAATCCAGGCTCTTCTCAGTCCTCCCAAACAATGCAACAAGAGAAAGGTGAAACTGATTCACAGGAAGTTCCAAATGAATAAGAGAAAGAACAACTCTACTGTTCAGGTGATCACACACTGGAAGATTGCTCAGAGAGGTTGTGAACTCTCTCTCACTGCCGATACTCAAGAACCATGAGTATGCAATCCTCTACCATGTGCTCTAGGATGACTCTGTTTGAGTTGGGAAGTTGGACCAGAGGATCCAGTTGTGGTCCCTTCCAACCTTACCCATTCTGCGATTCTTTGCCACAAAATTCTTTGCCTTAAATGTGACTACTAAGTAGGTGTGATTTTCTTATTACTAGCAGTGCAAGACACAAGTAGTATCATGGGAGACTACCCTCATTCTCACAACAGAAATTTGCTGCATTCAAACAAAACTGCAGCAAAAGTTCATTGAAGGAAGACATCTTTAGAGCATTCCATTTTTCAGTCTGTATTGTATATGTGTGCCTGAAAGCCTAGCAGAGAAAAAAAGTATTTCAAATTATTAGTGACTGCTAAGCCTGCTGAGGTAGTTACTCCAGTTAACATGGAAATCACAATTAAAGGAATGAAGTCAATTTAGTGACAGCTCAGAAGCTGAGACAAATAAGGAGCAAGATGAAGGTAGAAGTAGGCAGGGTGAAAAGACTTTATTCAAAGGTGTTGATAAATTACAGTTTATTGAGTGAAGGTTGAATGAAGGACTGAGACTACTGCTAGAGATGAGAGTTTGAAAAGGTATCTAGAGAAGAACTGAAAACAACACAATATAGTAGCAGTACTTTTCTTAATGAAGTCAACTTCAATTGTTGTAAGTTGTAGACTTTCTTTACTAAAAGTATTATCTGTGTGCTTTATAATCCCTGTCTAGTAGTATGGGTCAACTATAAATTTACTATGATTTACAATGTGAAAATTTACTATGATTGTGCATAGGTGGAATTTGCAAGGCCTTTTTATAGCAATCCCTTTAAACAAATAAAGGCATATGTATATTTTTTTTAATGCCAACAAAATTCCATTGGTTGTTAAGATTTATAGTTTTCCTTATACTTTCCATCTGTTAGAAGAATCTGAATTGGATATAAAGATACAATTTTTTAATCCTATGCTAGTTTATCCTTTTCTGAATATTGATGCATACTATTTTATAAGAATAGTGGAGTATCTAGGGCCTACTGTAAATATCGGTTGGCAGGTATGCAGGAATATATTTTTTTTTATAGCTTGGAGCAATTTTCTTGGTGTGGGAATGAGAAGCTATAATTTCACAATTTTTGTGTATATGATATGGCTCTACGAACACTTCCCATGAAGGTGAAAAAGAAAAGGTACCATTTTCTGATATCAGGAAATTGTGTAATGCTGATCTTTGAAAAATAATGATTAAAAAAAAATAGAATAATTAAAAATGCAATTTCCTTTTTTCCTTTTTTTTTTTTTTTTTTTTTTTTTTAAATTATTCTACTTTGTTTTAAAAACTACATGGAAAACAATATGTATATTTAGATTTTTCCAAGACACACTTGTGGTCACAAATTTTAGTTCTAAAGATTTCTTTTTAGCATTTCATTTATGCCATTATCTCATATATATAGCTTTACATTCTACATTTTATATCAGGCTTTTTTTATGGTAGATACTAGTATATACACCAGATAAAATTTCCTTTCTGCTTTTGTTTGACTATAGCTAACTATAGTTAATACTGCACTTGATATGTTTCTACATACTGAAGTTCTCAGAAATCTTTAGTCCTCATTTCTTAGACTTTTATAGATTGAAATATAGCCACTAATAAGGATTGTAAATAGAGATCCAGTTTTCTTCAAATGAAGGACTGTGGAATGCTTAGGTTTGTATATATGTACAGTACATGAGTGAACTTCAAAATGAAGTAAAATTCAGACATTAACTTAGTATTTCTAAGACTTGGATTTACATTGTTCAGAGGGAGGATTATAATTTCCCTAATGCATTTTAAGGGGCCTAAGAATAAAGAAAGCTTATTTCCCTTTTCTTGATTGTAAAGGAAAAATTGTTTTCAATAGATTCATCACGCTTTTTTACACAGCTTTTGGTACACAGCTTAGGTGGTTCTCCTACTTCATAAATATTAGCCTAAAAAATCAGAAGTGCTTCTATTTGCTAGTGTGAGCTAACTTTGAAATCCAGATGTGAAAGTAGAAAAGCTGATTTTCCAGAATGAAAAACATACCAGGAAATTGAAGAGTGGAAAACATGTAACGTGTATATTCAATAAAACAGCTCAGTTTCAACATTAACAAAAAGATGAATTCTTTTAGTCAGTTGTACAAACTTGCCAGATCGTGATGGTGATCTCTCTAGACCAGATTCATCAGGAACCTCTGAAACTTTGTTACAAATGTGCACATATGTTTGTATCTATAATAATTGGCTTCAATACCCTGATAGTATGCAAATAAATTAATTAAAGCATCAACTGAAACTCAGACTATGCAGGGAGAATACAATGGCTAAGTGGGATAAACAGATAAATGTTTCCTTCTTGGCAAGATTATTGCGGGTGTACTCCTAGGTTTTGTCTTCTCATTTATGTTTGTTTGCTTTTTAGTAGGTTGGTTGGTTTGGTTTGCTGTTTTGGTATTTAGGGTTTTCTTTTTTCTTATTTCATTTGATGACAGAAGTAACTTGAGTCAGTTCCTAAGCATATCTTTCTACTACAAACCAGTAGTAGATCTTTCTACTACAGTGACCCACCTTGTGATGGAAAATAAATAGAGAAAAAAAATAAAAAATCCCACAAAAACCAACCAACCAACCAAACAAACAAAAAAACAAAAAAACAAAAAAAAAGAAACTAAAAAAATTGAAAGCAGAACAAAAACCCCAGACATTTCTACAGAAAAAATATGGAATATGTAATCACTATTTGAATCATATTTTCTATGCCTCCTCAGTGAGCCCATGGTTCAGGTCACTGCCCGTTTGTGTAAATTTGCAGTTTATACAACAGGCTTCACCCACATTAAAGCTCTTCTTAAAGTACCAACCAGTGATGATTGCAACAATTCTAGGCATATGTTTATTATATTAATTGCTCTGAATTCTGTTTTCCCAGCAGCAATTGCTTTTGTCAGTTGTGTAATGTGGCATATGTGTCTTGAGAAGAATAATTAAATAGACGTTATTTAGCCTATTTATTCCTGGAAATCTACTGAGTTCATGTAATTCCATGGTGCTTTTAGCCACCAACAGGTAGCTGTACTGTCCTGTTAGTTATTGGGAGAGAGAGAAATGAGATAGCAACCAACTGTCAGTGTAGAAAGCCAGGTGTATGCTCTTCTGAGTGTCAAAACAATCTTCCAGGAAAGCAACAGAAAGTAAAGTAGGATGTGGTTTCAGGGTCTGCTGTGGGTAGTTAGCTTATTTCATGACACATAAGTATGAATGTGCTCAGATTGTTAACAAAAAATTATGCATGGGAGTCAGGTGAAGAAAATCTTCAGAACTAGTGCTTGAAAACTCTGTTGTATTTGTCTTCAGTCAGTTTACTTTATTGACTGAAAGCTGCTATAGAAAGGAAATAGGAAAAATAAGGACAAAAGAGCATCTGACTGTTGAAACCTTTTTTTCCCCCAAGATATATGGATAATTTTGGTTTTTCCTGCATATTTTCATATTTTTTTAAATGTCAATGCAGTACTAAGTAATAAGTTGTTAGAGATGCTTGAAGACACAAGTAAAAGAAATTAGCATAACTGTAATCTTTTTAGGTTTATTGTACTCTCTTTCTTCCTTTCCTATTGTTGGCTTTGTTTATCTCCTCATTTGAGTCAGATTTCTTCAAAATGTAACTTTCTTAGCTTAGGATATAGCAACAAGATTTTCCTGATTTTATTTGGTTTAGTTTTTGGAATGGGAATGTTACTTGATGTTGGGGTTTTTTATTTGTTTGTTTGTTTTTGTTTTTTTTCTATTGAACATTAGTTGGCCCCATGGACTTGTAGTTTTGCTTTTGCATATACATATGTATATGAAAGAAAATACAGAGATACAAATTCTTACATGCATAAGAGTATGATATTGTGGTGGTTTGACCCTAGATTAATGCCTGGTGTCCCACAAAACTCTTTAATGGCCTTTCTTCCCCATCCCCACCACTTCCTCTCCCCCCCCCCTCCCCCTGCGCCACACCTTTTCACCTTCCAGAGTGGAGAGAAAAAAAAAAACAGCTAGGAATTTATGGCTAGAGATAACAACCGAAGGAGGAGCTTTGATTAACACCATGGGCAAAGTCGAACTTAGAATAATGCTGAAATTTATTACTAACAAGCTAAAAACTAAAAATAAGAAATAGAAACAGGTTAGAAACACCTTTCCACCACCACTCCTCAGTCTGTCCATGCCCCCTCCTTCTCCAGTGGTGCAGAGGACAGGGAAATGGAAGGTTTACAGTCAGTTGTTGTTGGGTCAACCACTCACATATGTAAGTCCAAAACTTAAGCAGCAGTTCTGTCTCAGGGGGCTTTCCTGTGTGCTGAAAAGGGGACAGCTCACTTCACCACACTTGTCACCATGGTCACAGGGGAATCATAACTCTGAGTAGTTCCCCTGAATTCCATGGGGTCCCCCCCACAAGAGAGAGATCCTCTGCTCTCTCGTGAGTCATTCCATGAGGTACAGTCTCTCATGAAAAGCTAGCTGTACCTGCTTAGCATGGGTTTCTCCCTCTGTGGGTCTCAGACGCAAAGCTTTGCCAGACCTCCACTCCATCTTGGGGGCCTCCCATGAGGTAACAGCTTCTTTCATGCATCCTCCTGCTCCGAGAGTGGGTTCTTTGCACCCTGATGGATCCCATGGACTTTGAGGTGACAGATCATAATCACCACGGTCTTCACCACATATTCAGGGAATAATAGTTTTAAGTCCTCTCCCTGATCTGTGGGGTCCCTCCCTCTCCTTCTCCTCTTCTTCTCCTGCACTGACCTTGATGTCTGCATTGTGATGTTGTTAAGCCATGGCTGCCAATTTCTAACTGTGCAACAACTTCTTAAATATGTTTTCACGCAAGGGCGTAACTTAATGGTTCAAAAGCAGGAAGTTTTCCTCAGATCTGGCCCTCATTGGTTCTGCTCTACAGGATGGAGGGAAACTTCCAGAGACTTCCAACAGAATCCAATCTTCCTCTTATAAAAAGAAAAAGCCTAATCAGAGAAACCCACAACAGATATGTTTTTCTGTCACCTGCACAATTCATTCAGATTGGTTTGGTTTGGTTTTGATTTTGTTTTTGTTTTCTTAAGTAATGTGTGTTAACTTAGAATTTGTCTAGAATTTTCTTTTCCACAATGCATAGAATATTTTCACTGCGGAAATATAGGATTCACACACTGAGGAGAATCTGATGACTAGGTGTTCTATTTGACTTCCAAAATCTGTGTCAGCTGTTTTTATAGTTCTATTTCTATGATTTTTTAATTGTTTTTGTGTTACAGAAGCAGTTCTTACAGCATGGGGATAGTATTAATTACACTTCTACTTTTTAGTCATGTCAACTAGTTAACTCACTTCCATTATTTGTGTATCTGTATCATTTGTATCTCTAGTTTGTGACTGTGAGAGAAATCTTGCCATGTGAACAGGAAGAATAACTTAAGGTTAATAATGAGAGACTGCCTATGTCAAAAGTGCTTTATTTATGTCCAATTCTATGCAAGAATACATAACAACACAATCTTCGCGTATTTCCTCTTTGATTGTAATGGATCCCTTAATTATGACATTTTTGGCATCTTAGTCAGCCTGGAGGGCACGCCAAGTGGGTATGTCATTATACTCGCTGCTTATGGTGAATATCACTATTTCTGGATTAATTCTCAGACCTTACTGGGCATTGAGCAGGAACTGGCTAAAACTGAATGTGTTGACAGTTGGGATGGCTAAGTAGTGGAGCATCAGTACCCAGGTATGTATTTTGGTCTTGTTTAACTTACTAATGTGGATTTAGCTTATGCGGAAAAACTTCTCAGTAAGGAAAATTTGGAAATTTCTTTTTAAAAGTCAGAGGGGTAGAACTTTTTCTCTGGGTGCTTTCCAGTCTTCCTAATTGTAGTCAGTATGGCTTTTCCTGAACCATCTCACTGAGAAACTATGGCAATATATGGCTTTAAGTTGCAAGAGATAATAATTTTATCTGGGTCATGAGTATAGTTTGAAAAATATACTCAAACGGCTGTTAGTGATGGGTGAGATGTAATAAAATACTTTTCTCCTATCACTTGTCTGTAGTAACATTAATCCCAAAATGACATGGGAATATCTTTAGAGCAAACAAGGTATAAACACAATTTTTGAGTACTTTCACTCAGAAAGCTTCAAGAAGTTGGAAAAGCGTTATCTTGTCTGTTAGTCTAATGAAGTATTCATCTTCAATCTTTTATTCATTTGCTTTTTATTCATTTGTTGACAAGAATTACAGAGCTATTTGTGCATAACTGCAATCCACTTCAATTTAAAGCATGTCTTCTCAAAACACCAGAAAATGGCCAGTGGGTAAAGTAGATTTTTTATTGCTATGGGAGCTCTTTTTCTCTATAAAATTTTTTTAGAAGACAAGTGGTCTTTTACTGGTATGAAATAAATGATACAAATTTAATGAAACAGCATAACTAAGGTGTGTGCTGAATTTAAGTAGATTGTACTGCTTATCCGTGAGTTGCATTTTATACAGTTTTCTGTTGGGAAAAGTAAAGACTTAGACTGAGTTTCTCTTCCTAACCTCTTTCACCCTCTCTAGAAAAAACTTCAGTGGTTTGATATGCTGTGAGGAAAGGCTGAGGAACTGGTTTTGTTTTGTCTGGAGAAAAGGAGTCTCAGGGGCGACCTCATTACTCTCTACAGATACCTGAAAGGAAGTTGTAGCCAGGTGGGGGTTGGGCTCTTCTCCCAGGCAACCAGGAATAGGACAAGAGAGCATTGGCTTAAGCTCTGCCAGAGGAGGATTAGGTTAGATATTAGGAAAAAAAATTTACAGAGAGAGTAATCAGACATTGGAATGGCCTGCCTAGAGAGATGGTGGATTTGCCATCCCTGCAAGCTTTTAAGATAAGACTGGAATTGGCACTTAGTGCCATGATCTAGTAATCACAGTGGTGTTGGATGAAGGGTTGGACTTGATGATCTCAGAAGTCTCTTCCAATTCAGCTGACTCTATAAGTGACGTTCATCTGAGCCAAGGCAAAACAGAGGCACACAGAAGGAATAGTAATAAGATGTCTTATTAATAAATGCCAATTAAAACTCTCTGCATTAAATGAGAACCTGTTAATATGAGATTCAAAGCACATTCTATAAAACATTCCAATATGTTACTGTGGTGGTTTAGTTTTCTTGGTTTGGTTTAGGCCTTCCCTGGTAACAGGGCTATAACTAAGGAAGTATCCCACACCATTCCTTTATGTAATCAGGTGTATATAAACACTAAGGAGGGAGTTTCCTCTGTCTCTTCCTTTTGCCTGCTTGGGAGAACAGCAGGTCTCTGTATTGGCATCGCTCTTATTTATATGAGTTGAGGCCTAATCCGAGAACTGTTGTCCCAGCCACGCAGAGGGGAAGGAACTGCCTCTCTTGAGGGGAGTTTGGTGAGAATTTATTGTGTTAGTCACTTTATTGAGCTTTTCCCTGAGTTTACAAGTGTGTGTATCTGTTTTGTTTTTACCCATTTTTGTCCCTCTTCCCTTTCCCTTTCTCCCCTTTTCCCTTTTGGGGTTGTTTGGAATTCTTGTTCTGTGTATATATATATGGTGTTTAATTGTATATAACGGTAATATATGTGAATACATATATACTTTTAATACAATTTTCTTCTGGTAGTTTTTTTCCTTCTCTTTAGGGAGGGGGGGAGGAGTCTGTGTGGCCAGCAGCAGGGTTTGGCAGGGAGCCAACCCAAACCTCCACAGATACAAAGTAATAGTTCATTTTGTCAATGTGTTTGTTTTGTTTTGTTTTTACTTTAATTTTTCTATGACGTAAAATATTTGTTGACAGTAAACTACTGATCCTGATTCTAGGGAGTTTAATTATAATCAGTTACTGCAATTTGTCAAAGATATTTTTATTCTTCCTCCATAAATCATCATAGTTCTCTACTCTTGAACTATAATGAAAATCTTTCAGTGTGACATTTTCTTGGGTTTTGCATCCATTTTGAATTCTTAAAACAAGGAAAAATAAATTTGACTCTGTACATAAAAAAAACCAGTGAACAGAAAGAGAGAAACTGGAAAAAAAATAGAGTTGGGAGAGGCTCATATCCTATCAGAATATTTGCTAGGATGAGACTACTCCTCAGATCACATAACTTCTAACCAGGTGGATATGCTGAATGTAGATTTGCTCTGTGCACAGGTAAAGCTTTGCTTTGCCTTCTACTTAGAAGAGTTCAAATAGAATTGGATCAATTTCCACTCTTTTGAAAATTAGGCTATTGTAAATGAAAGGAGAAATAAGCCCTGTGTCCTCTTCTAAGGATGTTTAAATATCTACAACATGGCCAAGACTGAGTATTGAAAGACTACTATTGAATGGTTGCATGGGACAAGAGCAGATGGTTCCTTGGGCTCCTTTCAGGAATAGCAAGGCTTTCTTCAACTTTTATAATCCTAAACTAATAGAATTATAACAAGTATACTTAGTCTGGGAAAAAGTATCGAGGACATAAAGTAATGTAACCTATAAAGAAACTACAAATACCTGTTTATATTTAAGTTGAGGTAACATAGTTAAATAGTAACTATATATCTATGGATAAAATTATTTTTTCAAAGCAAGCACACAAGAATTAAACATCAGATTTCCACTCATTTTTGGATCATCACTGGGTGTTCAATATCTGTCTTCTTTTGGGCAATTAGCTCCAATTCTCTATTTCAGTCCAACAAATTTGCAACATGAGGTATTTCAGCAGAGAGACTGCAGGATTTACATGTTAATGCTGAGTACTTGCTTGCCAGGGTTGAGGCATAAGTGGTTGGTCCAAAGGTCGTGGTCCTGAAGTTCTTAATCAGTCACACAATTATTACTGTCAGAACCTGAAAATCATCTGAGTGGATATTTTATTCTTATTTTATATTACTCAAAACTCTTTGTTTCACAAAAAGGGGGGAAGAAAACCCTGTAATAAAACAAAGACACATCCTAGTCATTTTACAAGAGCTGACTTCTGTTTACAAGTGTAGCACTTCTCCAGTTCATAGAAGCAGAAGCATCTGAATAATCATTGGAGCAGCATTGGACAGAGACAGAAATTTCAGGCATGAACAATAATTGGTTGTAAGTCAATCAGAATATTTGTGTACCTTTAAAGCATGGTTTGGAAATTCAGTGTAACTGCATAGTTTTTAAGTAAAGATGATAGTTAATATTTTTTTTTAATTATTATTATTTTGTTATTTTAGATTGGCAGTCTATGTTTCCCTTTTAGAACAGCATATACAGAGTACCTTGAGAATATAAATATTGGTGGGTTTTTGTTTGATTTGGGGTTTTAATTGCTTGGACCAAAAGGCCTTAAAATCATTTGAGTTGACTTTTGAAGTTTAACCCTAAATAACGATTTCACTTCCATGTATTTTTAAGGCTAGCTGTAGGAAAATGTACTAGCTGAGAGGCACAAAACCTAACAGCATTTTAACTTACTCGTGAAAAATTTAATTTGTTGCCTTCTTGTGGAAGAGAAGCACAGAGTTCAATTTCTGAAGAGAAAGTAATACCATGTTTCTCTATTTATTTGTTTTGTTGTTTGTTTTGGGTTTTGTTTGTTTGTTTGTTTGTTTGTTTTTGTTTGTTTGTTGGTTGGTTGGTTGGTTTTTTGTTGTGTTTTTTTTTGTTTGGTTGGTTGGTTTTTTGTTTTTTTTTTGTTTTTTTGTTTTTTTCATTTACTGCATTAGATAGGCAGCACGAATCATTTATCCTGTTTCGATATTTGGATTGTATATTGTTGCAATCTACTAAAGGATACTGAGTATAAAACCTGTGAAAGAAAAATCACATTGACGAATACTAAGTAGTTATGAACGAGAGGAAGGGGAGTTTTACAGCTCCTAGGAAAAAAAATGTGGGTTTCGGGACAGATGAAAAGCAGTCAGAGGCTCCGGACCTTTGTCATAAATGTTTGCCAAAGCAAATTCTCTGAAGGATCTGTAGGGATTAGACCCAATTTCCATGAAGTGAAGATGCTTACACCCAGATAGAAATCATCATTGACACTTTTTCAGAAAGGGAAGAGGCAACTCTGTGGTAACTTCAGTTAAGTGTGTAAGTTCTTTCTTTGCTTAAAACTTTTATAAGTATTTTGAACTATTCTATATGGTTTAGATATTACAGATAAATATTTATTATGTGCAGTTTCTCTTAATTTGTGATTATGAGTAATTTGAAATAACTGGACAACAGATGTATTCTTATCATTCAAGATTTGATGATATTAAAAAGTGAGACCTGCAGCAAAAAAGTGCATTTCCTTTAGCAAACAAGTCAGAGAGATATCATCACAGAGACTTGAAAAATTAAGTAATCTCCAGGAGATTGTGTATGACTTTGAAGGCTTATGGTATATATTAATAGCATCAGGTAGATGAGAGAGATATCAAAAACTGTTGGGAATATAAAATGGTAATGAATCAGCACTGTAAAGCTGGAAAATGATGCCACAGAGCAGAACACAGTTATTAAAGTTTCTTGGAAAATTGCTCTGAGACACCCTACTCAAACTCTGCTTGTGAAACAGGATATGTCTTCTTTAAGGTGCTAATATATCTACCATTCTGTATCAATGAAAGTTCATAGACTATTTAAATGATTCTGTAAACAACTGTCTGTAAAGAACAATTTGAAGCTGCAGCCTGCAAATATGGAAAAGTCTGAATTGTGTGGCAGTGATTCAATCTCACTTCTTCAGGTATGTGCCAGAGTAGTTTGACTGATACCAGACAAGAATATAGCAATCTAGACTTAAATTGAAAGGAAATGTTTATAACACATAGAAAGTAATTTTCTCAGTTATATTCTTTAGGGAACATCTTAGGATGCTGCTTATATTTTTAATTATTTTAAACAGTGTTTTTCAAAATATTAATTGAGATCAGGGTGACTCAAAAGCCATTTGAGCTAGTTTTTTCTCCATTTTTGTTCTGTTCTGAAACTTCATTTTATTAATAGATGACAAAGACACAGAGATAATAGATGAAAAAAGGAAGCAATTGTGTTTTGCTTTAATTACTTAGTGAATTTTAGGTTGCTTATGTACCAGTGTAAATAAAATAAAACTAGCATCATATAACCTTCATTATTTCTATTTTCTGTGCACAAAATTAATGACATCTCAGGTTTCTTTCTAGAAAGATATCTTTCAGATGTCTTTCTAACCTTGAACAAGAAGTTGCTAAAACAGAGATCAACTTTTAGTGAAGTATAGATACTAGTCTTAGAATGTACCTGCCGCTTATACAGTACTAATATTAATAAATGCATGAAGAGGAAGCATAAGCATGGAGTTGAGCAAAGCTTTCTGTTGCTTAAGTGATAAGTTTAAAACATGGAGTTTTGACCTGAAGCTGAAACTCACAGCCTTCAAAGAATTGCTATTACTCACAAGGTGTTTCTCATGGAAATCCTGTGAAGAGAAACAGTATTTTCAAAACCTACAGTCATATGAGTTCAGTGACTGCAACGTCTCTAATTCTCTGCAGGGTATATATCCCAAGTAGGAATCTTACCTCTGCTTCTGTTTCTTAAATATCTTGATTTTTAGCAGAGCATGTCAAAATCTAAGTTAAGATTGGAGAATAACACAGTTTCATCCATTTCATCCTGAGATGTGGTTTCATTGTCAAAATCCTTTGTCAAAATCCTTATTAAGAAAAAATGTCATAACCTGCATATTAGGAACCACATTTTTCCATTCTAATTGAATTTTGCTGGTCAGCAACTAGTGTGAAGAAATCCAAAAGTAGTGGTATCATTTTATTCCCAATGCACAATTACTCTTGAGATCCTATTAACCCTTTCCCTTCCCAGCAACTAGAACAATTCCATACTTTCTGAAGAAAAATGTTCATGAAGAAAACCTATGTAATCAAAGAAAGAAAAGCTTGGCTGTTCTTGTCACAATAGAAATTCTCATTAAGGGTTTAAATAGACATTTAAAGCATTTTAATTAGAGCTGTTCAAGAAGCTCTTCTGAATATTCAGCAGTTAATAGAAAGAAACTTGCTCACCCAGGGTGTAATAGCACGTAATACGAGGATGCTTCTGACATAAGTTAATTGCTTTATCACCATGATATAAGATACACATTATTTATCAGTGACAATGCAATATCTCCATTAGAAATAACCATAGTTTTTTAGTAACATGTTAATGCTGTTGCTTTTCTCTTGGTAACTGTGCAGTAAACCAGTGACTTCATGTCCTCATTGTACTTGAGTATATCTGTTAGCATGTAGATATTTTTAAGCACTTTCAATGTTCTTTGAGAGAACATTTTTGCAGACAGCTTCTTGAAGTATAAACAATTTTTTTTTACTAGCATATATTGGCTATGTCTGTACTTGAGAACTACTTTATATTCAGTTATGTATGTGGTCTGATTTTTTTTTTTTTTTTTAATTTTTAAATATCAATGCACTACCACACTAACTGTATTGTGCAACATTGAAAGATATACTGAGCTCTAGAGAGATTTGTAAATCAGATTAACATGAATCTTGCTTTACTAGGAACTGTTTTCTAAATTTAGTATTCAAATGGATAATCTGCTGTTCTGTGATATTAAAAAAAGCATTGCAAACAAGCGATATAATTTCTGTCTCTGCAAGCTAATATTCATTACAAGGAATCAATTTATTGTCTTTCTACATGATAGAATGATACATTACAAGCAAATAATATGAAAGTAAATTCTGATTGTTTAAATGCATTCAACTGTATTATATTTACATTTCACAAAGTTTCTATTACTATTAGTGTTTGGTAAAAGGGCTAGAAAGTATACGAAGCTTATACTGCAGGTCAGTGTATTATTAAAAAAAATTAAAAAAAATCTCATGAATCATAATCCTGTAATCATAACATATAAATTATGTTTCTACTATTCATCTTTATTTTCAGTGGTGGACTTAGCAGTGCTCAGTTAAAAGTTGGACTTGATGACCATAAAAGTCTTATCTAAATGATTTTATGATTCTATGACAAAACTACTGTTCATAATTACAGATTAGTCAGCCATGTAGCTAACATCATTAGGCATATTACAGTGTAATGTACAGAAGAGGAACTTTATTTAAACACAAATTTCTCTACATAATTTCTTTAGTAAATCAGCTCTATTTATGGCACATTTTGTATCAATGTAAAATAACTGACATAAGAAAAAACACCACAATGAACAAAAAACAGTTGATGCTGGGTACAATAGGGCTTTATTTAGTAAAATAAAGCACATCAATGATCAATCTCAAAGTAAAATATGTAATTTTCTTCATGTTCTTTTACAAATTGAATAGTAAGGCTCTATTCCACTACTGAGTAAAACAAGTAAAGAGTTTCAATTTTGTAGATCTGTACATAATAAAATATAACTGCACCTCATTTTTTCACAGAATCCCAGAATTACAGGATCATTAAGACTGAAGAAAATCTACATGAACATTGAGTCCAGCCTTTGACTGACCACTACCTTGCCAATAAGACCCTTGCACTAGGTGCCACTTCCAGTCATTTCTTGAACTCTTCCAGAGACAGCGACTCCACATCTCCCTAGGCAACCCCGTCCAATATTTGAAAACCCTTTCAGTGAAGAAATTCTTCACGATGAACTTCCTGAATTTGCCCTGGCACAGCTTGAGGCCATTTCCCCCTGTCTGGAAAAAGAAGCTGATCCCCATCTTCCTACACACTCAGTTGAATCAGTTGTAGAAAGCTATAAGGTGTCTCCTGAGGTTCCTTTTCTCCAGACTAAACAACCCCAGATCCCTAAACCTCTTCTCATACGACTTACTCTCTAGACCCCTCACCATCCTCATTGCCCTTCTCTGGACATACTTCAGTACCTCAATGTCTTTTTTGAAATGCAGGGCCTTGAACAAGACACCGTACTCCATGATGAATACAAGCAGATAATCATTTCCCTGTCCCTCCTGGCCACACTATTTTTAATACAACATTTTTGATAATTTTTATTTATATCCAGTAACTGGACTTTTGCAATGTTTCTAGGAAATGTTATATGTAAATTCTAGTGATTGATTAATAGGGAATAATAACAGATTTTGCCCAATAACAATGAATTTTGAAAATATAGCAGTTATTGAAATTTTACATGTAAACCCCTCATTGAGACTTTTTGTAGATGTGATTCATAACACAGAGGAGGAGCTACCCACAGGAAGAGCCTTCAGAAGGAGGACTCAGTAGGGCTGGGGTTGTATCCACAGCCTGTGTCTGTGGCAGATGGATGACGCATAGGTCTTCTGGACCTGCATCCTAGCAGCTGATGGAAGGGCTCCCTCAGCAGGAGGCTGGGAGAACACGACAGACACTTTGCCTGTTGCAACATTTTAGGTGAAATGAAATAACTCTACTTCAAATTTCTTGTCAAAATTCTTGGGGGTCCTGCCAGGATATGACCACAAGATAACACAAAGAGCAGCACCAAGTCATGACTCCAGGCCAGAGAAGGCAATTGGACTCTTCTGCAGTGGTCCTGGACAGGTCAGTGCAGGTTGGTAGGAAAGTAGAGTCCTGAAATGTGGGGGCAGAGTGTGCAGTGAGGAGGAAGGTGGACCTGGGGTAATGAGTGGTGGGGTGATTAGTCTTACCAGAGAGTGTACACCTTATATGTATGTATGCAAGGGCCCTGGACAAGATGCAGGGGATCAGAGGCTACAGCTCCTGAAAAGCAGTGAGGTCAGGGCTGTCACAACCTGTCCCCAGTGACACCACAGGAGTGCTGAGGGTTCCCATCTGATGCCTTAGGGTTTTCATGAATTTTTAGATTTTTATACTTCTATGTAGTTTCTTCCATTTAGACTAGTGTCTTAGTTCTAGAGGAGAACTAAGATACCTATGTTGGCCAAGAAAAAAAAATAATCTCTCTCCTTTTAATTTAGAAAACAGAACTTTAATTAGGAAAATATATATATATATGAAAAGATAGCAGGTCTTAACTACAATACACAGATATATATATAGATATATATATATATACACAGAAAGGACCAAAAAAACAACAGTTTGTAATAAACCCCTCCACCCCAAAACGACAAGGCAAACAGTTAAAATGTCTTCTGGTTACGCCCAAAACGGGAGAAATGCAATTATATCTATGGACAACAGGTGGCGATGTTGCATCTCAACTGCTGGCTGCTCTCTCTCTCAGGGGTTGCAGTTATGTTTACGGACAGCAGGTGGTGATGTCGTGCCCGGCCGGCTGGCCTCCCTCTCAGGGGAATGGCAGGTGCAGACGCCGGGTGACCTCCCGTGGAGTCGGTGACAAAAAACAAAAGGTAGCAGAAACAGCCTCTGCAGAAAAGCAGGCGTGTTCTTCCTTCCCCGCAGTAGTCTGTGATGTCCACAGGTGATCGGCAAAGTCAGAGAGCAAAAGACACAATCCTGGTCCCTCAGCGAAGCCGGATGTGGTGTATGTGTCCTCGTCCTCTGTTCTCCACGCCGAGCCGGTGAACTCCTGACCTGCGCAGAAAGCACAGAAATGTCTACCCC
>JAWWLT010000092.1:33142277-33152847 GCA_035040995.1 Premnoplex brunnescens
AACCTGTTGGTGCAGGTGATGGCTGTGGTCTGGTCGGGAGTGGTGGTCTCCTCCTGTCAAGGTCCTGCTGCTCCTCTAGATCCAACGAGTCGTCACCGAGGTCTTCTAACTGCCGCTTATGTACCCTCAGGTAGCACCCAGTCCCTCCCCCAGGGCGGGGTCTCACACAATGGGTGATTACCTCTGTGAGTCATGGGGTATTGTTGAACAGTTGATGGCCCATTAACAGCCACGCCTCCTCAGGCTGGGTGTGAAGGTGCTAACGACTCCCTGGGCAGCTGCCGCAAATGGTCCATTGTTCTTGGGAAATGAATAGAGTGGGGTAGAATACATAGCTTCGATCACCCCCACACAGTGACAACTGGTCCCACCTGCTGGACTAGGACGCTGAGGATCTGCAACCTAGTGATTATAGAAAATTTTAATTCACTCCCTAGATGAGAAACAAGTAACCCAAACATGTTTACCTTTCTCTGTTATTGTTCAATAGCAAAGAAGTGAAGCCTCTCTCTGAATTGCAAACTTAGGTAGCAATTATGGAGCACTCTACCTGTCACACTTAGGATCTCAGTTAAATGTCCTTAACTTCTTTCTTTAAGACAACATGCCTTTCTTTGGGGTTATTCTTGTTTTTATAAGTTCCAATGTCATAGATCTGTTTTTATAAAGATGATGCTTTTTGTTTTAGCTCTTTTTCATCAAACATAGAATTTATTATATTGTGATTTGTAATAACATTGTACTGCCTGGGTATAGGATAGTATTTCTATTAGAAAGATAGATGTAATTAGGAATGCAGTAATCTAGCATAGCAGCAGTTGAAGATTTTTCTTTTATTTATTTTACACACACACTGATGACTGTGTGTATTTGTATGTGTGTAAACACATACTATGCAACATAGTGAAAGAACAAGGAAACCTGTAGATATTTACTAAGTTTTGCATTCAAGAGGAGTAACGTGAAAGAACCTAACTAGGATTAAGTTTCACCTATTAAAAACAAAGAAGAGGAACTGAAAAAAGAAAAGAAAGAAACACATCTTAGTGCTGTGAAGGAAATCTGTTTTAGGGTTCAGTCTGCTACCTTTCAGTTCAGAACTCACTTCCATTAACTTCAATGGATTTAGAGTCAAGCTTTTAATAACATGTCTGTTGGAAAACCTAGGAAGAAAGATCAATAAAATCACCATGAATTTTCTCTTCTAAATACTAGAGATCTCTCAGGAGCAACTGAAGCAGCAAATTCTTTTTATATGAGACTCTGTGACTGACACAAATGAGTGCAACAGAATCAGGCACATAAATATTTCTTTGCAATGTTTGATTACAGCAGTAGAATGACACTGTCTATTCACAGCATGTGACAGATAGGCTCTTAGCAGATAGTGTTTCATATGGTATTGCTCCAAGTAACTATCATAATGTGTACTTTATGCAAAGACACAGTCAACTGAAAAAAAGATCTTGCCCAAAAATTAAGTGTCTGGTGTGTGTGTATATATATAACATATATGTATTCTCTCACATACATATGAGAAAATGTTCTATTTCAGTTCTGGTTTCCTTTGGACTGTTGTTAGAAAAAGACAGATTCATTTATTTTTCTAGAAAGTTAAGCCATACACATAAGCAGTCATATCATTGTTATTCAAATATGTTTAGTCCATTCTTTAACTCTTTTATAAGTTTTCAAAATGTAGTTATGACTCATACTGCTGCACGCATCAAATGAAAATTTTCCTTCAAGGCAAATATATTCACCAGAATTGACATGAAGCTTCCAGTTGGGGAGCCCTGAGGATTGAAACATCATTACATCTCAGAGAAGAGATATAGGGCAATGTCACCTGAAGCCTATGTTGCATCTCTGTGCTATAATCTGTGCATATTTTTATTGTATGTCCTTTATCAAATACTCTTATATATCAATTACTTGCTGTTTTCTGTAGAAAATAAGAAATATTTTTCTGAGAAATTCATGACTTCATTGAAGTACACTGGACATTGTATATTTAGGAAAATCTGTTACCATTTTACATACTGTTCTGTATAAAGATGGCCTGCATCTTTTCTCCATTGAAGGGAAAATGTATATAATACAATAGAAACCAAAAGTTTTCAGATACATGACATTTTTCTAATAATTTAAGACAAACTTAAGACAAACAATTAAAAAAAATTTAAGACAAATGAAGAAATTTAGTTCTTCCCATGGAAAAATCACAAAAAAACCCAACCCAACTCAACACATTAAGCTGAAAAAGAAAATTTTAGGGGAAAGTTGAGGAAAAAAATATGAAAATTTAGTAAAAAAATTACCATAGGGAAAAAAGACTATGAATGCCATGGATATTTAGATTCTTCATGTAAGACAAAACTATCTAGTGAGATTCATGGATGACATTATTAGGTTTTCTTTAAATTACATTAATACCTCAGGCTTTGTCGCATAGACTGGATGTAATCTAGAACACATATTGCAGCTGAAGGTCATTTAAACTGATTACCATTCTGGAGGCTGGCAGTCACCAGCAACCAGTCATTTTGACTGCAACACAAATGAGTCCAAAGCTCACTCAAGCAGTAGATTCAGACCTTAAAAGTATTGAAAATTTTGAGTCCTCAAAACCTAAAGCTGAGTTTTCAGTTCTAGCATGTTGAATTTAAGGCACAAATATTAAGGTGCACACCTTTCACTAGAGTCTCTGATTTTGTCAGAAAATATGAGTTATCAGAGAAAATGAAACTTGTACAGTCCCCTTGCAATTTGTATTCTTAGGTCTGAATTGGAAAGGAGGTTGTAAGGTATTGTTAACTCATAGATATCTCAGAAAAATCTTCACTTTGAAGTCTGATAGTAAGTTAGATTCCTCTGGCTCTTAAACTTTTCACAAGGTTTCATTGACTTATTATAGCAATAATCCCTTAATAGGAGTTTAGAAATATGTGGGATACTGTGTCTCAAGATTCCAGATGATTTAACACCAAAATGGTGTTAAACAACTGAAACCCCCTATATCAACCTTAAGAGGCTTTCTTCTCTTAACAACGGAACTACTTGGTGAGATTAATTTATGCTATTTGTTACTTGATTGATTTAATAAGTCGAGTTACATTTTGGATTTTAATTTGAGAATTGAATCATTCAGTTTGTAGTTTTAACACTAGTAGGGAGATTTTGCCTTTAAACTGAGAGCATAGGTTAGGATGGTGCAAATGTCTACAGACAACCAACTACCTGCTTACATCTAAGTTAAATTTTACCTCTCTCTAGAGATTCAAAAGAGGAATTTTGATATTTATTCACCTTTTGTTCAAATCAATAGTGTAAAAAAAATGGCCCACAGATAATTGTTCATTTAATCTACAAACAGATTATCAATGAGAAGGCATCTTTTTGCTGTTCTAGAATACTGCTTGTCTTTATTTAGGTGCAAACACTTGCTGACTTCTGAAAAACATAGCTGGATGTTGGCTGGTGATAGGTAGCATGCTGTGTCTTCTGTATCTTCTAAAATCCCTTCCAACTGAGATTATAACACATATTTTCCCATGCTCTTTTGAAGTTTCCAATGTACTTACAGTGAATAAATATTATTTACCAACATTGTAAACTGCTAATATTTTTTGTTTGTTTGTTTCAGTAGGAGATGAGAGAAACACAAATTGTTTCTTTGAAAAAAAAAAATCTCTTTCAAAAAACATGAACAAGCTAGTCTACTTCGGTGTGTTTCTTTGTTGTCCTACTTGCAAAGACTATGAAAAGGATGTCTCTGAGCACTAAGTGTTTTTTTTCTTAACTCTGCCCTTAAGGCTTATGCATATTGGTAGGGGACTCATTCTAAAAATAACAAAAATTAATTTACATAAGCTTTTGTTCTCTCACTTGAGTCAATCATGAATAGATTCTTTCTTGCTGCATTAGTTACTATTTTGGGTTTCAAACCTTTCCTTCAGTTAAATTCTGTGCTCTGAAAGCTTAACATCTTTTATTTGTGCAGCTATCAGAACCATCAAGAACCCCTTCAAGGCAGTCAGTTTGCAAAGTAAACACAGGACAACTGTGCTTTACAAAAGAAATCTTCTTCCCTTAGCTCATCTTTTTTACGTTTTATAACTGAATATGATGAAATCCAAGGTGATTTCATCATATATTCAAGCATGGTTTATATCCCATACCTAGGAAATTTTGCTTAATTGCTCTTCAAGACTACATATAATCACTTGAGCCCAAACATTTGTATATCAAGTTTCCATTTGTTAACTACCAGTTTTTGAAGCAATTTCTAAGCATTCAGAACTGTAGGCTACTTTTTAAAAAAGTTTCTTTCCAAAGCATAACACATAAATGTAATATTTTGAAATATCTGCTGATATAAAGTTTTATAGAACATATATAAGTGTTTAAACTCAAGTTAAAGATAAAGAATAATCACAGAGTTCTTTGTTGACTGTTTTATCTCAGTATAGTCCTATGCTAAAATATTACATATAGAGTTGTCAGAATGTTTCAGATCTATTCCTTTCTCTTTCATCAGTTTTCTTCTTAATAAGGTTGGCTGGAAAACAAGAGCTCTGTTTTTTTATGTAAACTTGGAAGCTTTGAAAATTTATGTTCTACAATGAGATGACTGAGAGATTTATTTCCCTTGAAATAGTCTCATCCAATGAGAAGACTGATGATAACAAAAAATTAAGTTCTAACAAGCATTCCTGGAAATGGAGTCTTCATAATTTGTCTCTCTCTATCTCTTTATAACTTGAGTATTCCTCAGCACAAATTTGAAATTTTTCTGGTTAAGTCTATTCCTTGTCTTTGAACAATGAGCCCATCTTGACCACGAGAGTTTCTCTTAAAAGTTATTTCAGGAAAAAAAAAAAAAAAAAAGCATTTTCGTAAAAAAAGCCAAAAAACAAAACAAACCAAACAAACAAACAAAAAAACCCAAACAAAACCCCAACCAACCAACAAGAACTTATCACTCAACCACCAGTGTTTTTTGTATAGGCAATATATTTTGTAGAAAAATTTTCTTTTACCAGTGTTTTATTATCAAGGGTTTCCATAACGTGTATTTAATGATATATATAAAGGCCCACTTCATATTACTGACATTCATTTAAAAATAAAATGAGATTAAAACCTGAGTTTCATTTATACCCTTAGAATTGTTTGAGTGATATTAAAGAAGTATACATCTATTTTTAGTTTATCTTCAATAGGGTAAGTAAAAGTGAATTTGTACTGCTATAATTTTATCTACTGTCTTAAGTCTTAGAAAAGTATAATTTACAAATGTTCAAAAGTGTCAAACTAGATACTTTAGGTTAGGCTGTAATGTATTATGCTTTATTGAGATATACACCAAAGTGGAGAAAAAAAGAGCTTAAAGAGTCCACTCATATGTAGGACATCCTGTTTTCTTATCTCTTTCTTGTCTTTTTTCTTTCTTCTCAGGTGGAGTGAAAAATTACTGCTACCGTGTAAACTGGGATTAAAGGTCTTGTTTCAGCAGTACTCAGTTCTGGGTATCATGTCAGATATTAGCTTGCAGGATTATCCCTTCCTTTGTAACTACATAAAGCTATAAAATGGACATAGATGTGTTTGTATGCAGTTAAAGGAGTCCTTAATTTGTTTTTTATACTGACCCTATTTTAGGGATGGGTAAGATCCTTAGAGATACTTGTCTAGACTCGAGCTTTCCACATGGAGAAGTAGACATTACAACAGACTTGATATATTTTCCCAGAAACTGGTCATGTGATACAGCTCAATCTTAATCACAGCAAGACAGTTGACTACCGATCTTGGGCTATACATTTTCCGGATTAATCTTGAAAATTAATTCTTTTGATGTACAATTCTCTATTCAACAAAAGTTAGGTGTGTTAGAAGCGTTCTTAAAGCCTATTGGCAAACCAAGTTTTGAAAAAAACTTTGCAATTTAAGGAACCTGAGATATTGATTCTTAAAAAACAAAAAATAATAATAATAATAATAACAATACAGTGCCTTGGTTTTTTAAGCTAAATTCTTTCTCTAGTAGTTTTGAAAGCACTATTTTCATGTCTTTTCTGTTAATGTTGTCAGTTTGTGTCCCTCCTAACAAGTTCAAAGACTGCTTGGGTCTCAATGGAGAAGTAAGATCCTGGAGGCTGTCATCAGCAGGGCATGTAGCCCTTGTGACTCTGATTCTCATTACCCAAAACTGCAGAATAACTCCTTTTTTGAGACTGCATTTTTTTGATTTTTTCTTTTCCATTGACACACTATACCAGTCCATGTAGCATCTGTGTCTACCTTGGAATCATGCTGAGTGAAATGTTCTTTATAAAGAAGTGTTCCTTTTTGCATAAAATGTGTTGTCTCTTAAGCTTTACTTGATAATGATGCGGTGTTTTGAAAGTGATATAATATTTTCCTTAGCAACAGTATTGTTGCTAATAAGCACTTAAAAAGTTGTCTTCTTGTAATGAAGAGAATTGTACTCAAATTCTGCCTTTCAAACTTTAGAAACTTCTTACTGTGAAAATGTCGCGTTCAGCCGGGGTAAAAATGACGGGTCCACGCAGGGTGAAAGTGAGAACAGGATGAACCGTTTATTAAGGGAGCAACAGACTTTTATATGGTCGGGATGGAGGGTTCTGGAAGTGGGGTGGAGTTAGGGGCGGAACGCAACATAAAAGGAAAACGGGAGGTAGTAACAATACATAAAAGGAATAAACGGGGAGTGGCCAGCCTTATATGGTGCAGCTGCACTGCACCACAGACTGACCAATAGGGAATAGGGAAACAAGGACCAATGAGGGGTAGGTAACTGGGTGAACAACAACCAATGAGGGCTTGAGGAGCGAGAAACCTGGACCAATAGGGAAACGGAATAATGCCAAATGCAATACAATATATTACAACTGTATAGAATAACTATTACAAAACCGAAAAATCGCTCTCCCAACAACACTCCTCATTGGAATAAAGATTATAGTTTGTTCATGGGGATATCATGGCCATTTAAGCTCTCCTTCTGATTTTGTGTCTTTACCCACTCATCGAAATCACTGGTCGGTTCCCCGACATGAAAACTTGTGCACAGATCCAAGAGTAAGACGGTTTCTTACTCCTTTTTCATGCTTTCTAGACTGCTTTGATATTTTTACACAATGTGTTCGTTAAATATATAAATGTCAACCCTACATATTCCTAGAAGGAGACAAGGCTCAGAGACTAGAGAATGTTTCTACAATCTCTATTATTCTGAATATGGATGTGGTTAAAATTTTTCTTAGCATTTCTTAGACAGTATTAATACTTTACTGGTTGTGTTTCTTTTCTTGCTACTAACATTTAAAGGTCTTTATTTGATTAAAATTTGGTTTTAGAAAATCAAGAGACGTTATCATCCCAAGCATATTCACACATAACTGAAAACATTGTTTCAGTGTTTTCAAATCATAAAAGTTAAGATATGATTCACAGTGGTTTTGAAAGGCGTTGTTAATGTCTGACCATCAAACTTTACAAATGGGAAATGTAACTAATACAAAAAATATTCTGGGTAAGTATTTTGAATTCATATTTGTACAACATATTCTGTGCAATGTAAAGTTTTTATTTTTGAGAGAGCATTATAAGGATAATTCAGATCACGGTTTTGGAAAATGTCAATTCTCTGCATTTTTCATTTTTCTGCCAATGACATCAGCTCTGAAATTTATGAGAATAACAAGATGAATCAGTGTAGTAGAAGCAATAATTTCCCAAGATTTTAATGCAGAGTGTTGTTCAGTCACATACTTTTATCTCCTCACTATGGAAACTTGTATCTTAACTGTCTTAAAAACGAAATAAGTAATTACACTTACTAGGTCCTAAAATTTTCTTCCTTTCGTTTATGTGAATCTATGCACTTTTGTGTTCTGAGTGTTATTTCTCTACCTATTACACTGTGTTCTCCTCTTCCAACTAAAATAAAAGGTTCAGGACTCTGGACTTTTGCAGTAACCCGAATTTTGTAGCTGGCCTTCATGTTTGATGATTCTAGGTTGCTGCTTGACATTTTTGGTAGAGTTGTTATAACCAATTTCATTCAGTGCACAAGAGAATTTCTAGGTTTCTGGTTAGGAGAAAATAAAATGTTGGTAAGCTGCTTAGTATGCACTACTCCCTAGAAGAAGTGTGGTTTTGCTATGACTTTTTGTTTGTTTCTTTCTTTGTTTAGCTCTGTTTGGTTGCATTGGGGTTTTTTGGTGGTGGCGTTTTGGTTTTTTTATTTATTTGTTGGGATTTTTTAAAATTGGGTGGTTTTTTTTTTGTTTTGTTTTCTTTCCCTTTCCTTGTTTGTCAAGTATACTGGTGAAAATTAGAATGATGCTTCATTTCCATACAAAAATATCTTTTACTAAAAGATCTTATTAAGCACACATAAGTTTGAGGGACAGATAGTTACTACTAGTGCACTATAAATCAGGCTTTATTGTTTATCGTAATTTCTTAGGTGTTCAGTAATAATAAATGATGCATCAGGTAAGATACTAGTAAGAATTCTGCATATGTGAATAACTCAATGATTCTGTTTAATCTATGAGAACAGATCATGAAGCCTACCAGGCTTTAAATGAGCCTAATGAATATAAACAATGAATTAATTTTAGGTCAGAGATATAACTTTGATGTATCAAAGCAATTAGAGTTTAATTAAAAAGGATGTTCATGAAAGGTAGTTCATATAAATTTTGTTGGGACATAAAAAGGAGCTTTCAATTCTAGACTGAAATTCTTGATATGAACAGGGCCACTTTCAGCTATTGTTCAACCTTGTAACAGTTTTTGAAGTTAGCTGTTTGAGGGTTCCTTGAAGAGTAGAAACGACACACAAGCTTTTGTCCAACTGATAAAGAGGAATGCAGTGTTTTCACTGGTCTATATAGGTATTTTTATATTGTTTAGTTTTGTCATTATAAATATACTAATACTAAACCATTAAAGCAATATTAGTGCAATAACAAGTTATAGAATTTGTTCCTGTGAAGATTCATTCTTGAATGCTGTTGTTTAAATAATTTCCATAAAATAGACTGAAATTAGAGAGGACACAACCTATGTGGCTATATACTTAGTGACTCTAATTCACATTTTGTTATAACACTATAACTTGTGTAGACATGCATGGAAGCAACCCAGTGCAACCCTGAGTAGCTGTAAACCATGCTATTGTCAAGAGAAGTTCTTTGACATAGAAGTTTCAAAGCTGTTTTAAAGCTATCTTTACTATTTACTTATCGTCCTCAGTCATGTCTCCTCTAGGCCTGAGAGTATGGCTCTAATATTTATCTGTCATGAGAAAATAAACTTCAAAATATTTTATATTTATACTTGAAGATTACTTTTAAAGTATCAGATAGTCTTTTAGCATCTGGCTAATAGCTTATTCTGTGTTTTTCACTTTTTTGCTCTGAATTCTCTTTTCATACCATTTTTTATTATTCCACTTCAATTTTGTATTTACATTCTTATATCTAGTACACATTCTGTTTTCTTTAAACAGTGTTGCCACATTTCATTGTAGAAGACTGAAATGGTAAAGGTGAATGAAAATTCAATCAGCCATATGCAAAAACAGAAAGGTGCCCTGCTGAGTCATGTTTTGCAGGCCCTCAGCCAAAGGGGAGGAGGAGAGTTTTTGAGTATGGGTGAAACCTCTGATCTACATAATAACTCCAATGCAGAAGTGGTGCTCACCCACCAGAGGAAGAGGACCACAATGCACCAACCTTTGTCTAGTGACAAGCTGGGTTTTGAGATAGATAAGGGAAAAGGCTGAAAAGAAGTAGATCCATGAGGTGGAATAATACTTTTTATCATGCCAATGTCCTCCACTACACAGCTATCTCAGTTGTAAAACTTCTCTCCGGGAGAAGGTATTGTGGCATTCATATGTAGGCCTGAAGATAAGGCCTGAAGGTATTCATCCATTCTGATAAGGAATAACTGGCTCAACTATCACCACCACCACCGCCATGGCTAGGCTTCGCGAATGAAGATTTTCAAGGGCTCTACCCACGCTTGCTACAAGCACGCTGTTGGCTAAAAAGGCCAATGTGAGATAGGTAAGTCCAATTGCAAAAGGCACAACAGAAAGTCTCCATTGGCACTACTGGCGAGCCACGGTTCTTCCTGCGTTGCCTTTTTACCTCAAGACTGATTCTGTGTGTGCTCTCAAAGGAAACAGCAACATTATGTATGGTGTGTCTCCATTTCTCCTGATTGGAGGCCAGGGTGGACCATTCATGGTGGTCAATATGCCCAAGGCTGAGGTATTGTTTCAGGGAGTCCTTGTGTCTCTTTTTTGGGGCTCCTCTCTTGCAGCAGCCACCGGTGAGCACACCTATACTGGTGTGAGAAACAGCTGTCACACCTTAGAAGGTGTCATAAACTATCAAAGACCCCTGAAGTGTCACCAGACTCATTTCTAGGACCTTCAACCAGATGAATACCATCAGGCCTATGTGTAAATGTGAATGTCCCATGTGAATGTGACACTCCTGGGGGTGTGGGAGGGGGTTGG
>JAWWLT010000092.1:33156475-33169508 GCA_035040995.1 Premnoplex brunnescens
TTTTTTTTTTTTTTTCCTTTTTTTTTATTTTTCTTTTTTTTTTTTTTTTCTTCTTTTCATCTTTTCAACACATTTTTTGTTCCTAATGTAAAAAGTTTGGTTTTTTTTTGGTGGGGGTGGGAAAATAGGGCCTCCTTTGTGTGGAAAGCTACTGTGTTCTTCCTCTATGCAGAAGAGTTACAAATTCCACTTTTTCATAATAATTTTTATATTAAGAAACAAATAATGATTGCTGAAGCAGTTTTGAAAATGAACACTTGAAAAGAAGTGAACTGAAGGAGATTTAATGATGAGGTTGACATTCACTATCACTCCCATTGTAAAGGAAGGAGAAAACTTATGTTACATGTTCTTTTTCTCCCTTACAAGAAAGAAAACAATTCACATAAAATAAGTGAATGCACTACTGAGGAAATCCCAAATCTTTCCAGATATGTTATGAAGAGTGATGAGTGGATTTGTGGAAGGAGCCAGCCAACCAAGCAAGTAAAGGGCCACAAACCCACAACAAATCATTGAGTGAGCATTCAAAAGAAAGCAACAAAATTACTTACCTTCAACATGAACCACAAAAGTTTAGGTCTCCTTAGCTGAGCTGATTATAGACTAGAAAGGAGCGGGGAGCTAGTATAAATAAAATGCTGTGATGTCTTTGCCAAAACAGAGTAAATCCTGGGAAGAGACCAATTAATTAATGTCACTCTGAATAATGATTTGTGGTGGTATCTGTAATAGAAGATCCCTCAGACACTGCAAGCTGTTGCCTTAGAAATTGGGCCTCCCTAATTAGCTAGAAGGCATACAGGGTGGATCCTTCAAGATGGTACACCGTCTGGTCTGACTAATCTGTAAAACAAGCATCAACAGTGATGAAGCTGGCAAACATAAATGGAAATGAGAGCCCCAAAAACAACAGTGCAGGGAGTTAGTGTGGCAGGTCACTGGATAAATACTCCTGGAGGTAAATTATAATCAAATAATTGATTAAAACATATAGAAAATGACATTTTAAACTGAAATATGTTGCAAGGCTTGTCAGTACATGTTTTTGAAGACTAAAGAACTGCAGGAATAAAACAACTTACTGATGGAAAATTAAGTCAAAATATCAAAAATTCAGATACAGGGTAGAAAATTTTTAGCTTTTAGGTGATTGTGTAATACATAGTTTTCAAAACCAAACACCATTACTTCATTTGCAGTGAACAATGTTGTGACAAATTAATTACTGAGATACAGTGCAGGTGAATATTTCCTATAGTAGAGCAAATATTATAGGAGCAAGGAATATGCAGGTGACAGAAATTACACACTAATAACTACAGTTATGAACAACTGAGGAGTGAGAAATGAGTGGCTTCAGTGAGACAGATCATCTGCTTTGTGAAGACATTGGGGAAAGAATGGTAAGATATAAAGGATATCACAAAACCTCTCACAAATTTATTTAAAATCTGATTTTCACCTTACTCAGAAGCGTTGATATAAGTAATATTACAGACAATATTAACAACTAATCTGATGAACAGTTTAAGAATCTTGGCTGTAATAATATTTGGTTACACTTGTGTATCTTCCTGCATAGAATGAATTGTTGTCAGATTCCTTTCCTTTCCTGGTTGACAGGGGAGGTATGAAGATTTCTACTGGAAACAGAAACACAACCCCTAAAGTAGTATTTGATGTACGTCTTTGGTCTCAACAACAAAGTTCAATATATTTCACCTAACTACTAAGCCAAGCTATTCAGAAGTTGCTGCAAACTACCTCTAGGGATATTATAATGTATCCTGCTTCATCCATCAACACGAGTTGCTAGAGACAATCTGCGTACAATTACGTCTCTGGATTTTGTTTCTCACTGAATATATGATACATTGCTTTGTAGTCCAGAAATCTTTGAGTTTGTTTGCTTGGTTGTTTTTTTTTGTTTTTTTTTTTGTTTTGTTTTTTTTGTGGTTTTTGGTTTTGTTTGTTTTTTTGGGGTTTGTGGGTTTTTTGCTTTTTTGGGAGGGATTTTTTGAAGCAAGAATCACCATTCATTGTAATGTTTTTTCCCTTATTTGCCTTTATCCAACTCATTCTGAACATTCATGCTAACAACAGTTCTGCTTCCTAGCTCAAAGACATTCTTGAAATCCAGCTCCTTGAAAATTTTTCCTCACTGTCTCCCATTAGTCATCATCCTTCCTCTGCTTGAAAGTTTCATTTGGTTCTTTTGTTTCTTATCCTTTATCACTTATCCTTTAGCACAGATGTGAACATATCGTTGCCGTGCTGCAGCCACGAGTCCACTGTAGTGCTGAGGTAGTGAAAGTGACTTTTAAGATGTGAAACCTCAAAAAAGACAGATAGATGAAAAGATCAGCTTTCCAGAAATTCAGCCTGGCATCCTAAGCATTGCCTAATTGTGGCCTATATTCTGTGTTCATTACTAGCCTTATATTCAAACCTTCCTTTGTTCCAAATGTCTAAGATCTGAGCTGTACATACCAGATGGCATTCATGCCATTTGTACTCACTTATATGTAATGATGCATACAAAGGTGTCTTGTTTGCCTTTCAGCATACGTGATGCCTTCAATGACACTAGTAAACAACTGGGAGTTGTGGTTGCTAATCAGCTTGAAGACTACTGACTGCAATTGGAAGGAAATACTTTTGCTGTGGTATGTTATATATTTGTTTTTCTAAAGTATTTCCCTCTTTTTTTTTTTTTTTCTCTTTTTTTATTTTTCCATGAATAGAAAAAATGCAGAATTACTCCGCCAAAATACCAACCTGCATCCAAGCAAAGAAGAGATTAGGTGCTTAAATTGCATGTTCAGATTGCAGGGTGAAATATACTTTTTTTCCTTAGAGAAAATATCAAAATAGTCACTGTGAAATACAAGGTGATTTTAGATGTTACTTTCAAAGTTTCCTTTTTGAAATACATGATACAGTTTTTTTAAAGAAAACAGGCTTTTGAAATCTGCTTTATTGAAATGTAAGTAGCCTTATGCTCCTTGATCCATTTACTAAGTGAAACATTATTTTTCATGTGTAATTAAACCTCAATTTTCTTTTTGATTGACCTTTGAAATAACAGAAAAGTATATCAATAGTCTTGTTAAAAAGCAACAACTCGGTTCCAAATTTGCAATTTATTTGTAGGATAGGATTATTACAGAGTTAATTATACTTTGATGTTTTGGTGAACACAACCATACACATTTATATAAGTGCATATAAAGCATGCATTAGACAAGAATTTCTGGTATGCTATATATGTTCTCTACAGAATTTTTGCTAAAGAGTTGCACATCATTATCATACTACTGGGAATGCTGATCTGCAACACTTCTGCTGCTTCTTTAATCTCTTGCATATAAAGTCAGTGAATTGTTATGATGTAGTTGCAAAGTTGTATGACATTTTCAAACTGGGAAAAAATATATCTCACCTTGATTTTGTCAGTGGCAATACATTTTATCATGCTTTCTTGAACCTATTGCCTATAAAGCAAGTTATTTGTTTGGGAATGGTTTTGTCTGCTTTTACTAGACTTTTAAATTCTCTTTGCCTCCGGTTCTTTGTGACAATATTCAATTTGCACTCTTTACTTGAGGTTAAAGTATTTCTAGTGATTATCACTTTCCTTCTTACAGTTTTTTGGTTTGGTTTGGTTTTTTGTGTTTGTTTTTAGTTTGTTTTTGTTTGTTTGGTTGGTTTTGGGTTTTGGGTTTTTTTCTGTTTGGTTTTGGTTTTGGTTTTGGTTTTGGTTTTTTTGGATGTGCAGTCTTATTTGGGGTTTGGGGATTCTTTTTCAGTAACAATATACTGAATATTTTCATTCATTGATCAAAAGGAAGGAAATTCTTTTAATCCCTTTTAATGAATTTTTTTAAAAAAAATATATCTTAATATAAAAAGAATGTTATTGACTGTCAACAAAAAGGAAATGTTAATTTAAAACCTCAGAATTTGAAATGTACATAACAAGAAAATGTTATTACCAAAACCATTCTTAATTCTTGATGTGTCTATACTAAATCTGTTAAAAAGGACTTCAACTTCAGATGTTTCAACTTTATAATATTTTAATAAAGTTTTATTATTTCTCTAGCAGCTGTCCTCTCTATGTTGTTACTTTTTCTATTCCGTGTTCTCAATAGCCTCTCACATGAGCTCTGTTATTAAACTTATCTCCCATTTCAGGCACATAATGCAAGTATTCTCCCACGTTAGCATTTCTAGAGGCACTTCATGATATGAATATTTAGGAAATGAAAATAAATTATTTTCTTTGTAGTTTCTAGTTTAGTATTACCATTTATTGATTTATTTATTTTATTTCCTTTATAGCTATGATGTAATAAAATTTAAACTTAGTATCTCTAACTTAATTAACTCATGTGATCTCCATGCTACTTATTTTCTTTTAAATGCAATTTCTTCATGTAAGTTTAGCTCTGTTTCTTAATATGACATGCTTCTGAATTTAAAAAAAAAATTGGAAATGTCAGTGATTGAACTATATTATAATAGAGGTTAGAAGTTCCTCCAGGAATGAGGGATGCACTTGTTTTTTCAGTAGAAGTTTATGCTGTAGTCAGCTACTCTATATTATACAGAAAAGCTACTGTGTCTGTAACTGGGGCCCTAAGAGGCCATTTTAAATTTAGTTTAGGTTAAGTGCAGTTGAAAGGTGTAACAGGAACTGTGAGGACTAAAGAGCATAATGAACTGTCTCAAAACACTTTAAAAGAAGAAAATTCCCGTAAGATAAACCGCCACATCAGATAAACATAGATAGCAAAGAGGAGGGTATTAATTCCAAGGCCTAAATGGAGATGAAAGTTTGGAATTATTACACTGGACAGAATTGCACTGTGCAGACCACAACAACAGAAAGCCAGGCCTGGTGAGGCAGATCTTGGTAACCTACCTGGACAAAAATTCCCACCTGCAGACTGAAAGCAAATTGGACAAAACTCCCACCACGGCAAGCCATGGGAAAGGAAACAAGTCCTTATAGACACATCAGCTGAAGTTGTGGGAATGTCATCTACCTTCAGGAGTACCCAGGACCTGTACTGTATAAAAGTGGCACCCCAGAAGCATGACTTCAGGACCTTACCATACAGCAGAGCAGGGTGAATGAAGGACTGGTGAGATGCTGCAAGGATCCACAGAGTGGACATATGTTTACTTAATCTCTGTCTTTCACTTGCTCTCTTTCTCTCCCCCACTCCTTCTCTCTCTCTCTTCCTATCTCTTTCTCTCTCTTTACATGACATTTATAGTTAAATAAAATCCATACTATTGACTTTAGCATATGGTCTCGTTTGCAACTTAATTCGGCCATAGGCATCTTTTAATAATCAGATCCTAACAGGAGCTCATGTGGGATGTACTTGAAGTGAGTTAAATTGATCTTCTAGTGGCTTCAGCAGCACAGGACAAACGCTTGACTTCTTCCCTCTGCGTTCATACAGTAGCATAGCTGGTTCATAAACCCCAGAGTTGTCGTTCCACGTCTGGCAACAGCGTAGACATATGTAAAGTTGCTTCAAATACCTGATACAGAAGTAGACTTCAGGATAGAAGTACACAGAGAAGGCATGCCCTGCTTTCTTTTTTATAAGACAGCAAGGCAGGTTGTCTTAACTGACTTTGAAGTAAACTGAGTCTCATTTTCTCAGGAGCAGTCAAGCAGTCAAAGTCTTGAATCTACCAGTTACTCCTGAACTGATTTTTCTCCTTTGTCCTTTACAATGGAATTTTGTTAGATGTAGTCTTAAATCACAGTTTCATTTTTCAAATATTTTGGCTGAATGTACATTTCATTTGTTTTAATACATTTCTATTTCTTTTACAATAAAAATTAGCATAAAAGAGAAGAGGTTGTCTGTCAGAGTAGTCTACTATTTGGAGTCAAGGAATCTTCAAACTTGAACATATAATTATTTCCTCTCTCTTATCAGTATGGTAAAAAACACATAGGCAAGTATACTACAATGATAAAAAAAATAAATAAATTAGCAATTAGCCTGAAATTCACTGAATTTGCTCTGGAGATATATAGAAAATCATTTCAGCTATTATAAATTGTAGTTTATAATTATGATAGGCATGTATAACTCTAGGTTTTTGCTATACAAAGTTAAGTGAAAGAGGTATAAAACATATCCTTACATATTGCTTTGTATCTTGGTAAGATATGTATTTTTACATGTTCTTCATTATAAATCTATAAAGATAATTTAATTTACATTTAAACCCAGTTTTTATTACCATTATTTTAAAAATCCATGTTTAGACCTGAGTGGAAATGAAATCATTCTATTAAGAAGCTATTGGGAAAAGTGTGCAAATTGGCAATTGAAACTGCCTGTACAGATTTCTGATGCTTTTTAGAAGTTTACTTTTTAATCATTGCAAACAGGAAATTTAATCTGTAGTTGAACATAAATAACTACAAAGACTCCATGACTCGGCACAAAGCTGCAAACATAAAAGGGATATAAATATGACACTTCCTATTAAAAAAAACCCCAAAACCTTATATATGAAAGGATAAACAAAACATTTTCATTCTGGCTCCAGCCAGTGCATACTGCTTAGCAGTCTGAAGGAGAAGAAAAATATATCCTTTTCTATGCAAGCTCCTCAAAAATGTCAAATGACACTTAAACATTGTAGTGGGGTTTTTTTGTTTGTTTTGTTTTTTCTGGATTGTTTTTTTTTTTTTTTTCTGAATAGATAGATTATGTCATTTGATGAGATAGTATTTTTATCTGGCTTGGAATGTGTTTAGATGAGTTTCATATTTCGATACAGAATGGTGTTCATTTGTGTTAGTAAACATGTATGGCTTGTATTGCTGTCAGCAGTATAGAAAAGTAATGAGTATCATTTCTTCCTGTTTGCCGGTGGTTTTGACAATAACATGAAATGAGCAGAAACACATTTTCTTTCTGAGTATAAAAATAAAGTATCCACTAAATTAATAATGGGTATATCCTGAAAGAGTGTGGCATTTTTATCAGTACTTCTAACAAAGGCGTATTCACAGTGGTTATATAAAAATATATAGACAAATATATATGTCTATTATATACAGACATACTTGTAATTTTTAAATATATATATTTTTACATCTCTATACAAATATATATATGTCTATATGGACACAGTCAAAATAGATTAATTTCACAATTCAATTAATGATTCAGTCTGTTTCTATAAAACTTACTACAGTATAAAAAGTGTGCTCCTCATAGATAGAGTATTTTCAATAATATGTAACAAATTCCCATGCCGAAAATTAATTCTATTGCTGTGAAAGTTAAAGAGACCAGTTTCCATCTGCTAAACAAAAAAGCCAATAAATGGAAAGGAACTCATTCATAAGTACTAATATAGCTAAGATAGCATCACTGTCTACTTTTTAAGTTAAAAGCAGCACCAGGATTGATGTGTGAGATAAGTGCCTGAGATAAGTACCCCATTCATGGGTTAAGTGAAGTTAGACTTAGGATCACCAGTGTCCGGTATTTTTCACTGTCTGCAAAGCCGAAACAAATACTTTCTGTACTACGTATTTAGAAAGAGCTGCAGATTAACAGAGGCTCAAAAGAAGGAAAAAAATACCCTTCCATATACCTCTTAGATGAGTGTGAAGTAATCCTTCCCATTTACTTACCTGTTTTGCAAATCTAAATGTTGCTATGGAAAACCATTAAAATGAACATTTTCATGTAAACTTAAAGAATGATACTGTTCATAATACATCTATTCTCTACTCCATACATGGAATTTAGACTAGAACAGCACGTTAGATTTAGAAATGGAGATGTTTCTTTGATTTCAGTCTAATTTCTCGGGTTTACAATTTGGTCCTATGAAATATCTATTATATTGATGTTATTCCTGGAAATTATTTTCCCTTAAAACTTAAATTTAGTATTATTTTATTCTTTTCGAACCGTATTATTTTGTTGGGATCAGGCAGAAGTGCTGCTTCTTTTGTAGAGCAGAAGTTAGGTATTTGTGCAATTACCAGAAATCAAGAGGTCGATTGTGGACCATGGTTTGATTTGGCACCAAGAAATGAAAGTCTCTAATACAATGAAAACTCACTACAGTCATCCATGTTGATAGTTACATTTGTCTGGACTTTTAGTTCATAAAGGTGAAGCATAAGAAAACAAGTTGTGCCTGTCCTCACTCAATCCGCTTAGAATTTCTTGCCATGTTATATTAAAATATCACTAAAACACATTTGTAAAGTGGTTTCTTTCACCTCAAGTACAATCGAATTTTGTTCTTCATACAAAGGAAGGCATGTTTAGAGAATTATGATGAGAGCTGTTAGGGAGCTGACTCTCCCTTCCACCACACTGACTTCCAACAAATTATATATAGAAGCTCTGGTTTATCAGAGGTTCTTTGATTAAAGAAAACTTCTGTTAGAAATTTTCACTTAAAATATTGTTGGATAGTACTGCATGTGATTCTGCAGTTCACACATAGAGTTAGGGAGCTTCAGTTTTAATCTGATAAACACCAGTTTTAAGAACTTCAATCATTTGAAGAGAAGGTAAGAAGAAGCACAAATCCCTATTTGTGAGAAGAAGCACAAATACTATTCTTTCACAGGATGAAAAATTTAAATTTTTGGGAGTAACATTAATTCTCCCTTTCTCTATACTTTTACTCCAAATATGGAATGACATTAAAATAATTGCAAAATTTATTTGTAAATATGACTAGGTGTAAAGAAGTGATAGAGAGAAGAAAGAGAAACCTCTTCAGCTGAGCTAAAGAAGAGTCAAAAAAAGTGAACAAAATATTTATTACTTTGATAAATCTCAAAAAAATTTTCAGGTATTAGGTCTGATGCAGTCTGTCTGAGGATGACAGTTAGCAAATATAGTGCTACCAAAATTAACAACTTCTGTAAATAATCTAAGTGAAAAGGGATCCTAAAGGATTTAAGGTACATGTAAAAAACAAAAGGAGAACTCAGGTGACCTATTGTACACTACTTGTATTAAAGATACATTTTGTCCAGTGCTTCTTCTTTTTTTTTTTTTTTTTTTTTGTTCTTTCAAGTGCTGGCACTCTTATCTTTTACCAATGAATTTGTCATTTGCAGAGATAATAACATCTTCTAGCCTATAAAAATGGGGGATGCAGGAATGCTCCACAGTAATCTTCCTTCATGACAGTATTTCTTTCCTCTTTCATTATGGGCAAGACATCAAATGTAATCCCAGATAAGATGAGAAAATCAGAAGCATTTCTTAAAAGAATTTGTATATTTTTCAAAATCTTTTTATAAAGTATACAGAAAAGAGGAACTTTGGTGAATAAAATGGTGAGGATACTAAATAATTTTAAGTTATTAGGCAAGTGCACTTTGAAAAGGGAAAAATAGAACAACATGAGAAAGTGAGAACTTTTATTTTTCTTTTATTGTTCTTTAATGAAGCATTACATATTCATTTGAGAATAACAGAACTAATATGAGAAATGAGAAATAGTGGAATATTTTCTTTCTTTGTTTAAGTTAGTAATATCAATTACAACATCTGTTTTTGCTTGTAGAAGTTAAAAATATGAACAAATAAATCTGTTTTATTGAAAAGCGTGTACAACAATAGATTACTCCTAGCTGGCATTGCTTTGTGTTGTGATTCACTTTCTGGCTTGTGACTGTCTGGTGTACTAATGTAGTCTAAAAATACAAAAACTACTATATAGAAAATACAAACTGCTGAAACATTTATAGTTTAGGAGAATATATATATGGCATACAGTTCATTAACAAGAACACAAGACCAAGTTGGTGCCAGTTAATTGTCACTGCATCTCTTATTTTTCAAGGCCACTAAAGGGCTAAAACCAAAACAGTGTATTGGACTTATTTTGAAAGAGAAACATCAGTCTCCAATCTTCATAGAGAAGTTGATGAAGTATGAGGTGGATAAGGAGACACTGAGATCAACCTCTCCTATGAAGACAGGGTGAGCCAGTTGGGGCCATTCAGCCTGGAGAAGGCTCCAAGAGAGCTTATCAAGACCTTTGTGTATCTAAAGCAGACTTATAAAAAGATTTAGATCAACTTTTTACATTGACAGATACTGATAGGACAAGGGGAAACAGTTTTAAATTAAAATAAGATGGATTTAGGTTAGTTATTAGGAAGAAGTTTCTTACTTAGTGAGTGAAGAAACGGTGGAACAGGTTCCCCAAAGAAGTGGATGCCATGTCCTTGGAATTATTCAAGGCTAGGCTGGATGGGGCCCTGAGAAATCTAATATAATCTAGTGAATGATATCCCTGCCCATGGCAGGAAGGGAGATTGTAACTAGATGACTTTTAAGGTCCTTTCCAGCCCAACTCATCCTATGATTCTACAATTTATGACCTGGATGGTAGGACAGAGTTTACCCTCAGTCGGTTTTATGATGGTAAAACCAAACCAAGAGAAGTGACTGATACAGCAGAGATTATGCTACCAACCAGAGGGATCTCAAGAGGCTGGAAAAATGAGGTGTCAGGAACCTCATGAAGTTCAACACAGGGAAATGAAAAGTCTCCTATCTGGGGAAGAATAACCTCATTGCACAAATATACATGGGGCCTGCCTAGGTGGACAGCAACTTTGCAGAAAATTACTGGAGGCTCAGGTACATACCAGGTTGGCCAAATTACTTTCCCATGTGTCAAAAAAGGCTAACAATATCCCAGACTGCATTAGGAAGTGTGTTGCCAGCAGGTCAAGGAAAATATCTCTGGAGTACTGTATGCAGTTCTGAGGTTCCCAGTACAAGAGAAGGTTATTAAAAGGAATTCAGACAAAAGCCATTAAGATTATTAAGGAACTTGTGTATGTCTCATGGAAGGAAAGTCTGAGAGAGCTGATATGGCTCAACCTGGATGACAGATCTGAGGAGAGATGTAATCCATGTGTACAAATGCCTGAAGGGAAGTTATAAAAAAGAAAAAGAGACAGACTTTCTTCAGTGGTGCCTAGTGATATGACCTGAGACTGTCTGCCCAAATTGAAACATGAGAAGTTTCTTCTTAATATTATAGAAAAAAAAAATTATTGTGAGAGTGACTGAGTATTGGAACAAGTTGCTCAGAGAGATCATGGACTCTCTCTATCCTTGGAGAGCTCTGAAAGCATTCTGGTCATGGTCCTGAGCAAAGTCTGTAGCTGAGACTACTTAAGCAGGCACACTTGACCAAATGACTTCCAGATATCCCTTCCAATCTCAATCATTCTGCGATCCTGTCTTGAAAAAAAGGGTTTCTTTTATTTCAATGGGAGGATACCTGTGATTGATTCCGTTTTTGTTATACATATCTTCCAGCCCTAGTTACCTCTTTTGTTTATGCATGCACACTAATAATAAACCTAGTTATGCTAAAGTTTTGAGGTTCTCCACTAAAATATTTAAGAAATATAATGAGATATTAAAATTTTGAATAAAGAGACAAAGATGGAGAAGATTGAAAAACTGACATGAATTTAAATTGTGTCTATCAGGCATCTACTGTGTGGTTTTGCCCTTCTCAGTGATTGGCATGCCACTATGCAATATTAAAAGATGTAGAATGAAACTACCCTAGTAGTTAGTGAGAACTGTGATGAGAAATACCAGTTTTAAAGTAAGATATGAAAATTAATTTAATATTTTCATCATAAAAAAACCCCAACAAAATAAAAGAGTATTTTCTGATAAGGATGATGAAACAGTCATTTAGGTCCACAGACCTTTTTGATAAGTTTAAAATCAAATAATATTCATTAAAAATGATGCAAAATATATTTAAAGAATCTTCTATCAATAAAATTATATTGAGTTTATATGGCAAACTTTTGGTAGTGGGATGTGTGAAGAGCTGCAGTTGTAGCCTCTGTGAGAAGAAACCACAGTTGACTCATGCTGGACAGAACCAATTCCAACTGCATCAGGAATGAATTTGCCACGAGAAACAGCTGAGCTTATTGCAAACCTGATATAGCCTTTGGAAAAGTTATTTAAGTAAGGGTAAAAAATATTTTAAAGGAATTGTGAATCAAAGAATTAGAAAAATGTGTGATAAACAACAGTGTAGACACCAGCATCAGAGAAGGAGGCATAGGAATTGCTCTAGGTGTCATAACAAAGATTTTTCTACAGAGTGTAGAAACCAAAATGAAAGAGTTGTCCCTTTACAGTGAATGGAGAAACCCCAGCAAAACAGATAATCCCTGCACTTGACCGAGTGTCAACTCTGCAGACACCAGAGCTGTTATCCACACCTCAGCCCATGGACAAACCCATGCTGCAGCAGGTGGACATGCCTTGAGGGAAGATGCAGTCCATGGAAAATGCACACAGGACTAGGCTCCTAGCAGGATCTGTGGCTTGTGAGGAGAAGTCCATGCAGAAGCAGGTTTTCTGGTAGAAACTGTGGCCTCTGGGGCACCCTTACTACAGCAGACTACTCTTGAAGGACTGCAGCCCATAGAAGAGACCCATACTCAAACAGTTGTCTTTTTCTGTGACCATCAAACTTCATTTTTAACCTTACAATTAATTAAATTTATATTGCCCAAAATGAGTGTTTTGCCTGTGACAGTAGCAGGCAAGTGGTATCCCCATCTTCATCTTGATCCATGAGCTTTTCCATCTTATTTTCACTGATTTTTCTATTGAGGAAAGGAACTGAGAAAGAAGCTGAATAAGGGTCTTGCAGCCAGTCAGAATCAACTCACTACAAATCCTTGTTTAGTGATTGTGTACAATAATTCATAAAACTTGGTCATTTCAGGAATGATACAAATACTTGCTGTATTCTGTTGTCTTTTATGATATTTGCTACTTATTTCCTTTCACTACCAGGCAATGGTTGTGGACTTTGTTTTAATTCTTACACTATATATGTCAAATATTCCCTAAACTGAGTGTGATGAAGTCTGTTAGAAATAACTAATAGAGTCTGCTGTTGCTACATAAGTCTGTGTATTGAATACAACCAGTATCTG
>JAWWLT010000092.1:33175284-33194153 GCA_035040995.1 Premnoplex brunnescens
ATATATATATATATATATATATATATAAAAATACAATATTTTTGGGAAGTAGCTCCTGAAAGCTGGCGATTCAGATTAAGATAGTGTTACTAAAAATCTCTTGAAAAGAGATCAAAGTTTCAACAGAAGTAGTTTTACATAATGTAATTAGTTTCTCATGGCTATTTTTTCCTCCACAATTTTTTTCTTTTTCTTCCAACTAAGGTTTGTAGTAATCAAAATATCTCTCAATTTGTAATTTTACATCTCCTCAGTGATAAATTCATAGCTTTTTCTTTTGGATGTAGTTACATAGAACTATTTAAGATCATTTTCTTCACATTAGGAACAGTTAAATTTTTTTTAATTTGAGAGACTTAAGGGAAGCTGCCTGCATATCAAGTGGTGTTTCATACAATAGCACATTACACTGCTGCTTCAGTAAAGAATTTCCAACTGCTTATTGGTAGGAAATCATGGATTATAGTTTGTCCTTTAAATACTAAGCCTTTCTGACTCTTTACCTAACTACCTAAACTGAACTCAATAAGTAAATTACCTGAAACTGATAATCCTAATTTCAGAAATATTAATAATGATGAGGATGTTCTTCTTAGTTATCCCCTTTTATTGAAACTCTTTCAGGTTAATATGGACTGAGACAGAGTTTGTGTTTCTCACTCATCCAGTTAAAAGTTTTCTGGTGTTTGAACTGAATTTAGCACTACCTGACAAAATAAAGGTCAAGAAGCTATAAGACAGTTGACTGTGGATATATTAGTGTGTAGACAGCGACAACTGGGAAACTGTATAAGTTCTGTATACAAAGATGATAAGTTTTGGCACAAATAACAATCTATATGTCTACTCATGAATTATTTAACTGAAAATTAAGAAAATATTCTACAAGAGACTCCAAAGAAATGTTGAGAAATTAATAAATGTAGAGATACTTTTTCTCTTCCCAGGTTTTCTGTCACTCTCAGTAATAATCTTAAAACCAAGAATAGAAGGCATATTTTACTTCAGAGTACTGTTTGTACAACAAGTAATGAATTCTAGCTGCCTATTATGTCATGCCTATGTGATAAAAATATATGAATGTGTTAAAATGTAAAAACATAAGATTTAATTGAAGTGGTTCTTTAAAGAGATTGATTAATAACATATGTAACTATAGCATGTGTAGCAATAAGCCTCAGGAGATGAAAAGAGCTCACCATAATGTTTTAAAGGCATAGTTTTATTCCATTGTAAAATAGAGTTTGTCTCTGACTGTCTCTGTCTGGCCCCCCCAGGGGACATTGGTAAACGCCCTCATTAGTATGCAAGGAACTGCTCAAACCGGTCCAGTGAGAAAGCCTCCCCTGTCCCCTGTCCCCTGTCCCCTATCCCCTGTCTGTTGTTAACCCTTTCCCTACTCCCTTGAAGTCCACTGAGTGGCATCACTTTCCCCTTTGACCCATATAAAAACCCAAACTCTGGGAATAAAATCCTCTCTGCTTCCTGCCCTGCTGCCCGCGTGTGTGGTCCTTCCTTGGATATCTCTGGGGCCATGTGGAGTTGAGGGGAGGGAAGCGGGGAGCGCTCCACTCAGTTGTCACAAGCATGGAAATTTACCATGGTGTAATGGACAATGAATTTATAACGTGCTACAGTACACAGTGTATATATTGGAAATGTATTATTACTGTAAATTGTGCATTGTATTATAAAACAAAGCTTGGATGGTGCCAGATGTTTTTTCTTATCCTATTGCTAAAGAAGTAAAATGACTGACTATTACCTGTACTTTTCTTTCCTGTTATTAAAGAAGAATTGTTTTGTATTGTGTGAACAAATGACAGATAGTTTATGTGTTGGTACAGAGAAAATAAAAAATACTTGAGCTTCTAGATAATAGCATAGTTTATTGTGTCAGAGAACTATTGAATAACCTGTCTTTTCCATCATGTTTATAAAATATGGTAAACATTGGATAAGTTACTTAAGCTAAAGTCCTAATCAGGAAAAAGACAATTTACTTATGTCTATTCTAAGTTGAGGCTTACACTTTACATGGTATCTAAGTCAGTAATAACTTTAAAATTCTGTAAACTAAAAACTGGGATGAATCCAAGTCTATAGCCTTTAGTAGGCTTCTTATGCCATGGGGGTAGTTAGGCTAAGTTAAATAGATTTCACAGGATGTGAAATTGCAGACTCCAGAATAAAGCACCGCATGAAGCCTGACAGTGGACTAGTAGTAGAACAATGACATTGAAAGGAGAAAATGTAGTAATAGAAATTAATTAATAATTTCTGAACCAGGATTAAATGTCATTAGCTTTATTTCCATGCAAGGTCAGTTTCCTTTACAATATAGAAGCCCTAAGTGTAGTGGGTTAAAGGCAAACTGGTAGAAAAATGAACCCAACTCAATTTACAAGTCAGAGTTACAATTCACTAAAAAGATCACAATAAGTGCAATGACACAGAGAAAAATTGGTTTTAACCCACAAAAAACCACATGTATAGTCCAGCACACTGGGGCATGAACAGAGTGGTTCTCATTAGCTCTTGTGCTGAGTGCAACATGGTTCCCCTGAGTGCAAAGTAAAAGAAATCATCTTGGTGAGGTTGATAGTCAGAATCTGATGAATAATGGCAATCACAGTCCTGTTGAGGTTCTGGTCCTTCTCTGAATCCAACAAGTAGTACCAGAAGTCTAAAACTCCAAAGATTATGTATCCTCAGGTTCAGGTTCAGTACCTCTCCCAGGGCAGGGAATTTCAAAATGGGTGATTTAAGTCTGTGAGTCTTGGGATATTTTTGGATTCTTTGATGGTCTATGTTGTTGCACCTGCCTGTTGTGCTTGTCCTTAATGGCCCTGTCCTAGTTCGAGGGGAGAACTAAGATCTCTATGTTGGTCAAGAAAAAAAAATAATCCCTCTCCTTAAATTTAGAAAACAGAACTTTAATTAGGAAAAAAAAATAGATATATGAATATATGAAAGGATAACAGTTCTTAACCACAATACACAGATATACACATATACCTCTATATATATCTGTATCCAGAAAGAACCAAACAACAACAATTTGTAATAAACCCCTTTCAACTCCAAACGGCAAAACAAACGGTTAAATGTCTTTCGGCTGTGCCCAAAAGGGGAGAAGATGCAATTATATTTACGGACAGCAGGTGGTGATGTCGTGCCTGGTCGGCTGGTTTCTCCTCTCTCTCTCTGGGTGGGGGGAAATGGCAGCAGCAGATGCCAGGTGAGCTCCTGTGGATTTAGGTGACAAAGAAGCAAAGGCAGCAGAAACCCAGCCTCCGCAGAAGAAGCAGGTCGGTTCCTCCTTTCCCCACAGTAGCAATTTGCAATGTCCAAGGATGGTAGGCGAGGTGAGAGAACAAGAGGGCACAGTCCCGGTCTCCAAAGCGATGCTGGACCCTGTGTGAGTCTCCTGTCCTCCCTCCTCTGCGCCGAGACGCTGAGCTAGTGACTTGCGTGGAAAGTCCAGGCACACCCTCCTTTTCCCACCCCAGCCAGTCTCTCCTATTTGCTCAGGCTCTGGGGGGGGTCTCCGAACAAAAGCCCTGAATAGGCTTTTAACAACAGAACATGCATATTAATTGCATCCTTTGTTAAACCTGTTTTACCAGCACCAAGGCATTGCCTCTTAGCCTTTGGAAGGAAATCTGAGTTTTAAAACTATAACAGGCCCATTAGACATGACCCCTCAGGCTGGGTGTGAAGGTGCTGATACTTCCCTGGAGGACAGCTGTCACAACTGTCATTGGTGTAAGGAACACTCCCCTGTCTCACAGGGTTCTTTAACACCCAGGTTGGAGTCTGAGGTGTCAAGTGTGCCCTGGGCAGCTGCTGCAAATGATATATTATTAACAGTTCATCAGAAATGACACAGAGGGTGTAGAATACACGTTTTGGTTTCACCCACACAGTGACAAACTGGTCCCAGCCACTGTAACTAGGACCATAAGAAAAAGACTTAACTTACATTGCAAGGTTGACAGCAGGATGCTTTTGCATTTATTTCAGAAGAAGCACTGGCTTTATATGGGGGGAAAAGAAAAAAAAAATTTACAAAAATATAATTAATTTTTACTAAATTTTTTGAAAACATTTGCAAAATCAGACTTTTTTTCTCAGGTTGACCTTTGTCAAAACTGAATTTTTGCTAGTGCTGCAGGAGTTTTCTTCTAGCTGAGAAATGATGCATTTTTTTCATTTGTATCTGCTTTTCACTTCCTTACATAGGAATAAGTGACTCTTCTTTTCTAAATTAAGATATTTTAAAATTGCATCAAGCCTGCCAGAATTCAAGAAGTGTTTGCACAAGGTTCTCAGGAACATGTGGTGATTTTTGGGGTCATCCTCTGCAGAGCCAGTTGTTTTATTCCTATGACCCTTTCAATTCAAGATATTCTATGATTCTATGAAACAACTTTTAACATTATGAACATGTGTCACAGTTCTTAGTTAGCTGAAAATTATTATATTTCTTTATAAATCCACTTTCTGACAAGTGGTTTCAACTTCAACAGCATATATAAAATTAAACACTCTTAATTGATGACTGGGTAAATGGTGCATTAATGAAGAATTATTCACTGGAAATTTAATTAATTAGGGAATTTTTCGTTACTTGGCTTTGACTGGGTTATTTTTTTTTGTTTCTTTTTTTTTTTTTTTAAATTGATTTCATTGGATTCTCTTCAATTCTGTTTGATAATTTCACTGTTATGCTTATGCTGCTTCTTGATGCACAATAGCTTTTTTGTAGACTATGTATAATAACAGGAGGCAAAGAAAGAACATTAGTTAAAGTCTTGAGAATGGGATATTTTTGTAAAAGTCATTTTGATTCCAGTGAATCAGCATTTTTCTAGCACTGAAATGCCCTTTCTGAAACTACCACAAATGATGTGGTGTTCTACAAAGAGTGGGGACTCAGCAACAAGAGAGAAAAGATAATGCTCTCCCAAGCATGCAATGGATTTCTGCTAACACTTTGAAGAAAATAATTATAACAGAAAGGTTGAAAATCATGGGGTTTAGGTGTCACAGGTGACATATGTTAGAAGAAAGTGGATTTGAAATAACTTCCAAGAACAACATTTAGAAAAAGGTGAATGCATAAGAGGCAAAAATCTGTCTATGAGTTTGGTACAGTAGACCCTTCAAGAATTAAAATTGTATAGATCCTCTCTGAAGAATCATTCTGCAATGAAACTTGTTAAGCAGAAAGAATACTTTTTTGTAACATTAAAAATAGGCAATGGATTGAGTTTAACCAGGATGAAAAAGGCTTTTGTCCTGCTAAAAATATTTAAATGTGACTTTTATGTGTCTGAACAGGAATCTCACAGGTAGTCATAACTAGTAGCAAGCTAAAGAATGAAACATTTTATTACCTTATTTCACACTGCTCCTACCTGTCATCTCTACTTCCTCCTCTTAAGAGCAAGTTTAAGTCTTCTTTGTTTGGAAAATTGCATTTGTTCAAATTAAAGATGCCACCTCTTACACTAAAATGAGTGGTTAGGGTTAGAAAAGGCTAATCATCACACAACTGTAAAGCAGTAGCTTGGTAAAGGCAATCTGACTAAATTTTTACCACATCCTCTTCCATTTTCAGCTAAAAGGAGATGAGAGAGTTAATGCATATAGTAGAAATAAAATAAATAAAAAAAAAGTAAAAGATTACTTCAAGCTTATATTTAGTAGTTCCTAAACTACTACAAAACCATAATAGGTGAAAGCAGCACCAGCTAAACTTAAGACACACCACTTCTATGTCACCTGTAGTGCTGTATAATTTTTTCAACAAAAAATCCTATCTGTTTAGAAGTTATGTTAAGAAACAAAATTCAAGAGACAATACATATATTTTTAAGAGCTTTCTTGCAAAATTAGTTAAATGCTCATCCTGATTCATTGAAGGCAGAGTTGAAATGGTACTCTTCCACTTTTCAAGTTCAAAAAGGATGTTCCTTATCTTGGTCCACATACATTCCTAAATTTCTTGTACAGTAAAATTTGAATTTGAGTAGACCATGAAGAATAGCCTTTTATACAAAGTTAACAGGTCTCTAAAGTTGGACAAGTGTTTTTCAGGTCTGTACAACCAAAGCCAGGGGAGAAAATTGTACAAATTAATGGTGGTACGTTATAGTATACATGGAAAAGGATTTATATTTCTTAGTGTCTTCTCTAACAGCCACATACTTGATTTTCTCCAAAATTTCTTGTAAATTTTTCTTTTACACTCAGAAATTTATTTTCATATTGTAGAAGTGTCCCTAAATATTGATCTAAAGTATTGTACATATTTTTTTTATTTATTTTGAGTACAGCTATTTCATCAGGAGAAGGTCTCATAAAAACGTTGAAGGTCATTGGATATGCTTCTTAATTTAAATATCCAAAAGTTTATTCCATCAGGCAGCTATTTAAGCTTTGAAGTTAAAGCATTCCCTGATTTCAATGAATTTGATGTGTGAAAAAATGCAAAGTCATCTAGCAGTTATGAAGATAAATAATTTTCGAGTTTGACAGTTTTATGTACTTTTATTGATTCTATTTATTCTTCAAGATGTTGACTCTGTTTTACAGCCTGACTACACTTACATTTTTCCTTGTCCAAACCGAAGCCTAGTTGACTGTTACATAAGTACCTCATTTATAACATGTAAGTATTTTGTTAATGTTCAACTGATATGTAAATTCTACTAAAAATGATGCAAGCTCTTTCTGTGTTGCAATGCATATGAGAAAATGAATTATAATGATTCTTTTTATGTTTTATTTTATTCTATGTCAATGTAAACTGCTTGGTGTCACCTATGTGAATATTTTGCATTTTTTCTATATGTTTGCTTTCCTCAAATTATAACGTAAATTATTAGTGAAAGTGGTTTCAGGGAACAGTCTAACAGAAATTTACCCTGAGGATACCTGTAACATGACCGGTTCCACTTCCACTGAACATTTCACAGCACATCCATGGCACAATAAAATTTCTTTTCACTTAACTTGATGGACTAACTTAAGACCTGATAATGCTGTGGTCCATAAGGAGGAATGTCTTCCAGTAACCATCAGCAACCAGGAAAATTGGGACAAAATATGTATCAGTTGACATAGCCATCAAGTGGAGAGAAATTAACTGTATAAAATTAGATTCATACATGGGAAAATAATTGTGGCTTCCTGTTTTCTAAGCCATTGTTATGTAACTAACTTATGCTTGGTTTGAATAGTTATTGATAGTGTCTGGCTATTTTGAACAAAATTATTGGTCTTTTTTAAAAATGTAAATAGTATATATTGGTACATTTTTCCAAAATATCTTATTTCCCCTAAAAATGTGGAATGGAAAATGTAGTTTAACTGAACGAAATGGAGTGTAGTGACATAACCATGACATGAAATGCACTAACTTTTTGTTATTGTTTTTAAAGTCCCATTAAGGTATGAACTTATTTGAGATTAATGACAACTTTACTGCACAACTTTTTAGTTTTTTTTTCATTAAACTCCATGTGCCAATTAACCTGCTAGTTAACCTCCCTCTCCTATCTTACTCTGTGATCTCAGAATGTGACTGCATTTTCAAACTTTATTTGAAGATTTCACTGCTGTCACTGTGTGTTTTGTAGTCCACGAGTTTATTTATATGTAATAATTTAAATAATCGAATTTATTCATGATTTAAATCAGCAAGAAGGATGTTTGCACTTAAATAATTTATTTTAGTCTCATTTTTGATTCATGCATTTTAGTCAGTTTCTAAAGACAAGGTTGAACTTATTGGTGAACGAGAATTTAGAGTAGGATAGCTGATGACTAAAATAGTATAGGTACTGCATTTAATAGAGTGTTATTTTGTTGCAGCATATTACTTCTTAATATATTAAATTAATATTAAGAAATATTAAATACTATTTAATTATTCTATTCCTTTTAAAAAGTATCACATAAAATGGAAATTAAAAATCTGAAGAAAGTAAAAACCCATCACTTTAGCTTTTTGAATCTATTTCATTTTTGGAGTGGTTTTTTTTGTATTAAGAAATGAATAAAGCATCAGTGATTAAAAGGTTAGTGAACAAATACAATTAAATAACATGTTATGAAATTAAGTAGATTTATAAGAAAATGGGAAAAATTTCAGAACTTATTCGGCAATGCTGTCCACTAACAATAGATTTGTTATCTGAAGATACTGCATTATGGTCTTTTCCTTAACAATATGAAAAAAAAAGGGTTGAATTTTCTGTTTATATATATCTGTTGCCTGGTTTTGCCCTTCAATCAGAATACAATTATAGGACAATTTGGGCCAAGAAGAGCCTCAGGAACATCCTGCTTGTAGAAGAATAAGTTATGATGTCACACCGGGTTGCTCAGAGCTTCATCGAGCTGGGCTTGAAAACCTCCAGATACAGAGCCTTAATGGCATCTGTGGATAACTGACTTTTCTGCTTGACTGCCCTCAAGGAGAAAAAAAATTGCATATCCATTCTAAATATGTTCTTTTATTACATATACTACAAAAGATAATAAAACTTTCAAAATTCAGTCTTGAACATGCCCAATATAACTGACGACATAACATTATCAAAATTTTTTAGAAACTACAGTAGCAATTTTGCAGTGCTTGAATATTATTTTTGTACCTTAATTTTATCTGTTGAAGCTCTAGTAAGAAGGAAAATATACATCATATATCCTAATTCAAACTTCAGGCATTCATTTATACCAAAAAATATATTTCCTTCTTAATAGACTAGAATTAATTTCAATTGGGATATACTTTCTGAATTACATAAATTCAGTTTCATAGACTCTGTACTGTTAAGAGTTATGTCTGGTCTTTCCATTGAGACTTTCTTTTATAAAGATATGCTAGGTTTTTAGATGAAATTAAGAAGTAAATAACGGAAAATAAGGATGAAATGTGGAAAGCCAACATATAAATATATTAGTTAGAATGGGTTTGTATTCCAAAAGAAGCAGGGAAGACCGATGTGTATTTGATGATGAGAAGAGGAATGGAATTACTAAGCAAGAAAAATTGAAGCAATAGGTTACATATCTTTGTGAGGTTGCCCCTTATAAGATCCTTTTTCTTGGTATTGATTGAGAGATACAAAAAAAATTAAAGATTACCACTTGATCTAACATACTGACAGTACAATCACCTTCAAAAGTAGATAAATAATTAGAGGGAAATTTACCAAATTTTAAATAATAAAAGCATTTTTCTCTTCCTTTTTCTTTCTTTTTTTTTTTTTTTTTTTTTTTTTTTTTTAACCAAAGGAAGTGCTCAGTAACAGAGTATTTTAAAACTTTATCAGAATTAATTCAAATCCAGGGTCTGTACACTTTGAGCAAAATAAATGTCAATGCCTCTCTATGATATAAAGTGAACAGTAATGAACAATGCACATAAAATGCTATACCTGTACTGACAAGAAACAACTATGCCATACCTGAATAACAGTGCTCACATTCACTTCTATTTCAAAAATTTACAAACTGAATTGCTTTATTTTTCTCAAGCTCATGGGAATTTGAAAAACAGTAATTTTTAAGGTCTGCTTTAGCTTGCATTATACTGCCAATTTCTTTGATAGTTCGTTCAATGTTTTCCTCCCCTCAATGTGGAAAAACAAAAAGACACAAACAAACAAACAAAAAAAAAAAAGCTATGGGACAGTGAAGAAGACTCTTAGAGTGGAGATTCCTTTAGGAAATAAGGGAGGATTATTTGCCTCTGCATCTACCATTCATTTTTGACAAGTAACCATATGCTGATAATTCTCTGGCTGACCTACCCAACTTTCTTGTGGAATTAGACTTTAAATTTTTAAACAAATGGCAATAATGTGCATATTTGAACACATTACTAGGCTGATCTTACAGTTTCTGTTCAAAACAGCCTCATATTCCATTTGAGACAACTGAAAGCATTGATGCGAGTAGGCAAGTGTAGGACTGTTTTGATATGTACAAACTAGTGCAACATTTGGGACACAATTCAGTGATAAAATCTTAAGAAGTAATTCTCCTGGATCAGTAATACTTGCAGCCTATTTCAATTTCACAGGTATTAATACTCATTAGCATCCCTAACAATCTGATGTTCCACAGAATGGCATTGAATATTGGATATTACCTATCTCCAAGAACCACAGTATTTCTCTTAATCCATGGATCTTGAGACAGATTTCTTTACATTCATAAGAAACCTGTAGTAAACTCTGTTCTGCTCCTTTGTAACTGAGGGATTTCTTTTCTTTCATAACTTTTCCTACTTAAAAGCATGGAAATAAATGTTGAGTGAAGAGTGGGTTGAGGGGGGAGAGGGGGAAATTCTGTACAATAGATTGTTTTGTAGCAGTGGTTGAACAAACATAATGCTCTGAGAGATTCCTTTTCATAAAATGGCTGACTGAACAAAACTACTTTATGGATCAATAACTCTGCTTAGTGCTGAAATCTCAAATTTAAATCTCATGAAGACATGTATTTTTTGTTTGTGTAATTTTGATGTTATAGACTTCATCTTGACCCACACATTTCTCAACTGATTGCACCTAAAAAGCAAATGTTAGCAGTAATAAATATGAAAATGCATTTATACCAGTGTCTAAGCAATTTGTATAAGGGATCTCCTAAGACATCTGAATCCCATGAAGTGAGGTTTTGTGTACACTATCTCTCATTGTGGTGTAACTAATGCATATGGTGCTGAGATAATTCATAAGTTACTAATTTGTCTAAATCTGCTCACCACCCTTTAGGAGAAAAGAATCTGTAAAAGGAGACAATACTAGAGACTTTCTTGCCTGGGTTACAAGTCAAACATCAACACTTCCAAACATCTGAAAACAAGGCAGAAATGTTTCTACCACTGCCTTTTTGTTAGTTTTGAATTGTGACTACTTAAAAAGTAGCTTTAAGAAAATAAGGTCTCTTCTTTCAGTGAATTGTATTTTGACTAGGAAAATGATCAGAGCAAAAAATAGATACTTGTAGAAGGATTATCAGTATTTCAAGGTAAAACTAGATTTTTTTAATAAAATAAATAAAATAAAATAAAAAAAATGTAGGGCCATAACTAACCCCAAAACTGATATTTTAATTTTCTCAATGCCTAACATCAAAGCATGTTGAAAAAGAAAAATAAGCTATTTATTATTTTAAGTTCATAATTGTAATAGAAAATTGTAATTTTTATTAATCAAAGTTTATATTTCATTAACAAGATCATCTTTTAGCAGTGTTATGAATATTCTGAACTAAGTATTCATCTGACACACTCTGTATTAAAATTAGGAATGGCACTAATGGTAGAAATTTATGTTTCCAAAGTTATGAAGGTTCATATAATTACGATAGGCGTGCTGAAAGAAAAATGCTACTATCAAACTTGTTCAAGGTTAGCAGTGTCAACAATTTGATATTTAAAACCAGGATTTTAAAATTGTTCAATATAAGTTAATTAATCAAAATGCAGAGAAGCTGTCTTTGTGTTCTCTTCTTTAAGAATGAATGACCTTGATATTTTATTTCCATTATAAAATAATCTTGAAACTGAAGAAATATAGAGGTGAAATTGCTTGAATCTTTTGGCTTCAAATATATTGAGTTCTGGTTGGTTTTTTGGGTTGGTTTTTTTGTGTTTTTTTTTTTGTTTTGTTTTGTTTTGTTTTGTTTTTTTCAAATATAAGGCCATAATAAGGTCTTAAATCTATAAAATTTAAAAATCTTTAATTTCAAAGACCCCAACAGAGAACAAAAAGAAGAGAAAAAAGACCATAATAAGAAGAGACAACATTTTTTATTCATTTGTCTGGATTTCTTGTTAGTGTGATCATACTGACACACTGGATAGTCAAATATCATTTGTTCAGTAATTTCTATGATGTAGAATATATTCTAGCTGATGAAACCTGTAAATTTTGAAAATGGGTTAATTTTATATTGAGTAGGAACTAATCATTTTGCAGTTTTCAAGGCTCATTATTATGTTTAGTACATAATTTGATTAATGTCTCCCCTTTTGTTCTTCTGATTTAATTGTCAGGAGAAAGTTATCATTCAATACTAATAAAACTGATATAGTTTATGAATTAAGGTGGCAGACATTTGATCTTGTCAGTGTTCTGCAACCTGGTTGGCCCTTCTGCAAGACACATTGCTGAATGTCACTTAGATCCACAAAGCTAGTAAAGATTTACCTTTTCTATAGAGCTATTCAATCTTCTAACCATTGGAAATAATATCTTAAAAATTAGTAAAGCAGAAACAACAGCCACTTTGGGTGACAATGTCTGTGTTTTGTCTCTTAAAAGTAAAAAATGTCTGCTAGATATAGGCTATCCTATGAAAGAACATGTGGTTAAAAAGTAGGTCTCTGTGGCTAACAGATTTTTCAGGATGTTTGTCAAACTGAAAATTAGGATAATGAAACATAATGGTAATCTCTCACATGATATTCCACTAATCAGGCAAATATACCATCACAATTCTCTGAGTTCATTATTTTTTTAAGTAGTCTATATTTATTTTCTTTACAAGAACAGTTACAGCAAAAGTTACCTGAGAACACCAGGTAGCCTGACTAACAGAGTAATTTTTTGGCAAGATGAAATAAGAGAACAAAAGCTCTTAAGGAAAAGAAATAAATCACTATTTTATTGGAGAAATGCATTATCCAAAGGATAATTGCATAAAATAGTTGAGAAACTAAAGTTTGTTCATGTAGTGATGGAAACTGCATATAAAAATTTTATCAAATTTATCCTAAATTCATATATGTTTCAAGAACAAATGAAATTGTGTTTTTCCAGTGACCAATAAAAAAAAAAAAAAAATTACATAAATTTCGATTAAATGTGTTTTCAGAAGCAAACTATTTATGGTTACAAATACTTATTTTCATACCTGCACCTAATTCTTAAATCTTTCTGGAACATAATTTAAAAGCACAGTAAAAATAGCTACATACTGGCTTTTTTACCATAACATTTTCACTGGTGTTTCTATAGTAGTACAAATTCTACCATAAAGGCATAGTCATATGGAAAACATCTTCATTCAGTTTTGTTGAACTCAGTTACCTGAGTTACCCTGATGAAAGAGCAGAAGACATGTCATAAGATTTGCATAAAAATCACAATGTTTCAAATCAAATCAGCTGTGGTTCCTCACTCTGTCCTAATTCTAGTGTAGGTTAAAAGCATAAGTCTAAGTTTCTGCCTGGGTGAACAGTGAATTTAATACATGTTAGAGTAGTAAAATGTTTCCGACATCTGGGATTCTAACAGAAACCTTTGTAGTGTTACCCAATTTGCAATAAAATCCTGAAATTTGTCAGATCACAGAGCACATATCAGGTCTAATGCTTTTCAGTATCCAGGATTTTGTTTAGTATTCTTGAGCAATATGTGTAGTTGTAGTTTAGGACTGAATCTATTCCTCTTTTTTGGTAGGGTAGTGATAAACTGAGTTCACATTGCCATGGGACTATTCCTGTAATTTGGAATACTGTAGTACTATAGATATAGTAGACAAGGACAGAAGACAGGCCAGACTTCTCCTCCCAGTAGGTGTCAAAACCTTATAATCTAGCCTGCTATCTCTTCATTAGAAAATGGGAAGCTCCTTTTACATCACTTTCCTATATCTCTAGAGTCACTCTCAATCAAGATCAAAACCATCATGATTTATGTAAAAAATAAGAATATACAAAAATTAATTTTGAGAATGAGAGAAAACAACTACTGATCTAAAGAGCACAGAACTTTGGTTTAAAGAGAATACATTTTTTTCATAGCTGCAGTAAAAGCATTATTTCCATCTCCTTAATTCATCAGAGGAAGATAGAGTCAATCAATTAAACCATGATGAAATTTTTAATAAAAGCTGAATACTTGACTTCATAATTCTATCATTATTAAGATTTTTGAGAGACAAGTTACTGCTAACTATTGAAATGTAAATATCCTTAATCATGATAGTATCATTAAAAGGTACAATACAAATCAGTTCATCCTTCACCCTGAACTAGCTGCTCGCGTTTTTTTCCAGCACTCCTTCATGAAGACCTTTTAAAACAAAAAGTTTGTCAAACAGATTTATTTACTGAATACACCTCCCCATTTAGGTGATTCCCCTGACTGTTACGACAAAAATAAAACACTTTTTTTTCAGTTTTTGATACAAATTTTAAAAAATGCTTTGACATCAGGTTAATAGTCCTCAACTATGTCTTTGATCTACTCTCTTTAAATGAAACAAATAAGTGTTTGTTAGTGTTTAATACACAAAAAAAGCATGCTGTCACTTTTCCATTCCTAGTACTAATACACCTAGTGGATTTATGCTATGGATCAACTTGGCCTGGTAACTTTACTTCCTTTTGTCTTAAAACTTGGTTAACAGTGATGAGATATATCTATTTCTGACAAGAGTTGCATATGTCTGGAATAGTAATGACTGAGGATGTTGTCACACTTTTCCACAGAAGTTAGATTTTGCGATTTTTGTCTTTGAAAATAAATCCATCATTTCTGACATGTGAAGAAGTTTTATATGCATTTTTTTCCTCTATGTGTGTGGTAGTGAGCAAATAATGTGGTTTAAATTGAACTGTCAGTTTTGGCTCTGGGCTTCTTGTGAGGCTGAGATAAAGCATGAACATTTAATAATTGGAACAGGTATTATAGCACAGGAGAGAAGGGATGCTAGATTCTAAGGGTTTTAAATTAACACTTTAAAATTACAGTTTACTGAAGGCTGTTCTACTGCTGCTGAAAAGCATGAAAAAGGAATGTGTGGGTGCTCCATTTGCCCCCTGTTGCTCTGAGACTGTCCTTACAAGTCTCTTTTCTGCCAGTCACTGAAGCAGTGTGGTAGATTGACCCAAGCAGGTGCCTCCATTTTGGCTTTCCACTCTGGGGGTCCCTAGGGCAAGATTACTGTATAACATAGTGTGTAGTAGGTACATCTGATACTTCTGTATACAAGCCCTTTGTAAGACAGAAAGTTTAGGTATTGTTGTAGAACATAAGGAAACCCATAAAAGCTGCTGATATTTAGGGACGTCTTTCACTGTCTTCTCATAACTGTCTGAATTCTGTTGCTGTTTCCTTCAGGCCTTTAAAATGGAGTAATTTGGTTGTTTTTACAGTTGAGGTAGAGCATTCTGTAAACTTGTACCATGATTTCCCTATACAGTAAATTGTTGATGTAATTTAACCCTAATGACCTTGGATAATTTGTAGTCCCCTCATCTATGAAATTAAATCTATATGAACAATCCAATAAAGACTGGAATTTAACAGGAAAATTATTCTATGTTTCAAAGCTAAATATCCTGGTCGAATTAAAAGCTGTGGATGGCTTAGATGAAGATTTGACCTTTACACAACATCATACCCAGTCAAATATTATTTCAATATTTTAGATGTGGCAAAATCTGCTATTTCCACATGGAAAAGGATTTGCATCTCCAGAAAATGTGCAGTCTATTTCAGCATAGTGGATTACTGCAGCTAACTTCTGTACACAGAATATACCTGAAAGCAAAAATACCTTGTTTGCAACAGTACTTATACTTTCACATTCCAAGGAAAGTACTCAGGTTGCTGCCTGGCAGTTTGTTACTTCTTTTAGAACACCATTTGTCCAATTGTTCCTTTCTAATTAAATACTATGTATTCCAGCATACTGTGAGAAGAATCTAAATTGATCAAGAGCCTTGTAGTGAAATGAAATCTGCTCATTAAACCATTGTCAAATGTTTAATTATTAAAAAAACCCAACAAACAACAACAACAAAAATATAAAAAGCCTATTAACTCCAATACAGTGTTCTTTAGAAATTAATGATTTTTCTGTTTTTTTAATGTTCTAATTTCAGTGTAAAAAAAAAAAAAAAAGATTTCTTTAGTTAACTGTAGTTTCTCTTTCTTAGTTACAATTTTTTTTTTTAATAAATAAAAAAAAAGAAATGTTGATATTTTATGAAGTTTTGCTTCATGTTGTGCGAAGCAAGAACCAGAATTTTCTTATACTTGGAGACATACACAATTAAAACAAGCAAGCAAAAGCCCCAACACAAACAAACAAACCCTGGATTGGCAAAATATTAAATGTAGTAAAAGATCTTATTCTGCCCCTACTGTGAGAGCATGTTCACAGTGTACTGTGCACTCACACAGTTACACATCACCTACACAACTCGTAAGTATGGAAATCAGGACTACAGCTGGAAAAGCAAGTAAGAGTTTTAGAGGGAAAAAAATGTATTTTTATTTGAAGTGTTTGACTTATTAGCATCCAAATATGTAAGAAAGAAAAAGGTCCAGTAGGCCGTTCACATCCAAAATTAACTGCCAGAAGCTTGCTGTCTTAGCTTTTGTGGGGACTGCTGGATCTCAAATAGATCCATGTACTTGAAGATCCATGCATTTAAAGATCCACTCTGTTCCTTTCTGTTTCCAGGTTAAAATTATACCAACTTTAATGTAACATCTGGCAGGATGTTATCTATGAAGATCCATCAACTTCATAACTGATCATTGTTAGCCCATTTGTCATCTTAAAAACTTGTGTGCTGTCCTGAATATTGTAGAGAAATAAAAAAATAGTTTAAAAGAATCCCAGGAACCTATGTCTTGCATCTCACAGACTGAAAAATGCCATATTCTTTCTGAACTTATCATCTGTCTTTTTGTTATGTTGAAGGTACAGGATTTGTGTTGTAAATGCGGTTTGTGCAAAAGACAACACTGTGTTTAAGGTAATAGTTGGAATGTGAAGGCTGTCAGGGTCACGTAAATAACCTCCAATGGAACCATTGTATCACAACATACTGTAGTTTGACATAATCAGTACTCAGAATCATAGAATATAGAATACTCTGGGTTGGAAGGGACAGACAAGGACCATATAGTCCAGCTTCTGTCCCTCTACGTATGCAACAACCTCAAGAATCACACCATGTACTTAAGAGCCTTGTCCAAACACTTCTTGAACTCTGTCAGGCTTGGTGCTGTGACCACTTCCCTGGGGACCCTGTTCCAGTGCCCAAACACCCTCTGGGTGAAGAAACTTTTTCTATTATTCAACCTAAACCTCTTCTGACAGAGCTTCAGGCCATCCCCTTGGACCTTGTCACTGATCAGCAGAGATCAGTGCCTGTCCTTCCTCTTCCCCTCATGAGGAAGCTGTAGACTGCAATGAGGTCGACCCTCAGTCTCCTCTTCTCCACACTAAACAAAGTGAGTGACTTCAGCTGTTGCTCATGCAGCTTCCCTTCTAAACCTGTTACTAGATTTGTAGGCATCCTCTGGACATTCTGTAATGGCTTAATATCTTTCTTATATTGCAGTGCCCAAAACTGCACACGGTATTCAAGTGAGGCCAGTGCTGAGCAGAGCAGGACAGTCCCCTCCCCTGACCAGCTGGTGATGTTTTGCCTGATGCCCACCAAGACATGGTTAGCCCTCCTGGCTGCCAGGGCACTTCTAACTCATATTCAACTTGCCATTGACCGGGACTCCAAGGTCCCTTTCCAAGGTACTGCTTTCCAGCATCTCATTCCCCAGCCTGTATGTACATCCAGAGTTACCCCAACCCAGGTGCAGAATCCAGCACATGTCTTTGTTAAAATTCATATAGTTGGTGATTGCCCAATCCTCCAGTTTCCTGAAGTCTCTCCCTTCAACGTTTAAAAGAATTTTCCGCCCCATATTATCTATAATGATCAAAAAAACCAAATATTTTATATTTAGCACTCTATTGGAAGTGAAAATAATTTTAAACCAAATTCTAAACATGTGCAAACACAGGAGCCATGTCTTCATACCTCTGTGAAATTATAGAAAACTCAAGAATTTAATGTCTGCATTTAAATTAATATTTGAAATATTCCTTTACTTACATCTGTATTCTATTTATGGGAAATGCATATGTGTGCTCTAGTATTGGTAAAGAGATGCATGGTGAAAAAATGCCATGCTTTATCCTAGGACTTAAATGCCCGGGAATCCCTAAGGCATCAACAGCAGTATAACCTAAGTATACTCAAAAGCAGAGAGATATGTGAAGTTGCTGCAGGATACATATGTTCTGGGAACTCATTGCAATCTAAGGAAAATTTTCACTGAAGTAGCTTCCAAGATCCACATGTAAAGCCAGGCTGGGGTGAACTGGCAAGATAAGTTTTAACACAGCCACAGAGATGGTCAATTTTTAACTCTGAGAGATGTGGAAAATTTGGGCAAAACTGCAGGTTTGGAAGTGGGTTTTGGGTAACTGGAGCCACTCTGAAAACTCCATGACACGCAGTTAGGGCTGAGTTCAGGCTGGGTATATGCTGTGTTTCTGGGAGTAAGCGACTTGCTAAATTTCAAAGTACCTCCATTACTTTCAAGAATAAAAAAGAGTGTAAGATATTTTTAATAATAATTACTATTGTTAATGTACATTCCTACAGCTTATACTCAAAGTTGACAAATGCAGGACTCTAAATACAGGACACTTCTCTGTATTTTATATCTCCTCTTTCAGGGACTTTGAATCATAGAATCCTTAAAGTTGGAAAAGACCTCTAAGATCATAGAGTATGGTGATTAACCCTGAAACAAGGATAAACTCCAGAAATGGTTAACCGGATCAGTAGCAACTGTTAAGCACCTGCATTGCTTGAGTTTATGGAGAACATGGAGATGTGTTCTCTTCAAACCACTGGACCTGATCCTAGAAAACTATACACAAACAACCTAGTGCCGTTTATCATGACAATGTAGAGATTTGGATAGAGCAAAATGGCCTTAAGCCAGTAGTTTCTGCAAGCTTCA
>JAWWLT010000092.1:33209553-33236457 GCA_035040995.1 Premnoplex brunnescens
TTGCAAGAGCTTGATTGTTCTTTGATATAGATGGGGAGAACTCCTCATGCGGTTACTAATCTTTCTGTCACTGCTCATATCCCAAATGTCTTTTCCTCTCAGTGTCTCACAATGAAAAAAAAGGAAGACTACCTACCTGAAACACACCTCTAAAGCAATCTTACTTCTTGAAGAGAACATGATCATATTTATTAGCTAGGCAGTGATATATTAAGAGTTGCTCACAGTATTGTGTGATGCCTATATTACTAAGCTATATATAAGCAAATCTACATAATCAGATTGGATACTTTGCATATATGCCCGTAGGCATTTAACAAAGGAAAAAGAACTAAGAAAGAATAGATTAAAGTGATTTTCTCTTTTCTGATACCTGCAAAATAATACCTAAAGGGAAGAAAAGAAAAAAAAAAAAAAAAGAAATAATTTCTCTTTGGAGAATTGTAAGTATGTTTCAATGCATTGAACAATGTCAACAACAGTTAACCTACAGTATATAGACTCTGACCCTGGTTTGTAAAATGCAGTCCAGATCAATGAAACATTGGCTATTTGCAGCTTACTCTTAGTGCTGACAATGCAAGTGAGACCTGCCCATTCTGTTTAGAGACAGTCACATTTGAAAAAGCTGAGTCCCATATTTTTGATCTTGTTCAACTTTCAGACATTTGTTTCCTGCCTTTCTTCTTTCATATTATCTCTCTGTTGCACATTGCTTCAACAAAACACCAGATTAGTATCCTAACTCTGTTGTCAAATGAACAATTTCACACAAATTAAGATAGAGAAGACATATTACATGCCTTTTTCTCCTAACATTGTGGAAATCAGGCTTGTGTATGTCACATAACAACTGAACACTTGTCTTCTTTCCACTGAATTGTCAGATTTTGAGCATTAAATAATTACATATAATTGAAAGCTCACAGTGTTGAATTTTTTTTTTCATAGTCTAAAAAATTTTACATAAACAATTTTTTCATCTTTGCCTTCCTAAAATTTCTGCTTCAAGGAGAGTTGTCATTTGCATAGAGAAATAAACTCAGGCTGATTATGGAATCATAGTTTCATGACTCTTGCTTTCTCAGCAATGAAATCTAGGCTTGATATACAAAGAAAACCTGGCAATATCTTCTTAAACAGGTAAATACAAACCTGAGCTGCATTTTTCTTACACTGAGTAGACAGACACAAGATAGTTCCAGGCTGGATATTTTGTAGTCTTATTTGCATCTGTCTTTGTAACCATATCCTTGGGCATAATGATAGCCAGCAGCTTCACATTGACTTTCAGGTGCCTGAAATTTCCATATTTCAACGAGGAAACTAAGTTTCCCATAAGATGACCAGAGAATGCTAGTTGTGAATGAGAATTGCACCAACCCAAACACTCAGTGAACAATGATCTAAGTTAGTCTTATGAAGCACTAAAGTAAGGATATAATCTAAATACTCTGTTCTTATTGAAGGAACCTATATCAAATAGAAGTCACAACCCAGAGTCTTTCCAAGAATTAATTGTCACCTTTGGTAAAGGAAGTAAGAGTTATTCCATTATATGAAAACATTTGAAGAACATCTGGTGTTTGCAGTCACAATCCAAGGCATGAATCTTGCGTTCTCGACTCTTTACAACCCTTGAAGATTTTCAAGTCCTTATTTCTAAACACTAGCACAACAGTACACAAACAGGAATTGAGATTCTCTGGATCCTTTGTTAATTTCTTCTCAGCCCCTTTGACTCTCACTCTGCTCCCAACTCAGACACCTTCCTTCCCAACTCAGATATCTTCCTTCTCAACGCAGATACCTTCCTTCCTGGTGCATGTTACAACTAACTTATAGCTGGTGTAACCAATATCAGCTTTAGATAATGCACATTCTTGCATACCTTAATATTGCATAGTTTTTAATTTTTATTCTTCAGAAGGTCATCTATGTGATACTGTAGATGTTTTCTACAATGACTGTATTTCCTAAACATCTCCCAAATCATAAGCCCCACAAGCCTTTTCCTTCTATTTCCACTGCAGCCATAAACAAACAGATTAAGCAAGGCTTATGCTTAAATTATGTATTTCCCCCCCTTCCATTACTGTCTCCCTCTTATTCATTGAACATTTGTTTTGCTATACTCCATCTTTTTACATTATCAAAGAAATGTCAAAACTCTATCATAGTTGTATACAACCTATGCCAAGATCTATATTTCTTTCCTTTATGAAAATAGTTACCAGCTTAGTGTACTATGACATGTCTTTGGTAAATCTATGTTATATATTATGACTTCCTTGTCCCCTTTCAATCTCCATGTCTTTAAATATTTTGTCCTTCAAACAAAACCACCATGAAGCATAACCACCAAGCACCTTAGTATCAAGTCCTTCAATACTGCTTTTTTGCTTCATTATTTAGCCTTTTATTTCTACAAATTGGTTTGTATGTTATCCTTTGACAAATTAGCCATGTCATATGTGAGATGTGAAAAATACTCATATGGATGTTATTATTACATTAGTTATTACTATTATTATTAAATATTTGAGGTTTATAAAAATATTTGAGTCCAGTTCTGTTTAATATCTTTATCAATGATCTGGACAGAGGAAACAATGCACTCTCAGTAAGTTCACAGATGAGACCAAGCTGGGCAGGAATGTTGATCTTCTGGAGTGTGGGAAGGCTCTGCAAACAGATCTGGACAGGCTGGATAGATGAGGTTTCACAAGGTGAAGAGATGGGTCCTGCCCTCAGATCACAACAACACCATGTGACACTACAGACTTGGGGCAGAGAGGCTGGAAAAGCTGCCCAACAGAAAAGGACCTGGGGGTTGACAGCAGCTGAACATGAGTCAGCAGTGTGGGCAGGAAGACAAATGGAATCCAGCCTTGTATCAGACACAGTGAGGCCAACAGTGCCAGGGAAGTGATTATTACTGTGTACTTGGCACTGGTGCGACCATACCTTGAATCCTGTATTCAATTCTGCATCCTTCACTACAAGAAAGACATTGAGGTGCTGGAGCATGTCCAGAGAAGGGCAATGGAACTGGTGAAGGGTCTGGAGAGCATGTCATATAAGGAGCACCCAAGGATTGTTTAGCCCGAGAAAATGAGGCTCACAAAAGACCTTAGCACTCTCTACAACTACCTGAAAGGAGACTGCAGCAAGGTCGGGGTCAGGCTCTTCTCTCAGATAACAAGCAATAGGATGAGAAGAAATAGTCTCAAGTTGAGGCTAAACCTCCTCAAGAGGAAGTTTAGTTTGGATATTAGGAAAAACTTCTATATTGAAAGGGTTGTCAGGCACTGGAACTGGCTTCCAAGGGGAAATGATGGAATTTCCATACCTGAAAGTGTCAAGGAGCATGTGGATGTAGTACTTGTGGGCATGATTTAATGGTAAATATGTCAATGCTCAGTTAATGGTTGAACTTAAGGATCTTAGAGGTCTTTTCCAACCTTAATCATTCTATGATTCAATGCATAAATTCATTTTCCAGTGTCCTGTATTGAAACTGTGATTTCCTGTGTCAGGAGCCACAATACACACAGTTTTTACAATGGAAAAAATAAAACTCTTGACTATGAAATGAGAAGATTCACAAGAGCTTAGAGGAAAGTTTCTTCACAGAAGCTCAAAAAAAGTTGCTTCCAGGATTTTCATGGGATCCATTCAGGTGAAAAATCTGAATGGTCAGAGAGCAGCAGAAGAGAGTCTTCATAGCCGCACATGTTCCAACCTTCAAACCCAGATTTACAACAGCATTAAGGGCATGAATTCTTTTGTAGGTGCATGAAGCCATGTCTGCTCTGGTTTGTGTTCTGTGTCTCGAGTTCCTCACCTGAGAAAAAAATAGGTTTAAAATCCCTGGCAAAGTCATATGTAGGTGCAGGAAATGGTAAAATGAGCTGTATACAGATGGCTTCCATCTAATTTCCTTTTAACAAATACAGCCTGAATGGAAACTTGCAGCTTTGCAATAAGAAGGCAAACTGTGCTATCAAACAAACAAACAAACAAACAAAACCAACCAAACAAAAAAAAGCCAAAACCTCCCACAAGTAACAAAACCAACCAACCAGCCAAACCAAAAAAAAATAAAATAACCCAAACCAAACAAAATCCTCCCAAAGAACGAAAAAGCATTGTTAACTCTAGTAGTCATGTTACCTTTAGTTTTTCCTGTTATAGAGATGTCTGATTAAACAGATACATATAACAGTAATAGGTGGGTATGCATTTTATTTTGTCTTAAAAATGGCTAAAAAAACATTACAAATATCGTTATTAGTGTACCTGGCACTATGTGGCTCTGCTAATTTTTTTTTTTTTTTTAATTTATATTTGTCTTTGTTCATTTCTGCTCTCTGCAGTCTCTGCAGACAATTACAGTAGTGGGTTTCCGCAGGGTTGCTAATAGTATTGGGAAGCATATTTTACATGATCCTGAAAGAGTTAGTTTGCATTAAAAAAGATACATTCTCCAGCTGCATTATGACTAGATGCCGCAAAGAGAAACCTGTAATACCAACAAAGCTGCAGCAGGTGGCAGTAGAAGGAGGGTTAACTAGGGCCATAAGGCAGACGAGGGGACCAAAAAAAAACTAACTAGGAAATGAGAAAGGTTTAAAATTTTTCTTTCTTTCTTTCTAGCCTCCTGAAATAACGATACAGTGTCACAGCTGGTTGGATAGGAAATATTAGCTTGATGGAGCTGAATTACTCAGAGCTTAGGTGCAGAAGGTAGTAAGTGAATAGCTAATTTCTAATTTGGTTGCTGGCATCTGAGGACTTCATGGGGAATGAGGAATTTACCAGGAAGGATTAAAGCAAATATTTTCAGTCAGCTAGTATGGATGCTGTTGACTTTGCATACTTCTGGTTTTGTGCTTTGCAAGCAAATATTCAATTATTAGTTTTGTTGTTATTAAATAACATGTAGTGAATAACTATGAATCACTGAAAACAATTGTTCTGTTGTATAGCTGACTTTCTACCAGAGACAAAAGAAAATGCATTCCCTGGCTCATAGCTTATAACTGTCTTTTGTCTTTATCTTCTTTCTAAATTGGTTTACAAGTAATAAACCTATCACAATAGTATCAGAAGTACGGTTAACATGAATTTAAAAGTGGTTCTTCTTTACAGACAAAAAAAATCAGAGTGAGAATAATTTTAAGGAGGAACATTTTCTATTACTTTTAGTTTGCTAAGAAAAGGGACTCTGTTAGAAAGCCCTTCATTTGCAAATGAAGGCTGGCAATAGCCAAAGCAAATGATTCAAATCTTGCAGACCTGAATTTTGTAGATGTTTCAGCTTTGAGGATTAATTTATAACAAGACATAGTCGTTCTGAGGAACTTGAAGTCTATTCAAGTAATACATACATGAAGATCTACTTGGAAAGATCCTCTATCAAATCGACAAAATTTTACAATTTAAATACAAAAAACAGAAGTTTTTTAGCATGCAGGGGAACTTTCAGAAGCAAGATACTAGAAGGAAAACAAAACACTGGAAGAGTGATGGATATAAAAAAATAAAAACAGACAAAGAGGCTTGTAATAATGGAAAAAACTTGTCCATGTTCCACAAAGAGGAGCTCAGAAGCTCGTGACAAACCTGGACACTGTATGAAAGAGAAATGGGAAATGAGATGCTGGAATTGAGAGATAAGATTATGTGAGCAAAAACATTGCATGGATGCAGGAGGGAGATACAATGTAAAAGCAGAGATGTGGTTGCAATATTCTGGGTGAGTCAAGGTATGTTATTTTATGCACTTCCCACACACCACAGATTCAACCCTGAATAAATTAGATGGTTATCTTGATATTCCAGGTACATATGGATTTCTGTCTGTTCTGTTCTGTAATTCTGTCTGTTCAAAAAAGGAACATATATATACATTTCAGCATACTATTTGGTTCTAAACCTGGCTCTTCCGTAACAAGTAACATAAGTACATTATATCCATGTGTATATTGCATGCAATTCAGCCAGGAAAAAAAAAATAAAAATCCTATGACCTTTCTCTGTTGGATGTTCCTTTTTGGTGACTGTAAGCTATTTTATAAGACAAATATTTACCCACAAGGGCACTGGCCTTTTTACTGAATTTGCATTGCATTACCAGAATAATAATTCTTCCTAATTCAGAGCCCTGGGGATCTTAGCGCTAATCCTAGAGAACATCATTACATTGAAAGTCCTTGCCAAGATTTTATGTGATATTTGTCCTATTTTTAAGCACGAAATTTTGTCTAGCTGCAGCATCAAGGACCATCTCATGGGATATTCTTTAGAGATGGGATGCAACACAAGGAACATTTTTATGCTCATATTAATTTAGATGGAAGGTCAATATTCACTCAAGGAACTATATAACAAAGAAATCCAACTTATGGACAAGTGACTCTATAGTTGTACTAAAGCCTAGAAAGAGTATTTGGAATTTAAAGGATGATTTAGAAGAGCGAGAAGGCAGGTTATAATTCATATAATTTTTAACTGTTTCTCCATGAATTTTCATTCAAATAAAGTTGACATAGAGAATTGAAAGACTGGCTGCATAATAGGTAATTAACTTCCTCTGAAACTTTCTGCTCAATATAACAATTTAGAAATAGGCTTTTTTATCTTAATCATGCTGATTTTCTCTTTTTAAAAGAATGTAACAAAAACTTGCATGAATCACCTTTCAAAATATTTTTTAGTGTTTTCATTTTTGTTGTTTTGGCTGAGCCTTGAATACACCTTTGTAGCACCTAACTTAGTCTGGCTAAGGTAGCATGAAACCAAAACACCTCTTACTCTTCCTTCTGTGGTTCAATAAAACCATCTTTCAAGGACTAAGGAAGTTAATTTAGGTAAGCAACTAAAGTTCAGAAGCTTCTGGAGCTTAATTCACATTTCATCTCTACCTCACAGTTATTCATGACACCAAACAGCTCTACATGACACCTTGCAAAAAATTCTATTGTCTCTGCAAAATGCGAGAGTCACTTAGCAACACGCTGTCTAGTGTCTGACCTACAGACACCAGTACACTTCCTTTCAGATAGAAAGTCTTGTTTGTATATCAGAGCTGCTAGACATGAAATAGTAAGATAAAGTTTGGACGACTGGGTTGAATCTAGAATTCCTAAGTCTGATGTTTGTGTACCTTATAGTAACTAGCCATGTCCTTTTGTTGCACCTTTTCACAGTAACTTCTGCCAAAATATAAAGACACAAAATATAAAGTCCACAGAGTGTGAGCACTGCAAAAGCAGCAGTGATGGAGCACTGCTGTGTTTATTTAACCAACCTAAAAAAAAAAAAAAAAAAAAAGGCAAAAAAAAACCCCTCCACACTTTTAGGATATAGTTTAAAAATAATGACTTCAAATTCCTCTGAAGCTCTTTCCCAAATGAAGCTGTTTCACAATGTAACCCAAATAGAAACTTTAGTACAGTTTAAAGACAGCTTCCTCTTTGAGAAAATATGGAAAGCAAAATGCTCTGTGTGGGTATTTGGGGACTAAAATATTTTGTGAAATCTAGGTGTGATCATATGTTTATATTATAGGTCCATTCCCAGCTCTTTTGAGTTGAGAATGCAACTCTTTAATGACGGTATTAATGATAATAAACCCGACCACTGAAAGTGCCTTCTCCTGAGGGGCAGCGAATTATTCAGTCCTATGCTCATGTCAAAAGTCAAGGCAGACTGATCATTTTACTCATGGATTAGGTTTGCTACTACTAGCAAAATGCTTTCCTTCAAGAGAGCAGAACTTGTAATGCTTTTGAAGCTGAAAGTGTAAAAAAAAAGTAAAAAAAAAGTATATATATATATATGTGTGTGTATATATATATACGTATGTATTTGTATATGCATGAATATATATAGAACGGCGGTGAGAAAGCAGGAGAAGGGCAGAAGGCAGCGCAGATGCCCCGGTGGAGAAAGGGCAGCGCCGGGGCCGGGGCCAGGGCTGGGGCAGCGGCAGTGGCAGTGGCAGCGGCAGTGACAGCGGCAGTGGCAGTGGCAGTGGCAGTGGCAGTGACAGCGGCAGCGACAGCGGCAGTGGCAGTGGCAGCAGAAGTGACAGCGGCAGTGGCAGTGGCAGTGGCAGCGGCAGTGACAGCGGCAGTGGCAGTGGCAGCAGAAGTGACAGCGGCAGTGGCAGTGGCAGTGGCAGCGACAGCGGCAGCGGCAGCGGCAGTGGCAGTGGCAGTGGCAGTGGCAGTGACAGCGGCAATGGCAGTGGAAGTGACAGTGGCAGTGGCAGCGGCAGGTCTGCACTCACGTGGCGGCCGCTCTGCCTCATTGTGTGTCTCCCGGCAGTGCCACACGATTCCCACCTGTCACCGCCAGGGGTGTCCGGGACCGCGAGAGGCTTCCGTCAGGAGCGGCGTGCGGCGAGTCTGGCGATTCAGCCGCGAGTGCTTCTGTGACATCGGAGCAGAGATTCTCGCTCCTGCCCTTCAGAGATTGCTGCTGTGAGAGGGCGAAGCAGACCCGGAGGTGTGCGTGCGTGTGTGAGGAGATGCGGAGCACATTTAACTGAGGTGTGCTGGCCCCTGGGAAGAACTGCGAGAAGAGGCAGAGAGGCAGTGGGGAGAGGCAGGAGCTGAACTGAAGTGCAGAGCAGCTGTTTCCGAATACTCTGGTTCTTTTGGGTACCTCAGTGAATGTGAACATGGATTCTTTCACTGAAATCTTCTTGAATCTGCTGTTTCTCCTGTCTGGTCATAACCAGCACATGGCAGTGGCAGGGAATAAATGTAAGTATTGTATATGATTTAAAACTAAATCCAGAGTGTTATGAAAACTTCTGGGATATTTTATTTGCATTTAGAATAAATATTATTTTTGAGACAAATGTTTATGCTTTGAAATCATGACAGCAATCTGGCAGCCTGAAAATGTTCAAAAATCCTTCTATAGATTTCTGTCATGAATCTATGTATAGAATATTGTTTATAAGGCTTATAGTCTAAGAGTATCTGAAAGCATTTTACTAAGGGATGCATGTTCAGCCACATTTTTGTTTCCTATTCATAAGTGCAGCATTTTCCAGTGAATTGTGTCTTATATGGAAATGACTGGCAGACTTCTATTGTGTAGTGTTTCAGCTTGGGATTTAGCAATTTAAAAATTTTGAAAGCTGGCATCTACATCTTCTGAATTAAGCTGGCACTCAACTTTAATGGCAATCACAGTGCAGTTTAAAAGCAGTAGAAATACAAGGAAAAATGTGGATAGCAAGACTTTAAGGTCTCTGCATTGATTGTTTAGGGAGTATTGTTCATGCATGACTAAAGAAGAGAATGTTAACAGTTCCAGCAGAAAGTTTTGTGGTTTTTTGTTTGTTTGTGTGTTTGTTTTTATACAAATGAGTTAGCCAGTAGGGTGGTATCACAAAATAAAAATAGTGATGACAGTTTTACAGACAGTCTGGTCTCTGGAAGGCAAATCATATATGTATCTGAAAATGCCCGTTTTCAGTGTTTAATTAGATTAACTATCTTTAAAGAAAAAGAGAAAATTAAAAACTTATTAAGCAACTAATTATCAGGGCTTTTATAATTCAGTAATAGATCTGAGTTATTCCTGTTCCACTTGGTTCAGCCTCAACAAGCTGAAGGATTTCATTTTGTGTTCTGTGTTAGTACAGTAGCCTAAAAGCCAGATGCTCCTAAACCGAACTGAACATAATTTCTCCTCTTCCCATTAAGGCACTGATTGTGCAACACAGGAATGGGGAGGGCAGGAGGAATGCTTCTGTGGGAAGAAAGTGCATACCAAAGCGAGGAGGAATGTTCAGGAATAACCTTATAGCCCAGTAGCAGGGGACAGCTCCCTGGAAACATTTGAGCAATGGCAGAGAAGTTTGAAGTGCTCAGTGGGTCTATAGCCTAGGGTTTTGCATATGGATGGTTTGTAAACTAAACATGCTCCCATGAGCCAGACATTCACATTGCAGTACCAAAATGATCTTGTGCTGTCATTCAGTAATGATATCTCATTTGATACTCAAGTGCATAGTGTAGCCCTAAACATGAATACTAAGTTCCTCTTGTTAAACACCCTGCTGCAATCCAGTCACAGCTTTAATTCTCTTCATCATTCTGTATTGTATAGTTTATGAATACATCCATTTTCACAAGACCATGGTAATTGAATTGCACATTAATAGCATTTGGCACTATGCACAAAACTAAATCAGTTGCTTACAGGGAGGCATATTAAAACCATTGGAAAAAAGACCTGCATCACACAGCAAAGCAGTAAAGCACTAGAGGTCACTCTTACAATTTCAGAAGCAAGGTTTGAGGAAGAGGCTCAACCTTCTTCTCAATATGGAATCCTGAAGGATAAATCAAATATTAAATACATTTGTTACTGGCTTTCTCAAATGCATATCAAAACCAGGCCAAAATCAATTACAGTGTCAAATGGTTGAATTGAATGAACGTGGTTTTGTTGTTGTTGTTGTTTTCACATATATGCTAGTACTCCTAAATGTATAGTATTTTTAATTAGGAATAAGTCCTAACTCCTATGACAAAACACTCATCTGAACTGAAAATGTAAGAACTCTTTCCATGCTACAGGCAAGGAAACTTATTGTGGGAAGAATAAGTTAAATTGTTTAAATTAAGGAATGAGTGTGAAGAGAACTTGGCCCATCTAACTCATATTATTCTTTTCCAATATCTAATCTGGAAGAAAAAAAAAAAAAAAAGCCCTTTATATATAATTTTTGAAGTGAAAATTTCTGTGGGAGAGTTAGTTTGGTTAAGAATTGACAGCTTCTATTTCAAATATTGCGGTACAAATCTTGTTAATGTGTTAGGATTCATAAAATTACCTCAGGAGAAAAGGTTTTTCATAATTACTGATCACAGTAGATCCATGCAAGACCCACTATCCACCCATTTGATCTTTACTCCTTTCTTCTTGAGATGTGAAAAAGGAATTGAAATCCTTTTCAGTAAGTGGTTTCACTATTGACATTAAAGTATTTTAAACTCATTTACAAAAACAGGCAAAGTTTGGATTTCTTAAATGAATTTTGATGGCTAGATTGTTCAGTAGACTGACAATCATCAAATACAATAGAATGGGGTTTTAATGTTTTGTCTATAATAATCTGTTTCTCTTGTTTAAATTTTATGGTTCTGTAGTTTCAGATCCTGAATACATAAGTTTTGTGTTGTCCTTCATGCCAGCACTAGTAAGAAAAGACCAAAGTAAAGACTTTTGTACTTCATCTTAAAGTGTCAATTCTAATATTACTAGATCAGGTGTATAAAGGAAATTTATTGAATCAAAAATGGGTTTGTTCAGAATTACTTCTGTTTTAAAAGAATCACAGTATTCTTGTGAGTAAAATGATTTTGAAGTTCTTAGGTTGTCTGGAGGTAACAGGCCCTATCATGTAGAATGCAAGTTCATTTCTAGGGTCTTATTTTGGGCTTTTTTTTTGTTTTGTTTTGTTTCCCCTGAAAATTAACAATAACACTTCCAACCAAGAGATAATTCCAAGCAATAATTGGTGCTGGAAACGCAACTATTTTAACAGTTCTACAGTAGTGCTACTTAGTGCTTTCCTATGCTTTTTTTCCTCCCAAAGAATTGCACTTCCAAAGCAGTTGAAAGAAGTTTGAAGTGCACAGCCTTGAGTAAGTAACTGTGTAAGGTGAAGTGTGAGTTTTATATGAAGTATTAAAGCATGTACTGCTGTAAGTTTTTTTCACTGGAGCTATGAAACATTTTTATTTTATTAGGAACTGACTTTCCAGTTGTAAATCAGCAAGTTACTAAATCATCCCAAGAACCTGCTAGAAATTGGTACTCCAATAAATATTATTTAAAAAAAAAAAAAAAAAAAAAAAACAAAAAAACCCAAACAAAACAAAAGCAAACAAAAAAAAACCCAAACCCAAACCAAAACAAAAAACACCAAACTGTCTAAAACTGAAGTATTGCACAAAACTTAATTAAATCCTCTATACACATCAAGTCAACTGTGACCAAAAATTATTAAGGCTAATTTTGACAGTGAATGGAAATAAAGAGAACAAATTAGGGACTTTCCATGCAAATTCTCACTTCTTTATACCTACTTCTTTGTGTGAAAACTTTCTAGTTTTACAGAAACTTTTACTAATTCAGATTTTCATATATGTACTGTGATGATCACAATTTCTGCAAATACCTAAGTATTTATTAATATACTGTTATGACGGCTGTTGATATAATTTTTAAATATCAGGGATTTCTTGCTAATGCTAGCAAGTTCCTCTAAATCTGACAGAAAATGACTGTTAATGAAGTGAAGTTTTCAAATAGAGGACTGAGTGAACACATACATTGATTATATTATCAGATGCAAGTCATTGTGCAGATAATATCCCTAGGGAAGGGATTATTTAACAGAAGGAAAATACTGTATCTTAATGTAGATATTAATACCATTTTGATGTTAATCACTGGCACTGTACAGTTTGTAGACTAACTGGCAACTTTATGGAATTGCATTAAAAATATACTGAAGTGCTATTTAACAAAAACAATTTAATTTAAAGTGCAGTTCTTTTACCATTAATCTGTGGTTGATGGGAACTGAAGGGGAGAAAGAAGTAGACATTTCTTCAATTTTATTTTAGTCTCATTAATATTTATCATCTGTTTATTATTATCTATCTCTGCTATGAGATCACAATGGAGACTTCATCAGAGATCAGGACATCTCTGAGCAATTATTTACATGAATAAAACATTACAGATATCTCTAGTATATCTGGCATGTTTTTAGTACAGTAACATCAAAAACTTGTATCAATATGCAATCTAAACTAATACCAACAGAAAAATCTATCAAATCTTTTTTTTTCAGTCTTTCAAGGTCTAGAATCCCCAGAAAGGCCTTGGATTGATTACAGTGAGTATAATCAACAATTTGCATACCATTGCTGTAGGCTTTCAAATTCTCACACACTTGTCCCTGAGCTCAGTCAGCAGGAAGGATAGAGGAAATTTGGTCATGACTGAAGAAGGATGACAGACAAGTAATGGCATTATCTAAGTAGGATAGAATCAACCATAAGAATGAAATGAGTAGGTTATTTTTTAATTTTGTTGTAAATACTAGTAATAACACTTGCTTTATATGTTAGGATGTACTGTATTTTATTTAATACCAGTCACAAGTTCCAGTGAAAGGAACTTCTTCACATCTTGGTAATTCTTTAGTCATCATCATTCTGCTTTCTTTCTTACATAATAAGTAGATGTAAGGATGTTCATTCACATGAAAGACAACCTTCAACTAAGCTGACGTACCCATTTGCCTATGTCTCTCAAAATAATGTGCACTTCTATCATTGTATATTAGGTACAATACCTGAGTTTAGTATTTTTTCTGAACATTTCTCTGTTGCAGAAGGGGGAAAAAAAAGATCCAAACAAATAATTTGTCGTATAGGACTGTCATGGTGTAACCTCAGCCATCCATCAAGTACCATGCAGCCACTTGTTCGTTCCCCAAATAGGATCAGGGAGACAATCGGAAGGGTGAAAGCTAGAAAACTCTTAGGTTGAAAAAGAGTTGGACTCAATGAGCCTTGGGGGTCCCTTCCAACACAGGATATTCTGTGATTCTATTATTTTGTGAATAAAAAAAGTCATGCATGCAAGCAAAGCAAAACAAGGAATTAATTCACTGGTTCCCATGAGCAGGGATGAGTTCAGCCATCTCCAGGAGAGCTGTTCCCCACCACATGTAACGGTGACTTGGGAAGACAAAAGCCGTAACTAAAAATGTCCCCTCCCCTTCTGTCTTCCCCCAGTTTTATATGCTGAACATAAAGTCATATGTTATGGAATATCCCTTTGATCAGTTTGAGTCACCTGTCCCAGCTGTGTCTTCTTACATCTTCCTATGTATCTCCAGTCTTGCCAGCACGGCATTACAAAAAGCAGAAAAATTCTTGGCTCTCTGTAAGCTCTGCTCAGCACTAATAAAAACATCACTGTATAAACCCTATGTTCAGCACAGATCTAAAACTTAGCCCTACACTAGCCATTGTGACTAAAATTAACTCTACCCCAGCCAAACTCACCACAATATCTCATGATATACTTGCCAGTATTCTCTCTACTGATTCATCTTCTGAAAGAACTTCAACATTCACAATAGCTTCTAACAAGTTTAGCTGAGAAAAAATAGGCCAACTATCCTCCTCATTCCTTCTCAATCCTGCTGCCTCTCCACTCCAAACAAGCAAATCAAAGAACACTTGAATAGTAAAGGAGCATTATGTCTTTAAAATATTTCTTTTCTTTTCCCCGTAAATAAACCTGTGCTTTTGGCACTGCTTGTAGTTCTGAGAATTTAGTGTACAGTATCACACAGGATTAGAGTCTGTTTGGTGGGAAAGTTGGAACTGCTTCTCAGTACTTTAATATGTTTATTCCTTCATAGTTGCTCTCAACTAACAAAGTGATAACAGAGGTGGGAGCTGTGAGATCCATCACTGATTCAAAGGGCTCTCCATTCTAGAACACTTTAGGCATTGTATTTTGTACGGTTAAATGTTCTGGTAGATTGATCTGGTAGTTCCTGAATACAAAATTTCTTTGTAAATTATAACTTGCAATTTTGGCAGTAGGGGAATAAGCATGACTTCTAGATTAAAAATTAAAGAAGAGGTATGTGTGTCTGTGTATATTAGCATATATTATCTAAATGTCTTTATAGTAAAAGCTGCCTCTCTAAATTTAAGAAGTCATATAAAACATATAGGATATACAGCATACTGTCAAGAAGAAAATCTTTTGCTTCATTTGTTTGTAAAAAATTACGCATCTTTAATCCTAAGGTTTAACCTACTGAAGTTTACTGAAATTTTAAATCAGCCATGTTTTATGCCTATTTATTTAATAACTCTTATTTATACGTCATGTTTTTGTGTTTTACATATGTGCAAGTATACCATTACAGACAATTGTTTTTCTGTGAAAAACTCTGTAGGTTGTCTTTCATCAGCTGAAGCCTATGTCAATAAACTTGAGTTAAATCCATGAAGTACAGAGGAGGGTTGGCATGCAATTATTTCGTTTTTCAGATGAAAGTTTTAGTTTTACTACAAATTGATATGCTATTTTTTAGTAAACAAAATGCTGTGTGGACTTGGAGGTAACAATTATAATGTTTACATTCTACTTAATGAGCATTTTCAGTACAATAATTTGAAAAGTGATTGAAATTCTGGAAACGTCATTTTAAGTAGATTAAAATTAACAATTACAGAATAACTTTTAAACATTATACTCACTTAATAGATTAGTGAGGAAAACTACCTCTTGGGTTTTAACTATCAAAAGATAGAGAAAAAAACATGGTTAGGAAATCTATCCAGCTGGGTAATGGGTCTAATAACTTTTTTATTAACAAGATCTTGCTATTGTGCTGTACTCAAGAAAAACTTATTGCTTGTTCCTTGTTGTTAGTATGCCTGTTTGTTTCTATAAAATTATTTTAGCGATTAATGTATTTACATATCTGTTCTTGAGGAAAAAGTAGATTAGAAACCGCATGCTGGAATATTTGAATTTATTGCTTAATATTGGGTGGGTTTTGTTTGTTTTTTTCAGCCCATAGCAGAAGAAGATCTTATTCTTTTTCAGGTGTTTCACTGTCCACTTTTAAATCTAAGTGGAAAGTGTTTTCCAAAACCTAAATAGTTTCCAGAAGTTACTTTTAAAATTTGATTACTATTAAAAATCATATTACTTTTAAAATTTGCTACAAAAAATCTTCTTCTGTATCTGTTTGATCTGTTCAGCATTATTGTGAAAACACACCTTTAAAGAAAATTCTAAAGTACATAAATAAGTCTCATAAATTATGTGGTTAAACAGGGTACAAAAAATATTATTACTCAGATGCCATGTAGCCTGTAAACCTCACCAGGAGAGAAAATGGAATAAATTCTTCTTAAAAAAGGCCTAGAGCAGAGGTAGTCAACAAGACAGCAAGAGTAAGACTTTCAGAGGGCAACACACATTGTTGAAGTGATGTTGTAGATGAACTGAGCTGCATACAGGGAGCCTGAAACACTTTAACTCACCTGCATGATTCTGCTATTAAACTCCACATGGATATTCGGTAATTATCTTAAAGTTTTGAGGGACAGGGAAAAGTTTTTTGTTTTTTTTTTGTCCTTGGGATTACAAATTAAGGTAGAGGTCATGTGCTGTTTACAGCTGTGGAATATTAATAAGAAAACACTAATTTGAATCTGAAAGAAATTTGGAATTAGGGAGCAGAAGAGATTTTTACTGCTTCATTTATTAGCAAAGATGATTTACTTTTGAGATACATTATTAACTCTGATGTATTCTGAAGAGACAGGAAAACTGGAATTTATCTGTCTAAAATTAAAAATCTGAAACTTGAATATTTGCTTCTGAGCTAGCTAAGTCTCTTTTTCATTATATGAAAAAAAAGAATCTTATACAAAGACTTCATGCAGAATATAGAAGGAATCACATGCAAAGGTGATTTACAGTGTAGAAGTGCCATTTGTCTGACTACTGATTGAGTCTAAGTAACTAGGTTATCTGTACACTTTACAAACATTAAAACTAGATGAGTTGGTTTCCAGTTCCATCAAAATATCCTATTCCAAATAAGTGTTAGAAAAAAGTATAGCAAGCTGTACTGGCTGTCTTGTGCAGTAGTCACCAGCTATACCCGATGTATTCATGTTTGCTGCTAAAGCTCCCAGTCTCCCTTCTCTGTGTTTGGGTAAACAGGTTCTTCTTGATTTCCCAGGGGTTAAGGCTGCTTCTATTGCTAGTCCTAGACAAAATATGGGGACTAAGTGAGGAGTTGGAAATGTCCTACCAGTGGGAGTCTCTTTCACTCCTGAAAGCATGAAATAAGCAGGTATTTTGACCAAACACAGTGTTCTGGTAAAATGAAAATCTCATTAAATTAAACAAGCTGATGGTTCTACGCAACTGAGACAGTCTGATCTTTCCACCCCTTTGATAAAGCATGATTAAAGCTCCATTTTAACCCCAGTCTTGTCAAACCATGTACCTTTTTTTTTTTTTTTAGAAAAAAAAAGCACAGAGTGAAAGAGATTATTATGAAAAAAATAATAAAAAAAAAATGCCAGAACCCTACAGCATTTTATTTTTATAAAACAGTAATAAATCAAATAAAAGTATCTTGATACTTTCATGATTACTTTAAAGCCTTTCTACTATCCAGCATCTAATGATGATTGTAGACTGACATTCAGAACAGGAAGCCTTTTTATGCTTCAAACCAGCAAACAGTGGCTCTCAGTGTATCTTCCTGATCAATGACAGGGTGCCTATCTACTGTGTGGAACTCTAGTTTGCAATAGTTTTGTCATCATGGTAAGATTTACTTGTGATTCTGCTTTTCAGAAGAATAAGGAATATTTAGTTTTGTTTGTTTTTTTTTAATTAATGAAGAACAGCACTGCGTCTCAATGTCCTCCTTTATAACAAAATTCTAGGGAAATCAATGAGACCTTTGGCTAAATAAATAACGAATAAAAGCTTTAGAAATAATGATCTGAATATTCATTCAACAGTGATATGATACATAGTTTGAATATAATCGGGTGTCTTTATTTCTTTTCTAAGTATCAGTTCCTTCATTATGCCTTCTTTGGAGGACTCAGATACACAACTGTGTAACAAAAAAGAATTACTCATTTGTGGCTCTAGACAAAAAATAAAAATGAGGAGAAAATACATTTAGAATTTTAGCAAGTTCCTGAGGTTGGGGAATTTATATGCCTGCAGTGAAAAAACTACTACTCTGTTTTTTTGAGCCAATAGTAACATTAAAAAAAACAAAACAAAACAAAACACAAACGAAACCAAACCAACCAAACAAACAAAAACAAAAAGAAAAAAAAAAACAAAACCCAAACAAATGAAAAAAAAAAAAAACCACAAACAAAAATCCCCAAAACTATCAGGGTGATTAATTTTAATTTTCAAGGGTGAAATAGCCCTCTGAGACTATATTCTTTCAGGAGTATTTGAATGCCATGGAACACACTGGAGGTTACTGAGCTCTGCCCCCCAAACTGATAAGGTATGTTGCAGTAACTCTTAGTTGTATCAGTCTGAGAGTGGAATTTTTAGGGCTGTTTTTCAGTTGCACCATGCCAGTGTACTCTGGAGCTCCACCATGCCCTTCAGAGATTACATTTCTGTCCTTAAGCAAAGTCTGTCTCAGAGACTGCTTTTCCACATAGTAGATGTACCCTCCAGTATTTAGGCTGAGAACCAACCAACTCTTGGAGAAAGGAGGGATCATCATAAAACTTGTTTACAAATACTAACCCATAATTTTACTCCTTGAATGTTTATTCTTACATAAAACATATTTGTAAACACGAGTATGTTACTGAATAAGTTTCTTTCCCTGTAAAATAGGAGAAACAGAACCATGGTGCATTGTAATCTCATTTCCTAATGTACTTTTGGAAGATCTGTGTAACAGTGATTAACCCTGAACAAGAAGAGGACTATGACAGGATTTTTTTCATTGCCCAGTGGTGTAAAGACGTTATTCTGTCTTCAAGTAAAATGGAATACAGAAGGAATTCAATGATACATGGATCAGCTACCAAACCTGGTTTTGACAGAACCCGTGTTACTATAAGAGACTATCAGTGTTCTTTTTTCATCCGGTTGAGACTTATAGTGCATCTAATGACAAATAAGTGTAAAACTCTCAGATGTCCAAGACACAGGTGACAGGTTAAAGGTAAGTATAGCACTCTCCTGGAGAATCCTTTATGACATGTTGGAAATGTGCAGGTTTCTTTTATGGAATATCACTTCTTAGCATCTACTCCTTGTTGTTACTGTGCTTTGGGGCATCTGGAATTCTTTCTTTTTTTCTCTTTCTTTCCCAAGGCCCCAAAAAACTCCTTCTATACTGAACTGTAAATTTGTTTTGACTTTTGTGAACAGTAATTATCTCATAGATCATACTCATGCTGTATAGCTGTGCTCTGATTCATCCTCCATGGACAGAAAAATAAAGAGTTTAAGAGATAGAGTCTGGGCATAAAGAAGATTGATGTGCAAATACCCATATGCACATTTCTGTGCTGTCTGCAATGAAAGGTTGTTATTTTTGAACCCTTTGCAAATTGTCTACATCTCTTTACTAGCTTGCTGTATGTAGCCCAGAAGCAGGAGATATTCAGTCAGGCTGCCTCAAATTTTGAGTAATGGATAAGTAATGGATTCACAGTTATGCTGAACTTTATATCTGTTATACTTAGGATACTCTGATAGAAAATAAACTTTTTCACTGTCTTGTATTATGTTGGAGCGGGGTGGGAAGGTGGATGGGGATGGGGAATCTGCCAGGTCATATGTCCTTTCTTTTCCTTCTACCTCTGCAATTACTACTTCGAAATTTGACAACATTTTGCTTCTTAGGAAGGGCAGTAATGTATTCTCTCTGGATATTCCAGATAAGGACAGATTGAGAAATTCTAACAGAGAATTGTCTGATCCAACTCTCACCTCTAGTAAAGTGTGTATGTGTGCTGGAGGTACTGAAGACAGTTGTCTCTGTTTTGATGTTTCTAATATAGTTTTGTAATGTCTCAGTGGAAGTGTTTGTAAGATAACACTTCAGGTGTTGAAAATATATGTTGAGTAGAATCAAATAATGTTGAATTTCAGGGCATGGTTGTGCATACTTAAATATTGCAGATTCAAAGTCATGATTCAAAAATCTACCATTGAATTGGTATTACTAAAATAGTAGCCTGATGGATCACAGTGGCTTACTTAAGAAATGATGACTATGATGTCCATATTTACATGTTAGCTTTTATAGTTATATATATCTTGCTGAATGCTGTAATCTCTTCTCAGCAGATTTTTTTTTTTTTTTATGAGAGATTCATCTTTTACACCTGAGTCATTGTTCATGTGTTATGATTTACTGATTCCATAGATATTTAATTATTTTTAATATTTTTCTGGCTTTAATTAAGGTATAAGTACATTTGGAAAATGGCATCTCAATCTGTGTCCTTTTCTCAGTAACTCACAATGGATGAATTGTAACACAAAAGAATCTCAAACCTGACAGAACCATATTCATGAGAATTTTGAAATGTTCCTGTCATCCTTCCTACCCTGCCACTTTTCAGTAAAGAGGTATGTGTAGGAGAAAGTTATGGTGAAGAAGGCATTCTTCTGATTTTGGAACTCCACTGCTAAAACCGTGTTAGAACCACATTTGCAATAATGGACAGTTTCAGTCAGAAAATCAGGTACTATTTCATGAAAAATCCTTTTTCAGTATAGAACATAGTGAAATGTTGTGTGTTTCTTAAACTGTATTTTTTCATAAAACACAACCAGGTAAATAGGTACTAAATGGCAGAGAGTTGTGATCACTCAGTGTGGTATCTACACTGATAGTGTGTTATCTTGGGGAATTCTTGTTGTATCTCTCAAGGTGATTTAAACATATGTTTGTGCTTAAATACATATATAAAACTATAATTAATGAGTGGAGTCCCACTTCAGTAAGTAGTTCTCAAAGAAGTCTCCATAGGTGCCTATTGAGCAGATGCTTCCCAGCATCCTCCCTGTGAGTGGTTGCATGGTGCACCTTAGCCCACTGTTGAGTCCCCACATTGGCCCAGTTCTGCTGCCTGTATGTGGCCCTGGACACCTTGCTGGTATTCTAGGATGGCTATAAGATAACAGAGAGTCATTTTGTGTCTCGTTTGCTTGCTCCCAGACTCCCTTCTGAAGTTGAGCTTTCTTGCCCTCCATGCTAGATCATTTCTTGATCACAAATATACCAGTAATGAGCAGTTAAAATTTGGATTTCACCTTCCCCTTTTGTACTTGTGTAGCTTTTTAGATACCTTTTTTATTATAGCTGAGAAGTCTGATTTTGTGAGTCACACATTAAAATAAAATTTCTTCTAGACTGATATATAATACCATTGTTGATGGTGTAGAATGTGAACATGAGCAAAACACAGATGTCCATGACTTAGTCTACTATGTTTTCAAAGAAACATGATAACTGGCCCAGATTTTTTAAGGACTTGAAAATTGTTTAATTTACTTAGAAATATTTACACGTATATGTGGGGAATTTTTTTTATTTTTTTTTTTGTTGTTGTTGTTGCTGTTGTTTTGATTGTTTTAAAGGTGACTCAGTTTTAATTTTTTATTATTTTATTTTATTTTATTTTATTTTCAAGGCTGAAGTTTCCTGTAGTATGAAACAATGTTACATGATCACTCAAAATAAAAGTTTGCAGAATCAGGGACACAGTATTTTGTAAACTCCCTCTATTCGTTCTGCAGACATCAGAAATTCAGATGCCAGATTGTCTCATTTTACCATGGCCTCCTTTTTTATCCTGGCATATACTCCAAGAGTTGGAAATATCTCTATTTCAGACACGTGATTTGGCTGCCAAGACGAGCCTTGGCTACTCTGCCCTTTACTGTTTCTTACTACTAGTGAGAAATGTGTAGTTTTCATAGTGAAAGAAGTAGGTGAAGGTAGATCCTTCTAGCTTGGAAGTCATGCATGTATTTGAATATTTGAAAACACAACTCCTTAAAAAAGGAAGAGCCTAATAGTGAATAAAAATGTTTACTGCTGGTAGTTCCATCTGTAACACATCATTTTTTGTTTGTTCATATGAGCACTGCACAAGGTCTTGCTAGCACATACAGCTTTTATGCTGACTTTTGATGTCGTACACCTTCTGTGACACTCCGATATTCAAAGAGTTGCAAAAAAATTCAGGATTTCCAAAGATTTTAAGGAACTAATCTTTGCAATTGTGGAAGAGAACAAAAACATTTAATGAGTTATCTCAGTGAAGGCATGGAAATTCTGCATGGAGCTCTCAAGGATTTTAAGTCTGAATCCCATTCTGGACTCCCAGTTCTGGCTGTCAAAGAAGGACATCAGCAGAGTCCTAGCTGTCTGGTCCTGTAAAACAGCAAAGAGATGTTGCTTGATTTTTCTCTAGTTTTGAGTCTCAGAAGGCTTGGACATCTTAGTTATTTTTTATTTTCAATTTGAGAATTGATTGGGTTGTTGAGTAGCTTCAGGTAACATTGTTTGTATTCTTGGGTAACTCAAAATCTGAGGAAAGGAAAACCATTAAAACAATAAACCACTAAGATAGGACTTTCCATCATTTAATTGTCATGAGTAAAATTAAACTTCCTAGTATTTTTATGCGTAATATCCATGAATTCTCTAGTCTGGCAAGGTAGCATTTGTAACTGTACTCACAAATCTACATATAAAAAATTGCTTTGTACACAGGTGGGAGGTTTTTGGTATTATTTTTATAATCATGATTTTAAAATTTCTTTTAATGAAATTGTCAACACATATTTGCATTTTTATTACTCTGACTTATGCTGAAAAGCTCTCTTTTATCATTATTTTGTGCTCAGTTTTAACATGGTTTTCCTGTTGATGTTTATGGGTAATTGCACAGGTGAATTTAACAGAAGACACAAGTAGTTTTAATTGCAGATATCAGTGTATAACCTGCCTAAGGGTGTTTCAGTTTTGAGTAAATTTCATAGTTAATTTTGATACACATTAAAAGAAAAAATAAAATTGCAAAACATCCTGCACATACATTTCTAGGGGATTTTTTAGGTGTGTCATTCATAGCTGCTGTTTGTTGAGCTCACATCTCTAAGAAGGGATGCATCTCCAAGTGACAGAAAGATTTTAATGTGCCCTTTTCTCTCATTGATAACTGTTTTAACCATTGAACAAAGTGAACACACTGGTTTGTGTCAAAAGAGAAGATAAACAATCATGGCAGTTAGGAACAGGCTGATATTTTTAAGTCCTCTAGTAGCAATTGGTGCTCTTTTTATTAGATTGGTGGATTCCATTTACAGGGTCCAGCAGAAGTCTAGATGGAGGGTGTGCCTGATTGGTTTCACTAGGGGCTGCTGAACAAGGCAGGTTATATAGCATTCTGCTACTGCATGCTTTCTGTAGGTGGCAAGCTACAGAAGCTAGCAAAGATGTGCCATCAGCCAAATATTGAAGTTTATTTTGATATCAATATGTGCTTTACAACACATATTTATGCTTTTAAGAATAATATCAACATTCCCTCTATTCCCTCTGATTAAACTCTATTTCAGCATAATTATAAGAGAAGCAGCACAGAGGTATGGACTTTGGACAGTGTCATGTCCTAAAGTTTCTCACATTGACTATGAGGTTTCAAAAAACATCTTAATTCTTTCTTATAGATGTGGTCTCAGGTTTGCCTTTATGTTTTAGTGAAACTGATTGTGCATTCCTGTCTATGGTCCATGTGGCATAATTTGTTCCTTTCCTCTGTCCATTTGCAGTACCTTTGCCTTACTAGAATTTCTTGTGAGGTTGGGTTACGCATGTTGCAGTGCTGCTGCATGTACCACACCAGCAAGTGAAGCCATGCAGTTGTTTCTTTGATAATGTGGTAAAACTTCAGGGTTCCATTGATTTCAAAACCTCATCTAGAGGTCTATGATAGTGCCATATTCAGTCAATCCCCTCAAAACACAGCTGTTTCTCTGTCCACTTCACCTGCCCCCCACCGTTGGTATGCTGTAGCAAGAAATCTATGATTTGATATGGTAGTTAGACTCTGTCTTGAAGAGAAAATGGATAGATAATACATTAGTAATTAGAGCAGAAGCATTCATTGGAATGACAAGATGAGTTTTATTTTAGTAGTAGATAGACTCATTAGGCAATAATGAAGTGCAGTGTTTTTCTAGGTGATATGTTATGTTAGAAGATCATTCAATATGTTTTCTTGAAAGGTGAATCACATTTCTTTAAACAGGCCAACAAGATAAGGCAAGCAAACAAAGCACAACATTTTTGTCTTCATGGCGGCTTTTACAGCTGTGTATAGAAGGCTGAGAAGGTTGCCCTAAATAGCAATGTCCAGCAAGGGACTTCCTTTCCCTATAAATACTGCTTTCACTGGAGATGATGAAGAAAAACTTGAGAGGCTAAGGCCAAGCGGAAAAAAAGAATTAATTCTGTTAAATAATGCATACTCTTCAGACAAAAAGAACTCAAAGTCATTTAATCTACTGCATCTTTGAGTTTTCAGTGTTTACTAAGAGATTAAGATATCATCTTCAGTCTAAAATGATCCTTTTGTTTATAGTTTGACTAAGCACAACAGTAACTATCTCATACAAATTTTTCATTCTACTAAAAAAATAATATACTGATAAGAAGTGTGATAATTAAGCTCACAAAGCAGGTTAGTCTCATAACTATGAAAGCAAATCTTTTCCAAACTCTAATCTTTCTTGTTGAAAAAAAGAGTTATTAGAATGTAAGATTTGTTTTGTAAGTAAATTAAAAATTAAATTACGCCTCAGAGGCCTTATTAATTCTTTAAAAAACAATTTTTAAAATGTGGTATTTATGATGATACTTTCACAATGTTAGTTTAATACAGTATCTCAGCTCTATTAAAATATGAGGGGAGTGTAATAAAGGTATTTTTCCTTTCTTATATTTTGCACTATAATAATAATAATAATATAATTTTGCAATATTCTACTCAAGAATAAGTTGAAAGGGAGTATTCTTGTGAATTTCCTCTGTTTATCTTTATTTCAAATAGGCAGCCTGAATAGCTTTATTTATATTATACTCACATAAATCTGATAGCATTAACAGCTGAAAAAAAGCAGGCACTCTTAAAGTTAACTGTCAATATGTCCATCCAATGGCCCTTAATTATAGTGCACTTGGAAAATTTAAATAAACATTAAGTGTAAATTTTGATTTTTATTAAAAGGTTTCTTTTTAAAAATTTGGTTTATATGTTTTATAAGATGAGACTTGGCTTCGTCAGTGTATTTTACTGCTTTATAGTGTTTTATTAGTTCAACAATTCTATCAATCATCTGTGAACAAGTAATCACAAGTAATCAATGTTTATTATCCCACTGCTTTATTCTTCTTTGTAAATGTATAATGAAAAATGTAAAAATGACCCTTGAAAAGGAACTTTTTTTACCTTTCTATTAAGTCTTTTAATCCAGAGTGAAAAAAATCATGATTTATCTTCTGCTCTCTTTTTCTTTTTTGTCTGTCCAAATGATTGAGGGTTGTGAATGAGATGCTATCCACTACCACTAGCCTATAATAAATTGTTTATATCCATATCACTGGAGCTGGGGCATAGGTTTGTAATTCTTCATGTTAAGACAACAATTGAATGTGATAAATTTTAAGCACCCGCTTGCTTTTTCACAGTTGTTCATAATAGTAAGGAAATTTTGTGTCATTTTATGACTGACTAGTAGACTTCAGTCATGTTTATCTAACAAGCTTCTGACTTGAGCTGAAATTCTTGTTGTTTCCTGTCAAGTACATAACCTTGTACTTTCTGATGCCAGACTTCATTCTATTTCTCTTACTCTGTCATAATCTAGTTCTTTCTTTTGATATCTTGATTCTGCTCTGTATTGATGACACGTAATTTTACAGTAGAATTCATAAGCATATCACTAGTTTTTGTTTCGAGGTCTTAGTGAAATTAAGGAATGCCTTGATTGTGAGATTAATTTCTGGGTGGTTTGATTCTCCCCTTGTCAGTATCTCATATTACTATTCTAGTGTCTTTATGCAGCATGCAGTTCTTTTTCTCATGTACTCATGAATGACTAGCAATTTCCTATGCAACAATAGATAAAATCAGCCACTGCTGTTCAGTCTAAAAATTGCCTGTCAGAGAAAACCATACATTAGTTTTACATGACTTACATGAGATAACCTTTATTTTAATTGATTTAGTTTTTGATTTATCTCCATTTTCTTAGATGTTCTTTCAAAATTTTCCTAAAGTCATACATATTATTGAAATCAGATTCGCAGATTTTTTTCCTAGTTGTTTTGTACCTGTTGTACCTTTCTCATCCTCTCCATTCCGTATTTGTACTACAGACTATTGTTCACTTATTCACTTCCAACTTGTCCTGTAAGGTTAGTTTATGGTGCTATTAGTTTATCTGTATATGTAGTACTTCAGAATTTTGGGATACAGTCTTGCTTCTGAACAAAGATGAAGTGTTATAATCAGTTGCTCTTGTTTTAGGGGGTTTTCATTTGTTCACATTTTCTACTCTGCTTTGATCCCTTTGATCATCAATCATATTTCTAAAATATGTTAAGAGAGATTGTTATATAACTTAGAAACTAACATCATATTTGAGAACGAGGAAAGAAATTCCACATTTAAACTTAGAGGTTTTCATACTTAAGAGTAACTGACATATGTATAACAGAAAGTAGAATGTCTTATCAGTAGACATAAGCACTCTCTATTTGTTAACCATACTGATTTGCAGGATCATGGATATTAAAAGATAGACGTGTACTCAGAATTCATTCTACAAATTTCATCATAAGATAAGAGGGGTAACAGCTAATAAATGTTTAAGTAATATGAACTGTGGAAATATTTCTGGGATTGCTGCTTCTAAAAAGACTTTGCATGTACTTTATCTTTACTTTTTATGATTTTATGAGGGAACAATCTAATTTAATTTTGTACTGTTGGTTTTTCTTTTGTTCATTTTCTTAATCTGGTTAAATCAAATAGAGTACCCGACATGCTGCAAATGAATAAATGGTTTGAATTTAATAAATATACCTAGTAAAAATAAGACCCTCACCAGACAAAAGCAAATCTAACAGCAGTGAGTTTAAATTGTTGTGCACAATAAAAATGTTTTTGCTTATGTAATATATTAAACACTTCCTTTTTTTTTTTTTTTCTT
>JAWWLT010000092.1:33244158-33264658 GCA_035040995.1 Premnoplex brunnescens
TGAAAATTTGAATTTATTAACAGCTACCAGATCTGGGTGGGTTTTTTTTTTTTTTTTTTTTTCGTGGTATGTATATGGAACTTCTTTGTCTTTTTCATTAACTTTTACCTTACCATTTCACTGAATATCAAACTAACCTTATTGTACTCTTTTTATTGCAAAGAGTATTTAAAGAATAGTTTACTAAATATGATACTATAAGATCCATATTTATTATTCTTTTTATAAAACAATATAGTTTAATCACGTTTTGAGAACTTGCACTAATTAGGCCAAAATGGGTAACTGAATTCTAGCAAACAATAATTAAAGAAAACATTGTGTTGATAAAGAACTCACACAATAAGAAGGTCTATTTTCAGCAATTTTTATTTTAAGAATCAGCTAGCCTTCATACTATAATACAAGGTTTAAAATTAAAATGGCAGACAAATTAAAAAACTTAATAGCAGCTAGGCTTGTATATCACCAAAAGATAATTAGGAAGAGCTTGCTCTTTCCATTTCAGTAGTATGCAAATGAAATTAATTAAGGTTGATATTTTGCTTTACTACAAGCAATACGAAACTGAAACTAGAACAAAAAAGATATAATCTGATAGTCATCATTAGGGTTTTATAAATTAACAGCAAATCTAAGTTGAACCATCTAGCATCATGACTTAGATTTTTATGACTTACCTTACTTCAATACGTATGTTAGGAGCAAGGCAAAAGTAACAATCTAAATATTTTACTTTTAAAGAATAAAGCAATAAGCACTTGCTGCAGTGATTTCTGCATAAAAGACCAGATGATTCATACTCCTGTGTTGTCAATGAAATTCCAATACCATTCAGTTTCTGAGGAAAAAATAATGTATTTTTAATTTTTTGTCTGTAGCTTCTGCAGTACATGTGGCTTTCCATGAGAAAATTGCTATTGATCTCTCAGCAAATTAATTATGAAATTGTTTTTAATAAATTTGCAGAGCTACATTTTTTCCTATAGAATATGTTTTTAACACCTGTACTAAGCACCTTAATGAACATATATGGGCATATATATGAAAGTTGCATATAGTGTTGCACACACACATGTTGCACATGCACAATTTTGAGAAATTTTGAAGTGTACACCAGCTTCATTAAATGTAGAATTTGAAGCAGTATTATTTAATGTCTAAATTTAAATTTAAGCTGCTTTTATTTTGCTTTGGCTTGTGTTCATATCTGTATGTAGTGTGATTCTGATGTTGCAAAAGCATTTAGGGGAGCAGGAAAGAGAGAAAGTGAGAAAGAAAGAGAAAGATAAAAAATAACTAAATTACTCTCAAATAGAGTGAGTAAATAGAATCAGAGATTTACTAATATTTTAAAAAAACATACAGCCCATTGTACTTTCATGAACATTTACAAGAAGTTAGGAATATTTATACAGTTATTTCCAGAAACCTAAATCCAGCCTTGTTGTCAAAATTCATTCAAGCATAACAAAGCATAACAAAAGGGTTTAACCAGCTATTTCATGTGTTTCATTGGTGGAATAGTAAAATCAAATTATGGTGAAACATGTGGAAGAAATAAAGAAATGGTAATAAGGATATTTTATTGTCAAAGTTGTTTGGGACTGTTTTTGTACCTGAAATGATATGGGAATAGAGGAAAAAAATGGGATTTTTCTTTTTTTTTTTTTTTTTTTGTAAAAAGCCATGATGAACTACTGTATTGAAATACTTTAGAAACAACCTTGAACAGACTGAGAGCAAGATCAAATAGAAATTTACTTAAAAAATAAAATTTGCTACACTCATATAAGGTATCTCTTCTGTTAAAGTTAATATAATAAAAAATATAAATAGGAATATAGCCATTTTGATAGTCTGGATTTAGATATGTTTAAGTAAAATATTTTTAAAATCTTAGATAAAGGTTGAATTTTATCCAAAATTTGAATCACTGTGATGTCTTTTAGAGAGTCAAAAAAAGAATTTGACTTCCAAGATTCTTTGCAGTAATTAATAATTTATTATCATATCTCTTTTAATATTTTGAGGGATGGAAAATTAAATTGTAAATGAGGATGTGTCTGCTTTTCCTAAATTTTTTTCCTGAATGTTTGAGGTGAAAATAAAGGGGGTTGGAATTTTTTTGGTGAAAAATCAAAAGCACTCAAAAGCATTCACCAGTTGCTAGATTGGCCAAATCAGGAATTTTGGAAAATTTTCTAAATTAAAAAAAGTAAAAAATTTTCCATGTGATGTAATCTTGACTAATTTCAGCTGTAGTACAAAAGAAGATTAAGTGTCATAAATTCTTTTTTTTTTTTTTTTGGAATTCTGAAATTACTTTCTAAAGGAAAGTAATATAAAAAAGGAAGTAATATAAAAATATAAAACATTTTTCCTGCCACACTCCTGCAGAAAGTTCTTAGACTTAGACAAAGGATCTGTCTCTTGACTTCTTCTTTAAAATAGTTTCCCTTAGCTTGCTAGGGATCAATTTTCTGGCATATAAGATATGGTTTTTTTCTGTTTTATTATCCTGCTCATACTGCAATGCTAATGGTGTCCTAGCTCAGATAAAGGGGCAACTCAGAATTCCTAGACTAAATTATTGTCAAAGCTGTACAATAAAGTATCAGAAAGGGAAATAATTAATCTAAATACTGTCATAATCTTTATAATATTATGTTACATTTATTATTTTACATTCTAGTCTACATCTTTGGATGTCTCAAAGATATAGAAAATCAGGAAATCTGCAACTTCAGAAAATAGTAGGTAAGAGCTGAAAGTATGTTAGACCCTCATGAAACATGCCTTTAGAAAGTAACAGACTCATATTAAATTGACTCGTATATAAAGTAGAATTTTCTGTCTCATCTTTTTGCTATAGAAGTAAATAGAAATAAAGTATCCATTAGGGTTCAGTAGAGAATTGACTTAAATAGAAATGGTGCTGCTATCAGAGATACCTGTGCATCACTGCACACTGAAGTTGGTGTCCACCTGAAGTGAGAGTGGATTGCAGGATGTCTTGCTCATAGATTATTCCCTGTCCCATTTGCATGACAACATAAAGAGGCCATTGATAAATAGTCTGGCCTACAAGTGAGTGGGAAAAAAAAAAGAAAAAAAAAAAAATGAGATTCATAGTAATTTTACATTGCTAAGAATAAATTTCACTAAAACATTGCCACAAGGCTAATTTAAAATAAACTGGTTTGGGACAGAAGATAAACAAAGAGAAATGCAACCCTAAATATTTATGTTTGAGAAAGTAGGTGTAAATGAAAATCCAAAACAGAAATCCAAAATAAAAATCCAAAATAAAATCCAAACTTAAAGTTCAATAGGAATCCTCAAGACTTCTCAAGGTTTGAAATCCTAAAGAGAATCTTCAGTCCATTACCCAGGAATTTTGTGAAAAACAATTATTAAAAAAATAAATTAAAAAAGCCATGAGAAACTAGTACTAAATCTCCAGGAAAACAAGAAGGACTTAGTTAAGAAAATCTGCATATTGAAAAAATATGTTTTGCTCAGAAGTGGCCAAGAATACTGGGTAATACAATACAGAAATTATATTCCCTATTTTATCAATGCTTATTTTTTCTGATAAGTTGAAATGATCTCTTATTCTAAAATTTCTCAAATATAACAAAATATATACATTGCTGAATACCCTGTGTGAGCAGGATACTACAAGTATAGCTAATGTAATTTTTAAATGCAGATGAGATTTTAAGAACAGAATTAGAGTCACTGACCAGGAATTTATTTAAAAATATCCACAACTGAGATCTCAGTGTTGCCATCTTGCAAGAAGAGAGACACAAGGGTCAAATTTTAACACAGCCACAATCCAGAAACCTTTGCCCTTTTAGCAACATGCCTGGTGACAGTTGTATTCTGAATTTTTAAAGAAAAAAGTTAGAATAATTGCAATAATTGAATAAAAATAAAAGTATTAATCAAATGTATAAAATATACTTAATCCAGATTTTTTTCAGCACTACAGTTTACTTATATTATTTTCTGTGTGATGGGTAAAAGTTGAGGTCATTATTTTTAGATATAAAGCAGCCAAAGTCTTCCTTTAATATTAGATCCTTGAGCTATAGAAAGGTGAATGCTTTTCTCATGGGAAATCAAAAGTGTCTATTGATTCTAAAACATAAATTTTCAAAAGCACACTGGCAGGAGCTCACTGATAAATCAGTTTTCAGATGGCCTTGATATTCTGACTTCTAACATTTTGAAAAGGATTAAGCTGCCTCATGTTGAAGTACACCTGATTTCTAAATATAGAATGAAAGGATGAAGTGGGATCTACACTTTTGTTGTTATTGAGAGGGATAATAGATTTACATCTGGCAAGCAAAACCCTTTGTTTGAGGTTATTGTATATCTCTAATTCTGAAATAGGATGTTTGCAGTTAAGAGCTTTTATAAAATAATTTTTTAATTAAGCTCAAAAGCAAACAAGCAAAACATAGCAGACCACAAAAAGTGAAACAATGGACTAATCCTGAATTCAGATGCTTTAATATTGTACAAATACCTTAGATCAAACAAGATTGGAGTTGATTTGGTAGGAGAGAGAACTGGATTTTTTTTTTTTTTTAATAATTTTAATTTTTCTCCTTTTATTCCAGCTAATTTACCACAAAAGATTTTTCACACAATATTCAGTGAACCATTTTCATGTTTTTAATGTATCTTTGCAATATTTATATCCAAAAGCTTCAAGACACCTTATAGACATGTTTTGATTGATAAACCATGAGAGTTTAATTAGACATTTTAACTTCATTAATTGTAAGAATTTTGGACAATGTATGCAATGATGTTTTGTTTAAACCTTTGTTAAGATATTGTTTTATCTCTCAGTGTTCAGTGTATTCTCACAGATAACCACCTTCTTAACTGTAGAATATGTTTTCGATTTTCTTGTAATAAATGTGTGACTCATTACATTGCTAAAAGGAGTATTATATTCTGAAGTGAACACTAGTTGACAAAAGACCCATCTCTTCCTTTTTAGAAACTAATTGCTCCTGAATGTAAATGCTACTAGAAAAAATCTTCAATTTCCTTAAAAGGTGATGGCTTTACAGTATTTCAAAGTACAGCTATTACAAGTAAACTATTCTGAAGTTTAAGTGTAAAGTGTAAGTATTCTGATGAAGTTTTGCAGCATTTAACACATCCATAGCCATATACATTTTCATTTTGCTAAGAAGCAAACGTTCAATAGAAACATGAGTAAGAATACTTCAAGCATTAACTGTGTGTGCCTTATACATAATCTAAAATGCAATAAACTAGAACGGATTTTGTTCTTGCTATTGATTTTGTAACAGTGAACCAGGATTCTTGTATTTTAAAGCAGTGATTCAATAGGTTTGTTTTCTGTGTGATTCTGCTTTTTGTACTTACCATCTAGCACTGTAGCCATATCTGGGTATAAGGTCTTTTTCATAAACTGAAAATTACTTTTTTTTTTTCTTACCTGGACTTCTTTCCTAAGTGACCTTTTTTACACCCTGTAATAGTCATAGCAGTAATAGTTGTAAGATATATTTTGTAGGGATATCAGAGTGCATAATAAGTAATTCTGTATAAACTCACAGGACTAGCTACTAATTTGATGAGGGCAGCTGTCTACATTTAGCAAAAAGTCGACCTTGAAATTGGTAAGCTTAGAAGAGTAGTCATGAAAGACCCGTTCAGGCAAAAATGAAACGACCCATTAAAATCATAGATTTCACAACTCATTACATTGTTGACTGTGTTTCCTCCAGGGATTGTTTTGCCTTTTGGAGAACTAAGAAGGCTTGATTATTTTTCTAGCCTGCAGAAATATGGAAAAGCTTTCATCACTTAATCTTTCACAAGATGCAAGTGCCAGGGATGTAAGTATGTGTGAAAATAAAACAGCAAAAGAAAACAAACAAAAAATCCCACCTCACCTTCAATTTGTAAATGCAAAAAAGAATTCCTTATTTTTGCTGTTATATGAATATTTGCCATATAAAATTAATTATGTGATCATAATTGATCCCTTTAAGTTTTCTAGTATGTTTACATGGAAACACAGGCTAACGTAATCAAACTGTTAAGAATAGAGTTGCTAACGGGGCCAGACCCATGCACAGGATACTTCACACTCAAATGAGAGAGCACAAAATGCGGCATGTATCTATTCTCATTTCTTAAGAGCATGCAAAATGTCTTTTTCTCTCACAAATCCAGAAAAGTTGTATGTGTTCATATTTCCCAGAATTCTTAAAAACTTGTTTCCAAATTCTTCTATGTGACTGATCCATGTCTTTCACTTTAGTCTCACAGACAGTATTTTCAACTAGAGTGAGACTTCTTGAGGCACTGTTAGGCAGTTCTCCCTCAGGTATCTATAATTTTCTGGGACTGGGAATTCTAAAGAAACTAGGAAGAATTTGGTAAAGTTCAGACTGAACTGGGAATTCTGGCACACAAAATTGTAACACCAGGAATGGCAGTATGAATACTGCTGGACTGTTTGACCTAGTGCTAGGCTCTGAAGCAGCTGGAGCCTTAACCTCAGAGGGCATACATTAGACAATATTCCCAGAACAGTTTCTTGCTGTATTCCATCTGCTGTCGCTCTTATGTCCTTTCATATGTCTTTTACACTCATTTACCTAAACTGTGCCCCATTTCTAAGATCAAAAGAAAAAAAGGCACAATTATTTTAGTAGCTTCTACTTGACGAAGCAGTTTTGGCTTTCATGGTTATAGATATCTTTCTGGCCTTAATCCACATTCCAGAATACCCAGAATCAATTTCACAGTTTAACTACCAGACATTCAAATCACACCTTCAGATGGAATGCTCCTGGTTGACTGTCACATGTAAGAGCTGACCTTGCAGACACAGGATATCCTACCATGAGAACAGTTACGTGAATACATTTTCCACCTCAAAATCTGTATGGAGATTGAATGTTACCAGCAACTGATTCAGGTTTTGGTATCAACAAGCCTTTGACTTCTCATTGAATCAAAAGCAAATAGTATCTTAGTGCCTTTATTCACGGCATAAGAGTTCTCTATTGGCAATATCAGTTTATCCTCCATTTGTGCAACATGTTTGATGGGTTTATTTTTTTGCCTCACAGCATCCATATTTATGGGAGAAAAATCCAAAAAACCTCAAACTAAACAGTCAGAGAACATGTTCTTTCTAAATGACAATTTATGCTTTCTTTGTGTCATTCATTACCATTCCCTGGTGTCAGTTTACCTAAAGGCTTTCTTCATGTATTCAGACATTAAGTATTTATGATGAATCTGATGCAGATCTGTTAAAGCTCTCTAACTGAAGTCAACTTCAAGTCACACTGGAGTTCTTTGTCCCAATCTCTACTTGTCATCTTCCATCAAATCTTCTCTTACTGTATTGAGTGTTCTGCCTTTCCATCATCTAAAGAGAGAAAATAAGCCTGAAACACTACAGATTTCACTCTAGTTATAAGTTTGGCAGAATTTGAAATACCTGGAAATAATGGACAACCTTAACAATAAACCATACTACCAAGATTCCCTATAATCTAAATCTTCCTACAACTTTTACAGACCAGCGGATTTGAAAGCCAGATCTATATATTTTCAATTTCATGTAACTCAATAAGGGAGGAAGAGCATGTCAGCTCTTGGTAAGCTATAGCTGGGTAATCAAAATTCCAAGCTGACATCAAGCTGTAAAAGGCTCCCAGACTACTGACAGCTGAGGGCAGGTTTGTGATTGATTTTGGCCCATTCTAAGCCCATTTGCATCGTATCCTAATTAGTAAAATAAAATACATTTAGTGCTAAACTACTTAAGGAATAGAAATTGAAAGTAGAATTTTAGTTATCAGATCTCTTATTTCTGTGATAGCTCATATAGTAGATTGTCAGATATTGAATAAGAAAAAAAACACCACCACACTATTTCTGGTTCGTTTGTTTTCATTTGTTGTTTTGTTGGGTTTTTTTCTCTAGAGGCTACACTTTGCCCTCTGAACTCACAGTGTTCTGTTACCCAAGTGTAGGTAAGAGTATTATATATTTGTATACAATATCATATATTTGGATATTTGATTTTACCATTTAAAAATTACTAAAAATCATTCTATATTAGTGTAGTTTACAAAAGCACTCCATTTAACTTCCTCCCCTTCACCCCTAGATAAGGTGTGGATATACTCTCTATGGATATACTCTCTACCAGTGTTAAAGAACATAATATTCTTGGGGTTTTTTTAGTTTTTCAATTTTTGAAATAATTACATGTTAATAGCTTTCCAAAAGTCCTAATCACCTTTCAAAAGAGAAGCTCCTCATGATACTTTAATATGCAAACACATAAAACTTTTACAGCTAGAAGAACTATGACAACTTAGTGTTATGTGTTGTTCTGTGGCTGCCTGCATTAAGTGGGAGATGAGAGGTGTGGGATAAAATATCTCTGATAGCAAAACTGGAAAAGCTTACTACACTGCTTTCCAAGAAATACCTTGTGAAAAAATTTGACTTTTTTAAATCCCGTTTTAATGTAACATCTGCTGCATTGCTATAGTATTATAGCCTGACTAGGAGAACAGGTTTATTTCCATTTGAAATTATCTTTTTGCTGAGAACTCCAGTTAAATTTGATTATCAGCATTAAGATAATATTGACCTCCCTATCCAAATTTTATGTGCGATATCTGCATTCCTTTTAATTTCTTGGCATCATTGTTGAAGTGTGTCATATGCTTTTTGTGAAGTTTTGGCTTCTATTTTGGTCTTTTCTTAAGATATGAATCTAGTTTAGCCTGGGTAGGCAGCATATAACCTCTTCAACAAACTGCAATATTTGACAGTTTCTATGCTCAGTCAACATCATTATTTTTATTGCACAACTATAATGCTAACATTCTGGCAAAAACAAGTGGAAATGATTCCCTGTTATTTAGCTTGTGATTTTGTTATAGCTCACTAAAAGACTGCTAATACAATAAATGTTGTTGCTTTTTACAAATGACTGCTAAAAAAGAGATTCAAATATTAGTTAACTATTCTCCTTTAATTATAATTACCAGTTTTGTGATCATCTTTTTTAATACCAAAGATCAATATTTTCTAAATATTCATTTTCAATGTGAAGAAATCTTTAATGTGCTACATATTCATTTCCTTGCTTAAGCAGACAAAATTTCCTCATAAGGACAGAAATCTGCAAAACCAAAAAATAAAATATTATCATGTGGGAAAGAGTGAAATCTACATAACATCTCAGAAGTTTCAAGCTCTCAATTCACATCTCTTAGAGACAGAAAGTGAGTTTTTATTCCTTGGCCAGCTTTTAACCAATCTGGCATCAATCCCTGACTAAATCTCTTCAGACTACCCAGCAGTAAGTAGAAATGAGTTCTTGAGTTCATAAATCCAGGTGCAATCCAGTTAGTAATGTACATTTCTTAGCCACCTGACACTTCTAAATCAAATAAGTAATATGCTTTTAAAATTTAAGGGACTTTAAGGGATGTGCATGTGTGTATATATATGATTTTCTGATGGATACTGTCAGCTTCCCTTTTTATAGTATATGTATATATGAGGTGTATATACTTAATGTATGTGTTTATATATGATGTGTGTACATATATACATATGTGATGTTTAGCATAATAATCTACTTCTAAAAATCTTTAAAATGTACGACAGTCAAAATTTCAACTCAAAGCAGTTTACAGTTCCATATTGCATTTCAAACAACAAAATCCTGTTTAAAAAAAGAGCAGAGAGCAGTACAGTTTCTTATTCAGTACATATTTAGCAAATCTTGGTCACCATATCATCCAGGATAATGTTTCAGGATACAGAGTTAGTTAAACTGGTACATGCATGTTTGCACATAAACTGCAGCTTCACAACAATAATGCTGTCAAACATTAGCTTGCAGATGGGAATTAGTATTTGCATAAATATAGGTGTAAATGAAGCACAAACATTGCTTGGTCGCATTCTGTTTATATCTATATCTTTGCTTATTTTTTTTTCCTAAATGAACTTCTATTTTTTAATTAGCATTTTATCTACCTGTGTGTTGCAAGAGACTGAAAATAATTGACAAATACATAATTTTATACCTAAAAATGCAATTAATTGGATAATTTGTGATACTGAATTTACTTCCAGTTCATCAGACTCATGCTAAAGAAGTGTCATTCTTCAAACAATTCTTAAGAGCCGGCAAAGACTGTATAAACATTAATAAGGGTTAATAAGTTGCACTGGATTGCATTAAGTTGCATTCTGACTGTTCCTCAAAATAAAATTCTCTACAATATTTTAAATAATATAAGATTTATGAAAAAAATAAAGTTAGAATCATAATTTGCAGAAGTTACACTGTTGAATTCATCAATGCTTTTAACAGAAATATAATTTTTCTGAAAAATATTTTATTGAAACTTTTCTATGTAACAAATACTATGATTTATTTATTTTTACACATATTATATAGCCTGATGCCAGTAGTTCTGCTTTCCATTATGGCTGTCATTAAAAGTAAGGAGCTGTAATGCTCTGAAAAGATGTGATCTGAATATACATAAATACATAATTTTTATTGTGAGAAAAGCTTTTAAGTTAAACATAATTTTATAAATAATACAGCTTATTTATACATTAGTTATACACCAGTTGTCTTAAAAATGATGTAAATACAAAATCCCTGAATTTCTCATTTGGCTGTTGAGGTTGGTTGATTTAGTTTCATAAACATTATAATGATATTTTTGAAAATCACAAATGAGGACTAATGTCATAATATTTTTTGGGGGGAAAAAAAAAAAAAAAAGGCATTCAGATTGCTGAAAAATGAAGTTTTGTTCCAGGGATAAAACTTAATGGAATGGAACTACAGTTCTTCTCATTGTTAGGTACCTCAATTAATAAATGCCCTCCAAAAGTGTATGAAACAATAACAAAACTCTGCTAATATTTATAGCTATGCCACTTACAATGTAAGCATTTAACCAACAAAGATGTTACCTTCTGATAATCACGGCACATGTGATTACATTTGTTGATCATGAAATTCCATTACTCTAGCTCAATTCCATTTTCCCTGTATTGTTTTTTCTAGTCATCATAGTTATACTTTCAGGATTTATGCCAACAAAGCTGAGTCAAGAGTGACTGCGGTTTGTCCTTCTCTAATTTGTTATGTTCAAACCTCTTACTTGTGAGAGCTTATTTTCAAATTATGTGGTGATGTACTGCCATTGTAATCCATGAATTCTGAAAAACACAGATATTACACAAATACACAAAAATGGTAATTGACTTGGATTTGAAGAGAAATAGTGTACCTTATTAGCAGTCATTTTTATAAGAATAGTAATATTAAGCCATGAAAAGTAAATGATTGGTCAGATCATGACTTTCTGAAAGCTCCATAATAAATTGCTGTATCAACATTTTAACATTCAGGTCAGTGTGAAAAGGATTATTGGAAACTAAATACAGTGACTTAAGGAGAGATATACTAACTTTCCAGCTGAGGATCTGTCATAGTGTGTCACCTATAGATACAAACTAATAAAGTGATAAGTGTCATGTGACATATATTTGCATAAGTGAAGGAATGCTGGGAGTTATGACCAGAACACCAAATTAGGGAAATACTGTAGGGTATATTGCACTTACCAGTTTCATCTCATCCTTTTATGTAGTTGTCAGGTCAAGTAGCTCACAAATTCACAGAAATGGAACTCCCCTTTTACATGCATTTTGTGACACTTGTGTCTTCCACAAAGTCAAAATGGAATCAGACTAGAGATTTCATTATAGACTATCTGTCAGTCTATTGCAAAATATTCATATTCTTGTGCACATAATGATTAACAGACTTTAAGGAGCAGAAAGATGACACTGCACTTGTTCTCTTAAGAAATCATGTTCTCTTTGTGTATGTCAGATCTGCATGCAGGCCTATAATCAGATGGAGTTAGCTAATGATCCTGTGCTGCTAGCTATTGTAACTTATACCCACAATAATGAAAATAAAGTAGAGGTTTTCTGTTTTAAATATTAGAGTATTAAGAGTAGTTTTGCTTGGAAACGGTAGGTGTCAATATTTGATCTGTCTGCTTTGCTGTACTTATTGCACCATGTGTGCTGGAACAGGTGCCAAAGTCAGTGAATCAGCATTTTCAAGGCTGAAATAGAATTTCCAAAAGTACCACCATCAGAGGGTGAAATACTGAGGACTGAGATTAAAGTAGTGGTAAAAACATAGAAATGTTCATCTATTCAAATGCACTGTTTTGCTCATACAAACGTATCACTGTGCAAAGTAAAACTGGACATGATATACCTAGTTATACATTAGAAATGGGTGATAAATATGAGGAGGATTTAAGATTAATTTTGCTACTATTTTTCTTTTTTTTTTCTTTTTTTGGCTATTCTTTTTACAGTTTACTGATACTGCTGTTTAACACTCTTCAAAGCAGTGTGCAAATACAAGGATATCTGAAATATTCTTCTACCTTTTTGGCAGGGCAGTTTAAAAAAAAAAAAAAAATTATCTCATACCTCTGTCAACCTGCTCTTAATAAATGTTAGTATTTCCTATTAAAATGCCAGTGGTGGATTTTTAAAGGAGACAGTAACACAAATCATAAATCAGTGTCTGGATCAGAGAAATATACTCTGGTTATACATAATTGTATGTTTTGGTGTAATTCACACCACTGAAGATTGTAGCTGGAATTAGAAGGTTTAATTTAGTTACCTTGGGCAATATCATCAGAACACTGTCACAGTGGCAAATATTCAAAATACAGTCTTTTGTGTCACATGTCCTAAGACCAACTGATTGATATTTTTTAAGCACGCTTTTCTTTTCTTTCAACTTTGTGACCATAGTCAGTAAAATATTAGGACAGCACACTACCTTGAAGTGAACAATAGTAAATGCAAAAGAACCAGATATAATTTGGTTTCAAATTTTGGTTTTACCTGGTTGATTCACATCTGAATGAATGGGGGGGAAAAAAAAAAAAGTAAAAAAAAAAAAAAAAGAAAAAAAAAAGTAAAAAAAAAAAGTTTCTACAAGTGAATGAATTGCAGAAGTTCAAATGTCGTGTCAACATAAAAATGGGTTTTTTTGCCATGAGAGCTATGGGCAATTACCATTGCTAGCTTTAAATTGCAAGACAGGAGAATAATGTTGGGCAAGACCACTGGAGGAAAACAAATATACATGGTTCAGTGAAAGCAGATGCTTTGTAAAGAACATGCAAAAATTTATTAGCCTGCAAGGAGTTGTATAATTTTATCAAAGTGTGATGAACAGTGTATTTGAGTTAACTGTGTTATGTTTTTTGTAACAAATATTTATGCAATATTTTTTTCCATTTCCATTCCATTTGTTTTATATTTCCCGACATCATGCTGTATATACAAGTAGAAATTACATCAGTACGGAATTTTAAATGAGGATGCTGCATAAACAAAGTGGTGTGATGTTGGAAGAAACCCCTGTCACAACACATGGGAGAGTGAGTCAAAGGAGCTTCCCAACTACAACTCCCGGAAAAAGACACCTTCAGAAACAAAACTATCACTACAGCAACTTCCAGAAGAGCAGACACTTTAGAATTTAATATTACCTGCATTTTTATTGCATGGGTCTCCTCTTCAGCTTGTAAATCCTAGGGTTTCCAGCACCCAGGTGGCTTGTCTGGAGGACAACATGTTCCCTTCTTCCCCAATATCCAGCCCCACCTCCCTCCTAACCTTACTGGATGTCTCACCTGTCATTCCTAGGTTTCTACTGGGTTTTGGTCCTCCTTGGTTCCTGTGCCCCAAAGTCACTCCCCTCCCCCTGAACCCTTCTCCAGTTACACCCTGCTTCCTAAAGCTCGCCCCCAAAGGCCTTAAATACCCTCTCAACGTGTAAGTAAAGGCTTTTCCACCACCACAGGCTCAGAGTTTTTGCAGTTGCTTTATTCCTGCACAGGTGGGGGTTTCGCAATCCCCGCCAACCCCAAGATGCTGTGGAGTGGGGAAGTCATCCCCTCACGGCTGTTAGTGTAATGAAATATGGTAGGAAGGAGATATTTTTATTTTTGTTTTCCCCAGAGAGTTTTCTGTGCATCATCTATCCATGAACAAAATAAGGTCTCCTTAGTTAAAATTTACAGTGATGAGGTATAAAATGATCCTCACTTCACTGATGGAGGGAAGGGAGAGAAGGTTAAAGATTGAAAGTAATGAATCAAACTTCACACACAACATGATTTGCTAATACAATGTTTAAAACATGGATAGCCCCCTAGACTAGAGAAAGAAAAGAGAACAACACTATTGCAAGGGTATATTTTTCTAAGAATGAGACAATCTTCCAGACTAAGCCCTGTTTTACTTTCAGCCTTGGATAATGGTCAAAATATGTGCCAGAAAGGAGTATAGCTGAAAAGTGAAATTCCTGATTGCTGGTAATTGAGAGAACTTGCTGATGATCATCAAGTAAAAGTGGGTGGTAATAGTCAAGAATGATGTAAAACTTGCAATGACCTGGCATGGTTCCAAAATTATTTTTCCTAGAAAACACTGTGAAAAATAAGAACTTTTTCCCAGCACAAGTCTGTTGGAAGGACCTGTCTCCTGCTGGAGGAAAAAAAAACGGTTTATACTGCAGGAGTGGCTCAGGGTGGCTTAGAGAATATCCTACACAATTACAATTGCATTACCTGTATAAAAGTTTTTTGCACACACTTGGGTTTACAACACACCGAATAGGTGTTGTTTAGTGTAGATCACTCATTCATAGCACTTTGTGGTATGCTGGTGATAAAGAATCTGAGCAAAAAGTAGTGGCTTTGATAGGTCTTTGAATCATAGGCAGTAACTTCTTTTGATAAATTATGTCTGTTTATCAAACAAGCTTCCTTGATTTATTTACAAAATGTTTAATTGAAGAGAAATATCTTCAGAGCCGTCTGAAGATGAAATGCAAAATGAAATTCACTGACTGACTCACTTAAGTTACTGTTACCACAGAAAAAGGGGTTGAAATAAAATTACTTAACTTATTCTGACTCAGTGAAATAAAGTAGCTTAAACTTTGTCATTACTAATACCACTTTGTCATTTTGTTGCACTGATTCAAATCCAAAATGCCTCTGCAACTTCTCTTGGCATTGTTACTGCTACTTGTCACAAATTATTCAAAACCTAATATTCATTTTATAATGTCTGCCACAATCTTGAAAGTTAAATTCCTTATGTATTAAATATTTTGACATTTGAAAAAGTAAATGCAATTTCTCCTTCTCTTCTAAGATCATACCTGTTTGGTTGGTTTTGTTTTCTTTTTTTTTTTTTTTCATTGGTACTCAGTTTCAGAATATCTTAAAATTAAGCTAGACCTTCCTTCAAGATTAAGCTTGTTCTGCCAACAAATCTGACTTGTAATACAGGGAGATAAGAATTGTTTTCAAAAAAGAGGATGTCCCCTTTCCAAAATGGGAATCTTGTTTTTGATTCCTTGAAATATATCCAAGATTTCAATCCATTACTGAGACCTTAGTTTTTATATTGAGCTTATTGTATCTCAGTTAGTTTGTAACATAGGAAGACAAGACTAGAAAACAGCTAAGAAGCTACATCTAAAGTTGTATTATATAAGAATGTTTCTTATTGCTAACAGTTCATCTTAATGGCTAGAAATACTTTAGCTAGTACTTTGTTTCCCAGATATGACTTGCATTATTTAAACCATACTAAAATAGATGGGAAATTGCAAAGACTGTTTAGCTTTGAGATTGACTAGTCCAACTGGTCTCAGCATTCCCCAATGTGTTACACCAAAAAGAGAAGCTCTTCTTCTCTATAACTGATAAGTTTTGTAAATACGGTAAAGTTCAAGCTGTTTTACTTAGGCAGAGCATCATGCTGCAGATCAAAGGCAAAAGATGAAGCAGGTCTCAAAAAATGTGGTTGAAAATCACTATGCAGAAATTTTATATTTGAAGCAGTGACTGCAGAACTTTCTTCTGATCTAGCTGTCCCTCTCTGCCTCTTTCAATCAGTGTTAAAAAAATTATTCTGTGTCCAGTATTTCTTATTCGTAGCTCAAGGTCCCTCTTCTCAGTTTTATTTTCCATGGTTTATCCCTGGTTTCAAATTATGTCCATGTCTTTTATCACTGAAATCTGACTCAGAACAGCATTGGTGTGGTAGCTTTTGCTTAGCCTTTCTGAAAAACTGGCCAAGTTGTGACTTAGACTGTTTGGCATCTTTGGCTATTTAGGTTCTTCCCGATAATTACTTTTCTTGCATGTCGCTAGGCTATAAATGTGAGTTTCTAAATGCATAAGCTCAATTTCTTGAATTGTCTTATTCAGGCATAGGAGCTCTAAAATATCAAAGACAAGAACTTGATCCCAGCAGTACTGTTACTGCAAATGCTTTTCTAAAAGGTCAAGAGGGTTATCCTCTGGTAGGGCATTAACATCGTTTATCAGATATTGATGCCTAGTCCCTATCATTGTTGTCAGTCAATAAATTCTTAGAGAAAAAAACCCTCCTTGTACTGTTATCTAAGTATAAGACTACAGTTTTGTAATTTTCTACTTATGAACGAGGATGCCTTGCCTTTCGGCTTAAAAAAATGAGATATGTCATATTTGGGTACCTTAGGGGATTTGAATGCTATAAAACACTTTGACTTTTTAAATGCTAGGAAGCCTGAATTGTCAATTACTTGTGTATAGAAAATCTGCTTTATAATAAGTACAGACAAATTCATCCCTCATGCAACTTTTTTGGCTTGAAATTAAAACCACCTTCTGTTAAATGTTCCATATGGGAAATACACAGTTTAATTAATCAAAAGAAAGAATCCATTCTTATGTCTGTTAGTTTTAAACCTGGACTTTTACTAATAAGCATTGATGGTGTTACTGCAATTAAATATGCAAAAGACTGACTGAGTTTGAATGAGGTATAAATGGTGGTGCTGGTATAATGAACTACATGTAAAGAAACAGATGTGAAGGCATGTGTGAGTGTGAAATGTTCTGTGCTTTGCATAACAACATAGGCAATGGTAGTCATAGAGCAGGAGGAACAAAAAAGGGGACGCTGTTCATATAAAGGGGAAATCTTTAAATAGGTTTCTATATACATTACAGTTTATAAAATTAAGCAGAAAGAACTGGCAACCTGATAACTAGAGAGAGCCAGTTTGAAAAGCTTAAACATCGTCTAATACTTTTTGTACAAGCAAGGTTATGTTGCATACAGCAATACAAATCCACCGTAGCAATACTAAGATATTTTCTGTCATGGATCTGAGGTTTTGAACTTTTTCCTCAGTAATTTCTAGTTTTGCTCTTTTGTAGCAATTTACTAATCTTGCTGATTTTTTCCCTATTTTCAATATCTTAGTGATAATGGTATGGTTATCCAGTGAAGCTAAGGAATTATGAAAATACATGCTCTTTAAACACATATCCTAGCAGACAAGAGCCAGGATAATGAAATTATGCCCATCCAGTGTTGTGATGAGTTTGTATTGATGGTCATCGGGGAAGACAGAAGATATTTAACCTCTGGAAGCAAGGGAAATAATATAATATAATTTAAATTACATGTGAAGTGTGGAAGAAAGGAAGTCTAGAAATAGAGACTGAAGCAAGTCATCTCCTGTAAATTTAGTGACTAAATCCAGTGGATTAGAGTGTGCAATCTTGTTTATAGCTTGGCAATTGAAGTGACTAATGAATTGTTCACTAATGAATAGACTTGCTTGTATAACTACTGCAAAAAAACCCCACATTGTGCATTGCTTGGAGGGAAGGTGTGAGGAAACTCCCAATACATTGTCATTTAACTAACTTGAAAATAAACAGAAATCAAGAATAATGGAAGTTTAGAGACAAAATTTGAAAAACAAAAGATGCATGATTGCTTAGATTTTGAATGTAGCACAAATAATCAATTTTAATGTGTTAAGATTGTCTAAAGATTAGGATATTTTCCCATCATTTAATAATCAGTTTATTTCTGAATATCAAGTAAAATGAAGGAATCTATTTATCAATTAGTATGTACAAGTGACTGATGGAAACTCTTTGATTTTAGTCACTGCTAGGCTGAATGAACCAAGCCTCTCAGTAACATAGATCCTCTATCACCTTACAACTGTGTCCTGGGGGGCATCAGGCAAAGCATCATCAGGTCGAGGAAGGGGATTGGCCTGCTCTACTCTGCACTAGTGTGGCCTCACCTTGAATATTGTGGGCAGTTTTGGGCACCACAGTATAAAGTAGATTTTAAACCATTAGAGAGTGTACAAAAGAGGGCCATGAAGACGGTGAAGGGCTTTCAAGGGAAGCTGTATGAGGAGCGGCTGAAGCCACTTGCTCTGTTCAGCCTGGAGAAGAGGAGTGTGGAGGTTTGGGTTGGCTCCCTGCCAAACCCAGCTGCTGGCCACACGGTTTCCCCCCCGCCAGAGAGAAGGGAAAAAAGTACCCAAAGACAATTGTAGTAAAAGTATATATATTCACATATATTACAATTATGCAATCAAAAACTATGACTCTACAGAATAAGAACCCCAAACAACTCCAAAAGGGAAAAGGGGGGAAAGGGAAATGGGACAAAAACGGGGAAAACCAAAAAACAGATACAGACACTCATAAACTCAGGAAAAAGCTAAATAAGTAACTAATACAATAAATTCTCACCCAAACTCCTCTTAAGAGAACCAGTAGAAATCTCCATCTCCATATGGCTGGGACACCAGCTTCTCCAATAGGCCTCAGCTCATAGAGATAAGAGCTAGGCCGACTCAGAGACCTGATGTCCTCCAAGCACATGAAAGGAAGAGAGAGGAGGAAACTCCCCATCTTATATACCCCTGATTATGTGAAGGAATGGATAGTGTGGAATACTTCCTTAGTTATGACCTTGTTACCAGGGAAGGCCTAGACCAAAACCAAGAAAACTAAACCACAACAAGGAGACTGAGGTTCACTGAGGTTACAACTTCCTCCTGAGGGGAAGAGGAGGGGCAGGCACTGATGTCTTCTCTGTGGTGGCCAGTGACAGGACCCAAAGGAATGGCCTGAAGTTGTGTCAGGGAAGGTTTAGAAAAAGTTTGGATATTAGAAACAGGTTCTTCACACAGAGGGTGGTTGGGCATTGGAACAGTCCCCAGGAAAGTGGTCGTAGCTCAAAGCCTGTCAGAGTTCAAGAAGCATTTGGATGATACTCTCAGGCACATGGTGTGTCTCTTGGGGATGGTCCTGTGAAGGGCTAAGGGTTGGATTCGATGATCCTTGTGGGTACCTTCCAACTCAGCATATTCTATGTTTTTGTGAGCCATAAAGTTTCAAGCTGGGAAGTTGTCACTAAAATGAAACTGGAAGACAGAGATCCATGAGTTAAGAAAAAGTGAATACTTCAGTAAAAGTGAGAGGTTGCTAAATGTATTCAATAAATTAGTGTGCTTTAAAGAGAATTAAAAGACATGAAACTCACATGCTTTGGCAGCTTGAATGCAGTTTTTTTGGTATGGAGCATGCAGTTAATCTCAACACTGACAAGAGACAGTGGAAAATAAAGAGGGTTAAACACCTACTATGACAAAATTCAAAATGAAGCAACTCTAGATGCACTTTCTCTCCCCGTGAAAATTATTTTTTTCTGATTTGCTGTTAGTTCACAACAAAAGATGTTTCATCAGTGACTGTTAGAACATACCCTCAATAACTGAAGAAAATGTGCTTTACATAAATGACACTGGCAAAAATAAAAGTTTGAGAGTTAAAGTTAAGAATTCAAAGTCAATAATTCAGGAAGTTTAGGGATAGTAAAATCGTGTTCCTGTAAATCTTAGTTTATCCCTGTGTGTTCATGCATTTTGGGAGTCTTGATTAACATAAAAGTATGTTGTCTCTGTGGATGTATTTGCATCCCCAGAGTCTCTTTAGGACCTCTCCCGATCTCCCCAGAAACATCCACACCATGCAGCATAAACATCTGGCAAACCTTTCTGAGTTTCAACAAGATCCTTTTGACATCAGTTATGCAGTCAACTTCTGTGGATCAGTATGTCCAGCTGCTAGTATCAGCAAAAAGTGACTACACTTTGATACAGTCGTTAGTCTTGCTACAAGGACAGGACACACTGTAAAACAAATGATAAAGTGCTAGATTAGGAGCTAACATGCTTTACTAGTGTTTCCCACAGGACTGGGCAAATATTTCATTCGTGTGATGGTGCAGTAGCAGTCAGGTGCTGGGAGGAAAGCTGTTTGCTAGACAGTCAGACAGGAGAGGTCCTGAAGAGCCTTTGACAGATAAAAGCATTGTGTGAACTAGAGTGTCATAGAGCTTTGCTGCGTTCCGAGGGAGAACAAGGACTCAGTCCACAGCCGAGGGTGAGGGGGTGAGTGCTGGAACTGGTTTATTGAGAAAGACCTGA
>JAWWLT010000092.1:33287387-33308025 GCA_035040995.1 Premnoplex brunnescens
TGCCCGGCAGGTGAGGAAGGGGGGAGGGAGAGAGGAGAGGGGAGGAGTTTTGGGGTCGGCTCAGGGCTCTCTTTATCAAGGGAGGTGTTAGATAGATATGAGGAGTATCTCTCTAATACAATAGTCTACTGTCTGTCTGTTAGTTTTATCCAGTCTTATCGGGGTTGTTCTGTGAATTCTGTGAGTTCTGTGAATCCTGTAGGCAGGGTTTCCCCACACCTATGTATAAATAGATTTTTTTTGTAAGAATCAGAAAGAAACAGCTGAATGAGTTTTGATATGGCTCCAGCAGTAGGTTTTCAGCTAATACCCCCATGTACATTTTTAATTTCTACTAATATTACATGGATTTTACAGCAGTTCTTAAAAAAACAAACAAAAAAACCCAACCAACCAAAAAACCAAACCAAACAACAACAAAAAAAAAAAAAAAAAAAAAAAAAAAAAACAAACCAAAAACACCCCAATGTCTTTTATGATACAGTTTGTTTCTCTTACCCTATTTTTTTTCTTTTTTTCTTCTATTCTTTTGTCTTTTTCTTATAAGGTCTAATGTGATGGCCATCCAGTTCAGTACTGTCTTCCTCATTCTATTAGATGCTTTTGGGACTTTGCCCTATGGTACATAGTTCACACTAGGAATTGTCTTAAGTTTATTAGGATATGGGACTAGTTATACCCTACAGTTCCAGAAAGAATCAAGACCATTAGCAATTATGGAGACAACTTCATATTCACATACATGAGGATGTAAATAGGTACACAGTTGGAACTTCATCAAAGTCATAAAACCTTCATCAGTAGTTATTTGTATCTAGTCTGTACACATAAGCATTTTATTTGGACATCTGCTAATCTTTCTCAGAGCAGGAAAGCAGATATTAAATATTATTCTGTCTACTTGTTTGGGGGTTTTTAGTGATCATATTTCCAGGAACTGAAGAACTCTTCTAATCTTTCTATTTCCCTTGGGTTTTAATGATCTTATTCAAATCTATGATGACACTTATTGCAAAGTTTCTGTGGGATGCTCAGTTGGGTGTGATTTGATTCCTTGTGATTATTTTCCATGCACAGCTTGACAGCATGTCTTTATTTGAGACTATTTTCCCTTCTTTTTCATAAGAAAGCAAACTAAATAAAGACCTTTCTTTTTTTGAAGAAATATTTAAACAGAGATTTTTGGATGAGCATTATTGAGATGGTCATGACATGACATGGTTGCTTGTGACTTGTTTTTCTGACTCAGGAGGTCCTGAGTAATAATACTGTTCACATGAAATCAATATACGAGCTTAATTCAGTAGACTGAACTTGATTGCCTGAGTAACTGCAGGCTGGGACCATAAACTGATTCAGATCCAGTCCAGTCAGACATCTGTATCAATAGGTGCTTCTGCTGCACCAGCGTAGTATTTAGGTAATTTTGTTTGATCTTGTACTAATCCAAGAATGTTCTAAAAACAGAGGTTTTTATTTCTGTGTTTCTTCTTAAAATCACTATGAACAACAGAGAAAGTATGAAGAAAATTAAGTAATATAGTCCTTTGCAGATAATAGAACCTACCAAGTTGTAATTATTTCTCTTGTCTATCTCTTTTTGTGGTTAGAAAAAAAAAAAAAAAAAAGACATTATTTTATTTTTATATCCACAAAACTATTAAGATTGCTTTGAAAGGGGAAGTATTTAAAGTGTTATTCTCTGTAATTTGTATTACAAAAGTTTTAAGTTATATATTGTACAAACAAATTAAGGAAAAATTTCAAATAAATATTGAATTCACAAATATAACTTTGCCAGAAGAAAATGCTAAAGAAAGAAAATATGGATTTTTTTTAATACCATTTTTTTCACAAACTTATATTTTAGTGTTTGCAAAATTAGTGTAATAATGACTTTGCTTAGGTCAGGAACCTAATGGCTTCCAGAAACTGTTTACAATGAAAAGTTCCATGAAACACATCGTAGGTCTCTTGTTCAGTTAACTTGTAGTTTAGTTTATAGTCTTGTTAAATTTTCTGCTAAGTGAAAATATTTACCTGTGAATAAGTACACGTGACACATTTTGAAAAGGCTAAATTGTTTTTAATCTCTACACTGATGTGCTTTAAATGTACTGTGGCTTTTTTTTCTCCTTTATTATATTACCGATACAGCAAATAGCATACACAATGCTATAATATCTGAAACACAAAATATTTCATTAAAGGAAATAGGCATTCATTACACTTAAAATGCAACATGGAAATGAAAATTGTAGAACTGCTTGTAAAAGAAAAAAATGCAGAAAAAATGTTTTCCTCTTAATGACAGCAAACATGTTAAATACCTTGATCAGATATGATAAATTGCCTACACTGTGTAAAATCTCCATACTCAGATACTGAACTAATGTCTCAAAAAATCCTCAAAAACAAGATCTTTACACTGTAGAAGCCAAGATTTTTACTGTTGTACAAGTGAATTGGCTGTGTTAGATATAATAATCAAAGAATAGTTCCTGGATTTTCCTTGTAAAACTAAAGTTTGGTATAAATATACAGATAAACATACAAATGAGAAATTGCAGCATGTGAACATAGCTCAGAATACTTTTTTTGTTCATAGTTTTCAACAGAAATATGTTCAACTTTTCTTTTAGAGATAGTTCAAAGTTTGGTTTTTGGTTTTTTTTGAGAGAGAGTTTTTTCTACCTGTGTGTTTTTGGACATGTTTATATTACCTGCCAAATCCTGCTGACATTCTGTATATCAGGAAGAACCTGAAAAATTGGTTATTCTTCCTTAATTTACATATTTGTGTATTTTCTTTAATATACAAGTAATTTTGAAGCTAGATACATTTTGATAGATTTTTTTCTATTTTTATTTCTTCTATATAGACAATAGTAATACTTTAGAGTTGGTGAAAAAGAAAATGAAAAAAAGAAAATGTGTCACACCACTTATAAGAATTATCGCCCAACTCTGTGCTTTTCATGTATCACAGAAATATTCCATTTGACTCCAATACCTGTTTTTGTAGATGATTGTCCATTTATATTTGATAATATTGTCTGAATAATGGCAGAGTTACAGTCCTAGCCTTAAAAGAAGACCGTAATGTTTTTGAACTCAACAGGTTGTGGTTGGGACTGCAAATATCCCTCAGGAAGGATAGTATGGCACATCTATTAAGAAAGTATTTATTTCGAGTTAACTTCACTGTAAAAGTTTTCTGTTTTAATTTTCTTTCTGTTCCTTACCACAAATGGACAGAAAAGTTATGTATTTTAAGTGCTATTCAAAACCAGACTGTGTGGCCTTTAATTTTATTTTTTTTTCTTCTTTTTTTTGGCTGTTTGAAGGGTTTGGCTTGCTGCCATTGAGATAAAAATACTTTAATCTAGTGCTGCATGGAGCTGCGTCATGGTAGTGAGTCATCAATTAGAGGGAAAAGATTTCTTCTTTCAAGCTACTGACCAATAAAAAACTGTTTCTGACAGAATCACGAGAAAGAAACTGAAGTGTGAAAAGTATACATTATGACATGAGTTTTGTGTCATTATAAAGGAACATCTAGTTTTGACTGGAATTGACAGTTTCAGTGTGAAAACTAGACATTTCAAACTCTCAACAAAATAAATGGAACTGTGATTTTTCTGATGCTATTGAGAGAGTGCAACCATCAATAAACAGCAAATCAAGAGCTGTTTTAATACTGATTTACATCACGCTATGTGAGTGTAAATACTTTGGTAGAGGTTGAGTTTCTTTTTAGGACATCTTTCTGTTCATAATGTCATAAGTGATCCTATAATATTTGCAGTTTATTCCTTCTATGTACTGGATATACAACACAGATGTTAGAATATGCCATGAGCATTAATATTGTTAATAACAATATATACATATGCATATATACACACACCATATTTTTTTCTTTTCTACTCTGAAATAAGTCACTAAGGATATTGTAGAAAATGGCAAAAAAAATGTATTTTACCTGACTTGCATGAGGACACATATTACTTCCTACTTTGTGGAAAAAATCATATAGTCTCTCACCTAGACCTGTATCATATTGTGCTGGAGAAGTTGAAGTCCTTGCCTTGGAAAGACTACTTACTTCCAGGTTCTGTCATTGCTTGTATGCATTCATTTGAGCAACATTGTTTGACATGATAATTTTTATTTTTATTTTTATTGTTCTAACATCAGCCAAGTTAAAGCAGTGTAGATCTTCAGAACATACTCTCCTCCATGAAGAAAACTTTGTAGTGCTATGTAACTGTTAGATATTGTTGCTTCTGAAAATACTACATTCTCTAACATCCTTTTTTTTCTATTGCTGTGTAACTCCTTTGGAGATGCTTTCATATTTAATTAAAAGTGGATTTTCACTTCCATCTGTTACATTTTCATCTGTTATTTTTTGAGCTTTCCTTACTCACTGCTCACTCTCAGCTGAAGATAGAATCTAGAATTGTAAAGTTATCTTATCACCCTTGGTGGAAGTTCATTCAACATTTGGTTAGTTACTACATTTTCTAGTTTAATCATGAAAAGAGAGTTTTATTCATAGATTAATATATATGCTATGAAAACAGGCTGAAAAAATAGGGTTTTTTCAGACTGGAGAAGAGGAGCCTCCGGGAAGAACTTAGAGCAGCCTTCCAGTACCTGAAAGTGTCCTACAAGAAAGCTGGAGAAGGGCTTTTTTACACAGGTGTGCACTGATAGCACAAAAGGGAAGCAGCACAGATTTAGATGGCACATAAAAAAGAAATTCTTTATTCTGTAGGTGGTGAAGCATTGGAACAGATTGGCCAGAGAAGTTGTGGATGCCCCATCCCTGGAAGTGTTCAAGGTCAGGTTGGATGGGGCTCTGAACACTCTGGTCTAGAGGAAGATGTCCCTGACAATAGCTCTCTAAACTCTCCAGTTTTTGAGAAAAAGATGTCTCCTCAGGACAGTGTCAAGTGCTTTGCACAGTCCACTTAGATGATGTCAGTCATTCTCCCCTCATCCATGACTGCTGCATCCCTGTCCTAGAAGACGACTGAATTTTCCAAGAACTATTTGCCCTTAGTGAATCCATGGTGGCTGTCACCAATCACCTCATTATTTTACATCTGCCTTCATTTTCTGGGGGATCTGCCTTGAGGCGAAGGGGAGACCCTATTGCTACACCTACCTGAAAGGATGTTGCGGTGAGGTCAGAATCTACCTATTCTCCTCCTAGTGATAGAATAAAAGGAAATGAGCTCAAGTTGTGCCAGGGAGGGTTCAAGTAGGGTATTAATTTAAAAAAATCTTCACTGAAAGAGTGGTGAAGCATTGGAACAAGCTGCCTAGGGAAGCGGTGGAGTCACCCTCACCGGAAGTGTTCAAAACCTGAATGTACATAGTTGGTTTAGTGGGCAGGGTGGCATTTGGTCTAAGTTCATCAAAATTTGATGAACTTGGAGGTATTTTCCAACCTTAATGATTCTATGATCTTGCCGTGCACATAGGTGCAACTGACCAACCTGTGTTTCTCCTGGTCTTTCTTAATTTCTCTTTTTTAAAAATGGGGGTAGGTTTCCCCTTTTCCAGTCAGTGAGTTGAGATATAGAGAAAATAAAGTAAGAGGGGTTGAAGTTGTACTTAGTATTATGAAATAATCTTCTTTAGAAACTCCACATCATTCTCTTGTAGCTGTTATTTCAGACTGCAATTTGTTTATCAATGCTGTGACATAGAATTTAGCTCTGGATAATCTCTTGTTATTATAGAAAAAAGTTGCTTGATTAGTCTACAGTTATAAGTATTTTGTACAGGGTGGATGTGCAAGTTAAGGGGGGACCCTGTGCAAGAAATGAGAGAGGAGGTGAATTGGTTTGGAAATTTCTTTTTGTTTAAGAAAAACACTGGGGTGATTTCTTGCCAAGATTGACAAAGCAGGCAAACCTGTATCTGAGAAGATGTTTGCAAGGGGCAGAGAAGCATTTCTTTTCCACAGACTGGTGCGGGGTGGGAGTAGGGTGAAGGGAAGAAAGGAAGGAGAAGAGCTCAGAGTGCAGTATGTGCATGCCTAGTCCCTTTGGTAAGTATGATCAAGAAGCCTTGCTCTGTGTTGCTTCTTGCCACCCAACTGTGAGTTCCTGCAGTTGTACAGTGTTTCCGAAACAAACTTCCTGTAATGCTTGAAAGCCCATGGCTTAGCTTTCTGCTTACCTGCATGCATATTTGGAGCATACAGTGGACTTACTTATAGGGCCTGTTTTATAAGGGCTTTATCAGGATTTTTTTTGTTTTGTTTTCTGAAGTATTTAGAATTATTTTTTTTTGTTACCATAAAGCTTGATTTTGGCTTTAATTTAGCATGAAGTATCTCTGATGAATTGCAATTTATGATTAAAATTAAAATTTATGATTACTATATCTCAGCATGAATGACATTTATACAAAAGATTTGATGCAATTACAAATTTTGTTTATGCATTTTCCTGGTGTGAGAACATTCATTGTGTATCATTTCATTACCTTTAGAATAGTTTCACCTGGAAATTAGAATGTAGTAGTCATTCCGTTGGTGCCAAAGTAATTTCAAGGAGACGAATATTAGTATAGTAGATGAGTTCCATTATAATGTAAATGATTGGTAGTGGGATTTCATCATCAGGGAGATTGTAAGGAGAAAAAGAAACAGTTTTTGCTATTTATATCTCTAGTAAAAATGAAAACAGTAACTTATAGGACATTTTCACCCACCTATTCTTCCTATGATTTCTGAGATGAACAGAGACAAAAGAATTAAAGAAACTCAGTTTTGTTTAGTGGGGATTGTCTATTTGCTGTTTCTCAGGAAATAGGGTAGAGCACATTTACTCAAGTCCTAGAAATATCCATAGATTTCTCTAGCATCTTCTTTTGTAGATTTAGCCTTCTAGTCCTCAATGGTCTAAGATATAAAATTTCACATGGAAGAACAAAGTGGATTCCCGACATTAAGTGTTCAAAACAATTAAAGTCTAAAATTTGATTAGCATGCAGATAGTATTTGTATATCTATGTACAATGTCAATTATATATTAGATGCATACATAAGTTCCAATAAAAAGATATTTTGTCTAATAAAACATTTTGCCTAAAGTGTATGGCATTCATGAGGCAGGGTGAGAATTTTACTTACTCCCAAATAGTAATTCATTCTTCTGTTTGCATTAAAGATCTCCAAGAAAGAAAATTATCAATATCTGTGAAGACCTCCAAACCTGTTTGGTATAAATCTGTTTTTCCATAAAAGTAGAGCTGACACTTGAATGCATTTCAGGCTTGAGAGGTACATTGATGCTATTAATCTCAAATACACTCAAATTTAGTAAGATTTCACAAAATATATTTTAAATCAACTTTAATGCATTAAATATTGGGAAAAAAATTCACTTTTCAAAAATAGTTTTACTCATATTTTATATATGATTCAAGGTGAAATCAACAAAGAACTAGTTTTCTTTAATGGAGAGTTTTTTTGTTGTTGTGTTGGTTTTTGTTTTTTTTTTGTTTATTTGTTTGGTTTTTGTTTTTTTTTTCCCCCCACAAAGAAACATTGCACTAAGAAGAAATCTAACCTTTTCAGGCTTACCACCAGAAACATTTTCTAACTACTAAATAAGAAAGTAAATTATCTGCTCCTTAGAGCAGCTATAACATTTCCAGCTGTGATCTTTTTTTAAATAAACAGTTTTCATTTTTTGTTTTTCGTTCCTAGAAATGTTTTCAGAATTTCAGCATTTAAATTCCATTCTTATAAAATATTTGCATTTAATGATATTTTTTTCCATTCTTGCAAGGAGTAAATATTGTGCCATCAGCACATTATGCCATTCAATTAGCAGACATATACATTTCCAAGCATTTTTTGAATCTTAAAAGAATTTTCACTGAGCTACTTAAAAAAAATGAAACCAAAGCAAATCAAACCATCTTTTTATTGATAAACATGGATTAGTAGGCATTTATTTATATTGTGTCTTAGTATTCATGTGCTAAAAAAAAACGAAAAGTCAGAGCCATGTTGGAGCAAGACAGGTAGGATGGCACCTAGTTCTGTTTTTCATGCCATTCCAGTGGGCTCAGCTGCATGAGTGTCTGGTATCATGGATTTCTGGAAAGTCATTCATGCACAGAATTTGTTGTCATAGTGGGAACAAACTAATAGTCTTCTGGATTGCCTGTGTCCATTTTTGTTTCATTGAAAAATGTCTCAAAGCAAAAACCGTGGACAATGGCCCTGGTCTGTTGAGATGAAATTTGGGGTTTATTGTGCATATTAGTTTAAAGATCATTTAAGTTTATTATAGTTTGGTATAATCACGGTCAGCCCTGATCATCCCCAGTATAAACTGATTCTAAGATGAATGTGTGCACCTTTTAGGGCCACTTCTTGAATTTATCTCACTCTTTTAAACAGACTCAGTGATTTTGTGTATAATGTTATGTGATTTCATTAAAAGCAAATGTTTCTGTTTCATGTAGCAGTATTTTGGATTTGACAGTGAAATGTAAAGGCTTTGTCTTGTCCCATTAAGAAAAAGAGTAAAACAGAAGTCTCCCATTAGAAAACATTTTCCTCCCAGTTACATTCACTTATTTGAAGACATAACCCTCTTCTGAATACTTTCTATAAATCAGTCCACTGCCTTCTTAGCAGATTTAATGCCTTGTAACACAGAATTCAGGAGGGAGAGGGAAGAAATTGCCATTATATTACTGTTATCCTCCTGGAAGGTGATGTAAATTATTTGACTTAATTCCTGATAATAAATTTTCAAGAGTACCCAATTAGTGCATAAATACACCATCCTACAGAGTGCTATTTAAAAAGGAACTGCAATAAAACTCTTTTTAGTAAAACCATTTTAATTCTCAAAAGACATTAATGGAAAGGAAAAGGTATTATATACGAGAAGGGCATAGGGAAAATTTTGCTATAAACAGCATTCCACTGTTCAAGAGCTTTACGAGCCACTTAAATTTCTTTTGATCACATTAACATTTAAGCATTTAAGCTATATTTATTACTTTTTATAACAGTAGTGGATTACTGGTACTGTGGACTGTCATATATTCCTATTCTTGTTGTCATATAAACCAAGATCAATCTTACCAAATCGTGAAACTCACTTAGGAGAAAAAGGAAAGATATATTTAAGAGCAGAATGAATAAATTTAGTGTCTGTGGGATGATAAAGGTCTTTAGTTCAGACACTCTGATAATAAGGAAAATTGAAATTAAAGTTGAACTGATCACATTATATCCAAAGTCTTTCTCAGTATCATAATATCAAAGATGTTCTTGATATTAGGTAAAGAGATTTTTCTCTCGATAGTTGCTATAATATATTTCTCTTGGTAGCATACTTAATAATATACATCTGTTGCATCCTGACAAAAAGAATGAAATATACAAATATCCTAAAACAAAATGAGAAAGAAATGAGTCCAAAGATGCAATGGAAGTGGTTCTTAGGATGCAAATTCCATAAGCATTTGTAAGGTGTCAGTAAGGAACTGTGATAGTCTACCCATGATGGTAATTACATTAAACAGAGAAAGGAGTGCATTTCATTTGAATAGTAAAGCAGATCAGAAGGGTTTTTTACCTGAAAAAGTTGCTTATGTTGAAGGAACAACAACAAAGTTCTCATCTGAAATGATTAATTTATCTTAAAGATGTTTAAAATTTAAAAAAAAAAAAAACAAACAAGAAAAAAAACACAAGCAAGCAAAAAAAAAAAGAAAAAAAGAAAAAAGACATTTTATTTGTACCTTTCTACTGTTTATCATAGTTTTATTTTTTAAATGGATGAGAAATACCCTAAGCGAGATACTTTATGTGTAAAATTTGTGATTATAGTGAGCTGGACTTCACCAACCTGGAATTAAAAAAACAAGTAAATAGACTGTCAGTGTATTTTTAAAAAAATGAAACAATAAATACCAGTATATTTCATAAAAACTTTTCTTATCTGTACAGTTCATATCTACATAAAGCAAAGAAAACCAATCTGGAAAAAATAAGCATTACATTTTTCCCATCATGCATATCTCAGGTGAAAACAGAAGCAGAAATCTACAGATTTTTGTCCTACTTTTCAGTTTGCTATTTTCCTTTAAGATTGATAGCTTTAACTTTAGCAGTGCTATTTTCAAGATCCTATATGCAGTGTAAGAGCATGTGTTTTTAATATACCATGTATTCAGGAGAAGGAACAATTCATTTTTTACTAACTTTGTTACAACAGAGCAACAGAGTAAGTATACAATCTACCTTTATTCTACTAGACCTCCTCATTCCTAACCTAAAAGAATCACTTCCCTCACAGGACATTGTATTGCACTTTCCAATCTGAGATGAAAGCTGGTGAGACTCAAAATGCAAGAAGTGTTGCCAAATTGGTGGTGTAAAGAATGCTGAACCTTTCCACTGGAATCTGGAATAAAGTCAACAAAATCTTTCACATAAATCATCATGCAACCTTTTGACTGTGATATTCAGTCATGGCTGAGTTGGAATGAATTTAAACTGGTAACTGACAAGTGAAAAGATGCTTTTCCCATCTTTTGCTTGCTTCAATATCTCAGTCATACACAGGGTTAACATCTCTGTCCTATTCAGGTGTACAAAAGAGCAATGATTTCAATATATGGTTTAATTGGGCTCCTGAGAGATACAATTACAGCAAGGACAATGACTGAAATGGCATAGAAATAATTTTAAATCACTAAAAAACATTTTTATCAAGTTATAGTTCATTTTTGTTGATTTACTTGAGTAGTGGTTCAGAATATTCCTTAGAGATGTGCTAGAAGCTGAGAGAGTTCTACAATAAAAATGATATACTCTGTAACAACAGCTATTCATCAGCTGCAGTCAAGATGGAAACTGTTCTGTGCTGTATTTTATATTGTGTTTTCTCTTTGTGGCCTGCCTTTGATTTTGTTTGTTCCTTATATCATAGGATCAGTTTGTCCCTAGAATTCTATAGGGAAACCTCTGATACCTCTTGTTTGTTTTCTCGGATCATATGCTACAGTACACTGTGTATCCTAGGGAATAGTTATACTTCAGGGTTATTTGTGTTAAAAACAGATGTTTGCAGTGCAAGCCTTAAATATGGTTCTATTAGAAAAGTCATGTCTACATTAAGGTTATGTCTGCCAAACCTTGGGTATTTCATTGAAAGTTTTCTGTGCCAGACAAGTCTTTCACTTTGAGGCTGGGATTGGAGATAGATTTTCATATAAATCCATTAATTTCTGATGGGGATAAAAAAGGTAAAATATGTAACTTTGATACCTAAAATTTGCTGTTCATAACTACTGTTTCAGGATTTGCAGGGTTTATTATCAGAACAGATGTCACACCCTTGTAAAGCCTTATGTCATAACCATTAATAGAAACTTCTTTTTTAACTGAAAAAAAACCACAATATTTTTGTGCCATTGCCATATGTGAAGAGCTAGGGCATTTGTAAGTGCTTCAGTTTCATTTCTTTTGCAGTGATACAACACTTCAGAGTTAACTAATTCATCAGGAGACATTTACATCCGATAGGAAAAGATTGTCCCTGATTCAACAGCATTGAAATCAATTTCTAATCTCTATATATGATAAGTCTTTAATGGAAAATGCTACCCACCATTTCCTCAAAGTCCAATTTTTGCTTTCTAATAGAAATGACTATGAAATAGGTGGTTACAGAGTGGTAATTAATAAGCTATCTACATGCTTGGATTTTCTTAATATTCTACCTTCAAGTTGTTGAGAGAAGTTAGCACTACAGTTCTGTAGAACAACTGTTCCTTGTCAATATAAAAAAAAAAAAAAAGTTGTCAAATATTGTGAATATATCTTAGATGAAACACAGAGAATTAAATGTTTTAATTAAATAATCATTAAAAAGGATTTCCTTAGTTTTTTGGTCTTTTTTTTTTGTTTTGTTTGTTTGGTTGTTTTGTTTTGGTTTGGTTTTTTTAATTATTTAAATAAATGTAAAATAATAGCAATGTTTTATTTAGTTTTTTTTTTTTTGTATTTGTTATTTTTGCAGATGAAGTTCAACTATTAAAATATTCTATTATTTAAAGAGTATTAAACTTGCATCTAACATTTAATGTTTATTATTCATTATTGACAATAGTTCCTCCTTCTTCACTGTAGTAGGTCTGTACTTGTACTTGTCCAAACTTAATTCACTGCTCTTGAGAGAAATTGTTCATTTCTCTGATCTTGGTAACAGCAAATTTTACTACATGAGAGAAGATAAATCAGAATTCCGTCATTTTTGGTAGGAATGCTGAGAATCTTCTTTTCTACACAGACTCCAAAAATATGCTCTACAATGTTTTTGGAACAACGGTGTGATGTATGCTTATCCTACAGCACATATTATACAGTTACATATAAGGCACTAGTCCTGCATAATGTGCAGACTAAAGGTTTTGTATTTCAGTTTTGCTCCTACTTGTAGTTCAGATTCCTTCAATCCACTTTATCTTTATGGAATGCAGTTCTCACAAAAAGCTTGGATACCAAAATCATCAGAAGATATAGCTAGAGGGGGTAGACTGGTATTTTCACTGTTGTGATTTATTGATCACTTTGGGGCACAACAATGTAAACACATGGACTCACAAACTATAGGAAAAAAAAAAAAAAAGCTGTTTTCTCACCAGAAAAAAAAAAAAAAAAAATCCCCATCTGTTTGGACAGTTAAAGACCACATTAATCTGAAAAATTTACATTCCTTTACTCATTAAATTTATTTGTCATTTGGTTCCTGAAGTTATTATTTTATAAAATATAAATAATGTTTCAATGATAAATTAATCGTATTTTTCATTAGAATTGCATTCTTTGATATTTTTTCCGTATATCTACTACTTCTATCTGAATTTAATTACAGAACACATTATTTTATGCCTGAAGTTCATTGAGCTTGCACTGCTCATACTTTCTAGTCCTTCAGAAAGACTACTTTTTTTAACTTCAGTCATTCAGTCATCTTTCCATGGTGAAGGTTGTTGACCACTAGAACAATTCAAAGATATGATAAAATTACAGCTGACATTGAAAACTCTTAGATCAATGATAAAGTAAATAAATGTTGGAAATTGAACTTTTAACACTGTCTCAGTGCCTGAAATTGTAATTTGTAGCTGTGTCTTAAATAAGAGAAATATTTTCAAATATATGCATGGATTTTCAAAAAATTAATTTGAATAATTTAATAAAGATATTAATTACAAATTCCTGTAATTCTTCACTTCATAGATTTAAATTTCCACTTATACTTTCGTATCCCTGCCTTTCCTGTTTTATCATCATTTTTGCAATTCAAATATCTCTCTCTTATCTTTTTCTTCTCCATAAAATCTTCTTCCTGCCTCTCCCCCAAAAATATCATAAATAGTGGAAAATCTGACAGTACGACTGAGGGATTAATACTTTTCAGATTACCTGTGCAGTCTGATTGTATTTCATTATGTCAAAATATTTTGTCATAATGCCTCTTCAAAAATTTCCCAAAGGAGCCCTGGGGGCTCATCTTTTCATTTTGCTCAGATAGTATTGAATTTACTCCCAGAGACTTCTTATTTACAGCAGCACCTAGTGGAAAGAAACCAAAACCAGTATCTATTCCCTTGACTCTCACTGGTGAATTTCTCCCTGAGCTAAAGGAATGAAAATTTAGCACCAATTTATGTAGTGAGTAAATTGTTCAAGTTTATGGTAATAGAATTTTAGAAATTTACCTCATATATTTTTGAACATGGTGTTTGATATTTCTTAGTAGCCAGTTTGAGTCTGTATTTTACATGAATCTAGCCAACATTAAAAACACCAAAACCAAGCGAAAAACAAACCCCAAAACAAGCAAAGCCACTAACCAAAACAACAACAGCAAAACATACCTCAAAAAGAATTTGATGGCAGTGAAGCTTTACTACTTATTTTATAATGGAAGGCTGGATGGTTTTAACTGCCCTTTTTTAGGTCTAGATGTAGACTAAAGGTAATCTTCTCTCTTATTAAGAAATTAGATATTCAGAAAATTAATATCATTAAACAGCTTTAATATCAATACCATTAACTTATTATCAAAGTATATTTATTGTAAAAGAATATTCAGAAATTCTGAAAAAAACCCTCAAAACATACATTAAACATTTGCTTTGGAGGAAAAAATGGTTCTTGATAAAAATAAGTTAAAAGAATTTTTGAAATAATTTTGTTGCACTGTGCTTTTCATTGTGGATGTATAGGTGAAAAACCTGAGGACTTCAAGTCTTTTTTTAACGAGGAAATTATGAGAAATTATGAGACAGTAAAACTCTCAAATGAACTGATGAAGGCTGTTGAAAGGAATCACTGAAATACTATTGGTAACATAGTATTATAGGTATTTTTGCAAATACAATATACATATAATAAAATATTTTAAAGCCTCTATAACTATATTTTAATTCTATAATATAGGATATATTATTAATACAAATCCAAAACCATAGAATGGTTTGTGTTGGATGGAACCACAAAAATCATCTCGTTCCAACCCACTGGCCATGGACATGGACACCTTTCACTAGACCAAGTTGCTCAGAGCTCCAGCCAACCTCGAGCACTTCCAGGAATGGGATATCCACAGCTTCTCTGGGCAACCTGTTCAGTGCCTCACCACCCTCTCAGGAAACAAATTCATCCTAACACTTAATCTAAACCTGCCACTTTCAATTTGAACCTATTGCCCCTTGTCTTGTTTCTCCATGCCTCTAGAAAAATCCCTCTCCAGGTTTCTTGTAGTCCCCTTTAGGTACTGGAATGTGACTCTAAGGTCTTCCTGGAGCCTTTTCTTCTCCAGGAGGAACAGCCTGTCTTCACAAGAGAGGTATTCCAGCCCTCTTATCATCTTCATGGTTGTCCACTGGAGCCACTCTAACAGGAGACCCTAGTCTTACATAGCCTTATATTTGGTGAACAATAAAAAATGGTGAAGATAAGATCTTGACAAGCATTATCAGGACCTTGATGAACTTAAGTTCCCAGTTAATTTGCATTATTAAAAATGTCATCTGACAATGTTAGTCCAATTTTACACTGATTTACAACCTTTCAGTTCTTAAGGGTAAACCCAAACAACTATACAAAATGTGCAATTGTGTTGGATATTACTTTTTTTTTTGCAGTGTGTCTTTAGCACAGGCACTATGAATTCACAAAATTTCAAAAGAAGGTGATGATTCTATTTTGGTGTTGATATATGCAAACTTGACTCAGTAGTAATGAAAAGGATATGCACTATCCTCAATAATCTTTCTTCCCCCAATAAGGTGATAATTTTCAGCTCTTCTTTGTTGATGTGATATCAAGCAGTGCACCAGTCCAAGTCAGACGAAACCAGTCAAAATAAAGAATTTAATCCAGTTACATTTCATTATATTCTTTTATTCTTCCACATATTCAAAGTAGTGAAAAAACCCATGTCTTCTTTAAGTATGAGTGGTTCTACCAGTATGGTTTCCATGCTGTTTACCAGATACCTGAAGTCAAATATGTCTCTGTTCTCCTAGGGTGTGAATACTTTGGATGTGGTAAAGCTGGTAGAGACTTACGAGATACTTACTATGTTATAAATTATGTCATGTAGTTTTGTCACTTGTATTTTCTGATGTACAGTGACAAAATGTCAAAGTCTCACACTTGTACTGTGGGAGTTGAGGTGAAAAAAATGAACTTAAAAATCAGTCAAAAATTGGTGCATAATTAATATACTTCACACATTTTTAATTGTCATTATATAGAGATAGATTTTAAATCTTAAAGTTAGAAAGGTAACACTGTTTGTGTGAGAGAACATTCACATCCTTGTGCAAAGTAGGAAAAAGAAATATGTTGCAGTGACAAATGTATAACTCAAAACACACGAAGTAGTTAATGAATTAGTCTACTACATGGTGTCTTGTATATGATCTTGCCATTTAAATTTCTTCTCATGTGGTCAGAAAACCTGTATAGATTTCTTCTTGCCTTTTTGTTTTAATAAATTTTATTTATTTGCACCACAAGCAGGGGGAAAAAAAAATAAATATTCCCAGTTTGAATTATGGCTTAGGTTTTGGCCTGGAGCATTTTTAAGGTTATTTTATATTTATATATCAAATACTATAACTAAACAGGAATACAAATATTCTGGGTTCATTGCTAACATAATGTACATGGTAAAAAAGTCCCCCCAAATGACCTCTAAAGAAGAAACCTCTTTCGTTCTATGTTCAATGGCTGACTGTGGAATACTACAGGACAAGAGCTGAAAACTATAAAACATTTGAAAACATCAGCTCAGTCCTCTGGAACAGCAATGAAAATGGAGGGTTAAACTTATTAAGGTATTTATAGGGAATGAAACAGAAAACCTTGTTATTCCACTATGAATATATGTGTTTTATTCATGTGTTCAGTGCAGACCTCATCATGCATTTTAAAATTATATAGTAGAACTGGAAAATGTTCAGAAAATGATGTTTTAAAAGACTAAAAAGCAGACAGCTGGCATGGAAGAAATGACTGAATAGACTGGGACTCTTTGGCCTGGAAGAGAGAATATTGAGTATGAATGCAACAGAAATCTGTAAGCACAATGGCATAAGAGAATAAACATCAGTTGTGTTTTGCCTCTACCAGTATAGCAGAGCAGGAAGAATATATTCTACTCATGACTCAACAAAACCCCTCCTTTTGGGGATGCTTGTTCTGAGTGTGCTGCTTTAACTGATCTTTTGAAGACTAAATGAGCCGGCATTACTTACACTGCAGCATGTCTGACTGTTCCTTCTTTTTTTTGCATTCTGAAAAGAACTCTGATCAGAATAGAAGTATCTTTATGGGGATATTATCACTAAAATAAGAGCATTTAATATAAAAGTGTATATATGTATCCTTCATAAAAGAAAAAACCCAAAAACGACAGGTCAAATAATTTGAGTTGCTCTTAATGACAAAATAACCATTCTATGTTTGATAATATTCACAAATACAGAAAATTTCACTTATTCTTTCTTAGAATTAATTGTACCAAGGATTTGTATCATATGGCAAACATATCCTTGGTATTAAGTTCTGGATGTTTGAATAATAGATAATCATAGTATTTTCTGTGGCTCTTATCTGTTTAGACAATATTTATCATAATGCTATTATAATTTGTTTGAAGACAGATTTAGTTACGCATATGGAGTCTGGATTGCAGTTCAGTTAATTAATGTGTGGAGATGAAATTATGTTTTCATTCTACTATGTTATCTCAGAAAACAAATATTATTCAAGCCAAAAAATATCCTACATAGAAAATGCCTAACATTGAATAAGAATTATTTTGGAATAGTAAAGAGCCTGTCCCAACTTGTGTTTAATAAGGCTAGAAGATCATAATCTTTAGAAAAAGAGATGTACTTTTGTTAGACCCAGATATTCAATGCACTTACTATCTTCCGTATAACAGAGAACTAAGATTAAAAATGAGAACCTTAAAGAAGCAGAAAACAAAATGAAAACAAAACAAAACAAAAAAACCCTTCCCCATCAGAATTATTTTAGTGCAGGATCTAATCTTTTGAACAACTGCGATCTCTCAAATTCTATTTGTGATGGTGAGCCTTAGGAACAGGAAATACATTGCCTCTAGTGATGTAGACAGGAGAAACTGAAAGCTTGAAAGATACTGTCATGAATGCCAGTGGGAAAAATCTGAGCTCTTACTGGTGGTTTCTGCAAGACTGAAAAATCTCTGTGGTCTCAGGTGCAAGGTAATAATAATAAAATATATAAAAAAGGTATATGTAAATGTACATTAAATAAATTGCAAGGCAATATTATTATTTGTTGTTGAAATTAAGAGAACTTTAATGTACAACACTGATGTACTTTGGTTTAACTCATAACATCCATTAAGAATGGTTCAATCATGTCCATTAACCTTAAATTTATATACAAGTAGATTTAATGTAGAGAAAAAGAAAAATTCGTACACCTTTTTAGTAAAGATTAAGCTTGGTCACAATATATTTAAAATTGCGAGAAACAATAGGAAATGTGAACATTTTGAAGTTTGATTTTGCCCTGGTTTGCATTCTTTCACATCCTAAGACAGCTTATTTCAAAGAATTTCATAAGAAATACATAAAAATACAAAAGATGAATGCACTTCTAGTATATTAATTGCTTGACAATTAATTATTTTTAGTTCGTTTATAGAATATACGTTTTTTCATTTCAAAAATAATGGAAGTGCATGTGGCTAGGAAACAGACTTTTAAAATAAAAAATAAAAATATATAAAATTATGAAAAAGATAGAGGAAAATAAAAAAAAAAAACTGCAACAACAAAACTGACAAAAAATACATTTTCAAAAGCACAAACCAACTTTCTTCAAATATGAAGATAAGAAATAATTAAACTGCTAAATTCTACTCTACTAGAGTGAAACAGTACAAAAGAGCTAAGTTCCTAATGGGATTAAGTATTCATAGCTAATTTTCTGACAAACAGATTTTATTTAAGGAGAGCTTGAATGGTTGCTTCATCATGCATGTATTCCTCAATATGAATAAAACACACTGCAATTATTCTGACTTGCATTATTGGTTTGTTATAGCACATTTTCCACACATTTCATTCTTTCATCTAGTGTATTCTCCTTTCTATTTTTTTTTTTCTAATTTCTCTAATGAATAATTAAACTTTAACATTTTAACTGAAAATACTGTCCTCAAAAAAATTATTTCAAAATGTTGTCTTAGCCTTTTCTTCATGTGAGGTCAGATCTTTCTTTGCTTTGTTAAAACTGCAATCAATTTTGGTAAAATCAGTGGAATTATAAAGCAATGCTATAGCTGAGCAAAAATGTTTTCTTAGACATGTATTAGAACAATAAATATTCTGGATTTAACAAGTAGACTTTTGCTGGTGTTTTTCCTTTTTTTTTGTCATATTCCAGAGCAAATATACCATCAAAGAAATCTGCTTGTCCTGCTCTCTGTCACTGATGGAGCCTATAATTAATTTGCAAATTTGATTTTGATAATCCTTGGGAGGCAAATTTTAGCATGGAAAAGTGTCTCCAACACAACCCTATTTCAGGACTTTCTGAAGGAATGTGTCAGTTCTAACAGATTTTTGGTGATATGGATTGAAGTTCCATTCATAGCAGTCTGCATTTTTTACTAAACTTCCCTGTATTTTTAATAGTAAAATTTGAGGGTCATATTTGAAGTAGAGTTTACTTGTGCAGGACAAGTTTCTATCTGGATATGTGTATATGTTGTAGGCCATATACTCAAACCTACTTAAGTAGCTGAAGATGAACAGTATGGTAACAAAGCTCACATAACAGTGTAAAGAAAATCTCTGTCAGTACAAGAGTGGGTGTATTGCAAGGCCTGAAAGAGTATCATCCCTGGCGTGGGCTATGGAAGGGAGATGCTAGTTATAACTGCAGTGTTCTCTCACTGTGAGACACCAACTGCCATTCAAGCTGAAGATGTAGTTACAGAATTTGGGGCAACCAGCACGCACCTCTGTATGAGCAGCAAAAAAACATGTTATCCTGCTTGCACAGCTCTGATGATTTTTCTGTTAGTTCAGTTTTGCTGAGATGGAACCAGATGTCTGTTTTCTGGGCCACAGTTGGAGTAAACTGCAGAACTAAATAGCTTCAAGGTAATTTTTAGATTTATAATACTGGTTGTAGGTTTGGCTAAGTGATTAGAAAGGTTGTAACTGGAATGAAATAGAAACTGATGGTTCTCTTTTTATTGTGGGCAATGAGTTCTGTCAGAGACCTCAGAACAAACTGGATGAGATAATTTACTGCCTTGTGAGTGTGATAAAAATTACGCCATATAACCATGGAATAGTCCTAGAGCAGAATTGAATGAGACATACAATTTCTAAATGCTGATCCTCAATCCAGAAAAGCCAGAAAGCAACTAGAATATAAGCTGTCAGGAGACTTTATAAGAGGTCCTTGTTAAATAAAGAGGCTGGAAAAAAGGAAGTATCCTAGTTACAGCAGCAGGGACCAGTTTATCACTTCTCAGTGTAGCCAAAACTGTGTATTCTACACCCTTTATGTCATTTCTCATGAACTGTTAATAATGGATTGTTGGCAGCAGCTGCTCAGCGCACACCTGACACCTCAGGCTACAAGATGGGTGTTAAAAACTCTGTGAGATAGGGAAGTTTTCCTGTCTTCACACCAATGACTCAGCCTTGTTAACTCCCCTCCAGGGAGTCATTAACACCTTCACACCCATCAAAGATTCAAAAATATCCCACGACTCACAGAGTAAATCACCCATTGTTAAACTCCCCATCCTGGGGGGGAGGTACTGAGCATTCCGATCTGGACATGAGCATATATAATCTTGGAGTCTGGGGACTTCTGGTACCAATCGTCAGAACCAGAGGAGGATCAGAACCTCAAGAGGACTGCGACTGCTACTTTTGACCAGACTGTGACCATCATCCTCACCACCAAGTATTGTTTTTTTTTTTTTTTTTTCTTTCCTTTATCTTTGCACCCAGGGGGATCACGTGGTACTCAGCACAG
>JAWWLT010000092.1:33308125-33319823 GCA_035040995.1 Premnoplex brunnescens
GTCTGGTTTTTTTTTTTTTTTTGTTCTTTCCTTTATCTTTGCACCCAGGGGGATCACGTGGTACTCAGCACAGGGGCTAACTAACACCTTTCTGTTCATGCACCAGGGTGCTGGGTTATACATCTGGGTTTTGTGGGTTAAAATCAACTTTTATTCTGTATCATTGTATTTATTGTAATTTTTTTTTAATTAAATTGTGACTCTGACTTATCATCTCTTTTTGAATTGGCTTCATTTCTCCTGCGGATTTTCAAAACAGTAGGTCTAAGTGAAGATTTCATTCCCAGACATGGAGACAAACATACAGCAATTCAGACTGCATTGTTAAGGGAGACTAGATTTGAGTCTGTTACAAGATCACACATATGGGTATTTTCCTCTTATTTACAATTACTGACAACTGCATGCTTTCATTTGTTAAAATTATTTTGATAATGTTACACTACTACCAGTTTTTATGATACTATTCACTCCTTGTTGCATTGCACACATGTACATGCACAAATAAGTGCAGATGGGGACAGAATTCTGCTGCAGTGTTTTCTTGTCTAGATCTTTAGCTGCTGAAAGCTTTTAGAGCTACCTCAGACCTTAGGAGCAAATGTCAGAGAAACATTTGATTTATTCATCTAATGTGATGGATGAGTAATTATTTTGGGGCACTGTCTAACAAGGTTACAGGAGGGAAAGCAAGGCATATAAGAGGCAATTATGTTTAATTACTTCTATTCGATTTCTTTCTCTTATTATACAGATAGATTTGTAAATTGAGTCTCAAATAGATGTTCTTTTTTATTATTTATCACTGTCAAACTATCCAATCATGCCAACAACATAAACATAAACTCACAGATGGTTCACATTCCAAAAGCAATTTTCATAGTCTTTATCTGTAAAGAACAAAAACCTTCAGAATAACGACACCTATATGTTTGTGCTTCATATTCACTTGTCAGCTTAAGTCATTCCAGCTCCTGATTATGGTCCTAGAATTTTTTATTGCCTGTGTCAGAACCATTTTGTCCTCAATTTCCTTTCAGTGTTTTCTGCCTTTTGGCAAGATAAGCATGACTTCTGGTTTACAGTCCTATGTAAGTTAGTAACTGATCAATACACAAACTACCAATTCCTAGATTCACTTCCCTTGACAGGTGATTCTAGATTTCTCATCTACAATGACATATGCTAATTTAATCTCTTTCTTTGACAGCTAATAAGAAAGGACCATCCAGACCACCAGGCAGCATGATCACATGCCTATTTAGATATAACAGAGGTTTGAAGAAGCTTTGTGCATTCCTAGTGACTATTGTTCTGGCAAGATTCCACTTAGGACAGACTTCACACAAAGATCACAAAGATGCAATAAGAAACTGAGTGAACATGTATACTGAAAGCAGAGTCTGAAAAATCTGAAAGGTGTGGGTTTTGGTTTGGTTTGGTTTGGTTTTTTTTTTATTTTTCAGTTGAGTTTCAGTTACTAATATTTTAGAATAAATAATTGCATATAGAAATACTCATATATGTTAAGAAAACCCATGTTTTAAGCTATCAAAAGTAGCTTAAAATTTAAGACGTATTAAAATAATGGCAGCATCTTAAGAATTACATTAAGAGATTATGTAATACCTAATAAATTAATGCTTTTGATGAAGTGCTATTCATCTGTTATTGCTTTGTGTGCTTCTTGGTTTTTTTTTTAGAATGTGTATTTATTCAAAATGTTTATGCAAAACATATTTTAAATACATTTGCCAAGCTGTGTGTTACCATTAATAAAAATATACAGAGCTTCTTACTTTATGGATAGAAAAAATGAGATAACAAAGTATGACATTTATTAATATTTTAAGTGCAATGTGAAGGGGATTTTGATTTTGAAACAATTAGAAATCTTTTAACCATTCTGTGTTATATGAAGATAATCTAAAATGTGATTTGGGAGTTGAAGAATGATTTCCATATTCTGATAGATCTAAAAATATATACAATTAATACCATATTAACTTGTCTTGTTCTTTTCCTGCGCTTATTTTGACATCACTTCTGATTGCTAATTTGTTAATTTGCCAAGCAGAAGCAGTATCCTTTTATAATTACCCTAAACCTTGATTTATTCAATGATGACAAGATTTTTAGGAGAAAACAATTCCTTGTTTTAAAGAGAAGATGCCTGTTATAAGGAACAGACTTTTTAACCTATCTGATCTATATTAGATGTTGTCATAAATATATGCTATCCCTTTTTAGAAAAGACATTATCAGTCAAATTTATGAATATGTACAATTGCTTGTGTTTTGATCAATTTAATGCAATTCTAGTATAATTTAAGTGTATATTCAAACAATTCAGAGACAAGATCAAATGAAAAATATGAGTAACTCATGGTACAGGGCTTCTCACTGTGATGCCACTGTTAGAATTGTATAGGAAACAGATATGTTAGCTTTTGCATAATTTTTTGTTTATGACTAATAAAGTCTTAACAATCTGTTCATTTAATCTATATGATCATTTTGTCCTAGCCATAATTCCAGTCTGGAACCTAGGAAAGGAGGCAATTGTCTGGTACAATGTTTTCTGATCAGAGTGAAGGACTTTCACACTCATTCTTTCCCTTTAACCGAAGAGTCCAAACATGTTGGCTTTCAGGAACAATTTCAAAAGACTAATAAAAACTACCATAGAGGTATAGGATGAAAAAGAAGAGTCTGAATATTTTTATTCTTGTTCAGAAAATACGTTAATTGATACTCCTTGTACTGTGCACTGTTATCTGGAATAGGCACTCCTTTTGTTATTGAGATGTAAATAATTAAACTAGTGTATGAACTTGGATATAAGTTGGAAGAAATGGGAGTAAATAATTTATTTTGAACTGGTTTAATTCTCAGAAGAGCTCAAGATGGGTTAATCCTGTAGCATTATTATGGTAGTTTCAATGATGCTCTAAAATAATCAAATTACCAATAGTCTACTGAGGTTTCTATTTCCTTCTTGATGACTTGTTGCTCTAATGTCAATGGAAGTGTTGGTGTGGATCATTAGCTGAAGGACTTGTGCAGGTGGTTTGGCTTGATAGTGTTTCTAAAGCATAACAATTCTCCTCTAAAAAGAACAAGTATTTTATACAAACAACTCCTAGTTACTTCCCACTGATTTTTTCAACTTCTTTTTCTGATGTTGGTACTAGAATTCATAAACCTTGTTAAGAAGTCAGACCATTCCTGAGGTACACTAGTGCTTCATTGCTAAACTTCTGAAAAAATTATTCAGGTTGACTCTTGTTCCATTTCTTGTCATTAAACATTGAATGAGAATTTAGACATAAATATACTTATTTATTTTTATTTATGAATCTTTAAGGAATATTTATAATAAATATTATTATAATAAATATTACAGTGGGTACACAGCATATGTAAAAACATTGTGCATATTATTTAGTCCTATAGTACATTTTACAGTGAATATATAGTATATTATACAGTAAAAGTTGCATTTGTAAATAAGTGTCATGTCCTCTAGGTTATCTAAAGTATGGGTCATACACAGCTTCATTTCTGGGGGAGTTTTTGACTGGCTGGGGACGTTTTGGGCAAGATGCCTGTATTATCTCTAGTCTAAAACCACATTTGTTTTCTAGATAGAGGCTGGACAGGGAAATGACCTTTTTTTACCTTATCTTGATGTACCTTTACAGTCATTCTGAGCTTGCTAATGCACTTCTACAGACAAGATAGTGTAGTCCAGAGTACATTTATCATTTCTGACACCATCATGAACTGAGTAATTCTGTCTTCAAAACAGGGTTAAAGTAGCTTGAGGTAAAGAAATTACTGGGTTAGAAATTGAGTAGGAGGGTTAAAGTTTGAGAGTAGGCTCTCAGTTCAGGTTTCGGTACAGCCCAGAGTACTTTAACTGGAATAAAATAGGCTGTGGAGAGTTATCCACTTAGATACCTATGCTGCTGAGTTCCCTGATTCTGTTTAAATTACAATATAGTAAGTATTTCCATGTTTCAAAAACTACATTCTTTGAGAAAGGTGGTATATCTTCATGCTATTGAGAAGCAGTATAATACAGTACCTGGAAGAGCATTAATAAGACTCAACAAGCAGTTGTATTGGAGGACTTAGCTTTACAGTGCTATTAATATTCCTACAAACAGTGTTTATTAGGTGTAACAGTCATATTAACTTAGTGTCACATTGCATCTTTTTAACCATCAGATGCCTGTTTAGGCTGTGAAGACTCTGCATAATTTAAAATAATGACATGTTCCCTTTACATGATTTGGCACAACAATCAAGTGATCTGTACCATATGAAGAAGGCAGAGGTGGGAGGAAAGAAGCTCATTATATGGTTATAATTCTGTGTTTGAAAGATTACTGGATTGAACCATGAAGCAGTAATTGCATTCTACTGTAATGACAGGACTGTCTGTCATATTGATTATCATTCTCCTCTAAAAAGCCTACAAGCTACTTTCACAGGTTTTGAGTACACCTTTATTACTGTACTCTAGAGGAAAAGTTGTGCAATTTTGTCCTCTTTCTCTTGAAAAGGATTATAACTGAAAAGGCCCCAAACAATGTATTTTAACCTTTAGAATGTTTAAAATCAAGCAACAAAGACCCATAATAGTCAACACAATTGATACACTCCAAAACATGTTTTTACTAGAGAAAAGCTCTAGGAAATGACAGCTAAAAATGTTGATTTCTAAACTGGCCATTCTGAATGGTTATAGCAGTAGGTTGAAGTACTTTTAGGTTACTATTGAAGCCTAAAACCTAATTTCAAATTAAAAACATATGGTTTTAGTATATCCTACAGTAAAGAAATCAGGCAATATGCATTCTGTATGCAAAATGTAAATTATTTTTTACGAGGTGGCTGCTTTCCAAAAATGTTTGACAAAAAATATAAATCTTAACTCAAGACTTCATTTGCTCACAGTACTTAGACTTCTGAGACCCGGGTTCTGGTTCAGTCAACAAACTAATTGCCACTTTCATTGACAGTTGTATTTGTGACAGACTGCAAATAAAGATTTGAAGGGAGAAGAGTTCTGGAAGGACCTCACCCTGCAAATAACTGTTCTCTGGTTTTTGTTTTAGCATGTTTCCACCTTCACCTCCTGTGTTAGCGTAATTACAAAGCATGAAGGTGAAAGTGGCATGGACATTCAAACTTAGTAACTTGCATTGCTTATTACTAGCCTAACAGGTGAGCTTGAATAAGCCCATTCATGAAGTGTCAGGTTTTTGGTGGTGGTGGTGGTTTTGGTTTGGTTTTTTTAATTTTTTTTTTTTTTTTCAATTGATGATTCAGATATTAGGATTTATTGGAATTTTACTGTTACAGAGGAGGGAAAGTGTAAAGATTTGCATGTAGGAAGGTAAATAATGAACATAATGAAGCTTACCTCTGCTTCAAAAACTTAAGGAAAGGAGCTGCATACCTAAAAATGTTGGGTTTTCTGTACCTCTGCAATTGCAACATCTGTGGCTTTTAGTTATGGCAACAACACTGTTCATACATCTAGAAATGTGTAATCTTTTCAAAAATGCTCATCTAAATATTTCAAAGAGCTATTTCTGTCTAATTTATCAGATATTTAGATCCAAAATGTCTGAACAAATTCTTTCAGCTTCATGTACCACAAACAGGCAATGATAAAAAACCACTACAAAACACAACAAAATCAGAATATATTCTCCAACCTTCAGGATGCTAAAGTTCATTTTTACAACTCTTTAGATGTTTTAATTTTCTTCTTTACATTCTTTTTGGTTGGTTGGGGTTTTTTTGTTTTTTTGTTTGTTTGTTTGTTTGTTTGTTTGGGGGTTTTTTTGTTTGTTTTTCTTTTTATGTTCCCTTTAAAAGGAAAAATGGTGTTGTCATTTAAATACTGAAAAGGTTTACTTTTTAATCCTTCACTTGGGGGAAAAAATGAAATATAGAATCTTCTCCTTTTTTAACAGAACACTCAATTAATCCTTTTACAATACTCCAGATTCTTTAGTTTGAAACCAGAGTCTTTCATTACTATGGTCTGTCTGTAGAAGACCTTTTTAAATACAGCAAACTATACAACTAAAACACAGGCTTGCAAGAAATTAATCTAACCTCTCAGTAAAAGGAATTCTTAGAGATCACTCCGTTTTGCTTTGAAAATTGTTAGGTGGAACTACACACTGAAATTCCAGGATATTCTACACATTTTTGACGGGAGTGTTTGGTTTTGAAAGGTTTCATTCATTGAAATTTTAGAAGGTGAGTAATATTTTGTTGCATCTAGTGTCAGTGCTAATTATACAGATGAGTTAACACCTTATCCAGAAGAACAATTAAGACTGATTCATCAGTTGTTCTGATGGAATTCACTGACAATTGCATTTTATTCTTGTGCTTGACTGCCAGATGAGGGTATAAAATGAAAAGATCAGCCATATTTCCATATATTGCTGGATTCAATGTGGATCTGACTGATCTCCTTTTCATTTTCTTCTAGGCCTTTTCTGGAAACACAAATGCAGACAGTGTTGTATACTATAAGCTTCAGCATTCCATTAAAGCAAGATTTCTCCGTTTTGTACCTTTGGAATGGAATCCGAATGGCAGAATTGGAATGCGCATTGAAGTGTATGGATGCACATATAGTAAGTTTATTTCTGAATCAGCTAAATGAAATTAATCTTCATCGTCTTTTCCTGCCTAAATTGCACTTGAAAGTAGATTTCTAAGCTTGAATTTAAGCTTGAATAAAACTGATTCAATAAGTTTATGTGCAGACTTCATATTTTCTGCATTAGCTATCAGTATGTGATGCTTATTTTCTAGGGTTTTCTGTATTGGAATGAATGGTGTGGACATAATTAATGTAGACTTTTTTTTTTTTTTTTTTTTTTTTTTAATAGTCTTTAAAGCTGCATCTTAGCGTGGTATACTTTCTATCTGAAGGCCAAAATATAGAAAATGTTTACAGTTTTAAATATTGGTTGTGGTCCTAAGACAGTAAAAGTACCACTACATAGACCCACAAATATACAATGAAGGATAATTCAAAATTGTTTTATATTTAAGAGGTATTTAAGAGGTATTTTAGAATAATTTTTGTGCCCTTAATAACTGGCATAACTCTTTGGAAGACAATTTTTAACTGTTATGGTTTTATTGAACTGCTGGATGGTGTAAATCTTACTGAAGTCTTCCTGTTACAATTTTTCATGCCTGGACTTTAAAAAAAAATTTCTTTTAGTAAGTTGTTCACTGTTTTTTATTCTCCAGATCTTTTCTCCATGATGAAAACAGAATTTATTTTAAGCAACCTCTTTAATTGTTTTTTATACATACTTTGATCTGTTGTTATTTCTAGGATTTTTTTTTTTTTACTTCAATAATTGAGGTATGCTTTTCATGATTGATCTCTTTTGAGTGCTCTCCATATATCTGTTTTCTATTCCTAGTCAATAGTATCTGAATTTAAAGATAACATCAGTAAATCCATATGTCTAAGATTTTTACCTTAAATTTGACTTCATATAACCAACAAAAGACCATGAACTAAGGATATTGGAAATTTCAACCTGCATGTAGGAGATTTGGTCACTGCAGTAATTAGGTAAATCTCCCCATCCCAGAAAACAGACCCCTCATGCCACGAGAAGGGGCTGAGAAGCTCACACGAAATTCCTCATTGGCATCTGCCTGGAGGCAGGATATGACTTACGTTTCCTAGAACAGTTTAATGTAGCTGAGAAATATGGCCAAGACCTTATTCAACTTACCCTCAACTCTTTTAAGTGCCACGATGACTAAAAATGGAGACTGAACAAATGATTTTATCATTCTCTTCTGAAAGCTAATCTGAGTCTTCCATTTGAAACCTCATCTCTGTGGTGCTTGGTGAGAGTAGTCTTTCCTGTCTTTAAGCTTCACATAAAGTCAATCAACTTTGTTTCTTCCCAGTTCTTTACCTTGTGCACTTGATAGTGTTTAAATCCTTACTCAAAGTCTTGTTTGTAAATCTTTTCAAGTACAAGAGCTCTCCTTTGAGCATGCCTATAATCCGTATTTTAATTATACACATTAATTTTCTCTGTCAGACCTTGCAAGATGTATATTATACCTCTTTTCTGTGTTATGCCTATGTTTTTCTGCATGATGTTGCATGTTCTAGTAATGCTGATTTTTCCATGTATAAATGCTCTCATTCCAAATGAATTGCAGACTTCTTAACATCCCTATATTTAATTTGAACATCTAGAATTACCATCTAGTTTTCGTAGTTCAATTCAATGGCTGCCATTGAAGACAAACCATGTGATTATATAGTTCAAAATATATTTTAAAATTTAAAAGATTAATTCTTTCTCTACAGTCTTTTTCTCCATTTATCAGGTACAATGAGGACATATTGTTACAGTAATTATGCCTGGCTCTTTCTGAATGTCTATATACTTTTCAAGGAGAAACCAACAAATAAAGAAAAACAGAAATTCCAATAATACCTAACTTAACTTTGATTCACACTTCTCTATTTCCCATTTTCTTATCCTTCTTTTTAGGGTGATCTCACTGAGTATTATAGTGTGAGAGTAAACAACTCTCTTTTTCATTTACCACCAAGTATGTGAACTGTGTTCTGTATTCAAGTGTAAATGCACTCATTTCTTACTTCAGTCTTATCTGTTGAAAATTGCACAACTATAACTAAACTTGCAAGAATATAAGAAGTTGATCTCACTATTCCATAAAGTGATTCGAAAAAAAAGTGTGTCTGCTACATTCTAAAGAAGTCATTACTATCTTAGTGAAGTAGTACAGGATAAATGTGACACTGCTTAACAATTTGCTGCTCTGCTCTCTTCCAGGCAAACACTTGCTCTGTATAACTTAGCCTAGTAGTCTCAGAAATTTTGTTTCCCCTTTAATTACAGTCTCAATGAGACTTGGTAAAATTCATGGTAGATGTCTATAGGATAACACAGATTATTGTGAGTTTTGTTTCCTTTTTGTTATTTTACACAAAACTCCTTTGTTCCTATAAATGTTTTTAGGCCGAGGACTGTCACATTTTAGATATTTGTAAAGCATGCATATGGACAAGCCCTTCCATTTTGCCTTTTAATATTTATGGAATAGAAAGGCCAAATAAGGGTAGTCAGTTACGGAGTTACATAAAACATTAAGAGTTCCCCTGTATTTTTTAGTTTTAGTTCTTTTTACTCCTTACTCGTCTATCTCCACTATGTTCCTCATTTTTTTCACTCCTGTTCTACAGTCTTTTTCATGTAAGAAAGAAAGAAGTTTTATACCTTCAGGTGTTCTACCTTACTTCATGTGGATTGAGAAAATCTGCTTGTGCCATGACTACCCCACAAACACTCTGTACTGAACCCCACTCCAAAATCTGCCTCAAGTCAGAAGCCTGATGCTTCTTCTTATTTAGTATGCACAAAAGGAAATGATGAATCTCAACAGACATTTCCTGCATCTTGTTCCTGAAATGTCAGATTGTGACAATTAAACCATATAAAACACAGTTCAGGTCAAGCTCTGCCCTGACAGTAAACAAAGGATATTGGGAATGTCTCTGGCTTACTCTTTTCTCCCTTCATTGCAACATTCTTTTTTTCATATCATCCTCTGGAAACCAATATTCTGAAAATAGAAAGCAAAGAAAAAAAGTTTAGGGTTTGGTTCTTTTGTTTTTGGTTGGTTGGTTTTGGGTTTTGTTTTTGTTTTGTGTATGTGTGCGTGTGTTTTTGTTTGTTTGGTTGGTTGGTTGGTTGTTTTGGTTTTTTTTGTTTGTTTGTTTGTTTTTTTCATACGGCAGCCAGAAAGATAGGTTTAAATGTGAAAATGGCAAACAGATAAAATTGAAAGATAACTGAAAACTAAATGCATACTGCACATTAAAAATTCTTAGATGTAGTGCCTACTTAACAAAAAGCACTACGATACTGTGATGCACAAACCCTCTTCCGCTGTTCACTAAGACTTAACTGCATTGAGGCTTTTGGCAGATTTCCTTCCCCACTTAAAATCTATAGTACAGTTACATCAGTCAAAAAAAGGAGTTCATCTCCTCTTCCTAACTGGAATAATTGTCAAACAGTTTGCATTATTTTAAGGCTTTTTTTCCCTTATAGACCATTAATTTCAATTGATTTAAAGATTTAAAAATTCAAGTAGTTTTTCAAAAAAAGATATTTCAACTAAAACTTTTGCTCAGGGTCACCAGGACTCTTGGTCCTACGGCATGTGAGGGGGCTTCCAGAATTTTCAGATTCTCAGAGGCATTTAATGATTTCCAAAGATATTTTCACAGTATACTAAGGATTTAGGTTACATTAATTTGAGAAAGACACACTGTGAATTGTGAAAATAAAAAATGAATGTTTATAAAAGAAAACAACCTGGTTTATTTTCCTTATTTACAACAGTAGAGTAGAGAAAACCCATGCAATGGAATGTTGAAGTCTAGCAACTATTAGAGTAGTTGGTAAATGTGAGAGGAAAATGTTATGACACCCTGGGTATTTGCCCAGACTCTGTTTATCCTTATAACCCTGTAGGACACTCAAGCTCTCCCTCTCACAACCTTATAAATGCATTTCTAGGGGTAATGCATGGATGATGAAAAAAAAAATATATGAGAAATGTTATAAGAATTTTGATTAACATATGCATCCCTTTCACAGTATTCATTCATGCATGGGATGGGGAGCAGGAGGTCGGAGGGGAGAAGAGCTTTGATTTTGTTTGTTTTCCAAATGTTGACAGAGCAGAGTTTGCTTCATAAGAACTAGTGCTGAAGAATACAGTAAGGGATTTTGGAAAACAGTGTTAATGCTGTTTATGCTCTTGTCCCAATAACTAATGAAAAGAGTATGTTCCCAATTAAAAAAAAAAAAAAAAAAAAAAAATCCTACTGTTATCAGTGCCTACTAAGAATGTATATTATTAGCTAGTTTGATAGATAAATAGCAATGTACAAGTTGTCTTATTGAAGTCTTTATTAAAGGTATTCTACTTCACATTCATTATTTTAATTCAACATTAATGCTTTTGCTGTACACATTAATTCAATGACATAATTAAGTAAAATAGGCAATCTAGGATTCACATTTAGGTAGAATGTCATATTTATTCATTGCACATTTGATAAGTGAATTCTTCATTATCAAGATATGAAGAAAATCAAGAAACCATATTTAAAAACATAGCTTCATTTACTTGACAAGAGCTTTTTGAAAATTAAATATAAATTACTAACTTTAAGTACTATAATTAATTTGAATTCAGTTCATTTCCATGCTGACAATATGGAGAAATATTTTTAGTGAAGTTACACAGAGTGTAGAGGGTTGAGTTGGCTCCTTGCCAAACCCAACTGCCGGCCACACGAATTCCACCCCCAAAAAGAGAAAGAAAAAAAAAAGTACAAAAAAGAAATTGTATTAAAGATAGATATATATATATACATTCACATATATTACAATTATATACAATCAAACACTATGAATCTCCAAAACAAATCCCAAAGCAATCCCAAAAGAGAAAAAGGAGAAGGGGAAAGGGAAGAGGGACAAAATGGGTGAAACCAAACAAAACAGATACACTCATAAACTCAGGGAAAAGCTCAAAAAGTAACTAATACAATCAATTCTCACCAACACTC
>JAWWLT010000092.1:33319923-33329946 GCA_035040995.1 Premnoplex brunnescens
GTGGAATACTTCCTTAGTTATCACCTGGTAACCAAGGAAGGCCTAAACCAAAACCAAGAAAACTAAACCACCACATAGAGTTAGTAAATAGATAATGGGTTTCCCTTGACTTGCAAGAAGTCAATCACTCAGTTGAAAAATAACTTCATATTTTATTGAGTGTCCTTTAAAACATCATTCATTTCGCAAATGTATTTTTCAAGGATAATTACTTTTTCCTCCTTTACATATGAACTGTGAATACTCTATGAGCTTTTTATAGTGTTACCAGTTCCTTTATGTCTGTCTTGTTCAATGTGTAGTGATTTTGACAGATACTCTATTATATTATTGGGATAAAGTCATTTGTCCCTTTTCCCTCTTTTCCCTCTTTTCCCTCTTTTCCCTCCTTTCCCTCTTTTCCCTTTCCCTTTCCCTTTCCATTTCCCTTTCCCTACAGAAGGTCAACATCAGCTTGGGCTGTCTTGAGAAGAACATTGCCAGCAGGACATTATCAAAGTACTTTGTAGCTCCGAGGCAAGGAAGATCTACTTTTAGAATTGCACTAGATTTGAGTAGAATCCAGACCTCTTCTCACCTTGCTTTGTTATCTAGTTATAGCATCATCATTAAAGCAGAACAGTCTAAATATAGGGGGAAGAAATAGACTACATTTTACTGGGCATCGGTTGATCTAGAAACGTCAGTGTTGGGACTTCATATCATATTGAAATAACATACAACTGTTTCTATTAGACATAGCATTATACATTATCTTTCATTTCTTTACTTCTAGGGTCTGAGGTGGTTGGCTTTGATGGAAAAAGTTGTCTCATTTACACATTAAATCAAAAACTCATGAATGCACTGAAAGATGTGATTTCTCTGAAGTTTAAGACAATGCAAAGTGATGGAATTCTTCTCCACAGAGAAGGAAAAAATGGAGACCACATCACCCTGGAATTAACTAAAGGGAAGCTGTCCCTACTCATTAAATTAGGTAATAGCTACAGTCTCATAAGTCTAACATAGTTATTAATCATTATTTCCCTAAAAATTCTTTTATTCTGTTAAGTGGGTTTTAATGTATAGATTATGATCAACTAGCAGTATATATTTGAATAATTATATTTTAATGAAATTAATAGTTTTTACTTTTCTTCTTTCAAGGTGATACTAAAACTCATCCTTCTCATGCCCAAATTAATATTACGCTGGGCAGCCTTTTGGATGATCAGCACTGGCATTCTGTTCTTATTGAGCACTTTAACAATCAAGTAAACTTTACAGTGGATAAACATACTCATCATTTTCATGCAAAAGGAGAATTCAGTTATTTGGACCTTGATTATGAGGTGTGAAAATTACCTTTTCTATATTACTTTTATTACCTTTGTTATGCAAATGCAGTGAAACAGGCAAAGGAGACAGAAATTAAGGAAGTTTGTAGTGCTTAAGACTTTAGGGATTTTCTGTCACTTAAAGGAATGAATCAAAGAAAAAAAAAAGATTTCCATAGAGTACTAATCTTCCACTAGAGCAGCAACTCAGTATTTTCAAAAGATCATCTTTTTCATCTCAGAATTCATTATTTTAATATCTTTGTTTCAGTAGAGCTACAAATGTGATAAACAATATGTAAACATAATGAATGAGGACCAACTCAGTTATTATTTTATTAATATTAATGTTATGAATATAAAGTTTGATGAAAATTACAATAAATCAGCATAAAACCATTTAAGAAATGTTTATATTAAGATTTAAATCTCTGTTACTTCTGAAAAATATACTGTGAAAAAATCTTGCTTTAACAAATGGTATATTCATGAAAAGCAGTAGATGTAAATTTACTGCTGTGAAATTTTGCCACCTATGGTTAAAAATACCAATATTTCACAGTTGTAATATGATGACTGGCTGCTTTATGTTTGTCCCTGTCCTGTTTGTTGGATGGAACAATGCATGATAGAGGAGAGTGTCTGGAACCCGCAGACTTTATTGTATTCATTCAATTTTTTAAGTGATTTAGAGTAAGATTTCCTGCTGTTCTGTGTCTGCAGTAACCCATTTCAAAAATATCTGCTTAGAATTTCTGTATGTAAATCATAGTATCAAAGTTTGGAGGCTCACACCAACTTAAAAAGAAAAAAAAAGGAGAGAAGATAGATATTTTACATTAAATCAATCAGTATTGCAAATTAAATTTTTCTTTCTTTCACATGCTATAGTTTGAAGTTCTTTTTATACAAGTAAAAAAAAATAAACTTTCAAAAAAGAACAAAATACTGTATCTAGAATTGCATTTCTTACTCTGAAAATTTCTCAAAAATGTATTTGATTTTGGGGCTTTATTTGGTAAAATTATTTTAAACATTAAGTAAGATTTAAAAATTAAGTCATAAATAGTTTAAACTGACCTTCTATTCAATGTTATCCAGAATAACTTTGAAATGGGTGAGCTCAAAAGTTCACTTACACTGGCGTCCTCTTTCTGGTGATGTCCAAGAGTAGAAACATAGATTAGAGCATAACTGAGGTCACCCTTGTGGCAGTGAATTAAAAAAAGAATTTTCTGCTTTCTAACAGCTTCTGCTTCAGGGACTTATTTGGGCAGAGGGATATTGAACTGATTAGCTTTCAATGGATTTTTATTTTTATTAAATCTTCCAATCTCTCTCCGAAGTTAAGTAATCCTACAGCACCATATCAAGGAAGTGCCTGGGCAGTTTGAAAGGGAAAAAGTACCTTCTTTCATTCCTTTTGAATCTGCTGTAAAATAGTTTGGTGCACTGTTGTTCTCTCCTATAGTAATTATGATGTGCATACAGTGGAGAAGTCAGGCCCAAATTTCCTAAAGAAGAAGTTGTTGCTAATATTTTCCCCCCTTTTCACACAGTCCTTCCTGAACTTGGCTGTCTTCTCATGGTGTTGCAGCTGTAATGGACCCTGAGAATTGAACTAAGCCACTGATACGAGACACCCTCAGAAGATTATAAAGAAATCAAAAACAACAAAGAAACCCCCAAAACAAAACAAAAAACCCCAACAGTTCAGAATAATTTAGTGCATACATATGACTTCATATAGCCTAAGTTTTTATTACCTTGTTCTTTCAATATGTAGCTGTGATACAATGAAATAACCAAGAAGTAGCAGATTCATTATTGGCCAGTCTTTGACTTCTGCTCTTACATTGCCGTCGACTTCTTTCTGTAGGAAATTACTTAATAGTACCATTGATTTCTCTTCTCTTTCTAAGCTCAGCTTTGGAGGGATCCCAGTGCCTGGAAAATCAGGGACATTATCAAGCAGGAACTTTCATGGGTGTTTTGAAAATATTTATTATAATGACGTGAACATTATTGACCTGGCCAGGAGGCATAAATCTCAGATCTACTTTGTGGTAAGAGATTTATAGTTAAGAAGGAATAAATAACTAAAAGAGAAAAATATCATAGGCACTTTCATATCCAACCTGTTAACACATACAATCTAGTGAAATCTATGCTGTGTGAAGAAAGAAAAATTAAGTAATCAGCTACTTGGGCTATTTTTCATTTGCTACTTTATAGACTCATCCAGTAGAAAATGCAAGATGCATTTTATTCTTCCGGTATTGAGCTGATACTTAGATGTGTCTGATACTGCACTGTTGTGCTGTGCTCATACAAAAGTCAGTGAATAAAATAAGATGTATCTGAAGCCATCAAATCTCTGACTTTGTACCAGAGTAATAAAAACCTGTACCTAACTAATAAGTACATCAGCAGTACATTGTAAGTCTTCTATTGCTGAGGACATTGATCCACTCTACTTTGTCCAGAGCATTATAATTTTGACAGATATGTTCTGTTTGTCATTTTATAGTGTTCTTTGTCTGAAGAACTGTAGTTTAGGTTGATGGATTTCATGCATTTGTGTTGACACGGCCAACAGTTTTATTATCAAAATCCTTACCTTTTAGAGAAGCAGTTCTAATATCAAACCAACTTTCTTCTGTGTTACAGAAAGTTTTCTAGAAAATTTACTAAGTCCTTGTTGGTTTTGGTTTATTTGTTTGTTTGTTTCTCAGTAGTCTAAAGGTCATATCTAATTGCAATATTTATTTATTTAGTAGCAGAAAATACAGAAATATTATAGAAGTCTACTCAAAACAATTAACAAAATATTAGATGCTTTCAAGAACATTTTGACTTGAATTTCAGTTCAGAATATGAACAATCAAATTTGATTCTGTATCGTAGAGAAAATTGATAACAGACATCTCTTTTGATGTGAAACTCACCTGCAATACTGCAAAATTAACTAAGATGATACCTCTGTATAATATTCTATATAATAGTCCATGATGCTGAAGTTATAGTGTGGACTACTGAAAGGAGAACTGTGAAATTATTTATAATACAAAATGTCATTATCTTCATCTTCAGTGTTTTAAATTATTGTGCTACTTTCAAAACTATTTAGGACATGTTTTATAAAGTAAATATTCCAGAAACTATCTGTGTTACCATAGAAGCCTTGTTAAATAGACATTTTGGTTGGGGAATCTGCAAATGACCCTAGGTGCCTAAATCCAACTCATGATCCAGTCCATATGGGCCTGCTAGATAACATGTTTGCTCCTGATTTATAAAGTATGTGTTTCACATTTGTAAGTAGCAAAAGTTTATATGAGGAATTTTTTCAGTTTGTGAAAACAATTATTGGAGTTATTGTACATACATTAATTCACAAAAGCTGCTTCTTGGTCTGACAGAATTTTTTTCTTAAATTCAAACAATCAGTGCCAAGCTAACATTTTTCTCTTCATACAGGCATTTAGACCCACGTAAGTATAAACATGTATTCAGTGGCATTTTTTCTGACTTTCAGAAATTTGTCAAGTCTCTAATGCTTCTTGAGGCTGAGCCAAACTAGAATCAAGGCAGGTCTGTCTAACTCCTGAAGTATCACTAAATCAACCATGTAATTTAGGAATAAAGAAAGGCAGATAAATCTATTCTGGTCAAACATCTACATAAACATTTCTCAAACTGATGATGTTCATATTTAGTTTTTTAGACTAATGCATTCAAGTATTATTCACCATGTTTTGAAATGCTGCAGTTTCCACAGAGAAATTCTCATGACTCTTCCCAATGCTATATTTGTTTCATTTCTTTCTAGGGCAACACGTCCTTCTCATGTTTGGAGCCACAGGTGGTTCCTGTTACGTTTCTCAGCTCCAGCAGTTACCTGGCACTTCCAGGCACGTCAGGGCAAGACGAAGTATTTGTCAGTTTCCAGTTTCGCACTTGGAACAAGGAGGGACTTCTATTATCCAGTAAACTACACCGGTCTTTGGGTGGTTTCCTCTTATATCTGAGTGATGGGAAAATTAAAATCAATCTTCATAAACCAGGAAGAATACTGAGTGACTTCACTGCAGGTAAGAGAAATGAAATTTAAAAGAAAAAAAAAAAGTCATTCAAATTAGAACCTATATTCTTGAGTTGTTTTTATGACTAGTATTTGTGCAACTATGCTTTATTTGTGTAAAATTTTAACTTAATTATTTCTAAATGCTTTCTTTTCTTACAAATGTAGTTATTCTTTTTTTCTCAATGATTACATAGAAATTACCTGCAATATGGGCTGAAAAATTGAGTCCTCAGCTTAATGTGCATATGGTATGTACAGCTTTTGTACATAATGCAGTAAATTTAAGCAGCTTTGTCAGTTGTGAGGTGTAAGAAATTTAATCACTTAATCTGTCAAGTTAAGTCATTAAGATTTTTTTACACTATTCATCAGTGCCTTCACAAGGTCTCAAGTAACTAATTTTTTTATAAAGGTATACATCATTATAAATATTATTTTATGGAGTTCTCAACTGAAGAGATATCCATGAAACTGAGGCAGTGAATACCCAATACTAAGCTGTGTCTGAAAAATCTAAGACAAGTCTGAGTCTATATTAAAAAAAAATAAAATACAAAAACAAAACAAAAACAAAACAAAACCAACCAACCAAAACAAAACAAAACAAAAACAAACAACAAACAACAAAACAAACAAAACAAACAAACAAACAAAATGATAACTTGAAGAAACTGAAACCTGGGAGCTAGTGGTTCACTTTTGTAGTTAATTATTGAATCGAAATTGGACCATCTACTTTTGATATTGCACTGCTAGTCAGCCCAGAGGGTGAAAATGAGATTTCCAGAAAGATGGTACCTTCTAGTTTTCTTACAAATAATTTTCCTGTTGGCAAACGAATATATACAAACGAGACAATGAGGCAAATATATTAAGATACAGTGATATAGAGAATATCCAGCTGGAATTCTGAGAAACAGTTCTCCACTTTCACTTTCACTCACCCTGGGAGAAATGGAACTAACTTTCACAAAGAATCTCCTCAGTTTTTCTGAGTGCTGTTAGCACTTGATGTGAGAAGAAAATGACTGCTGGCCCAGGCAGGAACCTCCATGTCTCATGAAATATGGGAGCAGGACAGAGCTGACATCATCTTCATCTTTCAAGACTTTTTAAAAAATGTTGAGAATCAGTAACATCACTATGTGATAATATCAATACCTTCACCTACCAACAATTCATCAGTAGTATAGGATTCTCTGACATTCCCTGAGCCATCTTAGAATTTCTCATCCTTTACGCAAACAAATTGAATTTTGTCCTTTACTTGTAGATGGATGAAATGTTAATTCCAGAAAGAGTTCTCAGACAGGAAAGCCAGTGTAATAGAGATTAGGTGGATAAATGGGATTACAGAGAATATAAAATAACGAAATTAGTCTGAGTTTGAAGTAGTTTCTATATGGATGAAGATGACAAGAGTCCACTAGTTGAAGGAATGTGAATAGAAGGAAATAGAAGAAAAGGTGAATTTGGATGTAGAAAAAGGGCATCTGAAACATCAGTGGATCTTAAGATTTATTTTGACTGGTACACAAGCATGTGTTTCTCATTTGATATTCAAATAACAGAATATTATCAGTGGAAAAGAAGCCAATTTAGTTCCAGTTATGTAATGAGTACACTGAATTAACAGGTGAAAAGCAAGTAAGAAAACCCCAAACTAGTTACAACATAAAATAAGAATCTCTGATCTAAAATGTTCACAAAACATGTTAGGCAGTTTAAGGCAGACAAAGCAAGAAAAGCAAAACCAAGAAGAGCGGAGAAGCAGCCACAGGATTTGAAGATGAGGAGTCCTTAATCTTAGTTCCATGTCCCTGTTTCTTTTAGATAGATTCCTTACTTCAGTTGCTCTTACAAAATGAAAATTCCCTGGAGGTGGGTAGGGAAGGAAAGTTAAAAAACAAAAACAAAAAAAACCAAACCAAACAAACAAACAAACCTAACTCTGAAGTTCATTATGTTTCTACAGGTGTAAAATCTTAAACAGTTGATTATTTTAACTCAGAGAAAGTCTGCAAGCCAGTAATGACCACAGCTAACGTTGAAATGTACATAAATACTTTGATCCCGTTCTTGTGGGTGATAATAGGACCGGCTGTGATATTTGTTATAGTCTAAAATAACTGATGCACAAAGAGTACCATTGTAATGACAAGAGATTTCCCTAGGCTCACTATTTGAAAATGTCAATTCCTTAGTAAGAATGTTAGTGGTAGGTAGTGAGCAGTAATGAATTTGGCTTTTTAGGAGCTGTATCAATTGATGTTCAGTTAGGTAATATATGTTAGAGAAACTATTGCCCTGCATTGTCATTTTAACAGACCAGCTGAATGTGGTGGCACTTTTAGCAGCTTCTATTTCACATAGAGCAATTTATTGAATTTCAAAGCTACAACACAATACATAAAATATTAATTTAAACATCCCAAAATAAATCTTGACTTTCTATACTGAAACAGAATTTAATATTGCCGTGCTAGGTTAAGCTTACTCTTCATAAAGTCTAACAGGAGGAATTATGTTTGTCTTTATGACGGCAAAAACCAGTGCAAAATCATATTTTTTTCTCAGAAAGAATTCATCTAACCACATTATATGGGAAACTTTTCCTTGAGTTTTTGAAGTGTTTATTTTAGCACTCACTGAAGCAATTCAAGTCTGCGTTTAGAGATTGAGTAATTAAATTTTGGATGGCTGGACATCTTTGCTCTCCTATAGGCAAGGACTTATGATCTGACTTTCACACACACACACACACACACACACACACATATGTAATATTTGATAATTATGTCAGAGTATATGTCCTTATGCACAATTCTTAAATTCATTATCTTGTGTTTTCTAAGAATTTCTATAACCATATAATAAGCCGTACCCTTCTTTTACAGAAAAGTTGTTTAATATCTTTCCTTTGCAGCCTCTTTTGCAAGTTTGGTCATCAAATATTCACAAAGAAATAACATGGATTTTAAAAAAAAACCCAAAAAAACCACACAAAGTTAATTTGTGTTGAATGATGAGACCAAATTGAATTACAGCATGTGTAAATGTTAGATCTTATTACTCAATTTCTTCTATGATCCTCTATTTCTATCCAGCTTTTAATTTCCATGCAGCTTTTAATTAAGTGATGTTAACAGTCATTGCATTTTGTGGTTATACTTCAGTCTAATCTGCAAATTGCTTTCTCAATTTTTTGCCTCTTTTTTCTTTTTTTTTTTCCTCCCTGATCTCCTTGCAAGATATATACACTGTATTTTTATCCATGTGTTCCTAAGGTTGGATGTCAGTATTTTGCAAGATGTCCTGTAGACCTTTTTCCTATATTCAGATTCAAAATGATGGAATTAATGAGAAAAAATTGATATCTTGTTCAATAGCTACCTTATTTTCTACTAAAAAAAATTAAATAATTAATTGCTATATTTTCCCCACTAATTTCTGGTAAAGCACTATTAAATCTCATAGTAGAGCACCAGACAATATAATTTTCAGATGGAATGAAAATGTTAGTAGACCGTTGGCCTCCACCATTTAGATGTTGTACCAGTCCATGGCTCAACACAAGCAAATGTGAATTAAATCAAGATTCTCAATTCAAGGGGTACAATGAGCTGTTTTCTCCCACAATGGCATTCCTCAGTTCTGAGACTTAATAAAAGGAATTTTTGCAAAATCTTAAGCTGAGATAGGTGAACATTGTTGAGTATCTCCAATCATGCCAGCCTGTATGGAGATAAATTATCCATTCCGATATCATATAGTAGAATCAGTATATCAAACTACAATAACCAAACCAAAAAATGCAAAATTCATATGGTTTATTTTCCAGTAACTAGATAATTTTGACTGTCTGAAGTAACATTCTTTATTTTAAAACAGTCTCTTATCTACAGTCATGGTCAAAATTGCAATGTTTAGGGTGTAGGTTATCAAGAATAGGAAGCTACTGAAGCTGGATACCCAACCAAAAGCAATTATTCTTGCAACAATTGAATTGAAATGACAAAATTTATTGCTAGACTTAATATTTTCAGTGGTGACCTAGATAGTGGGATTGGGTGCATCCTGAGCAAGTTTGCTGATGACACCAACCTGAATGGTGCAGTTGATTCACCTGAGGGAAGGAACGCAACCCAGAAGGACCTTGACGGGCTTGAAGAATGAACTTATGTGAACTTAATGAAGTTCAACAAAGCTAAATGCAAGACAGTCCCCAGTGTTAGTACAGGCCCCTGGTGAGCAGCTGTGCTGAGAAGCAATTGGGAATGCTGGTGGATGAAAATCTGAACATGAGCATGAAATATTCACTGCTGTCCAAAAAGCTAGCTCTATTCTGGGTTGCATCAAAAAACACTGTGGTCAGCAGGTCAAGGGAGGTGATTATCCCCCTCTGCTCTGCTCTGGTGAGAGTCCACCTGGAGTACTGTGTCCACCTCTGTGTCCTCCCAACATAAGGAAAACATAGTCCTGCTGGAGTGGGACCAGAGGATCATGAAAATCAGAGGGCTGGAGCACCTCTCCCATGAACGCAGGCTGAGAGAGCTGGGACTTTTCAGCCTGGAAGACAGCTTTAGGGAGACCTAAATGTAGCTTTTTAATACTTAA
>JAWWLT010000092.1:33355467-33367954 GCA_035040995.1 Premnoplex brunnescens
TCACTCAGTTCCCCTACACTCCCCTTCCCTACACTCCACTCCACTCTCCTCTCCTACACTCCCCTATACTCTCCTCCCCTACACTCTCCTCACCTACAATCCCCTCCCCTACACTACCCTACACTACCATACACTACCCTACACTCCACTACACTCTGCTCCCCTGCCCTCCCCTGCCCTCCTGTGCTCTCCCCTGCCCTCCCCAGAACTCCCCTGCCCTCCCCAGAACTCCCCTGCCCTCCCCTTCTCGTTTTTACCCTTCCCTCCCCTCCCTCCCGTTCTCTTCATTCCCTCCTCTTCCCTCCCGTCTTCTCCTTTCTTCTTCTCCTCTCTTCTCCTTTCTTTCACAAATTGCAATGGAGAACAGGGAGAAGCATCACTTCCAGTCACTTCCGTCGTTCTCGTCGCTTGTGTCACTGCCTGATTCGTGGCAATCCATCAGCAGTATCCAGAAGTGTTCCAGCTGCTGTGCTACTAGGTGAGCAGCAGTCTCCAAGTGGCAATCACGGACTTCTTGCTGTGGCTCGGACACGGCACTTTCAAGTCCACCCTGGCTTGGCCATGTTCTCTTGCTACGTCCCCACCTACATTACAGTTCTGCTTAGAAGCTGAAGCACGGTGCTGAAGTAGTTCCACTCCTTCCATTTGCAATGATTGAGTTTGTCTAGCCAAGTGGTTTCCGTCCAGAGAACACAAGAAAGAGGTTTTGCTTAGAAACAACTCAAGGAGGACTTCTTTTCCACATGGGCAAGGAATAGTCAAGCTTTTCTAATGGAGACTCCAGTGGAAGAGAGAATGACAGATCATTCGGAGAGCTTTGAAATATCCCTTGGGGATGCCTAGTGCAGAGGACCTGAGGAAATCTGTCCAAAGGACACCAGAGAATCACTCTGAATTACTTCCTCACAGACACATGTCCTTACTATGTCTGATATGGCTTCATGTCTGATATGGCTTCAGCTGGTTTCAGGGTTCTTGTTCACCTAAAACCTAAATTCGGAGTTGTAAATGAAGACGGAAAGATTGACAAATGTATAAATCACTGATGGGAAAAAAAAAAAAAAAAAAAAAAAAAAAGTGTCCCTTTTCTTGCACTGTGCTCCAAGACAGGTAAAAAGAACCCATATGCACAGGAAAGATGTTGAAGTTAAGAAAAGGAGAGGGAGGAAAAAGGTAACCACAGTCCCAGTGCACTGTGTACTGAGAGACCAGGTTTCTAAACCCATTCACATTCTCATTTAAACATGGATTACTTGCTGAGGTGTGTCACATATTTAATCTCTGAGTGTTGTGACTTTTAGATTACTTGCCCTCTCTAAATTTGTACAGTTTTTTCTGAACTACTTGCTTTGTCCATTAAAGGGAAGATTCGACAATGAATGAATTGAATGGGCAGATTGAATTTTCCAAAATGGTCCTGAGTGACTGAATATTTCCATGGGTTTAGAGGAAGGATTTTAAGTCTAAAACTGGTGCATATGAAATACAAAAATTTGATTCTGACACTATCATCAAAGATTTTAAACAAGGAATTAGGTCTAAGGCTGCAGGTACTGTCTGTGCTCTGAGTACTAGTTGCATATTTTCTTTTTTTGTGTGTTTCATATTTTTAGCATATAATGTATAAATTCTCTACACTTAGTTTGGTACATTTTTATTTGATTTTTTAGACTTTTGAAAGGGTTAAAAAAAAAAAAAAAAGAAAGAAAGGTTAGACTTACTTGGAAATTATGTTAAGCCATCAAATATTCCCTAGTAATGAGGCAGTCAATTATAGATATAGTATAAATATAGTCTATAGATATAGTCCTCAGCAACTTAAAATTCATTAAAATGTCATGAGCAAATTCAGTGACTTAGGCAGACAGTTAGGTACCACCATTTACCTCAAGAAGAATTTTCTCATGTTTATGCAAACAAGAACAACCATAAAACTGCCCACTTCCTATGCAATTCTTTCAGTCCTGTCAAATGAGCACAGTATCAATACCAAAGCATACATTTCTATTCAGGGTTGTTTGTATCAAACATATATTTATGCAGCACTTTTTTTTTTTTTTTCCATGTCTTTCCTTTTCCCCATTGATGTATCAATGATAATGAAATATTTAATGTAAACATTTAGAAGAACTCTGTCTTTCATTTTACCTTTTCAGGACTAATGATACTGGCTTCCTTTCCTACAAGGAGCACCTACCAGTAACTGAAATTGTGATCACAGATGCTGACAGACCAAATTCTGAAGCGGCTTATAAACTGGGGCCTTTGCTTTGCCGTGGTGATAGTAAGTAACAACTGCAGAGTTTTTCTAAACAATGTATTTTGACTGCAACAAATTTTAGGTGTTATTTGCTACAAGCCTAAGAAAGACTTCTGTAAAAATTTCATCCAGTTCTTTTTGTAATTAGAACGGAAAATGCCATAATCCAGTGCAAACCAGGGTAGAATTGTAAAAATGTGTTTTTCATGATATACATCAATAGTGAAAATAAAAAATGCTTTTACAGTTTTGAAACAGATATTTTGGGTTTATGCAATATGAATTAAGTTATGAATAAAGCATTACATGGTCATGAATTCATAACTGGTTACTATAGCTTGGAACATACTCTTCAGTGGATATGCATGCCTCAATCACAAAACATTACACATATTATATCCTCTGTATATTTATGCAGCTAGGAAAACTATATTATAGGAGATTAGTCCAGTGTACACAATAACTATAAGCAAAATTTTAACTCCACCTAAGATTTTCAAATTTATAAATTTACACAATAATTCAGGCTTTTCATCCTGAATACATATATGCGGTAACTAGAAAAGTATCCTGTGTGAAGAATTAATTTAAAGGAAAAGTGACAACTGGAGCAAAACTGATACCTTGTTAAATATCTATGACGATGTTTCTGACTTCATTAATTTCCATCTTCAATTAAAAAAACCAACCAACCAACCAAACAAACAAAAAAACCCAAAACATTTTTGGTTTATGTTTAATAGTAAACAGGACAATAATAATTGAGAGAATAAATGCTGTAGATCACCCCAAAAAACTCAGCTGAAGAGCTGAGTGGGCTATATTTGATATACAGTTGAGTAAGTTATCACAATATTCACCAAGGTTAATTTCTTTAAATCCCATGCTTCACTATGAGTTTTCATGAATGTCTCTGTTATTTCAAATAATTGCAAACAACAATTTTTATTCATTATGTGATTTTCCTCCTTCATCATATGATGTTGTGTTTGGTTTTCAAGTTTCTTCAGCCTGTCTGAATAAGAGGAAATGAATACCAGTCAAAAAGTACCAATCTGTACTTTTAGGCTCACTCAGGAAATTGCATAGATAAATGAGTATAAATTAGCATGTATTTATCTTTATGTCATCTCCTTGGCTTCTCAGGGTAATTATACCTGGAAGATTTGTTAAGAGATGTGTGTTACAGCACTGCATTCTAATTTTTTATGAAAATTTACAAGACATGAAAAAACCCTGTTGGGTTTTTCGTTTCCACTGGTCTGACATCCAATTGTGAACCGATCATTTATCCTACCTATCAAAGAACTGTTAATTCATGGGTTAATGATATAGAACTATGGTATAATTCAGAGGGAAAGGACCTAAGGAGGTCTTATGCCTACAGCGTGATCAACCATGAATTCAGACCCGGTGTCTCAGTGCTTTGTCAAATTGTGGTTTGAAGCGCCTAAGAATGGACATTGTACTGCTTCTCTGAGCAGCTTGTTCTGCTGCTTGACTGTGCTCAATTTCCTTTTATTTAAATCAAGCCTGAAACTTTTTGCTTTTGACTTATAATCTTTGTCTTTGGTACTCTCACTTTACACCAATGCAAAGACCCTATATCCATCTTACTGATGATTTCCCCTTAGATTTTTTGGTTTGCTCTCAAGTTCCCCAGAAAATCTCTCCTTTCCCTAGGCTGAAGCAGCCCTGTTCTGTCAGCCTTATGGACAAGACAAGTGCTAAAGACCAGAACACCCTCTTTGCCTCCACAATACTTGCTCCTATCTCTCAATGTTTTCCTTTACTACAGGGCTAAAATTGAAAGCCAAATGTAGATGTTGTCTTACAAATGCTGAATAGAGAGGAATAACCACCTTCCTCAAGTGACTGGCCATGATCATACAGCCTGTGGCACAGCAAGCCTCCTTTGTGGTCAGGGAAAATGAAACCAGGGACAAAGACAGCAATGAAGCAGAAGAATTTAGAGCTGGTATAGTACTAATAAGTGGGTGGAATTTGAGTTCCACTGCTCAGCAAGTTCCCAGCTATTATTAATTACATAACCTGACCTCAAATATGACAAATTTTAAAACATGGAAGTCAACTGGCTTCCCTGGAGTAATCACTAAAACCTACAGACAGTTTTGACACTCATTGACCTCCTTCACTTCATTTGATGTTTGCTTAATCTGAGTTATTGAATTGCTGCAAAATTTCATACTGGTGATGAATGATCACAGTATTTCTAGACAAGCTGTGATAGAGAATTCTAAAGTGTCATGAGAACAAGCACAAGAAATCAGAGTCTGAATGTCAGAGAAACATTTTTGTAATGTCATACACTGTAGGATTTTACTTCAAAAAGAAGGAATTTTTAACTGAAATAAGGTCAGTGAAAACACTTCAGAATGTAACAGCTAGTGGTAATGCAGCAAAAACCTTGAAAAAAAGAAGAATAATTTTGATTGTTTAATAACTGCAGTAATAATGCAAGTTTTCTGTCATTTACCTCATAAAAATAATAAGAGATGATGTATTTAGGGAGGTAAGGACTAAAACTGAGAAAATAACTGAGAATTTTTGAAGGAAAAACAAATGTAAAATCATAGAATTTTGACAGAAAAATAACAATATGTTGAGAAAAATTATATGAGTGTATATAAAATATATAAATGTTATTGTATAATTTGTTACATGTTATGTATACTATCTCTTATATAATGTATAATATGCAATACATATTATCATATTATGAAATTATCATACTCTATAATTATAAATATTTTATGGTATGATACATAAAATAGTCCAGAGAAAGACAATGAAGCTGGTGAAAGGTCTAGAGGGTAAGTCCTGTGAGGAATGGCTAAGGGAGCTGGGGTTGTTTAGCCTGGAGAAGACAAGGTTCAGAAGAGTTCTTATCACACTACAATTACCTGAAAGGAGGTTGTAACAAGGTGGGGGTCAGTCTCTTCTCCCAAGCAACTAGTGAGAGGACAAGAAGAAATAGTCTTAAGGTGCATCAGGGAGGCTCAGAGGGGACATTAAGTGAAATTTCTTCACAGAAAGAGCTGTTGAACATTGAAATGGGCTGCCCAGGGAGGTTGTGGAGTTACCATCCCTGGAGGTGTTTAAGGAAAGACTGGATATGGCCCTTAGTGCCATGGTTTAGTTAACATGGTGTTGTCCACTCAAAGATTAAACTCAACTGATTCTGTGATTCTGTGATATGTCATACATAAGATTAAACTCAACTGATTCTGTGATTCTGTGATATGTCATACATAAGATATTGTGTATCTGTAACATTTACACTATATCAAAATATGTTAATATACTCCCTCATATATAATTATGTATTATGTTACAATAAATACACTGAGTGCATGATTTACTAGATTTTTTTTCCAATGGTCTGTATGAGTCAGCAGTAGATTTTATAATGACCATTTTCTTTAATGTTCAATTTTATAGTAAATGTAAAAAGCTATGACTTGCAGTAGCTCTGAATTCTACATGTTATACTTTATGCTAGACAAAACTGATGAAGTAAGTCTAAACTCTCTTGCCAGACCAGTCCTTCTAGCAGCAATATGCAACTGCAGAAAGAAAGCAGACCATTATTAAGATTTTTTTTTTAATTCTAATTGGAGGTTGCAGACACCCATGAGGGTCTAATTAAATGTGCTTTTAATGGCATTTACCTTTGGATAGGTGAAGAATGCAAAAAGGTCAAATAGCAAATACCTGTTTTTCAAATGTGCTGTCAAACAATGTGGAATAGATATTCTGGGGATCACAGGATGATTTGAGTATTCTCCAGAGAGGTTATCGCTTAATTTTTCTCAAGTCACTCTTTTAAACTAAATTATAAAATTGTACTTCACAGAGGACGTCCTTTATTAAGCAGGCTTTTGTCCTATCTGATAGACATAAGTTCTTCAGAATAACTGAGTAGGATAACATGTAAAAACATGGGAGAGGTTTACTTTCATTCATAATACATTTAGTACTTCATTAGATAATTCAAAATTAAAGATCATAAATTCTCATTGCATCAATAATCTATTCCTTGTAAGACATTTACTTAGAGAATTGTCATAAACCATGCACTCCCCTGAATGCATTTTCAAGAGAATTAGGTAATTCTGAAAAGTCATGTGTCATAACTTGAATGCAGTCCATTTGCCTATTTGTCATTGCACATTTTTTATTTTGACTCCTTTATTTAACATTCCATTACTATACCTGATTTCTTTATTTTAGATTTTATAGATTGGTCTCTTCAAGGAAGTATATTATATAGTTATAGAAAACCAAACCATATTTGGTATAGCAAGGCAGGAAAGAGTAGCCTTCTGTAAGAAAAATAGCAAAACCAATACAAAAAATTTATTTTACAAACTTATAAAAATTATTCGAATATTAATTATTTTTTCCCCAACATTTCTGATAATGTTAGCTAACTGTATTCATAGCATGCCAATGTGAAATGGAAGTAGTAGAGATATTCTAGAAGATTATGGCCATTTAAAGAAATTAGTTAATAGGATTTGGTGACACTCAGCACTGCACATGAGTAGTGCTCACACATTTCTGTCACCTTTAAAATATGTTACTGATTAATAACTGATTCATTTCTATGATTCCTTTTCTGCTGTACAATACAATATGCTTAATAAATTTTGTGGCAGGGCTCTGGTATCAGATTGAAAAATGTATCTAAATAAAAATAAATTTAAGAATCACATTAGTGAATATCAACTGAGCAGATAACAGGAAATATTTTGAAACACCTTTGGTACATTAATATATAGAAATTCTATGTCTTCAGTAAAAAAAAAAAAAAAAAAAAAAAAAAAAAAAAAAAAAAAAAAGACTGATCTAGAGTTATATACATTATTTTTGTCATTTTCAAGAAAAATATTGATTACATTCTAATAGAATTAGTATAAGTAGACATTGTACAAAAAACCAACTTCTGTGTTGGGTGGTTTTTATTCTTCTGTTTTCCAGCTGAGTGGACATAGTCTGATATAGTGCTACAAATTTCCAATCAGTATTAAAACTTATAAATAAAACCAAAACACTGGAAGTTAGTATGTCAAAATTATATTTAATAAATGGGTATTCGTGCTCTGTCAACATCAGACTAATTTTTGGTCCCCAAAAGAAATTGATTATATCGTTCTGAATAACTAAGGCTAGTACAATGCAATGCAATGATAATATATCATTTGACATGAATTTATATTAAGTAAAGATAAAGGTAATACTGGTGAGGGGAAACTCACAGACTAGTAAGGCTTGGATAGAGTGTCTTATGCTTGGCTGAATTAAAAGAAAATGAAGGAAATGTAGAAACTCAACTGCAAAATGACAACACAAGCACGTCAATGGAAACAGATAATCCTTACGGTGTGAGTTCTCAGTCTGGTATTAAACCAAACCAAACCAAACCAAGCCAAACCAAGCCAAACCAAGCAAGCAAGCAAACAAACAAACAAAAACAAATAAAAACCCTGCAAAACAAACAAACAAACAAACAAACAAAAAACAACCAACCAACCAAACAAACAAACAAAACACAAAACAAAACAAAACAAAACAAAAAGAGAAAAAAACAAACTAATGGGAGCTTTGGATACAACACTAAGTAACTGTATTAACCAATCATAAATGATGTTGTCATTAAAACAGCACAGTAAGTTTCTAAGTTTAAAAGAAAAAATGAAATCTTCTTCATCTCTCTGCAGTAGCCTGAGAAATCAGAGCATGACTTTCACCATTAATAGCAGAAGTATGTATATACCGAGAGTTCACTTCTTCCTGTTATTTAGCTTTACATTATTAATTTTTATTAGCTTACATTTGTCCTAACCTCAGTCTAATCAACATTATTTTGATCCTCTTCGCAGCTTCCTGCTTAATCAAGAAGTTTAATAATGTCAGTCTGTGATTACAATTTTGCAATATATATATAAAGAGAGAGTGTAAGGTTAAAGGATAATTTTAAAGCTGAGCTACATTTTTTTAGCGAAAGCCTCTTGATCTCTTTGCTTAACTTGGGCAAAATCTGAGGTGATATGTTCAACTTAAATGGAATTTCATAGAGTAAGAAATTTCAAACAGTGTTCTTGAAAGCTGGAGATAACATCATAAAATTATCCAGTCATCAGGATTTTAAGCTAGGCCAATGGATTGAATATGTGTGAATATATATATATACACACAAATAGACAGTAAGAGCATTTGTGAATTTTCCATAAATTAATAGTTTTTAATTTAATCAATTTTGTTCCTAGAATAAATGCTCTTTTTCAAACTGCAATTGATTCAGGGAATTTATATAGTCTGTGGCATATCAGAGGTTGAACTTAACTGCAGTTTTTCCTTATGGTCTTTTAATCTATGGATTTTATAATTAGCTGCACTGTAGCTGGAAGTTGTTATACAGATGGGGCATTTAACTACACAGACTCTCCGAGGTAAACAGTTGCCAGCTGGTCAGACTTCATAAAGTTAAGAAGAAAGCTTTGGAAGAAGCAATTTTTGCACACTTCTCAGTAATTCTGACCTCCTCTCTTCTGTGCTTGATGAAGGGAATTTTTTTGCATTTAGCAAAACTGAGAGAAATATTTGGCAAATATGAAAAGAAATAGATGTAACTAAAGCATGCAATAGGTAAAGATGACTTTCCTGCTTGGTTTTGTGTAGGAGTAAAGCAAAATACTCCCTCCACTTTTCAAAATGCATACACACACACACACAGAGAAAAAACAAACAAACAACAAAACAAACAAACAAAAAACCACAAAAAACCCCACAAAAACAAAATACAAACAACAACAAAAATAAAATAATAAAAAAAAAAAAAAGGCACAAAACCATTATGATTCAAATAATGAATGATCACATAATTTAAAGATCACTTTAAGAGGCCAGGTGGGTTGGAACAGACAAAAGTCAACATGCAAAATCCTAATAATCTACTGGTGGTTTAACTAAGATTAGATAAACTAGTTGTATTGATATGATAAACTAGCAAATAGTATCTACAATCTACAATGAGCACATTTTCTTCAGTAGTAAGCATCTATATTACTGTTGCTGTGCGTATATCTGATCACAATGACATTCCAGTATAATTCAAAGGTCCTGTCTGTATACCAGAGACAGAAGTTGGCTCTTAGAGGAAAGAGCACACTCTTCTGGAAGTTTTCTCCATATCTTTTAAGTGTTTCACAAAATCCCTCTAAGAGATAGAATATGGGAAATATATAAGGCATATTAAATGTCATCTTCACTGACTACAGCTGCTTTTAGAACATAACTGGCATCTCTAGATTAACAGCAGTGTGTCTTAACTGTGTCAATACATAAGGGATGGGTAGTATTTTGTATGTTGTGTCATTTGCTCTGTTTTGGGGGAGATGAAAAGCTAGTGAAAAAAAAAAAAGCTATATATAAAAAATATTGTTCAGCAACATAAGATCTTTATCTTCTTTCCTAAACACTTACAATCCCTGCTGGAATTTCTCACTGAAATAATGAATGATGAAACTGTTAGATTTATCATGAGGAATTGATACAAATGATGATTTTGATTAAAGACTTGAAGAATGCTACAATTTGCAATTGCACTATTGTTTTGAGAGATACTTTTGTTGTCCTTGAGGCATTAAAATGGCTAATTTATCTGTCTTGTTCTTATTTGTCCCTTTTTCATGTACAATTTCAAGCTGGTAAGATTTATGCTAAAAGGTAATTGCCTCAATATAATTATGCTTATATATAATTTATAAGAAACAGGATCTTCATTTTTTACATATATGAAGACTGCAGTCTTACTGCCTGGATGAAATGCAAAATATTATTGATTTCCTAACTATATGGTACTTGGCAGTTCTTGAAAGCTAAATAGAAAATGGTGAGCCAGGTACTGTAAAGTGAAGAAATTATTTTCCCGTCTTGATTTACAACGGCATAAGGTACATTTTAATATACTTTTCCTAGATCTATGTTTAACCTGCTCTATTGATATAGTATTGTAACAATCACACAATTCTCAGAGCTGAAAAAAGAACAGCTAGATAAAAGATGACTGTAAATTAAGTGAGGAAAAATAAAACTTCCTATCCCTGCCCTCCCCTAAGGTCTCCATTCTGATTTACAAAGAGCATTCAAATGCTTCATTGAAGCTAATTGTATCATTACTTTACTGGACTGTTACTGCCACTATTGCCTCTCTTCTAATTGCTAACAATGTTGTACCAATTTTGTATAAATTACTAGTATTATATTCCTATTGCGTTTGAATTACCGGTAACAGCCAGTCCATTATTTTTTAAATAGCTGTGATATACTTGAGTCACAAGTGTTGTATAGTTTGCTCTGTGGGAGCCATGACCTGAAACAGTTGAGGAACACAGGCTTAAAATTGATGCCAATGCCTGGCAGCTCTTTTCACAGGGTGGTAACTTCAAGGAGCCCGTCAGGCAGCACAGGAGAGTGAGGTGCAAAGCTATGCCTTCGCCTCCCAGCCTGAGCCATCTGTTCACAGCTGTCTTACCTTGTAAAAGTTGTCCCAGTGACTGCTTTAACTTGTGATTGCTGGCAGTACTTCTAAGTGTTGAAAGTCACAATGAGCAGTTGCCAGAATACATGTGAAAATCCTGCCATGCTGCTTTGCAATGTGGGATCGACACCCTTACTAAAGCTGTAAAAACATCTGGATTGTCCTACATTCTTTGTGATATCTGGTAAAACTTCACTGGACTACAATGGCTCCTTCCTTTTTATATGAAAAATATATACAACAACTCTCATACTTTTAGTTTATACTAGCTAATCATAGAATTGTCAAGGTTGGAAAAGACCTTTAAGATCATAAAGTCCAACTGTTAACCTCACACCACCATCATGTTCACCCTTAACCCACAGCCTCAAGTGCCATATCCACACATTTTTTTGAACAGTTGCATGCATGATGACTCCACCACTTCCCTGGGAAGTCTGTCCCAATACTTTACAACCCTTCCAGTGAAAAAAAAATAAATAAATTGAGGCCATTTCCTCTCTCTCTGTCAGTTGCTACCAAGGGGCAGAGACTGGAACCCATCTCTACAGTCTCCTTTCAGATGGTTGTAGAGAGTGATAGAGTCTACCCTGAGCCTCTTCTCCAGCTGAACAACCCCAGCTCCCTCTGCCACTACTACTATAATGTAGGTTAGCACTTCATTCAAAGCTGTTGTGTTTGCTTAGATCATTAAAGGTCAGGTCATAACTGTCAGGTCATAAACAGACTTCTTAGCAGAAATGTGATTCTTTTGGTTTCCTATTAATTGGTTGTTTGGTTGTCTGAACTGAGCAACTTTATTGTTTATGAAATATTTTTCTATGTTTCCAAGAAAACCTATTTTTTGTTTTATGGACTAACCAGGAATCTTCTGTGGATGAGAGTCTCTGAACACTGTAATCCCTTCTTAGACTTGCACACTTTCCTTTGCTTATTGGTTATAAAACTTACCCTGGCAATGTTAGATAACACTGTATTTATCAATCTTTCATTCTGACAACCAGAAACATTTTGGAATTCAGCTTCCTTCAACACAGAGACATCCTACCTACATTTCCCCACTTTCCATGGAGAACTCAGTGCAGATGTCTCATTTTTCTTCAAAACTACTGCTTCCTCAGGAGTGTTTTTAGAGAACCTGGGAATTCAAGACTTCATAAGGATAGAGTTATACTGTAAGTAACATGACTGGTGGTGGTTGTTGTTATTATTATTATTGCTTTCAGTTTGATTAAATTAGAATTTAAAGAGGTAATTTTTTAAATCTCTTCTCTGGCTCTATTACTTCTACTACTACTACTACTGGATCTTTATTGTTATCCAAAAAATCCCAGCACTTAGATTATACAAATATCTGTTCAAAGATATTTTCTGTCCTGGAGGTTTTTTAGCCTAAGAGCACAGCAGTCAGTCCCTGAATTCTCAGACTGCTCCTCTTTCACTGCATCCCTGCCACCAAATTCTCTCCCTCCAAATTTTAAAGCCAGGCATTTTATTTGACTGCTGAAAGATTCACTCAGTAACAATGTGTGACTCAGACCTTCTGTGGCACAATATCCTAATCTAGTTACACTCACTCATCCCTTTTCCTTTCCTTTCCTTTCCTTTCCTTTCCTTTCCTTTCCTTTCCTTTCCTTTCCTTTCCTTTCCTTTCCTTTCCT
>JAWWLT010000092.1:33376000-33387968 GCA_035040995.1 Premnoplex brunnescens
CAAAACAAACAAACAAACAACCAAAAAAAAAAAAAAACAAACAACCAAACCTCAAAAACCTAAAAATTGCCATCCAATTTCTGGAACTTAGTCCTTTGTGAATTTGTAGAAATGTGCATCATTGCTTGCTCTCTTACTGTGAAATATTCTTGTTTCTCATTAAATCTTCAAGGGCTTACTGATAAAAACAGAAATCACATATGCTTTTAAAGCTACTTATAAATATTTTCACATGCATAGATAGGCTTGTATCTTGGAGAATTGTAATATGCTGATCAGAGGCTGTAAAACATAAAGAAGCTTTTACACATCAATTTTTAAAGTTTTAAAAGCTCATATGAATTTATTTTCAGGTGGAACAGCATCCAGGCAGAAAGGATTCTTGGGATGCATTCGTTCATTACAGTTGAATGGAATGGCCCTTGATCTGGAAGAGAGAGCAAAGATAACACCAGGAGTTGAACCAGGCTGTCCTGGACATTGTAGCAGCTATGGTAACCTGTGCCATAATGGTGGAAAATGTAGAGAGAAATACAGTGGATTCTCCTGTGATTGCACTTTCTCTGCCTATGCCGGTCCATTCTGTAAGAAAGGCAAGCATGTCTTTTAGATGTATCGATTATTGAAAACAGGGCCATGCAGTTCAGATCAAGACCTTTACATCCCTTCTAATGCTTCCAAAATGTTTGGTTTACATAATGTAGGTTAACAGTCAGTTATTTTTTTTTTCAATATACGTAAGTTTTGCTAAACACTTTCTCCAACATAACAATATGTTTCTTCAACATAAACTTAAGCAGGAACTTTAAGCAGGAACCACATTACCTGAGAGCATCAGCATCTTCATGCAGCTCTTTGAGTCTTTAATACTGCAGTAAATCCACGAACTACATCTTTATGATAAAATATTTAGATTTACGTCTTTCAAACATTAAGCTCAAAACTAAGACTAAATTTGGAAAACAAACCAAGAAGCAGAAGAACTTAAATCTACTTTTTGCTGTAAGAGGAAAGTGAGATCTTTGCAAACATGACTGAGCTCATGTTTCCAGCCATCTTAAAGTAGTCCTTTGGTGAAGGTATACTACTAGGTGATCACAGTGCATCAAGTTAGAATTTTAAAAATGGAAGTTTATGTAGGAATTTTAGTGTTTGCATATAATTCAGCTTTGCTAAAAATTCCTTGCTTCCTCCATGTATTAAATGCATTCTGCAAAAGACATTCTGTAAAAGCAGCTTAAATGCAACAACAACATGCTTCCCTAAATTAGTGAGCACAACATCTACCCAGACATCACTGTCACCACAAAAATAAGAGACTCATGCGAAGTCCTTCCGTACTTCCCTCTGTAGACCTAAGGACGCTGCATGGGCAATGATGTTTTCCTTCTGTGAACAAGCTGCAGAAACGACTAACAGTTGCACTCTGATATTCCACAGAGTGGCTTCTTTTGCTAAAAGTGTGGGATGACCTACAGTAAAACTTCTAGTCACCTTCTATCAAACATACTGGGCCAGATTACAGAAATGTCAATAAATTTTTCTGAAGTGTGAAGGTTGTGTGTTGTGTGTTAAAAACAGAATAGTCTCAGACTCTTACTTTTAGCAGAAAAGTGCTGTGAGAAATCAAAGAGATATAGAAGCCCCCTCTAAGTGTTTCAACCATAAGAAGATCATACCCTATTTTGTATTTTCCTTTTATTTCCCGCACCTAATCTTTTCCCACATACATGTTTCTGGTGTGGCCAAGTCTAATCTATATGTTAGGATTCAAATTGCTGCACCCATTTCTTTGTAGGAGCAGTATACCTACAAACCAGAATATACTGGGCTTGAGGACTAGGATGACCAGTAGACAAAATAATAGACAAAGAAATGTACTTCTTTGCACATCTAAATGAGCTTTTGAACTAGCCCAGGTGAGGTCTTGACGTTTCTCTGTAGTTCTAAATGCTAGTTTCATGTATATTTGTTTTTCATCTTTGTCACAATAGTCAAGAATACATTTTATTTAGTTCTGTGGCAGAAAGAAAAAAAAAAAAAAAGTTTTAGTGTGCATGAAATTTAAATATTTAATTACTTTTTGTTTCAGAGATCTCTGCCTATTTTGGGACTGGCGCTTCTGTGACATACAACTTTCAAGAATACTATACATTATCTAAAAATTCCAGTTCTCATGCTTCTTCTTTCTATGCTGACATGACACTGAACAGAGAAGTAATTACATTTGCCTTTCGAACAACACGGACACCAAGCTTACTGCTTTATGTCAGCTCCTTCTACAATGAATATCTCTCAGTCATTCTCACCAGAAATGGTGAGTACTCAGATCAGCTGCTCGAAAACACTAATGAACATCATAACTGTCAGTTCAAATTCCCCCTGATTTCCAGACCTGAATCACAAATTATTTATTGTCCTGTTGTTGCTTTAGATTGTACTTTTATCTTTATCTTTAATCAAGCAATTTTTTCAACATGAAAACTATTCCCTCTACTGTAATTTCAACTCTCACTACTGTTTTTTTATCATGTTGTCAAAAATACTTATTTCTGAAAATCCTGTAGAAATTTTTGTGTTTTAAAGTTTCAAAATGAAAATCAAAATTTTTCTGAGCTGTGTGCTACTTATGAGGCCTATTAATTGCCATCCTCAAAACAAATAATGAAACAAGCTACTTTTAAAAAGTGTGCTATCCATTTCCAAAATTAATCAGAGGTCTTTACGTTCAGTTGATTTCTGAAGTTGCTTATATACCTATGAAAATAAATATATATACACACCTATATTATGAAAATACACATAATTGATGTTTCCATCTAAGCTGAACCTTAAATGGCAGTTGAATATTTCTTTTCCATTTTTTCTCCTAAACTTAGATAATTTTTTTGAATTAAAAAATCCCCGCAGACTGAATTACATCTTTGAGTTTGTCAAAGACTCTTTGCAGTCACAGTGATTCTGTGCTCCGAAAAGGTTCTCTGCTTTCCCAGATACATACTTGGATATAGAATAACTGTGGTATAATCCCTATGATGTGAGATAGAAAGTTGTAGTCCCTCTCCACCTGGGAGAGTTTTTCTGACGAGGAAACTACATTGCCTCTGTGTTCTGTTGTGAGTCTCTGCATGGTTATATGTGCAGAGACAGTATTCTGGGAGTTAACAACAAGGAATGGAAAGTGAGCTAGAAGTTACTACACTGCATTCTACTTAATACGACTGGTCAGAGGTTTACAGGTCTGGCACGAGTAAACATTATTGCAGAACTGTGCTTCTGAAGTACTGAGTCATATTTGTTAAGTCACAATTATAAGAGCTACCAGACTGAGTATTTCTCAGCTGAATTTTAGGAGTACCTATAAAATTTCTGCCCAAATTTTAACTTGTTAATCAGATTTGAGACAGTTCATGACTATCTTTACACTACATCCTACTTCCGACATTGCTATTAATCATTCTGTTGCCTTTATTTCCTCACTTAATATCCATTACTCATAGACTAATTCCTTAAACAAATCCCACATTTGTTTTGCCATTTAAGTCTGCCTGTGAAGTTGTACATGATCTATATTGCCTGTTGTGTCTGTAGTGTACTACACTTTTTGCTCTGTTTATCCCTTCAGGAAGTTTACAGATTCAGTACAAGTTAGATAGCCATCAGGATCCTGATGTCTTCAGCATTGGTTTCAAAAGCATGGCAGATGGACAACTGCAACATGTGAAGATTAATAGAGAAGAGGAAATGCTTTTTGTGGAGGTAACTCAGCTAAAGAGAAAAAAAAAAAAAAAGGTAGATCATCAAAAGAAAGTAGAAGACCCGAAGGAAAATGAAGTAAATAGTTGCAACAAAAAAATTACTCTCAAATAAACTGTGTTTTAGTATCTCAAGTAAACAAAGCAAAGGTTAACAGACTCATGATACACAGTGAAAATTTACATTAGCCAATTTCCTGGGTGTGAATCTTGTCTATTCAGAAGGTTAATATTGCCTCATAATTCTATATGAAAATACAATTAATTACTTGATGGTTAAACTTTCAAAATTTCTTAAAGGCTATGACTGCTGTCATTTGGTTTAGGTCTTGCATTTTGGCCTTTTGATTCAAATTATGCATTAAACTACAATACAAATATATTACCACCCAGGTAATAATTTAAGTCTTCTGTAAAATATTCTTTGGTCTCTTTTATATCAGCAAAGGAATGTGGCTATTATGGAGAATATATTTGCTATTTTTTGTGAAAATGTCATGATAAAATAGAAATAATTATTTTTCTAATGGTAGATACTAACATGCATGAAAGTTTGTTTGTTTGTTTTAATTGAAATTTTAAAAGCCTAGATGTTGCAATTTAGTATTTTGATACTAGATCTTGGTTTGCTTACTTATGCATTGTTACTTGCCTTGAAGTACTTCTAGAGATATCCTGGGAGGCAGAATATTTACAATATACTTAATCTTTATGAACTAAATATTCAGTGCCTTTTTTTAATGAAAAGACATTTTTTCATATGTTTTCTATCTCTATTTATCTTATAGATGAAGGAATCAGCCAAATCAATAAGAAAAACGCTTATTAACTGAAATGCTTAAGAGGTATCACAGTTATAATCAGTGATCTGGAGAAACTGATAATCTATTTCCTAATGAGTTTTTATGCCATAACTAACAAAGGCCTCCCTCAGATCCTCTTATTTTTAACCTTGATCTTACCTGCTTTTTTTTGATAATCTTGACTACTATCTCTTTCATTTTTCTAATTTGTTCATCACTCTATCAATGTGCAGGTTAACCAAAATGAAAGAATGAAGTTTATTCTGTCTTCAGGCCCAGAATTCAATGCAATCAAGTCTCTCACACTTGGCAAGATTTTAGGTAAGTGGAACACTGCAGCGTTTTCTAAGACATGTCTTTGTGGGGCATAAAAAGTAGCCCTAATCTCATTGAGAGATATTTGTTATCATGGATTTATTCAGACACAGGGTACCAATCAGTGTAGAAACTTCAGTTCTGTTGAAATACATATATAATCATGGGTAAGTGCTTTCTGAAAAGATGATTAAACGGGTTCCATTAAAAATAATTGTACCCTTCTTCCTTTCTTGTTTTGTAATCAAGCATTATGAAACATCACATTGTTTTTTATTCTGAAGAAAAAATAAATCCCATTGAAATCATACACAAAGATGGTAGAATACTGTTAATCATGTACCATACTTGAAAAACTTCCTGTGATTAGATCTTGATGCAAATAATTAAGAATATGGTCATGTAAGTCAAATCTTTGCTGGAGATTCTTTTAAAAACCAAGTTAAGCTATGGCAAAATATTTTGTCTCGTAATGATTCATCAAAATATATATGTTTCTCTGTAATATTGACCAAAATGGAATTTACCTCTCTACAATTAGAATTTTGTCAATATTCTTTAAAGAAAACAGAAATAACTTAGACTAAATTTCTCAAGATCTTATTATTTTCATGCTTTTCATGCTGGGAAAACCCCATGATAGAGGAAGATTTTGTGCTGGTGCAAATTCAAACTATATTAGTCTTCCCTCTAGAGTAATTTCATAGAACATAGGTTTGGGTGGAGAAAGACCTTAAAGATCGTCTAGTTCCAATGCCCCTACTGTGGGCAGGGACAACTGTCTCTAGACCAGATCATTCAAAGCACCATCCACTGGCCTTGAACATTTTCAAGGTGAGGAAACCCACTGCTTCTCTGGGCAACCTGCCCCAGTGTCTCTCACCCACACAGTAAGGAATTTCTTCCTTATTTTGAATCTAAATCTAGAATTGTTAAGTTTAAAGCCCCTCCATCCTATTTCTACATGCCCACATAAAAAGTTACTCTTTAGCTTTCTTGTAGCTTTCTTTACTGAAGGCTACTATAAGGTTACCCTGGAGCCTCCTCTACTTCAGGATAAACAATCCCTAGTCTCTCAGTCTTTACTTATAGGAGGGGTTCTCCAGTCCTTTCATCATCTTCATGGTCCTCCTCTAGACTTGCTCTAACAAGTCCCCATCTTTCCTGTGCTAAGGACTCCAGAGCTGGATACAGAATTCCAGGTGGAGTCTCACCAGAGCAGAGGGGCAGAATCATCTCACTCAACCTGCTGGTCATACTGCTATTGATGCAACCCAGGATCATAAAGTCATAGACTAATAGAATGGCCTGGTTTGAAGGGGACCTTAAAGATTATCTCACTCCAACCCCCCTGTCATAGGCAGTGCCACCTTCCACCAGACCAGGTTGCTCAAAACCCCATTCACCCTGGCCTTGAACAACTTCCAGGGATGAGGCATCTACAACTTCTTTGGGCAACATGTTCCAGTGACACATCTTTACCTCCTAGTAAAGAATTTCTCCCTCATGTTGAATCTAAACCTACCATCTTTCAGTTTAAAATCATTGCCCTTGATCCTATCACTATATGCCATTGTGAAAAGTCTCTCTCCAGCTCTCTTGTAGGCTTCTTTTGGGTAGTGGAGGGCTGCTGTAAGGTCTCTCTGGACCCTGCTCTTCTCCATGCTAAACAGTCCCAATTTTCTCAGCCTTTCTTCATGAGAGAAGTATCACAGCCCTCTGACAATGTTTGTAGCTCTCCTTTGTACCAGCTCTAACAGGTTTATATGCATCTTTTGCTGGGAACCCTGGAACTGGCCATGGTGCTTCAGGTCAGGTCTCGCAAGAATGGAGTAGAGGCGTGTGAAACAACTGAAATGGCTTATGGCTTAAACATCATTGAAAGACTTTCATCCACTATAACAAAATTGTGCAAACGAAGCAACTGCTCACTGAAGACCACCCCTCCCTGAATATGCCTGCTGATTTGGACTGTGATGGGAACTTGAGAGAAGGTGGTATTATTGTCCAATTATTCCATGAGAAGAATGTATCCACAGGTATGAAAGACTGGAATGCTAATGGCTGAGACAATCAAGATACCAGCTGCCGATATGCAAAATAACCACCCCAGGCTACAAGCTGGGTAAGATAAGGAAAGAGTCAAATCCTGCAAGGTGGAGTACTGTTTCTTTGTCCATACTCAAATGACTCAGCTGTGATAACACCCCTTCAGGGAAGCACCAGGAAAATTCACATATAGCCTAAAGATATTCATCTCTGCTGATGGGCCATAATGGACACTGTGTGCAGCTCTAACTTTTTTAGAAGTCATTAAATGTCCTGTGATCCAGTATTACATCATCCATTGTAAAACTCACAACCCACAGGAGGTACCAGGGTCATTTCCACCTAGCCTCAGCCCAACAAAAGAGGGTACAGACTTCACTTAACACACTTTCTTCTTCACCCTGGGCTTTGCACACACAGAGCTTCCTTTAACACCATGGACTTTTTCCTCCACGACATGGGATTCTTTCCTCATACACAGGGGGTCCTTTCCTCACACAGGTCTTCATCACCTTGGACTTCACTTACCACTCAGACTTCTCTCACCACATAGACTTTCTGTACCACCACAGACTTTTCCCCTCACCACCCTAGGCTTCTTTCAGTGGGTCCAGACTGCAACCATCTACAACCGTCTCTAGACTGGGACTCTCATCATCAAGAAGATCACAAGAAGAGAATCTTGTGGGACACCACTGGAATCCATGGAGTGGTGAAATTTTGTCTACTCAATCTGTCTGTAACTCTCTCTCTCTCTTTCTCTCTTTTTTCTATTTCTTTCTGTTTCTCTCTACATTTAACATTTACTGTTAAATAAAATTTGTGCTGTTGACTTTAGCATGTGATCTTGTTTACACCTTAATTTGGGCAGAGGCATCTTTCTAATAAATTTAAGAATCGGACCATAACAAGGGAGAACAGTCATCTCTCTCAATCTACTCACCAGGCATCTTTTTGTGCAGTTCAGGATGATTTGCTTTCTGAACTGCAATCATTGCTAGGCCATATCCTATTTTTCATGCACCTATTATCAATCTTCATTTAGAGATTGAGCTGTTGCTTGCAACTGTTGAGATAACTCTTTATCCATCAAATAGGTTGTTGTGGTTTTCAGTGTTATCTAGAAAAGGTGGAAGAATAATTTTAAATATATAATAGAAGGCATACAATGATATTTTTTTTAGCATTTACCAAATCCTAAGTAACTTAAAATGTATAAAAAACATTAAAATAATGTTTATAAACTTTAAAAAAGACTAATTATTGTTTAGCTATAATTGGAAGAATCTCAGTGTTGCTGTTCTGTTTTCTTAGTGAAAAAATAACTAACACAAATAGAAATGCATTCTTTTGAAACAGCTTTTGTTTGTAGAACTCACAGTCCAGAAAAGAACCGGTATATATATATGCAGAGAGAATAGAAATGAGGATGATCATTTAAGCATAACTTTAAAGCAGTATTAACTAAAATTTAAAGTACTAGAGAAAAACTGTTTAAAACATTTCCAAATCCCAGAAATTAATGATAAAAATGAATCAAGAATTCATACTGTTCTGAAGTACAGTACTTTACTGCAGTCACACTCAAGTAAGGGTAATACTACAATGACCAGTACAGAATAAAAGCTTTTGTTGTCTTGGTTATGAAATTTTGTATCAAAGCTTACATCCATTTCCTTAACAATGTATTTGATGCAAAGTATGTAAATGCACATTTTTAGGCAAATAGCAGTGTCTTTTGGCAAGGACCAATGCTATCTATTCCAAAGCTACAAAACTACAGAGGTGGGATTTTCTTCAGTTATAAGATGGCTTTGCAATAACACAGCAGTGTGAAGCATGGAGTTATGATGACCTGTGGGGCATTCTACCCAGTTTGTCTGTTTACAGAATCTATCCTGAAGAAAACAAAGGTTTTGCTCCCTTTCAAAGGTGACTTGCTATTTCTTTTAAAAATCTGACTTCTTCAGGTTCTGGTTCCTAAAAAGCCATAAAGGCTACAGACTGAAGGCGGAGGAAAAAAGTAGTGACAGTTTGTTAAACTGAACATTTTTAAACCGAAGGAGTAACAGCATATGAAATCACATTTCTTGTACTTTGACATGGTGTTCAAGAAAATCACACAAGGAAGCCAAGGGATTTTTAAGAATTATCTTCAGTTGGAGAAAGACTTTCCTGAGCATATCTGCAATTGTACATAGTTCCATTTTTTAGTTCAAACTTGTGCAGGATCTGCTTCCCGAGCTGGATCCCTGTACGGGGCTTGATGGGATTCATCTGAGAATACTCGAAGAGCTGGCTGTTTTTGAATGGCCTTGGGAATCTGGAGAGATCCCAGCCAACTGGAAGCTGGCTAATTTTCAAGAAGGGGAAGAATGTTTACTCTGGAAACTACAGGCCTGTCAATCTCACTTCACTGCCTGATAAAATTATGGAAAAGATTTTTCTGGAAGGTATTGAAAAACTCCTGAAGGACAACACAGTCATCAGTCACAGCCAGCATGGTTTCAGGAGGGGAAAGTCCTGCTTTTCAAGTTTAATTTCCTTTCATGACAAGGTAACCCACCCAACTGTCAAGGGAAGCCAACTGATGTAATTTTTCTGACTTCAGTAAAGCTTTTGACAATGTGTCTCCAAGGATCCTTCAGAGAAAATGAGCAGCACACAGCTAGATAAACAGATCATGCAATGGGTGAACAACATGTTTATGGTTAGGGCACAGATTTTTACAGTAATTGGGGTAACATCAGTCTGGTGACCTGTCACTAGTGGGATTTCACAGGGCTCCATCTTGGGTCTTATACTCTTTAACATCTGCATAAATGGCTTAGACTCAGGACTGGAAGGGATATTAAGCAAGTTTGCAGACAACACAAAACTGGGAGGAGCTGTTATCTCCCTCATAGGCAGGAAGGCCATGCAGAGAGATCCTGAAAAATTAAGAGGACTGGACAATCAACAGCTGTATGAATTTTAACAAAGAGAAGTGCCAGATTATGCACCTGGGATAGGGCTACCCTGGATTTATGTACAGACTGGCAAATGAGGCACTGGAGAACAGCCCCACGGAGAGGGACCTGGGAGTTCTGATCAATGGAGAGTTGAATATGAGTCAGCAGTGCCCTGGCAGCCAGGAGGGCCAACCATGCCCTGGAGGCATCAGGCAAAGCATCATCAGCGGGTCAAGGGAGCAGATAGTCCTGCTCTGCTCTGCCTTGGTATGGCCTCATCTCGAGTGCACTTTTGAGTATCACAATATAAGATATAAAAGTATTAGAAGGCATCACTGTTCTTGTCTTAAAATGTTCTGATAGGAACCATATGTCTGCCGAATTTCTTAACTACTGCACAGAGGGTAGATGGCTGAAGCAAAGTTCAAGAAAGTTATTGAGGTATTGTGTTTTGCTTTTTGGGGATTTTGCTTTATTTTTTTTTTTTTTGGTTTGTTTGTTTGTTTGTTTGTTTGTTTGTTTGTTTTCTTAAGAGGACAATGTAGGTGGAATAATTTTGTCTATGGGGAAAAATCTTGACTACACTTAGCAAACAAATTGCTATAAAGATACTTAAGGATGCATAATTTCAGTTTACTATAATATACAGTTTCCAATAAACAACTTATGTTTGAGTGTGTCATTTTCATTCAGTTTTTTACTTTAGCATTAAAGTGGAAAATGGTTTTCTTCCCTAAACCTTTTCACTTTTATCATCAAGATTGCTTGATCTAACAAAAATTTTTATGTTATCACAGCAATATATTCTAATTAAGGAGTCAAGTGAATTGAAAAGATGAAAAATATCTAATTTCCTTTCATATTATACTTATATAATATTTAATAAATTATGTGTATAGGAAACTGAAAAGTAATAGAAACCACTCTACTCTTGAGGTTTTCAGTTCTACTTATATTTAGAGGTATATATTTTTATCACAAGGCGTTTGCGACAGTATTTTCTTGCCACCTCATTGTTAATATTTTTCTTAAAACATCCAATTCTAACAGATCCTTCATTGCATTGGTAATCATCAAAAACAGCTGCAAATAGAAGAAAGGTAGTTAAACAGCCAACTTTTTATGTAATCCAATGATGTAGGTGAGCAGACTTTAGACTGACAACCATCTATCTAATATCATCATTGCAATGAGCAATGAGTAGCTGAGGAAAATGCTGCTGTGCTATTTTGTGACATTCTATCAAAACTCATTACCAATTTTTCACTATTAACCTACATTTTATTGAAGAGTGCACTGTATATTGGTACTTAAATTTTTTATGGTAGACATTGTAAAGGTCACAAGTTCATTCATGGGTTCAAGGATATGTTCAAGGTGTAAATAAATGAATGAGATAAAATTCTCATTTTGTTTGCAAAAACATAGAAATTTACTTCCCTTACTAGTACTCTCTGAATAACTAGTACTTTCAGATTTTTTGCTTAAATTAGAACTGTTAGAGTAAATAAACTGCTTGTTTTCCACATCAAAAGTAGTGCATTAGTGAGTATTACCTGGTGAATAAACCAAGTTCTGACATGCTGTGTACATGTATGCAGAAAGGCAGCTCAGGAGGTATCTTTTTTTTTTTTTTTTTTTTTTTTAGCTCTCCCTTTATGGGAAAAGTTATGGTAACATTTTTTAAAATGTACAGTAAATTAGAACACTATTCATAATATCTTGGTGAATTTCCAGGATCTGAGATCTGCAAAGAGTTTTTGTTTTGAGACTTGATGGTGATAGGATGGAGTAGGTACATGAATCTGTGGAGGGAATATGTCCCCAAAAATTTTATTTATGAGAAAAATCTAAGAAGATGTATTTTGAAGAATACCTGTATCATCCTTATATTTTTGCAGAATGAAAAAGTGTTGCATTTTAATTTAAATATTTTAATTACATTAGAACTTTTTTGTTTTGGAACTTGCTATTGTAATTTAAAAGCATTTTCCTTAGCAAATTAGCAACTATCATCTGTTAAAAAAAAAAAAAAAGTGAGATTGAATGTATGTATCTGACTATCTTTTCATTAAAGGCAGACAAGAAAGGGATT
>JAWWLT010000092.1:33413216-33425550 GCA_035040995.1 Premnoplex brunnescens
ACTCAAAAGTAAATGATCTGAACCTGAAGTAGTAGAAAGCTGAAAAAAGAGGATCTGGAAGAGAAGAGGGTCCAATGGTGTTTGGCACAGAATAGCTCTGACCACGAGCACTGCCGCCAGAGCTAGGGCAGCAGTCTAGTCAGGCAATACAGAAATGGGGCTGTTTCTTACCTGCCTTCTGTATTATTGCTGCTGACAGTTCTTGTAATTTAAAGATGAGGGTCAATATTAGGGAAGAAAGAAAGGTGCACCAGTATCCTGCTCCCCCCATCAAATGCTTTGTGACCTATGTGTCCCAGACCTAGAGACTTTATGACAGATTTGGTTTTGATGCTGTCAGAAGTAAAGGTTTTCATGAGTCACCAATTAGAATTCTTAAATTACCCTTTGTCTAAATTGTTTGACTTCTCTAAGTATATTTTTTTCCCAGTTTGATGTGATATGCTAAAGCTTCTCTCCAAAGTATACTATCAGAAAAAGAAAGTCTGCAAAAGGAGGAAAAACACCCCTGAATATTCTGTTATGAAAAACTGTAAGTCAGTTTCAGCTTCTGAAACTGTATCTTTATGAGCTGTCTAGAAGCAGACATGCCAATGAGCAAAACGGGCCATTTGAAATAAAGGTAGTTTGGAAGTTCTGAGTTCCAGTATGTATTCTTCAAAATTGAGATCTGAATTTTGGTAACAATTTTACTGTGTAAAATGAGTGTAGGAAAACAAAAAGAGAATTTTTTTTCCTTAAAAGTCAGATCACTGTAGACATCTTTTAAACAAAGCATTATAATTTTGTCATAGGTACTAGTCTCATACCGTTGGTGCTTAATAATAGATCGTATCAGTAATATATAAATAAGCTGTGTGTAACCCACCCCAGGTAATTTGCAATCTTAGGGATCATACTGAGGACAAATATGTGGGATAAAATAAGAAAAAAAACATAACCTCTGATCTTGTACTCAACTTTTTTATTATTATTTTTATTTTTTATTTTTATTTTTTTTTATTTTACTCCCACATGTGAGTACACCCAACTGAGGCCAGCAAAGACCAAGGACACAAGCCATTTACCAAAACTGCCTGTCACTAGGCAGATGCAGTTGCGTTGCATCAACTCTTCTGGGAACAGATAATAAGTAGCAAGTTATCAGAGTGACAACTCCTCCAATTCTCCAGTAGCCTTGGAATTTGTTTGCTGAAATGGCCTACCTGAGAACATGAGCATTCCATCTTACTCGGCCATTTGAAAACTTCCATAAACTTATGCCATTATCTACATTACTTCTATTTAACAAAATTCTGCGTTCCTTAGGTCCCAGAAATCTTCATGTCTGTGCCAGAATGTAACACTGATGTGCAATTGACTAACAGAAAAAACTGACCTATATTTAATTCACAGTTTTAAAAGAAACTTCTGACCATTAAAGAGAAATTACAGTTCTGTCAGTGGGTGATTTCTCCACATTCTACAGTAATTACTCTGTAATTAAACCCCCAATCTGAATGTGTTCCTCTGGCCCCTGAACAGTTGCTTCTGTTAACAGTTTCCATGTTCAATACTATTACAGTTTCCTTCATTTTTATTACCTTCGCAAATCTTTCCAGGAGATATCTAAGCAACATATTCATCACCTTTTGATTTAAATCCTTCCATGAAATACTAAAATGTAGAAGAGACCCAGTGGAAGAAGAGCTGAAGGATCTTGGTCCCTGGGATGCTGAAGTACTCCTTAACAGGTATCACCTCTTTGTATAGGGAAACTCTAACCATAATATAAATAAAAAATACATCAGCCCTGATCACAATAGACAATATTTATTGCTGTAACTCTGCATTTTTTTTTAAATTTAATTACTAGTCTTTGTTTAATGATCAATCAAGATCAACTCTCACTACAGGAGTACATAATGGTAGTACAAAAACATGATAAAGTCTCAGAAATTAAAATGGTTAGCCAACAGGAGTTTACCACAACAACCTGTGGATGGAATTCCACTGCCAACCCCACAGGGTCAGAGACACATTGGACTGCATGATAAAGGACATCTTAGGAAGGACCCTCATCTAAGGACCAAGTTGCTTGTACTAGAACATCTCAGACAACCCATTCACATTTAGGTAACTGAATGTCAACTCTTATTTGCATAAGACTATAATAAAAATATTTAAAATTCCAGCGGTCTGGTGGGAATGCTCTCCGCTCCCCTGATACCCCACGTGTTCGCCGTGGTCCCAGTGATGTTGCAGGAAAGACCACACACACGCAGGGTAGGCAGGAAGCAAAGAGGATTTTATTCCTAGAGTCTGGGTATTTATAGGGTTCAAAAGGGGAAGTGAGGTTATTACTTGGACCTCAGGTTTCAGAGCAGGTAGGAAAGGGTTAACAACAGCCAGGGGACACAGACAGGGGAGGCTTTTTCACCTAACCAGTTTGACCAGTCCCTTGCATACTAATGAGAGCGTTTACCAGCATTTTGGGGACAAAGACAGCCAGGGACAAACTCAAGTTTAACTATGGCTTTTAAACATTATGGTAAGCTTTATCATCTTCTGAGGCCTAAGGCAACATAAAATAATAAAAACACTCTCTCAATTTATATGAAAACTTTTCCTTGTTGAGATTTTAGGAAATTTTTAATGCCCAGATATAATAAAAACATTTAGTCTGGAAGTGTCTAAGAATTTCTGCTGTATGAAACTTGAATGCTGTTTACAGATGTGTTTATTCTATGTTGTACTTGATAGAAATATTTTATTATTCCCTTACATTTTTTCAACTGTTTAACCCAGCTAAGGTTTGCTTTTGTCCCTTTCCATTTAACAGTATTTTAAAAATAGATTGACATTACTGTTTCACTCTTTGCAGGACAGATAAAAATAGCAGATAAGTTCATAGCTGATAAAAGTTAATAGAGTGAGTTTCATTTGCAGTTTGTTAGCCTGAACATGCAACATGAGAATATCAGTGCCATCTCTTATGAGGATATTTATAAATTGGGTCAATGTTCTAGTTGTTTGAAATAGCTGATTGAAATAATGTGCTCCCAGATTGCCCTTCTTGGATTGGAAATATTTAAATATTTATGCAATAAATATTTAACCTATAAAATCATAACAAAGAGCAGTTTCACCTTCATCTACTATTTTAGATGACAAAAAAAAAAAAACCAAAAAAACAAAAAAAAAACTTGCTTATGGACTTTAAGGCAACTAACACGTACTAAAATATGACAAACACTAGAAATAAATATGGGTGGGGTTTTTTTTTTTTTGTTTTGGTTGGTTGTTATTTTTAATGAGCTCTTACAGTGACAAGGGCATTCTGCGTGGAAAAGTTTCCAAGGTATACTTTTGCTAGCTAAATATAAAACAGGTCTATATAATGCACATCAAGATGTAAGATTTGGAAGTGACATATTTGTATGCATCTGGTTGTCTGGATATGTTTTTCCAGAAATGGATATGTAGGTAGATGGGTATCAATTTGCAGCAAATGAGAATTTGGTTCATTATAATTTGTGAAGCCTTATTACCTTTGTAATAACATAAGACTATGCTTGCAGTTTTAGCAAGCCCCATGTTCTTCCTGGACCTGGGACAGAGTGGCTATAAAGTACCAATGTGGGTGCTCCTGGAAGCAGAGTCCCCTGTTGTCAGGGATTCTGGAGCCAGTGCAGTACCCTCTCTGAGCTGGAATGCTGTCATGTAATTCTTGCAAGTAAAGGAAGGATTAAAGAACTAGAGCTTTTGGCTTGGCAGCAGTGTCAAAACACTGTTGTGCAGAAAAAAGGCACCAAAGTTATGTCTCAAAAGAACATGTAATCAGCTGAGCATCTCTAGGGGTCTGTTAGTAAATTTAGGTACAAGCAGATTTTGGCATCATTAGAATGATACTGTAACACAGTTTAATGAACACTTACTTGGATTTAACAAGATAGTGATTTTACCAGTCAGGAACAGAGACCTTGTTAAGTCCAAATAGAAGAAATATCAAAATGAAGAAATTGTCTCTCTGGGTCAGGTCAATGTTACATGTGACACAGTGGCACGAGCCTAACAGTAGCTGATCCTCTGGAGGAAGGCACAGCAAACTGCCAATCTGGCTGCTGGTAGATTTTCTTGCATAGGCAGTTTCCACTGACAGAAGTGGCAATGCTTATGCTCTGAAGTAGGAGGATTTACATTTTTGTCCCACCTAAAGCATTTTTTTATGTTCTCATTTTGCATGTGAATGCAAAATCCTTTTTAGTGTCATGAGTCACAATCCCTATGGGCTCTTCTGCCCACAAATCCCAATGTGTGGGACTAGTGGTATATGTCCCAGAAGGATTTTCTCCTCCTGCTCAGTCTTGTATTTCTTTTACATGCAATACTTTTGCACTTTCACACAAGGAAAACAAATGCAAGGGTTTTTTTTTGTCAAATGAAAAGATTGAGGGCAAGGCCATGGAGAGGGCAGATTCAAAGTTATGCTAGTATTTTGGTAACCTTGTCACACAGTGATGTTCATACTTCTTGGGTACAGACTGGGGCTTGCTGAAGGGACTGTCGGAGCTTGGGAGAACTTTCATGTGCCAGAAGGAGTGCTTCCAGCTCACTGGACGATGTGCAAGTATATGGGCTGTCCAAAAAATTAGTGTTGAGTAACAGTAAATGTTTGACAGTCACAGCCATGAAACTTCTTCGGAGACTGCTGTTCCCTTGGATGTACAAATAGGTACGCTGATGTGGAGGCAGGCAGTGCATTCCACTAGCATGTTGATGTGAAGAAGACATGCAATACAAACAGACATCCCTGTGGTCTTATTGCAGATCTGCCCATATGTACACATATGTAGAGAATTTTACTATATAAGATTTAGGATCACTAAGGTCTTAAACAAGTTTTCAGATTTTAGGTACTTTGCCTGCTGTTCATAACTGCCCCATAGATTTGTGTGCAAAAAACCCCAAAAAAATGTATGCACGAAAACAATATACTGAGCTCTAGCTAAGAAATACTCTATTACTAGTATAGAAGCAGGTCCTAGAAAATGAGTCAGAACAACTATGTGGTTTTCAATATGATGTCTTTCTCAGAGATGCTGAAGCTTTGGGTTAGATGATGAACACTTTAACTTTCAAATATAGTTTCTATCAGTGGTTGGGCATGGTTGGAAGGAAAAGTGTATTGAATTTCAATTTTCTCATAAAGTCTAATCAAGATTTGCATTGAAGCAAAGTGAGTATAACATAGTAATCAAGATCCTCTGTGCCACTGAAGCAAAATGAATGCAATATAAGCATCAAGATCCTCTGTGCAGGTTTGAAAATAGAAACTTTCTCTTCTGGATGGAACATAATGAAATAACTTAGAAAGAAAATTAGCATATCATTTTCTATTTCAGTCCTATGAAAGAAATTTATCATGGAGTTTAACGTATTATTTCCTTAATGAATAATTTCAACACACTTGCTTTGTATAATGTAATATATTTGCATATCAATGTACTGAGCCTCTCCATTTGCAGAACAAAAAATATTCTTTTTCCACAATTAAAAAAAATCCAGCTCCCAGTAAATACTTTCAGTAAATATACACATATTTTTTTATGGTGAAATGAAAGAACCAATAAGAAAATTGATAAACCAAAGTGTGATAAAGAAACAAGGGTTTGTGGGCCTATGGAGACACAAGTGGCTCTTTTTATCTAGTATCTCACTGTGTTATACCAAATGATGTTTTGAAAGAAGTAAAAATACATGAGGAATGCCTTCCACCTAAAGCAATTAATGTTAATTATTTCTCTCCTGGCAGATGTTTCACAAAATAAAAAATTGAATTAAAGAAATATTATTTAATAATAATTAAACAAATTTCTATCTTGTTTCTCACCTAAGAAGCAGTCACTGAGAGCCATAGTTTCCAAAATAAGCATATAATTTGTTATTATTCTACATTCTTTGTACTAGTTTGTCAGTGTTCATTTCTGAAAGATTTCTTGGCAAATTGTAATGCTTCTGATCAAGTCATTGTGCTGAATGCAAGTGATTCTGCTCATTCCCTTCAGATTATTAATTATAACAGAAATATATATTTATTCAGTAAACTTCTCAATTTTTAAGATTTTAAACTGAGCCAGTTCCAGAACACTGAAATGCTGTAGACTCCAGAATGCCAGGAGATTTATGTCCCCTGTAAAAACACCAAAGTGGCAGAAAAGTCACCTCAGAGTTTGTGAGAAAACACAGGAAAAAATCATCCCCTGGATGATGGAAAATCAGCCTAAGCGTGGGTGGCCATGGCTGTCTAGGATTCAAAAATAAAAGTTGAAGTAGACATGTTTTGTCAGAGAATGACCTAAAAATCTGCATTTGTTGTTCAGGTATCACGGTTGGAAGTAACAGTCATCTCTACATGGTCATCCCTGTCACATGCACAAGCACACTCTCTCAAAGGGACACTGTATCCTTGTCATCAATGACAATGGTCTGCCCACCTGTGCACAGTTTCATGAGAAAGATTCAGCAAGGCTATTATATAAAAGGAGAGGAATACTGCCTTCACTGGACTGCTATTGATTTAATATATATAACAAAAGTAGTGAACTATCTAGTGATTAAAAAAAAAAAAAATTTCCAATATGTAGATTGTCGTGCAACCTATATCTACCTAGAAGATTTTTCTGTTCTTTCAAAGAATCAGGCTACTATTTGTTTTTTTCAGGGTTAAATTTATGTATCTTCATCTCTTTTTTTCCAGGTTAGTGTTCTTCAAGTCCTCAGGCACTTGTATTCCTAGATATGGAGGCTGCATGGGGTGACATAATATTTAATCTCTTTTATCTCCAAAAAGCCATGTGAAAAATAACTTCCTGTTCTTTTAATTAAACTGGAAGGATAGAAATCTCAGGCTGGGGTTGCTAGAAGGAAAAGTCATTTTATCAGCAGCAATTATCCAGGGTGTTAATTGTTAGTTTGTTTCAGTTGGGCATTTAAATGAATTCAGATTAAAAATAAATGTTTAAATTATTTTTTGATTAGTGTTTTTATTGACTTTAAATACTACTTTAATGCTAAGGTTGGTGTATCCATTAATTGAATGCTAAAAAGAATTTTGTTAATTTTGGTTGTTTTGGGATTTTAAGTTGTTCTTTTTACAATGTAGCATTTCTGAATGCTTATTCAGATTAATTTATTATAAAGTTATTTATTAAATTTACTAAAAGGACTATATTTTAAATGTCTAGAAGAGGTTTCTGTTTTCCTATAGTAATGGGGTAATTCTCCATGTCAAGTGTTGTGCATCTGTTGAAAGAACTTGCCAGTCCCTCTTCTGTCAGAAACTTCCTTTCATTTGACCTTGTGTGTGATCTGTAGGTATCTGCCTGATTTACTGTTTCCCTGTTTTTCACTTCCATTCTAGTCCTCCTTTTCCCTGCAATGTTATGGCTCAACATCTTGCTTTTTCAATAAGGATTTTTTTTTCCTTTTGAAGTTATGCAACCACTTACTTTATTTGACTGATTATTAAGGAACTCCTTACATATCTGAGTCATTGCTTCAGTATGAAATGACTTCTGTGTCAAGTATTATATTCCACCCTCCAACACAAAAAAAAAAAGAAAAAAGATAAAAGTATGTGAACAGGTGTAAGTGGATGTAGTTTGTATCTGGACCCTTGACTGAAGCTACTCACCATTGTAATCATACATACATTTTGGAGTGAAGCATTTGGGTCTTGGTTTATTATTCTGAGTCTGGAGGATCAATCTAGCGTTTTTATGATTTTACAAGAAACTGTGGTTCTGAACTTATAATACAATACATATGTAAATGTGTGCTCTATTTTTCAAATAAGACATATTTTCACTGTTAGTTCATTGACCTTTACTGTTTTGAAAACAGATATTGAAACTGAAAATTTCCCACTATATCTGATGAATAACCACCTGGATTTATCATATTGATTTGGGAAATCAGATTGTGCCCACTGTAATCCATTATTTTTACTTGTCAAGCTATTCCTAAATAAATTTCAGGGTTCTGAAAGATTTTAGAGAAAGGAATATAAGAGAAGTTTTTCAGTCTGTCAGATAATTTGACTGGCTATGCATATATACTAAGAATTTTAATAATTACTGTTCTGCACTTAATGTTTCTTTCAAATATAATTCATTTTTCTTGAATTTTCTGTCAGATGCCTGAAGAGACATTGCTTTGATTTGAAACTGTAATTTGGTGTTAATTTGAAGTCACCATGTTTCAGGTTTTGGTGTTGGTTAGTATTATTAAGTGTACCAATAATAAAGAGCAATAAGTCTACTGAACTGTTCAGTGTAGTTTATGTAATTATGGTATGTATGTACGTGTGTGTATGTTTTAAAAAATGAAAGAGGAAGAATACCTGCTTGTTACACCCTGCTTCAGAAGCTCCAAGCTTTACCGGGTATTACACTTTAATTTCAAGCTTCGAGAGATTTTACCCATGTGAAGTCTTGCAAAGCCTTTGAGTTTTTGATATCTTGAGTTTGTGTCCAGAGAAAAAACACACATTTTTGTCTAACAGATTTCTTTTAATTTGTTTGGAAAAAAGGCTTTACAGGAGCAACATATAACTTCACAAAAGCATTGCTACGTGTTACAAGAAACTTCTAAAGGGCAAACACAAACCCCATACAACTTAAGTGAAACACCCACAACTTAAGTAAAACACTCACAAGAGGAAGAAAAGAGTAAATGATGGGAGATTAAGAGAAGAAATAATAGAGAAAGAGAGGGTAGAAAAATATAGCTGTCACTAAAACATCACATATGTTGACAACCTCAGGAGGGCAGGCCAAGGTAAGATGGAAACCTAGTTCGTGCCTCTTTTATTTACTGTGGTCACTTGCTGTAGGCAGAACCTTTGGTCTCCAATGCTCAAGTGCCTTCCTAGCCAAAGTGGTGCTGCAGTCAATCAGAAGCTCCAGAGATGTGGGTGGGACACCAGGTGGGTCTTATTTATTAACAGATCCCCAGTGCCAGCTCTCTGCCATGTGGCTGGTGGGCCATCTTGGCTGGGCATGTGGATATGGTGCAGGAAGTTGGACCCTTCCCTGTACACACACACACACAAACACAAACACACACACACACACACACACACACACACACACACACTCACTCACACAGGAAAAATAGTTGATGTGACCCATCAATCAAACTAGCTGATGAGACATGAATCTGGTTTCTGACACTCCTCTTTCTTGTACAGTCAAAAAAACAGAGAACAGAACTAGCTGGATTGTATTTCGACAAAATGTGAAGCTCCCTCTTAATCAAACAGAAAGACAAGTGTGTTTTCTGCTCCAACAATCTCCACGTGACAGGTCAGTCCTTAGTGACCATTGTCAGATGGCAAAGGTTAGAGAAATCCCCAGGCTACTCTAATCTGTAAAGTCCTTAGAGGAAAGCATAAGGCAATACCATTTTTTTTTTCCTCGTGAAACACAGGATGTCCTTTTAGCAGAGAAGGCCCTAAAGTGTGATAAGACAAAGGATTGACAAATGATTAATGATTTCTTATTGTTTATATAACTTAATTACTACTGCTTTCATGCTTTAGAGTATTATTATTTGTTCAATTTTTTTTTTTTTTTTCAGCTTTGTATTCAGTTTCTTCAGTTGTCTGTGTTATCCTTAAAGAAAAAGCTCTCATAAGAAAGAATAGACAATGTGTATACAGGAAAAAGATGTGGCTGTTTCATCCTAAATTCCTATCCCAGTGACAAATCAGGCCTCAAGAGAGCTGGATGAACAAATAACATAAAACATAAATTACAGCGATAACAAGTACTCCAAGAATGTGCTACCTTTGCTGCTGGTGGTCATGTCCCAGTGAGACTGCTACAGCAACCTCAGTCTACAGTTTCAGTTCAGAATACAGTTGCCAGCAAAGAGTCATCATCTCCATCAAAACTTTTCTAACCATCCTTTGGCTAGACAAAGGAATAACTCAGCTTTGATAAGCCAAAAATTCCCAAGCTATTTTTTTTAGTCAGGCAGTGTGTCACATGACAGGTGTCTATATAATAAAAAATGCTTTTGGTGTGTATTAGTATATGCCCAAAAAGTCATACTTTCAAGCACTCTACCAATCTGATTGAACAAATGAAGTATGCAATATATTCTGTTTTCCTGACAGAGTATCTTTATTTTCTAATCAGCATGATGTATAATTAGAAACCCATATTTTCTTCTTACTTTCAATAAATTCTTGATTCAAGGCTGTTACAAAAAGGTCTTTATATTAACCCCAAATAGATAGTACAACAAAATATAACTCTCAATTTTTAATGTATTTTAAACTATTTAATTGTAAAAATTTTTGCCACAGTTTGATACACAGAGAAAAAATATCTCTATCTAGTTGCTATTTTTGTTGTTTTGATTTGAGAGTATATTGTTTGATTCCTCCCATCCACTTCCAGGTGAAAAATCTACCTGTTTCTATAAGCACTCAGGAAAGTTATAAGAATATTTTTAGAACTATTACCTTATTTTGCAAAGCTACTTTTCTGAAGTAACTGAGAGCAGAACAGCAAGACAAAGCAAGGCCAATCTGGCAAGGTTAGATACTCTGTAATTATGTGAATGTAAACACCTTAGAGGTTATTTGAAGGCATCAAAGGAAAAGAAAGCACATGAGAGGGGAAAAAAATCCCAACTCAAAAAAAAACAAACAACTAAATGAATGGAGTGACAGTTCAGTTGAGAACCAAACAATCTGATGTTTACTTTTCTGCCTAAATCAACTCAACTGAAAGGCAAATACAGTTTTATGTGTTGGTATTTTCGTGGCAATTTTGTGGGGTTTTCAATCAGTGAACACAGTCTCAATTATAAGTGGTTTCTACTTCCTCAAAGACTAATTTTGTGACAGGGAATATTTTGGAAATGTGAATTAAAAAAAAAAACAAAAAACAAAAAACAAAACAATAACTACAAAAGGCATGTGTCCTTTCAGTTTGTCTAGAATATGGGGAAAATAGTCCAGGTTGTTGTGAAAAGTATGTCTGTGTGTACATATAATTATGTATCTGGGTGGATGGTTTTAGAACCTGGTTACATTTTTAAAAGGTATATCATCCAACTTTATGTATATAATAAAAAAAAAAAAAAAAAAGAAAATTGTTTCAAGATTACAGGCAACCTCATACAACTTTACAAGCATCATCTAGCTGACATGACACAAACTTACCATGCCTCTGCTTTTCTTTTTAAATTTGTTTTAATGCTTTTGATTTACAAAATAAAAAAAAAATTCTTAACACAACTTCGTAGGTAGTAAAGTGATACATCTCAGAAGAAGAAAGATTGTCCATCTGCAGAACTCAAATACCTTAAGCTTTTTTTTTCACAGTAGCATAAGAACAGGGCACTTCTGCTTTCATCTTCTGTTCAGATAGTGACTTGGAGAACCACAAAATTGTGGTCTCAAAGGTTACTCAAATGATATTAGTGTTTGAACAACAAGATTGCAAAAGGCCTCATAAAAAAAGGTTAGACAAATTAAGAAAAAAATGGTGTGATTTTCTCTTTTCGGTTAATTATCTTCCTTGTACTTTAATCCTTGTAGCAGAATAATTCTCTAAATACTTCTCTTTATTTACTTATAGGACTGGAGTATGCAGATTTCCTTCCTGCAGAAGCCATACTTTGTGGTAGTTCAGCTCTTTAACATCCAGTGAAGGCTTAGACGTGTTAGGACACTGAAAGGTCAGAAATGCTCTTGGTCCATCAACATTATCACAAAACATGCCCCTAATGGAGTCTAGGCCTGTAGCTGACTGAGGTTACTCTGACTTTTCACACTGCGAAGGCTAGATTTAAGATTCCATGTAGCATTTTTCCAAACTAATAAGTGTATTGATTTAAATACTTTTGAAAAAACAAGGAGGGGTTTTATCTTAATTTTTAGATGCCTTTTTACCTTTGAAATCTGGCCTAGCTTTATGAAAAATATAAGATCTTGACTTTAATTGGATTTGTCTTCTCCCAGGCAACTAGACCTAGGACAAGAAGAAATACCTCTAACTGTGACAACAGAGGTTCAGGTTGGACATCAGAAAGAATTTTTTCATTGAAAGGGTTTTCAAGCATTATAATATGCTGCTCAGTGAGGTGGTGGAGTTCCCATCCCTGGAAGAGTTCAAGAAATGACTAGACATGACATTTTGTGCTATAGTTTATTTGATGTGGTGGTGTATGCTCAAAGGTTAGATTTGATGATCTTGAAGACCTTTTCCAACCTTAATGATTCTAATATTGTATAATTCTATGACTACTATATTTTATTTTTTTTCAGGGAAAGTGT
>JAWWLT010000092.1:33434572-33445256 GCA_035040995.1 Premnoplex brunnescens
ATATATTTCCTAATTAAAGTTCTGTTCTCTAAATTTAAAGGAGAGGGATTATTATTTTTTTCTTGGACAACATAGGTATTTTAGTTCTCCACTTGAACTAAGACAGTAGTAAGCACTCACTCTGGTCTTTCAAAATATCTTTTGCTATAAAAGGAATTATGAGATGAAATATTAAGGGCTAACTCTATCATCCAATCAAAAAACTTGCATGGAAGAAAACAAAGGCTGCTAAGAATTGTTAATTAAGAGGTGACTCAAAGGCCGCTAAGGAAGAGAAGAAAATATTAAAATTTCTGAGGATGAAGAACTATCGTGCATGAAGGTGATAAATACCATTATCACAATAATGATAATGTGGAGGGAGGCAGAAAACATGAGTAATTTGATCTGGCAATTCTGTGTGCTATAAAAGGCAGAACAAATACCTAGGCTTGGCTCAACATTAAAGGCCAAATGTATAATTTAACATATGTGAGCTTGGAGATTGTTCTCCAGGAAAAGGGGAGTACTTGAGCAAAATGACAGGCAGTTTGTATGAGTAGATTTTCTCCTGTCTAAGCAGCACTGCTTTTAGGATTCTGAAGGTGGGGAAAGTTGGCTGCTACTGTTGACTATGCAACTGGCTGTTCTGGTCCCAAAACAGTTTGGCCCAGAGCCAAACTAAAACACACCAACATATTTTCTCCAATAAGAAAACTACTTTCTCCCTTACTACTAAATAAACAATCATTATTCTGCAATTCATAACTTTTTGGGCTGCTTAATATGACTGGGAGAAATTGATGCTAACCGCATATGAAGTGAGGTTAGCAATTGTGGAAAATGAATGTATTATGTTTTTTTCTTGAGAGAAGGTAGCTGGTAGAACTGGAATTTGAAAAAAAAATATCATACTAAATTTAAGCACAACACATTGCAGTGAATTGTCATATATTTAAAAATGAGAAAAGGAAGACATGGTACTATTGCATTAAGATTATTCTCCCATTATTCATGGGAGATTCTCAGTTAATAAGGAGGAAAGTCTCTGCTAGAAATTTTGCATTTGAATTTGGAATTAAAGAAGACCGAAAATGTGAACTAAGTTCAGATCTTCTACCTTGAGTCCCTGATGAGACATTTTGAACAAATAATGCTTTTTTCCAATGCATTCTTATAAACTACTGATCACTGGAGAGAAGCTGTTTCAAAGACTTTGTTGTGTAACTTGATCAAGACTTTTCAAAAATTCGTTCTGTCACAAACTCTGCCGCACACTCTCTTGTCCATCGCCATTGCATGAGGACCAAAGGGGCAGAAGGTTCTACTGCTACAATGGCTAATTACGGCCACTACTGGTGGATTTTTCTGTCAGTGGATATTTATTAGCTAGAGAAGCTTGACAGATTATCCAGTCTATAGCACAACTTCTGCAATATACACTAATGTAGACATACATGGCCCGTTATGACAGAACTCTACCCATTTTTGTATACATATTATTTCTTCTTGAAAGCTGAGATCACTGCAAGCAACAGGAATGAAGTCCCTAGTTTATTCACATAGTTCACCAGGTTCACTAATGCTAGATGAATTTCTCTCATCTTTTGTCCAGAGTCTCTCTTGCAACATCATCGTGTCTTAACTATAGAAATTTTCTAAAAAACTAGAGATCGTGTCATTTGTAATACATATGTTCTTACGTTTCGAGAAAAAACTACCCATCTCAGGATTTCTGAGACTAAATTTTTTAAAGTTTTTAGATGCCTACTTGCATTTGAACTGCAGTGATGTCAAAGTATAGCAGTTGTGAGTAAATATTGAAGCACTTGTGTCACTGTTTATGTGTAGAAGAATTCACTGCTAAATGAAATCTCCACTTATGTTCTAAAATGAAAAAGGAAGTTAACTTTTTAAAACCACAAATTTACAAATTGATGAGATTCTAGATAGCTAATTATTGTCTACAGCTCTTTTGGGAATTAGCATATAGATATATGCTAATTCCCAAAAGAGAGATATGCTAATTACTTTCTATTTTCACTATCACCAGGGATCTAACACGTACTTTGAGGAAACATCTCCAGTACTGGACCCTGCAGAAAATCAGAGAAGCTACCAGTACCTATTCCTGTGAATGCAGTTCTGAACCTTGACTTTATTAAATCAAATAATGTGAGAGAATAGTGTTAGAGTTGAATGATACTTATCTGAAAATGAGAAATGAAGCATATATTTTGTATCTAGAAACGTATGGTAATTTAGCTAAGTCTGGTCACACCACCTAACATGTGCAGAGCAAGGCCAATTCGTATCATGGGCTTCATGTGGCTGATCTTCATTCAGTATCTTAAAGGAGTGGGAATCCCAGTCTCTGTAGGTAGCCCGCTTTGTGGAGTTCAGTATCACCACTGTGAAATATTTCTAAATTAAACTGGAATTTCCCTTGGCCCAGCCTCTATGCACCCCAGAGTGAGTCTGGCTCTGTTTTCTGAACCTTCCTCGGAGCAGTAAACTCTCCTCTCTCTGGCTCTCTTTCCTTCTGAATTAGGAAGGCTTTCTTCAGTGCCTCAGCCTCTCCTTATACAACATGAAGCTCCTTCTGTCTTTGCCACTAAAATAAATGAAAAAATGCAAATTAGTATCATCCAAAGATGAAAGCAAAAGTAGATCTATAACTGGAAAACTTTAAATACTCCTGAGCATAGCATTTATAAATGCTTGAAAGGTACTGCAAATAACCTGACAATTTTAAGAAAATACAAAACTTTTCTTCAAGTTTAGGTAAATTCTTCTGATAGGTGTTATTGTTGTTGCTTTTTGAAAAATCAACCTCCCCTCTCCTCCGAAAACAAAGATAGTCTAGCATTAATATTTAGCATTTATGTGTGAGTTAATTTTTCCACTACCCTCATTTAGCATGATTGAAATGAACATAATTCACTGCAACATTAATCAAGTACAACTTTTCAAGTCAAATCTACTAATTGATTACTTTAGGCATAGAACATAATATAATATGGAGTTTTAAAATCCTTTATAAATATATATTATATAGGTATTTATTTCCAAAGAAAATATCAATTACAATAAATGCAAAAAATTAAGAAACAACCCTAACAACATCTAATTTTCAGAAGAGTTACTCCTACACAGTCTCCAAACTTCAACATGTGAGTAAAACCTTTTATGACTGTGTTATAACCTTTGTTTACCTATGAAAAACAAGGATAGATTTTTCATAAGTAGAGAGTTGCACACTGTAGGATTCTGCCACCTATCCTAAATTTTGGATTGTCAGTTAGTAATTCAGTGCATTTCTTTTATGCCACTGGGCTGGTCAATTAAATGCTAGTGAAATAAAAGACTGCTGACTGAATGCAGGGGGTTTTTTTATTGTTGTAGTTGGGTTTTTTTGGTTGTTTTGTTTTGTTTTGTTTTTTTTAAATTACAAAGCCTCAGACATACATATTATATCCCAAAATTGTAAGCTCAGAGGAAAAAATAAAGCTCTGGAAGCCAAGAGACAAATGGAAAATGTGTTAAGAACAAGGGAAAATTTTATTACAGGGTAGTGCAGAGAAAGCAAATGGAATTTACTGTAAGTTAAAAATTAATTTTGTAAATCTCATTTAGAAATAGCCACACAAGGACTCTGCACTAATTAGCATATTTATACATTTAATGCTTTTCTTCTTATCTGTTTTTCTTTCTATGTTGTCTTTAAACATTGTATGCTGATCGTGATTTTAACAATCTCAACAGAAAATGTTTTCATGTGCTGTTTTAAATGAGTGTATGTGGTTTTAAACTCTCAAACTTTACAGGAAATGTCTCTGTCCACTTCTGGGCTCTTCAGTACAAAAAGAACTACTGAAGAGGGTCCAGTAGAGGGCCAAAGAGATGATTAAGGGAATGGAGTCTCTTTCTTACCAAGATAGACTATACTAGCTGGGTCCATTTAGTCAAGAGATGACGGAGAAGGGATCTCTTTAATGCATACAAATATCTCAAAGGCAGATGTCGAGAGGAAGATGCCAGACTCTTTTCAGTGGTTCTCAGTGACAAGACAAGGATTAATGACCGTAAACTAAAACACAAGAAGTTTCATCTAAACGTGAGGAAGAACTTCTTTACATGGAGGGTGGCAGAACACTGGAACAGGCTGCCCAGGGAGGTTATGAAATATTCTCTCTGCAAACAATCAAAACCCACTTGGATGAGTCCCTGTGTAATCTCCTTGACAGGGTGGTTGGACTGGATTATTTCCAGTGGTCCCTTGCAACTCTAATAATTCTGTGATTCTGTGACCTAAACTACAAAAATTCTCTTTTTCAGAAGTGAGTGAAAGTCGTTGCACTTTTGGTTTAAGGAACTGAAGGTAAAGTTAATTTTCCTCTCCTTATTCAGAATTGCAAAGTGAAAACTTTACTATGTGTGCATGTATGACTATGCAATCATTTTATCAGAAATATTTATCTCTACAGGATATTCTAACTGTATCACTGTGTGCAGGTTCCTAAATGCTAAGTAACTTGCAGCTCAGGACAGCACTTTAATTACTCAGAGATATATGTTCATTGATATTTTTTGATCAAAAAAATACTAACCTTTCTGTACATGTGTATGTGTTTATTTTTTACTGTATTATTTACTATATATATTTTGGGTAGCATTTCAATGTTGTTTACAGCTACAGATTAAAATCCATTTTTCTATAAATAGATTTTCACTGTTTTCTGGAACAGTGAAACATCTACTAATGTAATAGTATTTTCCCAGTTCTTAAAATTTAACAATATCTTCTTCCTCATTGCAATTTTCTTTTCCTACACTAAAAAGGTAATTTGACAAGTTTCCAAAAATGTTTTGAAACTTCTTTCCACTACAATTTTTTTCTTTTTAATCACAATATTAATAATAATTTAGACAATACCATACCAAAGAAAATAATGCAATACTTTTATTTTTTTTTTCTCAGATGTCAATACTCAAACCACTGTTGACATCCCACTAACTAACTGTGCCCTTAAATGTGTTAACGACAGGAGAAAGGGTATCTGTGTCCCTATTCTGTCAGATATGAAGATTTCTGAGCTCATCATTAGCAGTTTGTTTGAGTTTTTTTAATTATTTTTTTTTTTTCTTTTTTCCTGAGAGCAGTTTTGGTTTTGGGTTTATGTTTGTGTTTCTTGTTTGTTTGTTTGTTTGTTTTGTGGGGGGAGGGGGAATTTGTTTTAGTTTTTTTTTGTTCTAGTTTTGATTTTATGGGTTTATTTCTGTGAAATGCTGCTTCTGATGTTTGTTTCCAAGTCTCTTTGCCAGAAAACTAAATCCTCTTCAGTGGAAATAAAAATAAAAAATGCGTGCCTTCTGTATTTTATCTCTTTTCCTTAATAGTTGTGTTCTCTCTTTATTCTTAGTTAAATATATATTTAAATTCCATGAATGACTGACATTCCTCATATAATATTTCCAATAGGGCATTATTGATCTTCTTGTTTCTGATGACTCACTCATCTTCTGGTCTTCTCAACTCATGAAGATGTAAAAGTTTCCTGCTATATCCCACAGCATTTTAGAACACTTCTATTAGCTTTCACTTCAGCTAGTGTTGTAAATTTCCTTTTATGTCTGCAGTAAACAAAGTATAAATCTTTACTTTTAAATACAGACATTGACAGGGAATTATTTTTGTTTGTTTGAGACTGGTTCTCAAAACACGATCAATGAATTTGAGCACAAGATGGGTAAAAAGAAGACACAAAATAGACTAAGCTTAATTTAAAAAAAAATAATAAAAAATGATTGCTTGTCTAATGATTTAGTTTTAAAATCACTTTCTTATGCTCTCTATTTTTTCTCTAAGTCTTGAATGATTGGAGCACTTGAAGCTCAGAGGTTTAATTGTAATAAAAAGTCTCATAAATTAGAATGAAGAGGACAGAGAGAGAAGATAAAAATAAAGCTGACAAAAGAGGTCTGGCAACAATAGTAGGAATAAATCACTATTAGAGTCAAGTAATACATTTCCAGTACTGACTCTTGATTAAAAGAAAGGAAATAATGATGATTTAGCAAGAGCAATAAATTTCAGCATGAACCCCTATTTTACAAACTGGAGGCATATGACTGTTTCATTCATGTAAACAAGAAATTTCACTATCAGAAAGAAACTAAATTGGAAGAAACAAAAATGAGCAACTGTTTATAAACCACTGAGTTTGAGTCAAAGCAGGATAACAAAGGAGAGTGTAGTTTTAACTCTGATCCTCATTTTGGTTAGATTACAATTAGGTAAATGTATTTATACTCTTCATGATTTGTAGCATGACTATAATATGAATGTTGAAGTTAATTTTCTTTTTATAAAATTAATATTATAAAAATATTTGCAGTCCATTTTAAACAGGTTTTTATCTCATTCAGATGCTTCATTTTTGAATTGCATTATACTTTGATGCAATATGTTATATTAATAATTTCATTACATTCAAGTATATGAGAAGAATATAAGCTTTTGAAATCATCTCTTCCTCCTCTCCTTCCAGAATATGTGCATGTTACTCTTAAAGTTGTGATCTGAAAAATTATTTTAAATTATAATTTTCTGTTGATTTTCAGGGTTTTGAATCACACTTTCTGCATCAGATAATACTTACATTTCAATGTACAACAGCGGCATTTCATATCCACATGCTTGTCAGGTCTACAAAAATGCTAGTAAACTCCTTAAAGAAAGTCCTCCATTAGCATAAAAAACATTTGCAAAACAGCAACCAAAACCTTCTGTTTTTGTGATGACAACTAAAACACTGAATAGGCCTCATAAGTTTTATTTTCAGATTTACAGAACTTAGTATTTCTTAATGAAATCATCATTTATTTCCAAAGATATTACAATTTAAACTAAATTTCCAATTCGTGAGTAATTTTCATTGTTTTTTCCATTTGTGTATGTATGCCTAATATACTCTACCTCTAAAAATTGTTTTTTGGTATCAATGGAACACCTGTAAAGTCTGTTAAGTTTCTGAAATTGCAACTGGTCAACACAGTTGAAGATCTTTTGAAGAAGTCTTTTTTACAGGGTCACATAGGGATAAGAAATGGGAGAATGTTTTACAGTGAACTGAAAGTGGGTAGGTTTAGATTAGATATGAGAAAGAGATTCTTCATTGTAATGGTGGTGAGGCACTGGAACATGTTGCCCAGAGAACTTAGGCATGTTACATTCCTGGAAGTGTTCAAAGACAAGTAAGATGCAACTTGAGTAACCCGGGTAGTGAAAGGTGTCCCTGTCCATGGAAGGTGTTCCATTGCAGGAAGTTAGAACTAAATTATCTGTAAGGACCCTTACAATATAAAGTAGTCTATTACTCTAAGATCTGCCTTTTCTTAAATCTTCTTATAGATTAGAGATCTGTCTTTGTACATTAGAATTTTTGTCTATTGTACGAGACCCGAGGTTATTATATTATTGGGTCAGAACCAACTCAGGGGTGCGTGTGTGTCTGGGGGGAAGGGTCAGGTCGAGTCTCATAGAAGTGAGGTCAGGCCATATCCCACACAGCAGCCCCTGCAGCCTCGTGGGACAGCCCTGGAGCTGCTGTCAGCCAAAAGGCCACCTGGGACCACACCCACACCCCGCCCCCTTGGACCCCTGACCCATCCTTAGATTGGCGGGCACTCTGGGAACACTGTCCCTCATCCTGCCCAGGAGCCCCGGAGTGGCCAGTGGAATTTGCAAAAAGCTTTGCTTTTGTTGTACGTTACCCTTTTAAAATTTTGCCAAGCTCTCTTATTTTCTCCCATATTTTCTAAAGCTATCGTTAAAAGTATTGCCTGAGAAAATGTGTGCAGAGATGTGTGCAGTGCCTTCTCTTTATGCTACTTCAAGGTATTAAAGAACTGAAGGTTCTTCAAAATACCCGTTGGGTAAATTTTTGAAGCCATGTATATTTTTAGAAGAAAAATTCCCTGGTGTGAGGCTGGAGTCTTACATATGGTTTCAGAGTTAGCAAAACTTCTCTTTGCTGTACTCTTAATACTATGATATAGATATACAAATGTGTACAATGTTTTCTTGCTATCAAATGTGAGTCTATCTTACATATAAATGTTAAAAACATACTAAAAACTTTATTGCCCACATCACTTTACAAGGAAGGAAAAACACCTTATCAAGTCAATTTTGTAATATGGAGTTTTGAGAAGTAAGACATTCTCCAGTCTCTCAGTTCTTCTCTTCAGTTCATCTCTTTATTTCTCCTCCAGTGGAGAGGAACCCTTCCACTTCTGTGCAGTCTGATTGTTAACTTAAGCTAAATGTATAGACACCAACCTTGAAAAAAAATTATATAATTACTTCTAAGAAGATTTTTGTGGTTTTGGTTTTATTTTTGGTTTTGGTTTTGGTTTTGGTTTTGGTTGGTTGGTTGGGGTTTTTGGTTTCTGGGTTTTTTTTGTTTGTTTGTTTGTTTGTTTTTTTAGCCTGTATTTCAGAATTTAGCAAGAAATGCACAAAACATGCAAAGTGCAAACTTAGAGTGTCCAGGGGCTCATCTGACAAAATATAATACTGATATTTTATAAATACACTTTTTTTTTTTTTTGGAAATTATAGAGCAGTAGGTTATAGCAAGAAATATAGTTAAGTTATGATAAAACCTCTATGCAAACTATATCCAAGACAAATCTCCATGTTCAAATATTGAAGTATTTGAAAGGATTTTGTGCACAGCAAGAATCTGGGCTGAGATTTATTATGGATAGTTTTAATTTTTATACTGAACAGGCACTTCATATATATTTTTTATTAAGCTTAAAAGTGTTCCTAGTCCATGTAACAACGATGATGAAGATATGCAGTGTCTTAACATATTAATTCTAATTATATTTTTTATACTCTAAAAGGGTCAGATCTTTCTCTTCTTGGCATTGAGTGTCACATTCCACTAAGACTAAATCACGATTAATTTTTCACTAGATCTTTATGAGTATTGGATATATTAATTCCAGGTTATTCAATAACATTAGACTTCCATTTAACATTCAACTTTACCAAGTAAGCTATAAAGAAACCTAGATGAATTTAAAATTGTTCAAATTTGATTTGTGGTCCACAATTTGTTTCCTTAATTAGGTTCAAAAACTCGGAGACAGTACAAAACTTGTGGTTGAATTATTTAGATTAATTCTAACTGTATTGAATTCTCTACTCTTTATCACATTACTTGGCATAGTAACTGAAATGGAAAATGATGAGAAATGGAGGGGAAGAAAAGGAGGAAAATGAGAAAAAGGAAAAGGCAAGGGTTCACTTTCTTAGGATCTCATACATGTACAAGAAATATTTTTATAAATGTTTAAATCATATTTTCCCATTGTACTGAGTTTCTGTGCCTCAGTTTTGGTGCCAGAGGGGCTACAAGGGAGGCTTCTGTAAGAAGCTGCCAAAAACTTCCCACCATGTCCTGCAGAGTCAATGTCAGCTGGCTCCCGGATGGACCTGCCACTGGCCAAGGCTGTGCCAATCAGAAGTGATAGTAACACCTCTTCAATAGTATATTTAAGAAGGGAAAAAAACAGTTGTCAGGTAGAGGACACTTGCAGCCAGGGAAGAGTGGAGTGAGAACCTGTGAACAACTCTGCAGACACCAAGGCCAGAGGACAAGGAGCAGCAAGAGGTGCTGTAGGCACCCAAGCACAGATTGCCCTGCAGCCCATGGTGCCGCCCATGCTGGAGCAGCTCTGCCACTGCAGCCCATGGAGGATCACTGGAGTGCAGAGATCCACCTGAAGCCCATGGAGGAGCCCATGTTGGAGCAGGTGGAGCCCATGATGGAGGCTATGGTCCTGTGGGAGACCCATGATAGAGCAGGATCCTGGCAGGAACCCATAGAGCATGGAGAGAGGACCCCATGCTAGAACAGGTTTTCCTGGCAGAACTTGTGGCTCTGGGTGGGACCCATGCTGGAGAAGCTCATTCTTGAAGGACTGCACTTCATGGAGAAGTGAACCACATGGCAGCAGTTTGTGAAGGACTGTTGCTGGTGGGATGGACTCCCACCAGAGAAGTTCATGAAGGACTGTCTCCACAGGGGCAGGGGAAGGACTTCTTTCCCTAAGCAGTGACGGAAACAACTGACCTTAACCCCTGTCTCCCTGTACCACTGTTGCGGGGAGATAGAACTTGAAAGGAAAGAGGGGTGGGGTGGAGGTGTTTTATAAGATTATTTTACTTCTCACTCTTTTGCTTTGGTCCTGTTAGCAAAGAATGTGATTAATATGCGCACTTTGAGCTGGTTTTGCCCATGATGGTGATCAGTAAGTGACCTGTCCTGGCTCCTGTCTCAACCCATGAATCTTATGTTGCATTTTCTCTGCTCTTACCAGCTGCAGAGAGTGAGAGAGTTTTTACTTGACATGCAGTCAGGGTCAACCCACTACAGCCATGTAGTCCACTATAGATTGATTTAAAATATATGGCTTTTTTTTGCAAGTGTGTGTATTTGTGTGTGCATGTTTCAGTCTAACAGAATATATGCCAGTGAGTAATTTGTTGGTGTTGATGCCTTAGGATTTTCATGTATTTGTAGCTTTTTATACAAATATGTATTTTCTTCCATTTAGAGTAGCTAGCAACCTCTAACCCTGTTCTAGCTGTCTTAAGGGTCAGATAATAGCTGGAACACCATGGCTG
>JAWWLT010000092.1:33445356-33458908 GCA_035040995.1 Premnoplex brunnescens
ATCAAAGGGTCCATTTATGTAAAAAAAAAAAAAAAAAAAAAAAAGAAGTAAAACTTCTAATAATCTAATGCATCAGAATTTAAATCTGAATGTATCTGGAAACCTTAGTATTCTCAAAACACTTGAAGCACAGTTTGGAAAGTATTTACTCCAAATGCAGAAGGGAAGGAGATTGGTGGGGAAGCATTGCTGCTGAGCAGTACAGGCATGGCTACATACAAGCCCTTCTGTAGCATTTAATTTTATTCTGACCAATTTTCTTGCAAGTGAAATATGTTTCTGCTCCAACAAAAGACCACAGTGACAGGGACAAGCTGTTTGTTTCACTGTGTAGCACTATTTTTTTAAGAAATTTTCTTATCAAAGTAATCAGTGTATAAATTCTCATGAGCAGCCACATAAAATGAAATTAGGAAAAAAAGTATTCTTTGTACAACTCCACCATCTGCAATACTAGAAATCCTTTTCCTCTGAAACTGTATCATGTCTAATGGCCTTACATTCTGAATTAGTTTGACCCATACTAATGGATACCAAAGGGAGATATTTCCTAGGCAACAAAAGTCAGTACAGAGTTACTCCTGGCTTTTTGCAAAATGTCAGCCTTTGTGAGGAACTGGAATAAATCCCATGACCTTAAAATGTTTATGAGTAGAAGCACTATTTCTATACAAAGGTCACTAAGCTGCCAGTGTTCACATCTAGTTTAGCAGCTTAGTGCTTCTCTCCAGATGACAACATAATTTAACATCTCACTGATGTGTAGGCCACCCAACAGGTATTTCAAAGTAGACATCTGTCAACATGCCTGAAGAATCAGCTGTTGAGTGACACCTTTTTAATGAGCAGGCAGGTAACGACGATGATTTCAAAATAGTCAGAAAACAAACACTTAGCTGAAATGAAGTTTTTCAGTGTTTTCATGTGCAGATTTTTTCGTTAGCCCAAACTGCTGTTCTCAAAGAATTCCGTAAACAATAAGGATTTGTCTCAGATTACAAGTGAATGGAAAAAAGTCTAAGACATTCTATTTATTTATAGCTATTTGAAACTTAAATATACTATGGAAATTACTTTAACAATATTTTCAAACATTTACCTGTTGTTAAAATTCAGGATCAAATTCATTCACAATTGTTTGGTTTGTATCTTAAATAAATACATATTTTTATTGCAAGTATAATTGTTAGGGCAAAATAATTTTTCTAGTAGTCTATGTTTTAAATGCTTCATGTGTTTATTAAGTTGTATTATTCTAATAAATTCTAAAGAAAAATAAATTTAAATTCTTTTTATATTATTTCATCAATTTGTTATGAAAAATATAGGGTTTTTGTGAAATTGCTTTACTGGTGTCTCAGGCTATTCAACATCAATATAACCCAATGTTGCATAGCCATGTAAGTGTTAAAAATACTAAATTAGTTTATAGCAATTGATCTTTAAAAAAAAAAAAAAAAATCAATTTTTTATTCACAGAATAGATTGGTTGAACATTTTTGGTCCTTTTATTGCTTCCATTATGTTCTTGAAAACTGCATGTATATATTTTTTCAAATCAATTGGAATACCCTGAAAGTTTAACAACCTTTGGAATTTACAATAATATGATTGAATCGTTTTTATAAGACACTGAAATATACATTAGTTGGATTTTCATTATTTAAAGGCTTATTTTTATCCAGAACTGATGTGAAAAATTAAGGCATATTTGTTTTTAGAGTAATTGAATTTTTTTTTCTATACGCTCACACATCATATTTTATTGCAGAAAACAGGCTTTGTAACATGAAAGAACAGAGCTGGACAGTACTGAAAATAGGGATATAGTAATAAAATATTGACTGAAGGAAAATAAAATGTGACCCTCAAAAACCAATTATTCACTGCATAAATGCCACAATCTTGCCAAGGGGTGAAGGAGGAGGCGCAGTCTCACAAGGGTGTGAGGAGAATGGCACTTTATTAAAATGGAGAGCAGGATTTTACAGGGTCCAGGGAGAAGGTGCTAGAAGGGAGGCAGAACCTGGGCATGTACTAACCTTATAGAGAAGGAAGGTACCTGAAGGAAGGTGGAGGATGACCAAACTGGGGAGAACAGGAAGGAGATAACTGTATAAGGTTATGCTGCAAGGCAGCAAACATCAACCAACGAGGAAAAGGGGTACAACAAACCAATCAAGAACTGGGACACAATTGAGGGCCACAATACATTAATATAAAATGAATTATGACAATTGTAAAACTATGATACAACAGTCCAAGAAGGATAGATATCCGTTGATCATGATAGATGAGTCTATGCTCCTTCACACTTTGGTATTCATTGATATTATTGGCTTTCCAGTGCTGGTAACTGTTCACCCCAACACATAAATATTTGCTATAAGGAGCTTTTTATTTCACTTTTCTACAAACCAAAGAACTTAACATTTGACTGTAAATCCATGTTTCAGTAATAGCTCTAATAGCTCATTTTATATCTCTGCAGATTCTGAGCATATGCTAAAGAATTGCTTGTTTGCCCTTTGTTTGTTTGGGTTTTTTTATGCATACCTCTGTTAAAAAGTCCATTTTCAGAGACTGGACAGATTCATGGGCTTTATCCACTGGATAGTAGGATTTATCTAGTTCAGTCCTTTTCATGTTCTTCTATTAGAAAAAACACGACCAAGATCTCATGAAAGGTAAGAATATCAAATATTGGAAAGAGATCACAGAACCATAGAAGAGGAAGTCTCGGTAAAATATGAGTCTAAAAGGAAAGAAGATCTAGGTGATGCTAGAACAAGGGAATGCAAATAATAGCCATTTTAAGTAACATTCCTTAGTGAGTAACTCATGGGTTTCATAATGTATCCATTTTTTCTAAACCATAGAACAAGGACAATTCTAGGAATTTTCTAGAATACATTTGAAAATGTAATGCATAAAACACTTTTGGGAATTGTAAGCATCTATATGTTATTCATCTGACTGTTCATCTGACTTTAGTGCATTGATAACAGCTATGGTAAATAAAGTTTTCTCTTTTGGACTCTGATTCTAATGGTCATCTCAAATTCAAAATAGGTAAGCTTGTTTGCATGTCACTATAGCCAATTGAAGTAACAGATTAGAAGTTTTACATATTTTGAATCAAATGTTTATTTATAGTTAGAATAGAGCAAATAGATAGATATAATATGCAATTCTAAAACACTGACTTTCCAGTTAAAGATGAATTATAAAAAATACATCTTTTAAAAATTAGTTGATCATATTAACATTCATATTAAAATTAATATTAATGTATTCATAATTTCTCTGAGTTCCATATTCTAAACAACATATTTATTTTAGCTAACTATATTGGTTTGAAGAATATCATTACTGTGTGAAATTTACAGCAACTGGAAATTCTTAGACTGGAATTGATTTGTTAATTCCAGGTGAGACTTTCTTTTAAAGTCTAGTTTGTACACATTCACAAGGCAGTGTAAAAAAAGTAGATATACGATTACAATGAGATACATATTTGCCTTAATACAGAGTACTGATAGCACTGTGTTTATGATCCACTGCAATACATTTTAAAGCCAGAATAAACTCTTTCTCCCCCTTCTAATTTACCACTATACAAAATGCTTCAAAGCAAAACTCTAGTGATAGTTTGTTGAGTGGATATGAAACTCTGGAGAGATTTCTCAGCTGTGAGACTGGTTTACTCTGAGATGAATTCTAACCACAAAAATCCTTTAAGAGCTAATGAAGATTATTTCTATAAGACTAACACAGGGAGAGCCAATTCATTTGAGTTTAGTAAGCAAAGCAATGTTTTTCCTCAGACCTCTTCATTTGACATACGAACATGTTATATCTAGGTATCAAATTGTCGTGAAGGAGCTAGACCTTGTTAATTGCATGTGTAAAATTTTATATAACACTAACCTGCAGTAAAATACACTAATTTATTTTTTTCCTTCTGTAGAGTAAGATGGCTTAGTTATTGCAGTTCAGCTGATAGGAAATAATGTGTTAAACATAGCATGCCAGAATCAGTAAGACTGGAAAAGACTTCACAGATTGTTGAGTCCAGCATTTAACCGAACATACCAGATCAACCAAACCACAGCATTAAATGTCATTCAGCTGTTTCTTAAGAATTTCCAGAGATGGGGGTTCCACCTCCCTGAGCAGCCCGTTCCAATGTCTAACCATCCTTTAAGTGAAGTATTCTTCCTGGTGTCCAGCCTGAACCTCCCTTAGCACAGCTTGGGACCATTTTCTCTCACTCTGCTGCTGATTGTCTGGGAGAACACACTGACCCCCACCTGGCTACAATCTCCTTTCAGGTGGTTGTAGAGAGCAAAAGGTCTTCTCTTCTCCAGGTTAAACAATCTGAGGTCCCTCAGCTGCTCCTCATATGACTTACTCTCTAGACCCTTCAGCAGCTCAATTGCCCTTCTCTAGACATGCTCCAGCACCTCAATGTCTTCTTGAAGTGAGTGGCCCAGAACTGGACATGGTACTTGAGGTGCAGCTTTACCAGTGCCAAATATCAAGGGACAATCACTTCCCTGGTCCTGTGGCCACACTCTTTTTGATACCAGCCATGATACCATTGGCCTCCTGGGCCATGTGGTCACACTACTGGCTCATGTTCAGTCACTGTCAACCAGGATCCCAAAGTCCTTTTCTGCTGGGCCACTTTCCAGCCACTCTACCTTCAAACTGTAAGCATCCAATGGGCTGTTGTGTCTGAAGTGTATGACCCAACACTTTGCCTTGTTGAACCTCATACTGTTGGCTTATCAATCCAACTCATCTGCAGAGCTTTTCTACCCTCCAGCAGTTCAGCACTTCTACCTAACTATGCACTACCTGTGAACTTACTGAGAGTGTACTCAATTTCCTTGTCCAGATCATTGACTGAGGATTTGTTGATCCCCTTCCTTACTTTACCAAGAACTGAAAACTATCAATTTGTCATTGTTGTGCCCAAGACACAACATCTCCCACTAGACCTCTGTTTGTAAACATCGGGTCTAGTGGGGCACTGTCTCTGGTAGACTCGTTTACCAACCGGGTAAGGATGTTATCTTCCACATGCTCCTGGAACCCTCTAGACTGCCTTCTCTCTTCTTTGTTCAGTTTTCAGTACCTGGTAAAATTAAGTCTCCCTTAAGAACATGGGTTAACAGTTGTGAAATGCCAGCCAGTTACTTATAGAATACTTCATCTGCCTCTTCATCTTGGTTACATGGTGTGAAACAAATTCCTACCAGGATGTCTGCCTTGCTAGCCTTCCTCTGATTCTCATCCATAGACACTCAGCCTTATCACTGCTGTCCTTGAGCTCTATGCAGTCAAAACACTCCCTCAAAACTCCCTAATGTACAGAACCACCCTATTACCTCTCCTTCCTTGCCTATCCCTTCTGAAAAGCTTACAGCCATCCATTGCATGGATTTATGACACATATTTTGCAGAACAGGGCAGACAGAAAGGGGATATTTCAAAAAGTTGTTGCCAATGAAGAAGGTTTTAGTTGCACTAAGCTTAAATGTTAGGTTGTATTCCAGGTGTCCACGCCTTAGGCTGTCAATAACTATAAATATGGGATGGAAAGTGACCATGTTACATGTAATTTGCATTTCTTACAGGCTTTTTGGTTAGCATGTCTGCTTTTATTCTCTACAGATTAAGCACGTTTTCAAGTGCTTCCAAATGTGTTTATACTAATGCAGCTTTCTTGGGCACCATGTTAATGCAAGCCAAAATAATGATGCAAATGAAGTTGTACTGGAAAAGTAAAGATCTATGACAGGACCTGTCATAGCAGGCTAGAAAAAATGAAACACAATTTCTTGTGTATTTTGTAAGCTGTAGAAGCCATGGATCTGCACCTACTGAGATAACCCGTGTGTCAGAATGAAATTCCAACAGCAATCATTAAGATCACAAGTGATAAGCACGTATCTAGAAGCCTGAGAATTGGACACCTTATAACTCATTTTTAGCAGGGTCCACTATGTTGCTGATCACAACATCAACATGGCCCTTTTTCCTGGATTGAAAAGTGTCCAGTTGATAAACTTCTTGGTGTACCATAGAAAAAGGAAGGAACAAAACTAATTGTATTATGAATAACTACATTGATTAAAAGTAGTCATCACTTAGCTTCTATTTAAAAGCTATTAAAATGTAACAATAGGCATAAAGTCATAGGGTCAGATATTAAATTCAATGCCATTCAAGGCCTTGACCAGCTTGACCCTGTATAAACAAAAGGAAAAATATCTGAAACATGAAAGAAGGAAATGTTACAAAAAAATTAAGTCCCTACAATACAAAAATATGTAGAAGGCTGCAGAGGCTTCAGAGAAGGGAAAGAAAAGTAATCAAAAGTCTAGAAAACCTGCCATATGAGAAAAGACTGAGAGAATAGGGTTTTTTCAGACTAGAGAGAAGAAGGTTTAGAGGAAACCTTTTCATCATATTCCAGGATTTAAAGGGTGGCTACAAAGAAGATGGAGAATCCCTCTCCTCAGCAAGTCACATGGAAAAGGTGAGATAATGGATAGAAATTACTCCTCCAGAAATTCCAGCTGGACACAAGAGGCAAATTTCTCACAATAAGGACAGTCAACCATTGGCATAATCTCCCCAGGGAAGTGTTGCATTCTCCAATATTTTAAAATTCAGCTGGACAACTTCTGGATCATCTTCTCTAGGCCTTGCTTTTGCAAAGAAGGCTTGGTCCAGATGATGAGGTCCCTTTCTTGTCATTCTATAATTCTATGAAATGATAGTGAGACAGTCAAATAGACCTCTTCCTGTGAAATAGATTTAAAAACTTTAGTTTGTCACTTTAGTAGAATGAATATATCAAATGAAATTTTACAAAGGTCATTATAGTTCAGATTCTGCTTTGCAATGTATAAAATGAAGTAACTGTGTTGGGTAAACTTCACTGGAAAAGCAATTCAATTCACTGCAGCTTAGTTCTGTACAAAGCCTTAGCTTTGTTAAATGAATGTATCAACCAAGATTTGCCTTTTCTGAACTATCATGAGCAAAGCTTCAACTCCTAGTAGACATATTGGGGAAAAACCTGTCCTGAAACATTGAAAATATTTGCTTATGAAATATTGAAAAACAGGACAGTTGCAATGTGGAACTAATTGTAATAATGGTTTCAGTAGTTTTTTCTAAAATTCTTTGTGCGTGCAGATCTATACTGTGTCTCTGAAGAAAAACAAACAAACAAACAAACCCCCCACAAAACAAAAACAAACAAAACCCAAACCAACCAACCAAACAAAAAAAAACCCAAAAAGATTCCAGGAAGTAAAGATTGCTAATGCTTGTGTCATTTCAGTAATGTCTTTTTTAAAACCCCAAGCAAATAAAAACTCTAAACAATCCTTATTGTCTAGACAGCATGTAGAGATAAAGAATAAGCAAAAGAAGATACTGCCAGATTTGTGTGTATGTGATACATAACTCATTGCATTTACTTCAGCCTAAAGAGTCATGTAGTCTTTATGGTTAATTTATCCATAACCCTGTGGTGGGCTCACCTTTGCTGGACATCAGGTGCTCCCCAAGCACAGAGGAGTAAAAACCTAACAAACAAAAAGCTCATGGGACAAGATACGAACATATTGTGAGATCACTCATTGATTTCTGTCACAGGTAAAACACCCATCTTGGGTAAATCAGTTTAATTTGTTACCAAACAGATCAGATTAAGGTAATGAGAAATATACCTTCAGCCCAACTCTCCCTTCTTCTTGGGCTCAACTTCATTGCCAGTATCTACTTTCTATTCCCAAGGGATACAGGAAGACAGGGAATGGGAGACTGCAGACAGTTCACAACTCTTTGTCATTGCTGCTTCTTCTGCCTCACACTCTTCCCCTGCTCCAGCATGGGGTCCCTCATACAGGAGACTGTCTTCAATGAACTGCAGCATGGTTCATTCCCATGGGCTACAGTTCTTCACAAACTGCTCCAGCACATGTCCCTTCCACAGGATGCAGTCCTTCAGGAACAGGCTGCTCTGGTATGGGTTCTGCCAAGAAAACATAATCCGATGTGTGCTTCTCTTTCCATAATTGTACTTGTCCTTCCAGGAGCCTGCTTCAGGACCAGCTCTCCAGAAGGTCACAGCCTCCTTAAGGTGCACCTACCTGTACCAGCATGAAGTCCTCCACAGGCTGCACGTTGATATCTGTGCAAATGTGGACCTCCTCAGGCTGCAGGGGAACAGCCTGCCTCACCACAGACTTCACCAGGGGCTTCAGGGAAAGCTCCAGTGCCTGAAGCATCTCCTTCCCCTCCCCCTTCACTGACCTTGTTGTCTGCAAAACTGTTTCTTTCGCATACTCTCACTCCTCTTTTCCAGCTGCTTTTGCATAGCAGTTCCCCCACACACACACCACCACCCCACCTTGTTAAATACCTTATTCCAGAGGTGCTACCACCATCACTGATGTCTCAGCATTGACCAGTGGTGTGTCAGTCTTGGAGCTGGTTAGCATTGGCCCTATCATACAAGGAGAGATCTTACAGAACATACCCTTGTAGCAGCCCCAATACTACAACTTTTCCATGCAATCCCAATGCATGCATGCATCTTTCGTATTTTCTTTCTTTGACCTGCAGTTTTGAACAGCCCCTTGATACACAATTTATTACTCTATAATTGTATAATTCATTCTTCGCTGACTGACTGGAACTAATTTCAGATATGTATTAGTGTTATATCATATATGTTCTTATAGAGATCAGCTCACACTTATGGTCCTTACTGTTTTTATCAAAGAACATAGATATACCATAATTTTCACTTTATATCTTGTTTTGTGCCAGAGCATACAAAGTCTTCCCTTCATTTGGCATTGTGTTATGGAGGGCATATTCCCATTTTTGGTATTTTAAATGATTGTTGTGTTAAAAGGCTAAATATGTGAACACCAGAGAGGATTCAGAGTGCATTTTGTCATGCTAAATTTACCAAAAATCATTTGACTGCTTTAGCACAGGTAAGTGGTTTGAACATGAAGTAATGACACATTTAATAAAAAGTTCATACCAGATTATTATTTTTTGGGACTAATGATTCATTCAGTTATTTATTTTTTTTTTTTAATTACTGTTATTGTAAACATTAAATTCCATTATATATTTCTAATTAAGAACTAGTTCTTTACCGTAATCATTTTGTCTTGTAAATCTATAAAGAAAACAAGAAATAAAATACTCAGTGAAAATCAGCAAACATTTGTATTTTACCTCTCCACATATTTCACATATTTGAATATTCCACAACAGGTCATCCAAGTGTATCCATATGTTTTTTATAGATTTTTTTTTTTTTTTCAGAAGGCCTTGATCCCACTCTCACACAAATCAGATTTTTTTTTTTTTTTTTTTAAGAGAATAGTCTGAACAGAGGTTTTAAAAGCACATATACCTGTATACGCAATAGTTTTATTGCAATCTGTACTCTTAGCTGGACATGGAAGCAGCTTGGAAGAGAGATGCCAGAAGGTATACATGCTGCTAAACATTAACTTTTTAAACTTTGCAACTAATACATAGCTACTGTTATTCTGATATTGTTAGAGCCCGTCACTAAATGCCCACTAAGTTCTTTCCACTATAAATTTAAAGTAAAAACTATCAGAAATTGTGTCTTTTTAAAATTTGAAATGGCATTGCCTAATGAAATTCACTAATTTGTCTAAAGGCTATAAATTCTAGAGCAGAAGGTGTCTGCATATTCTAAAACTGTATCCATGTAATTTTTAATAGAAAGTGAAATACTTTCTTTAGTACTATTGGTTTTGAGTAGTTTCAGCTACCTCTCTTGATATGTCCAGATATAAAAGTAAACTGCATTTTAGCAAAATTGTTCATAAGAAATATGCTGATGCTGTAATGTTACTAAAATAGCTAATTTTCATAATCAGCTTCCCTGAGGTTCCATATTCTTTAATGTATGCAGCAACTCATGAAGTACATTCCTGAAAAAAATAATACTATATTACCGCTTTAATGCAAATTCTTAATACCTTCTTAATAATGTCTATTAACCATGGTCTTAGTAGAGTCAATTTTATTTGAAGGTTTCTAGTAGTTTTAATTTGGATCTTCAGTCTATACATTCTGTATTGTTGTACTCAAAAGGTTTTGGGTTTATGTTTGGTTGTTTTTCTCCTTGTCAAACTTCCGTTCTTTTTCCATCATTACAGTGAATAAATGTTCCTTTTCTACTACTTTAATGTGGTTTCTTTGTTGGTTTTGAGCAAATAAGTTGCATTATGAACTGGAACTGTATTTTCTTACTGGCTATGTATTACTGTAATAACTTGCAGTTGTAATAATGTTGTGGTATTATCCAAATACCAAATAGCTAACAACAATTACTAACAGTTCTGAGAGGCAATTTAGTTGTTTAGACTCCACAGACAGAAGAAACTGATATTTCTACAAGATTATTCATCTTGTTCCAAAGTAGTAGCTGAAAAAGACATCTTTCTTATCCCCAAAGTACCTATTTCTCTCCATTGATTATAAAGTCAAGATGACTGGCATAGCACAATAAACATCTATAAACTTATCTTTAAATTCTACACCTAATCTAACTAGCTCTGGTCAGGACTACCATTAAGATCTTTTCACATGTCCATCTTTGAAAAATGCTCACTTTTAGATTAACTTTCTATGACTGTTTTGAGTGCAAAATTGGGAGTTCTTTCCATAAAATTTAAAAAAAAAAAAAAAAAATGGTTTCTTTATCTTTCCCTTCTGCAACGTATGTGATATTAGAAGAGGTGGAAACTTTCTAATGAAGCAAAAATTTTGTAAGGGTATTCTCAATAAATACTAATAACAAGTCAATTATTTATAGTTACTTAAATAATTTTGGTAATTTAGATTATTCAGACATTGGAATAAGAAATAAAATGTTCTTTCATTTTAGACTAGCAATTTTCCCAGCTCCTGGTGTTTAGCACTTGTGAAGGATCCAGGTTCTCATGCACTTTTTAGGAGGTGATTCTCAGCAGGATTAATCAACAAATAATCCAGTGGAAATTGGTATTATTTCACTCCTCTAATACCAGAATGTTTTTGAAAGACATCTGAAATAATAAAAGTTTAAGGGTTTAAGAGTTAAGTCTATGACATATAGGGAAAATGATCAGCACATTAGGCCGACAGCGAGATGAGAATGACCAGTTTCTATCCTTAAATTCAGATCTTTCATTTTCCTATTACATCCAAAATTGTGGTGAAACTAAAAATCATTATTACGAGAAAATTTGTTCTTCCCAAGAAATCAAAGGCCTACTTTGTTTCAACCCTTAAAAAAAAAACTTTCAAAAAACAAAGAAGCATCTAACTTCCACATGATATTCTCAAATAATATGTGCATTTACTTGAATTGTTGTACACTACAAAAATCTGTATACTATAAGTATACAGTCAAAATTAAAGTCAAAATAATTAACTATACGTTAAATAAAATAAATGAAAGTGATTTCACCAATTTCAGTGTGACAGAAATTCAGCCTTAAACTCTTATTTTTACTTACCCTAAATGCTTAAAAAAATGTTTTGGCACAGGGTTTTTTAATTTATTTATTTATATTTATGTATTTAATTTTATTTATATACATGTTAATTCATAAACATACATTAAGTTCATAAATATTTTAGAATTCGATCATTTAAAAATTTTGCTTTTATTAGAAGTGATAAGTAAAATCAGTCTATTTAGAAGCTGTAAGCGGTATCCTAAATTCCTCCAGAAGGCATCAGTTCCTTTTTTACCCCACACCAGATAGAATTTTTCTTCCCTTTCAGGTATCCTAAAAAGTTTACCTGTAAATCTCTAAAAGTCTTATCTTGTTCCTCAAACTTTGTTTTTTGTCCAAATGAACAATTTGCTTCTGAGTACAAAAATGAACAAAAGTGTTATCTAGGATGCTGTAGACATATTTGTGATTTCCAGTCCCCTTATTTTTCCCATGCTAAGTGTTTGTCAAAAGAATTATTTTTGTCTCTTTGTTCTTTTCTTGCCAACTGATTTACTAGTCCTGTGTGTAGTCTGCTGGGACTTAGTGCTTAGAAAACAGTCTGTGAACTGGAAGTGAAAAGCTACAACTCTGCTATATGAGTAAAAGACAGAGGCAAACTAGAACTAGTTTAATAGTTCACTTTTTTTTCCCTTGTTAAGTGATCACTATGCCTACAGACTTTGGACTTTTTGGACAATGGTCCTGCTCACAGCTATCTTGCCTTCTAGTCTTATAAATAACTTGCAATCTTCAGCAATTGCAGCTAAAGTAAAAGAACACATCTGAATTAATGGATAGGTACAAAGATAACAGTATTAATGTGGGTCAGAATGAGATTAAATTGAGATTTTGCTGACAGAGTAATTCTAATGCTTCAAACAGTATGCAAACAGTAAATGCTTGCATAGTCCTGGTGCATTTCTAATCAACTGTGAGAAAAGTAGACGTAGAACAACTTTCTGGGAATAGCAAATGTGAACATTTTATTAGAAGGCAAAATTTTATATGGAATTAATCTATTTACAAAGTTCTGCCAGCACTATGCAAGACTGGGAATATCTAAAATCAAATAATAGACATGTAGGAGCTACTTTTTTTCCAGCATGAACTCAGTTATTGAACATCAAAATAAAAAGGCAAAGACCGGCCTTATTTTGGAGGTGCTATTATTTTCTTAACATATGGGCATAAATATGGACACCTGGCAAAGTTATAAAAAATTTTCTAAATGTCTTTATTATAAATACCACAGTGAAATAGGAAAATAAAGAGATTTATAATAAATGTCAATAATAGTAGCAATTTTCTACCTACAAAGTTATGTTGAAAGAAACTTCTCAAATTGTGTTGAAATTAATGCAGAGCACCTGTTTTGACAGATGTGTTACAGGGCAGCAGCTGCAGGGACATGAGAAAGGGTCTAAAATAAAAATGTAATTATGAGGTATTAAGGAAAAATAACTTGTAATTACTAGACCAGTGAAAAATTAGATGGAGGGGAGGCAAATTATTAGACCAGTGGAGGCAAATTCATAACCTGAAGAATACCAGTTTCTATGATGAAAACTTAGATTCAAAAGACAAAATGAACCACATTAATTCAAATTAAAAAGATTTTTTAACAAAGAACCTGAAATCTAGATCACTGTTAGATTTTTAAAATTTTTAACATCTTACAGGTATCATGGAGCTAGAGATATTCAGGACTTCTGAAATTAATGTATTTAGGTCATTCAGGTTGCTTTCAAAATTCTGGAAATAACCCCCAAAAATATAAAATTGAAACTTAAACCCTTGGATTACACATTAAGATAGGACTTTTTTTTGGTTTTTTTTTTTTTTTTTTTTTTTGTTGTTGTTGTTGTTGTTGGTTTTTTTGCGGGTTTTTTTTTTTGTTTTGGGTTTGGTTTTGGTTTTTTTTTTTGTTTGTTTGTTTGTTTTGGTTTTGGGCTTTTTTTTTTTTTTTTTTTTTATGGGAG
>JAWWLT010000092.1:33464552-33475487 GCA_035040995.1 Premnoplex brunnescens
ACCCACACACCATTTCCTAGACTACATGTAAGCAAGAATTGTTACTGAAAAAACAACCAACCCAAAACAGTCCTAAAAAACAAGGATCTATATTCTCATACAATAGGCATTGTTGCACCAGCTAGAGTGAAATTGAACCAGCTTCCACCAGCTGAGGCCATTCTTGCCTCATTTTTCTTTAAAGTTGTAGAACTTTAAATGAAGCTCAAAATTATACCATGTTTCATCTTTCCAGGAAGACCTAAATAATGCAGATATTTCTTAATATAAAACTTTTGATTTTGAAGAATATATGGTTTACTAACGACATAAAATTCTAAACTAAAATGTTGAGACTCAAAACCTTCTTTTCAGATTCACTGAATTTAATGCCATATAGTAGCTGAAAATAGATTAATTTTTTTCTTTGAATGCCACTCGTGATGGTTCTAAGTATGTACACAATGGAGGAGAGAGTTCAGGCATTCTCCATCATTATTTCTTCCACTTCTCTGTCTATGCAATGTGGAACTGTATTTCTGATCATATAAAAGGTACTGATTAAATATTGTCAATCATCAGGAATCCTTAAAGCTCCATTTTGGTAAGTTTCACTTAGTAGGCAATCAGAAATCAGCTACCTAACAAAAAAAAGAGATCTGCATTCTGAAAGGCAGTTTCCACTCTGGAATGGCAAATGATTCATAAGTAACACTATGTGATGAAACTATTTCAATAAGACTTATAAGACACTTTTCTATCATAGGAAACAGATGTGAATTCATAACAGAGATGGAATTGTACTATTTCATTGCTTGACACTGAAGACTTCATTTCCTTAGGAAGGAACAGAACATGTGAACTCCAACCAACCACAAAACTTTTAATAGTAGTAGGAAAATTGAGTAATATTCTGAGATAAATTTTTAAGGTTTTCTATTAAGAAAACAGTTTGAAAAATAAATACTGAAAATCTTATAAAATACACTTTGTGTTGGTATATTCAGCACACTTTCATAACAAAAGCGATTCAGATAAGAAGAGACATGATTATGCACAATGGATTAAAGTTCTTAACTTAACCCTTCCTCATCCAACCAAATTGTGAAACTCAACAAAACTATAGTTTTCAAAGTCGAATTTTTTATCTGTCTTTTATACTCAGTTGCCTGTCTTATTACTGTCTTGTATCAGTTTCTAATACTTTAATCCTCTCTTCTGCTTTTGACACTTGTATTTTTCCTTGATTACTTTACCTGGGAGCTGAAATCCAGTACTTAATTTTGTTGAGATATCAACAGATTTAATGTTCTTTAATAGAGTCTGTGAATCCTAATTCACAGTAACTCTGTTAATCACAAGTAGTTATGATCACACAATACTTTTCCACATAGTCAACAGATCTGTGTTGTTATTCTAATGAACTTTTATACATTCATGGAATTATAGAATAGATTGAGTTGCAAGGGACTTTCCAAGTACGTTTTTATTATTGCATAGTTTTACAGGTAAGAAAGCTTAGATGCAGAGAGACATCAAATGTATGAACATTCAAATAACTCTAATGCACCAAAATTTTAGAATAGAATGTAGAAAGAGCAGAACAGATTTAGGCCTGACAAAATACTAAGTGAAAGAAGTTCTTTATCTAAATATTTCAGAGGCTCTGTAAAGCTGGTATACTTGAACAACAAATTTGATCTGCCAGAATTCTCTTGCATGTTTACAGAGATATTTTTTCTTCTTTTTTATAAAACATTATTCTGATTGAGTTCAATATTGAAATTAATTATTGCAGTTTAAGAGATCTGGTAAGATTTTGCAGGGTTTGAAATGAAAGACAAGTTGTAGAACTGACACTTCTATGCCAATCTGAGCCTCCCACAGCTGGAACATCTGCCACAATTTCAGCCACAGAAATGTAACACTGAACAGAGTTTGAATGCATTTCAAGGCTACAGATGCTGCTATGTGTAGTAGTGGACTGCAAAACAATTCAATCAAAATTGATCTGTCCTTAATTCTGTAATGCTGCTGCAAGACTGCTACTCTTCTGAGTTAGCTGTCTTCATAGTCATTATATTATACTCTACCCAGGTGCATGTGGTAAGACTGGTTCTGACTCAACTGTTTAAGTTGTGAGGTTTACCACTGAGTGGATCTGTGTGAATATAAACCAAACATACTCTTAGCTGGCATGAACATGGTAGGTAGCAATTGAGCTCCTATATTGACTTTTAAAATGTTTACATTGATTTTTATGTGTTTAATATTTTAGATAGTGAACGCTGAAGACAGGAAGGGGCCTCAGCTTAGTTACAATGCTGGGAGCTTTTTCACATTTCTATCTTCTTATTTCTTTCCAAAACCCCTCCACTTTGATTTCTTCTCATCAGTTCTTGTGTAGGTATACATGCCCACCTACTACCTAAATTCAGTGTTAGATTAAGCAGTGTCATGTTCCTTCCTAAATATGAGGAAAATTGAAATTTGTTTCAGATAATGTGAATTTTTAGGTAAGCAACATTTAGCTAATTGAAATTATGCTTTAATTATATGTCAATGGCTTCTCTAATATTTGATCTTCTCTCAGTCAAGAATATTTTCCTTATATCATAACAACAGTTTTTTATGGGGCATAAAGCTAGACCAGACACATGTTTTCCTAATAAATTCTTCCTGTACTATTAATTTTTTGTTCTTGAGAATTAAGTCTGTCTCACGAAATACAGGAGTAGATAGAGAATCAATACTTTGAACATAAAAACTACTCAGCTAATGAAATCTTAAAGTAAAATCCATTACAACAAAAGTTTGAAAATAGCATTTTTTAGCATAATATAAAGTACACATGGAAAGCACAATGATAAACAACCATCATTTGTAAAAGGCATATGTAATTTGGAACCAGGGTGTTACATGAATAGGTGCTTAGGAAACCTACGCAACCATGAGAGTGATGAAATTACCTCAGTACCAGCTGCAACAAGCAAGATTAGGATCCTTAGATGAATGATATCTGCAAACTTTTTGTTCCTTCATTGTGGGTGACATTTCCAGATCTGCAGACATTTGCAGAGCAAATGAAATATCAAAACGAGTCTACTATTCAAGTGTTCACCCATGTGTGGGATGCTGCTTTCTAATCTCTCTAAGAAGTGCTCTAAGACTAAATCTGTATCCCTGTCCTGGGTCTTAATTTTAATGTTATCCATATTGCAGGAACAGGACAACACATGAAGTGACTGTAGCATTACCATTTTCATCTTTGTGCAAACTCCTTCTACTCAGAGCTCTCATTTTTCACAAGTTGCATCATTCTTTTGTGATTACTCTAATTATTTGAAAATACTTAAAACGGATGTGGAAACTTCCCCTAGAGAAGGATAATGCCAGCATACCTTCTGTTGCAGTTGCTCAGTAAAGATTTTTTTACATTTCTTTCTCTGCTAGAGAAAAAGTAAAAGTCCTGACTGGAAAATGATAGCAACATGTGATAGTATCAACTTGTGATGTGAAAGTTTAACATTAAACAGATGATGTCAACTTAGCATGGAGAGGTTGTAAACTCTGACTAAAAGTCAAATACTTTTTCAATACTCTTATAGATATTATACATTCAAGTATCTGTTCTCATGTGTGTGTGGGAAATGTCAGTTACAATTTAGAGTGGTGGAAATATGATAAAAATGACTCTGTTTAGTTCCTTTCCTAAAGTTGCAGTCTTGTTGCAACTTTTGGAACTGCTGACTTTTGTAATAGGTATTTTGTCAGGGTCACTAAGGAAATGCTTTTCTAATTTTGCGCATAACAAGACAATTTTCACTGAGAAATATATTATACATCTCCTAAAAATCTCTAGCCCAGACTAATGGTTTGCCAAAACCATGCTAAAATATAGTGTTTAGAATAATTAACTATAGTTTCCCTTCTAATTTATTCTGATCCAAAATATTATAAAGTCCTAGAATCATAGAATGGTTAGGGTTGGAAAGGACCCTAAAAATCATCTAGATCTCACCCCTCTGCCATGGGCAAGGATGCCATCTACTAGATCAGGTTGCTCAGGGCCCCATCCAACCTGGCCTTGAACACTTCCAGTGATCATGACGGAACATCCACAACTTCCCTGAGTAACAAGTTTTGGTGTCTCACCACTGCTACAGTAAAGAATTTCTTCCTCTCATTAAAACTAAACCTATTCACTTTCAGATTAAAGTCACTACCTCTTATCCTATCACTCCATTCCCTCCTAAAATACTCCAGCTCCAGCATTCTTGTAGACCCCCTTCAGGTTTCAGAAGGATGCTATATGTTTTTCTCAGTTTTTAGCTTCTCCAGCCTGAAAAAGCTGGAGAGGTGCTCCAGACCTCTGGTCATCTTCATGGCCTTCCACTGAACTCACTCCAGTTCATGTCCTTCTTATCTTGGGGGTCCAGGAGCTGGACTCAGTACTCCAGATGGGGACTCATCAGACCAGAGTAGAGGAGGAGAATCAACTCCCTCAACCTGGTGGTTGCATTTCTTTTGATGCAGCCGAGGATATGGTTTCTGACCTACAAATGCACAGTGTTGAGACATCTTGAGCTTCTTGTTCACTGGTACCCACCAAACCTTTCTCTTCAGGGTTGCTCTCAGTCCATTAACTGCCCAGCCTGTATTTGTGCATAATGTCCTGACCCAGAGCAGGACCTTACACTAGGCCTTGTTGAACTTCATGGAGTTTGCATGGGTCTACCTCTCAAGCCTGTCAAGGAGCTTTTTGGATGAGACTCCTTCCCTCTGGTGTGTGGAGTCCACCATACAGCTTGGTGTCATCAGCAAACTGCTGAGGGTTTATTCAATTCCATAGTCCACAGTGCTGACAGACATTCAATAACACCGGTCCCAATGCTGACCCCTGAGTAATGCCACTCATCATTGCTTTTCTCTTGGATATTCAGCTGTTTACTGCAAATTTTGAGTGCAGCCATGAAGCCAGTTCCTTATCCATCCAGTGATCCTTTATCAAAATTATTCCTCTCTAGTTTAGAGACCAGGATGTCAGGTCACAGTGTCAAATGTTTTGCACAGGTCCAGGCAGATGATTTTGGTTGTTCTTCCCTTTTCCACCAATAGTGTAATCCAAGATAAATGGTTGTATTTAAGATAAATTCTAGTGAACATTGTTTGGGTTGTGTTACCTTACTGCTAAGGAAAAAAAAATAAATTTCTGAGACAATATTGTTTGGGTAAAGTGGAGAATAGTCCTTTTACTTACTGGGTTTTCAGGGCAAAGTATAAAGGAGTATAAACAGTATAAAAAGAGTATACAACACGTGCTGACAAGTACCAGGGAGAAAAAAATTTCCCAGTGCTAAGATTTGAACTTGTGGCCTCAGGATTACTGTATGAGCTCTTTCTCCCAGCATCACCCCCCATTATTTCTTCAGACATGGAAAGAGTACTTTCTGGCTGTACCCAGCCAGCCCCTGAGCTACTCTTTCCCCTGTCTTTACTGAAGCCCCAAGGTACAAACCACCCTTCCCAGGCAAAACAATCCTTCACCCACAGGCTGGGAAAACACTGACTCTTGCAACATCTGGGATCAAGTCATCTCACCTCTCAGCCCACCATATCCCCAATTTCCAGGGAAAAAGCCCCCTTTTTGCGGCTGCTAACTAAATTACCAAAGTAGCTGCTCCCTTATCTCACCTCCACATGAGAAGGTAAGATAAGGAGAGCAGAAGCTTTAATGATCTTTCAGGCCCTGCACCTTTCATGTGCACCTTTCCCCACTATCAGTCTCATCTTCTTTCAAACAGGACTCCAGGTCCTTCAGGAGAGCAAAGGAGGTGGGAGGGGGGAGATTCTCCCCCACAAGCAGAAACTATGCTGAGTTCTTCACTTTTGATCTTCTGAGCTTGAGCTTCCATTCCATTGAGGTCTTACTAATTTTATAACACTACTATTCATATCTAAAGGTTGCACCCAACCTAAGAATTGTCCATACCCAGAACTTTCCCTGGGTCCACCCCATGGCACACCTCTAGAATTCAATGAATAAGAAAAGGAAATATGTAGAAAATTAATTATGTTAAGGTCAATAAAAAGTTTTGGAAATCTCATAAGGGTTTTCCAATTAATAAAGCTCAGACTAAGGAAGAACTTTATGTAAATTTTGTATAAGTAAAAAAAAAAAAAAAAAAAGTCGATATTGTTAGACATCTAGGTAAGAGGAATCCACTGCACCACTTTGAGCCTTAGTGATGTTTCAATTGTTCTGTTTAAAATACTTCATAAACTATGTCAGTGTGATATGATGAGATTTATAGCTTAAAAAAAAAAAAGAAAATTCTGCAGCCTACAGCTAAAGACACTAAAAGACTAGTTGAATTCTTTTATGCAATGTAATGGACCTTGAAATTAAAACATACATACATTTTATAGCATAATAAACAATCCCATTTCCAGATATTAAAACTTGTAGTTCACAATCTTTTTATGCAGAAAACAAAACTTACTTGAAAAATTCTCCATTTGAAGTCTTACTCAGATATTGAATGTATATTAAATATGATAAACCCATTAAATTTTCTGGGTAAAGCTTTAAGAGGCACCAGTTACAGACTTTTAAGTAAAGTCTGTCCATTTTTGTATAATAGGTATGTATGTACTATAATATTTATACCTAACTCCACATTTAGCAACTGTTCAACTCACAATGATATTAAATCTAACCATGAACTTTTTAATATTTTTCTTGGCAATATTCTGTTATGGGATTAGTCATCCTGAAATACTACATCTATAGAAGTTTAGCACAGAGATGAGAGTGTCCCTAGTCCTGACATGCAACAGGTTTTAGATGTTAGCTGTAGCTAGATGAATTAGCTACTATCTGAATTTGCTTAGTAAATGACAGCTCTCAATTAGCATGAAAGCTTTGTCTAGTATGGACTGACATCATTGGAGCAGGGTTTTGACTGTTTTTCACTGGTTTTGGCAGAATTTATCTATGGCCATAATGTTATACACATGTGATATGAAGGATATGAAGATGCTGTTCACTTGGGAGTTGGACATGTTGATCCTTGTGAGTCCCATCCAAATCAGAATATTCTGTGAAATCTGTGAAGAGTCTTGAGAAAAAAAAAAAATGTAAATGTTAAGAAAGCAATGAATAACATATTGTATAGTTATCATGTACATTGTTCCACGTCATAAGCAAAATTATTCTCTTCTAGTAAGAAGAAATTAATCTGAATAATGGCATATCACAAAAAAATATTAGCAGATTTATGTTAGATTTTTTTTTCTTTTCAAAACCCAACAAGCACATTTAAATTTAGAAGTAGGCTGACTTCTCTAGGAATCTAGTGATCTAGGTGTGTTTTTTTGCATAATGAAATTCCTTTTTGCGTTTTCTATGTGTTTAAACCCTTGATGATCTGAGCTGGCATCAGTACAGCTTTCTAGGGAAAATAGTTCAAGATCATGTCAAATTAGCATGATATCTTTTATTTTTAGACTGGTTCATCTGTCCACTTATCTTGTAATTCTGACCTTTTCCCCTAGTCTTCCAATAATTCTCCTCCTCTGAGGCAGGACAGCAATTAACAGTGAGGTGTTTAGGCAACACAATTTATCCTAAAACTCTGTGAGTGGATTGTACAGAGCGAATCTGTTAACACAAATTACCCCAATTACAATCTTTGGAATGCAGATGGGCTGTTGGGCTTTGAGGGAAGGGGGTGGGAGAGGAGGAGGGGGAGGGGTAGAGGGGTGTGTGTGCTTTTTTTATTTTATTTGTTTGTGGGTTTGTTTTGTTGGGTTTTTTTGTTGTTTGTTTTTTTTTTTTTTTAATAGAACTATTGATGTATAATACAAACTCGCCAAACAAACTTGCCGAATAACACCCAGCACAGATTGTATGTGGTCCATAAAAGGGGTTTATTTCATATCAGATGTGCATAGAATACTGCATCTTGTAAAGGTCTCTTGGCATGAAAGTAGTGCTTTCTTTGTGTGATGATTAGTTCTGTTGAAAAATTATCAGTCTAGCTAGATTCTGCAGGGGATGAAAATGTATCATTTGTTGACATAAAGTAATATTTCTGTTGCTGGAAAAGATGATCTCTTGTAATAAATTACTTTGTTGTGAATCACTCAGAATAGGAATTTGAACTAGATAATAAATGTGTAAATGTGTTTGGTTAATGTTTTTAAGGGAAACAACTAGAGAGAATGGTCGTTACCATGCCTTGATAATGTTGGTGAAAGGATGCCTTAAAATCCTTTTTTTTTTTTTTTTTTCCCATTCTGATCCATTTTTTAATCAACTGGTCCCTTATCCTACAGCTTGGACTGGTGCCTGAGCCTGGCTTTTAGTATATGGAGATCTCTTCCTCCATGCGCGTGGACTCAGTCTTGAGCAAACCTGACAATATCAACACCAAGGACAGAAAGATCCTAAAGCAGTCAGAAGTAACTCTGCCAAAATTAGATGAGAATTTAGAATCACAAAGAACTTGAGGTGCAATGACTCATACCTCAGTATAGCACCTTTCCACTCCTTCCAGACTTCCTCACTGTGTTGTCCAGCCTCATATTTCTACCACCATCCCAGCTGTGGCCTTGCAAAAGTTTCTTCTTCCTGTTCTGTGGTCCCTGTGGTTTGGTAGGATAAGCATCACATATTCATAACTTTCAAAGTCTTTGTACCACCAGAAACCATGTCCTCATCCTTAGTTCACATGAAAAGATGTCCATAAATAATATCCATAAATACAGACCTGTTTGTGGGCCAAATGTGCCATAGCTAGCAAAACGTGTAGACTACTGTGTATAGAGTTTTCCCTTTCCTTAACACAGATGCAAAACATATGTTAGTTTTCTCAGGATTAGCATTCAATTGCTAGATCTTTTAAACTACCAGGTTTCCAACTGATCTACTCTTTTCACCATTTCCTGCTTTGCACCCTACAAGATGTGAAGCATATTTTAAACTACACCTCTCTCCCCAAGCACCACATGGCTAACCTAAGCATTTTCTCAGGCTACTGCAATCATCAACATAAAGTGGCAACAACAAAGTGTATCTGCTGGGCATTAAAATCAAGAACTATCTCACATTTGTTCCAAGGGGAATCAAATGCTTCTAAAAGTTTATTCTATGGGCTATTTTTCATATCTGTGATACTTTTTAGGTTGAATGGGTTATGATCAATCTATTGGAGTTGCAAAGTAAACAAATCAACATAAAAGGCATGTTACTATTTTGTGGTCTTATTAGTGTCAAGCCTAAAAATAGAAATAATAAATATAATTTATTTTCCTACACCATATGTTATTACTCACAAATACTAATAAACAATCAATCTGCTGTATTCAGCTGGTATGACCAAATTTTTTTTCTCAAGATATATGTTTTTCTTTTGTCTGCACACCGCAGCTGTTAGACAGTATTGAAAAGCATTCAGCACAGATGTTTTTCTAGATGATGAATTGCATCCCTTTTAACTGTGTTTCTGAGTGATTTCTGCTGTCTGTGGCATCTCAGATCCCTCATTCAGTACAATGTTTGGCACAATGTTGCTGCCTGGGTGAAATATAATATGTATGTTTCTGACAAGAATCCTCTGAAATTACATAAAATCCAGGGATTTTTTTCACTGTATAATGTTAGAAGGAAATAATGTGAATATTTTCTAAAAAGTTACTTAGAATTAATTAAATTGATGTAAGTAAAATATATATATATATATTTAACTTGAAACAATAAAACTTGGGCAGTATAACCTCTGAAGATCCAGGGTTTATGAAAACCTTAGCCTAATTAGGAGAATAACAGATGCAAAAGCTGTCCCTGGAGTCATCAAACAAAAGGGAGTCACGTTGTCACTCTGGCATCTTGCCAACTTTTTTTTCCTAAGATTAGCAATAATTACTTTTTTTTAGCCATGACAGCTACAAGTGGCTTTCAGTTCAAGCTTTAAACAAAGTTCGACCTTGATTAATACCTGCTGTTCTACTACATCCTTACAAACAAGTAGAAATAGTGATTTCACTCTAAAAATCATTGCAAAAGAAGTTTGCTTTATTTTCAACATCCTTAACTAGAAATTTTAAGTGTTTTCCAGGACATGGCAGAAATTATTTCACACTTCTCCCCCCGCCCATTCCCCACCCTCTATACAAGAAATATGTGTAGGAAAAAGCAAATAGATGAGCTACATATTGATATGTCTTAAGAGTTCAGTTGTTCCTTCTTTCTTTCCTTTCTGTTTGTCTGGGTTTTTGTCTTCTTTTTTTTTTTTTTTTTTTTTTTTTTTTTTTTTTTTTTTTTTTTTTTTTTTTTTTTTTTTTTTTTTTTTTTTCTTCTTCAGGGAGATTAAATTAATGTGCAAAGGCCTTATTTTTTTTTTAACCTACCAGGTATTCTGATTAGAGCAAGTAAGGTAGACCATTTTGTCCTGCCCAATTGTTTCTGGATTCTCCTCACACAGGAATTTAGGTCAGAGTGATCATGATCAAATCATACAACTGAAAATAGATGCTAAAATTGTCTTTCCAGACTTCCTTGCTTAAACAAGAATAAAATTATCTGTCAAAAAACTATGCCTGAAAAATGCCCATACTTCTAAAGAGATTCATTAATGTGAAAAAGTCCACTGGGAAAGTAAATACTGGCAACATCAGACAATTTACAACTGCATTGTGATTCAGTACTGTGAAGTACAGTCTTCTAAAACATTCTTACATTTCCTAAAATGAAAAATGCTCCTGAGTAGTTTACCAAAAAAGTCATAGCAAAGTATAAAGAAGCATGAAGAATAAACACAGTATCATCTTGTTACTTCTTAATATATTTTTGAATTTAGAAAGGAGAAAGAAATATAAGGGCATTTAATTCTTTTTTACTGTTGGACATAGACAACATGGCTCTAGTAATGCTCTGGCTTTGTGGTGAAAGTG
>JAWWLT010000092.1:33475587-33489636 GCA_035040995.1 Premnoplex brunnescens
TATATATATATTATAAATATATATTATAACCCTTCCCATAGAAAGGGAGTTGGAACTAGATGATCTTTATGGTCCCTTCCAAGCTAAACCACTGTATGATTCTAACAAATTTGTTTGTTTGTTTGTTTGTTTTTGGTTTTTTTGTTCATATCATATAGAATGGAAGCATTTTAATTTGCTGACTTAATTTTTCTTGTGCTCTGTATTAGCATTTTATGGGATATATTAACCTAAAATTCATTTTGGGCACCAGATCACTCAGCCCGTTGGACCATCACTGCCTTATTATTCAAATTTGCTGCAAAGTTGGAAGCAGGACAGGCAGACTGCTGTTGGGTCTCTCCACAACCACTGCTTTTCCCAGGGAATCCCTACCATCAGAGTACAGATGATTTTCAGCTTCTTACAAAGAATAAAATTAAATAATAAGACAAAATAAAATTAAATTAAATTAGTAAATAAAATAATAGTTGAAGTGGCTTGAAGTTGTAAAATAAGGAAACCCATGTAAAATGCTTAGTTTTGGAAAAGAAACAACAACAAAAAACCAAACTAAACAAACCCAAACAATAAAAACAAAGATAAACAAAACAAAACAAAACAAAACAAAATAAAACAAAAAACCTGTACCTAAAATAAGGAGATAATTTGGTCTGCTGCAGTCTCACTAATACTAAATATCTTTGATAAAGATACTGAATTCAAAGCAAATTTTTGTACAAGTCATATTTTTTCAATGGGTATTGAAGATTAAATGATAAATCTCTACATGAATCCTGAAATAGCAATGATTTCATAGAAATCAAAGCTTGTGTCAAGTGTATTTTTAAGGCAACGTTGTTTGATTTAGCAACCTTAACTACACCTGTAATAAAATAAAAGAGTTACTGCCTTAATTTGCTTCTTTTAGATAATAAGAAACAATATTTTTAGAGCTTTCTTTTACTCTATATCTTCAAAAAAGTATGTTTTGGGCAGAAAAATATCACAAGATCTTTAACACTCATAAAAGTTAAATCATATAATTTAAATTTTAATTTCATGTGTTTTCTGATCTGTGAAGGCATTGAATAGCAAAGACAGGTCATAGGCAACCAAATATATGCTCTCATGTACTCCTGCAGCAACTGACAGCAGAAGTGCTCAATTAATTTTAAGTGCCATTACAGAGAAAAACAAGAGAACATACTGGGAAACAGGCATAAGCAGAAGATAATTATAAGTGTAATCTTGAAAATATGTACATATCTACTTTGAGACACAAAAAAGACCTACCAGTGAGCCCTGGTTTTAGACCAATAACAGCTGCTAAAAATTATAAAGCTAGTTTTTCGCACAGAAACAATTATTGTAGTTATCTTCTTTGGAGGAATTTAAGGTGTTTTTACTCAGTCTTCAATCTGTACATTTGAGAGACATCTTCAGGCTAAACCACTGTTTTCTGCAATATCAAGAAAAAATAATTTTGCCACATCACAGAAATATCTTGTATTTTTCCACTTGCTATACTAAAAATCAAAGGTCTGCTTCCTTTCCAGCACTGCAATACCAGGCAATTATTGCATTGGGAACATCAGGAATCTACCACAACAACAGCAGAGTGGTCTGAAGACCACAGAAATGCTCAGGGGCCACAGCTGGTTATCTAAGTGATTATTACTGGTGGAAGATATAACTATTTAATATTTAAAAGAGGTCACGTTTTAGGCTTGCAACTACATTTGATGTTGTGATAGAGAGGGGTATAGTCCTGAACCTGATGATGAGGTTATATACAGCTTAATGTAAAATAATGAGCAGAAAGAAAGAGTAATAGAAAGCTCTCATATCTCCTAAAATTTGAATAGATCACCAAATTGAACACCAAACGCTGAGGATATAAATTACAGTGTGAACTTCTTGCTTATTTTTGGTTTGTTTTTTTGGTATTTGGTCATTTTGGGATTTGGGGGGTGGGGGAGGGGTTGGTTTGGGTTTGTGTTTGGTTGTTCGGTCGTTTGGTTGGTTTGGGTTGGGTTGGGTTTTTTGTGGGTTTGTTTGTTTGTATTTTTTGTGATCAGCTCCAGTTTTTATCTACCTGATTCTCAAAAGCCAATGAAATCATAAAGGAGACCCTTGATGATTGTTATGCTGAAGTACATGTTCTAACACATGTTATGCAAATTAGAAATTCTCTAAAGTGTATAACTTAGCATCCAGAAAAAAAAGTTATAAAAGCTTGTGTCATCATAAAAGGTGAAAGACAAAAATCCAGATAGGTGGTTGCAAGAGACATATACTATAACAAAATGAATAGATTTTCAATAAGTGAGGCCAAATAAAATTAATATGGATTATAAAGTGCATCTTTATCTAATGTCTATTCTTACTTTGTAGACATAAGTTGCAAATATATTCTTTCTAATCTCTAATAAAATATTTGCGTCTGTTGTATTTATTCCTATTTTCTTATCTTTCCATCCTTTACAGTTCAATTAAAATACTATTTAACTCTTTAAGGCTAATCTATCAGTAAAGAAGCACAAGTCTGGATAACAGAAAGTAAAATCCCTTACACTCATAGTCTTCTGTCAAAAAAATGGTGGAGAAGATTCTGTGAATGCACTGTGAAAACAGAAATTAAAATGTCAAATACTTTTACAAGGTCACTGAATAAATTAGTGGACTGAGACAGTTTTACTAGTACATTTTGGACCCTTATATATTTGAAGAAAAGTCTTAAATTCTTAGCAGGAAGTCATAGCATTACTGTCTTGAAAGACTGTGTTTACTTTTTCACCTGGTGGCCAACATGTTTTAGTGAGTTACAATTTAAGTCAAAAAGAGAATGTATGTTGCTAGTAAGTAAGCATAGAATTTCTTTATTAAGTCATGAATTTCAGTGTTGTGTGGCATATCTGAATTTGACGAAACCTATAATTGCTTACTGTCTCTTTGGGGATGATGTGTCTTGACCTTTGTGGAACTACTGAATCGGTCAAATGCATTTGCATTTAGTAGCCCATATAAGGGAAATCTCTAGGCTAATGAAATTGACAGCAATTACAAAAAGAGGATGCTGGAACATAAGGACCAATGATTGCACAGGAAAAATTACTTCATCATAGAATGTCAAATGGGTTTTGAATTTTTTTTCTTTTTGTTAAATATGTTAAAAATACAATACATTGGTAAGACTAATTCTGTTGTCTCTGCATATTTTCTCTACAGTGTATAACAGTAGGAGAAATTCATCTCCGTGAAGGCCAAAGCACATTTCACCAGCTCGTTAAAAACTGGTTCTGATATGTTGAAATATTGCCATAATTTACATATTACATAAAAGAACGAGATGAACTATTACCATGCTTTGCCTCAGTTATACACTCAAGAAGTAATCAATTAGTAAGATAAGAAGAAGACTATGGAGTGGAATAAGGTGAAGAGAGATATGCAGCTATTGTTTTTGTTGTTGGTTTTTGGTTTTTTTCTTAAGAGATCCTATAGAAATTAAAATGTGTAAATGGGCAATGGAGTAGAAAAAGGGACATAGAAATTCTGTTGGCTCAAAGTCAACTACCAAGAAAAACACCTATTTGCATGTCAAGACCATAATATGAATTTCCTTTCAGACCTTATAAGAACATCTAAATGAATTAAACTTGTCTGTTTACCGCAGACTCAGAATGCAGAAGATGTAAGGGAAAATTAAAAAAAAATTCTATCACTATGATTACTATGATTACCTCCAATTCAATTTATTACCTCAGTTCTTATCCATGCTGGATCATACAAACTATGGAAAACTTTATGTTTAAGAAAATTGCAGGTACACCTCAGAAAAAAAAAGGTCTGTATTAGCAAAGAAATAGGTAAAAGATTTATGCCAGTGATATAGCAACAAATACTAAATAATGTACTAAAAATGGAGTGCCAAAGCAGTATGAAAAATTATCACAACTCACAGTGCAGGAGTCATAGGCTACCAACTGTATGTGAAGAGAAACAATCTAAAGATGTAGTTTGTATCAGTGTGATTTCATTGAGTACTTTTTTTCATGTGTCAGAGTCCATTTATTAAACGTGCTGGATTTTTTATTATTATTTTGAAGTTTAATTATTCAATCCCTTTTGGCATTAATTTCATAATTCAGAATAAAAGACCTAGGTAATAGCATGTTTCATCATTACCGTTGTGGGATTACTTTTGTGCCACCTGTAACTGCCTGAGGATTTTACTACTTCACCCAAATGTTGTGTGCTAAGTGAGCAGCTCTAAATGAACAATTTCTGAGAGGAAAATATCAAATATTTAAAAAACTTGCACCAGAAGACTGCAATAGGAGATGTTAAAAGACCCAATCGACCAAACAAACAAAACCAAACACCAAAACCTCTTTCAACTCATTGTCTGGAGAGTGCTAGTGTTTTTTGTGCTTTGAAGGAACTACTGTCCTTGAGTAAGTGCAATGAAACAACTCAGTGTTTGCAGAACTATATCCAATCAGAAAACGTTCATTGCCTCTTGAGAAAGGAAAATGGAGTCTTTTATTTTAATCATTAAAAATATTTTTACTTTGATGTTTTGGCAGGGGGGAAAAAAAGGTTAGCAGTCTCAGGAGCTTCTGTTCTCATTGGTTTATGCATTTTAACAAACTCTCCCTTCAAAAGATATTGTGTCCTTATAAGTATGTTCCAACCTCATGGGATTTGTAGATTGTCTGTGCTCAGTCTCCTGCTACAACTCTCCATCAGGTTCACGTGATAGTCTTCTAGACGTTTTTGCCTTAGGAAACTGAAGGTCATCAGTTCTCTTTGGCATGCTGAAAGCTTCATTAATCTGTGTTGTATAACACTCAGTTTTCCAGCTTCACAAACTGTGCAAAGCTTTGAGTTCATAGTCTGTACTTATGAGCAAGCTCTCATAAGAATCAAGACAATGTTCTTTGATAAAATATGCAATGGGAATCTTGAAAAGGTCATTGCTAGCATGTCTGAGAAGACAAACAAATATATCTGCATAGTAGTAATCTCAACTACTTGCCCTTTCAGAAAAATTTTTTGTAGCTAGGTGCTTTGTTACCTTTCTGCAACTGTAGCTTTACTGCAAGAAAAACAGTAGTTATCTAAATATTAAGGTTTTTTACTCTGACGTATATATAGCAGACTGTGCTGTCACTGTTTAATAATTTTTCAAGTATTGTTAATACCGCTGCTAAATAGGTGTAGTAGGAAAGTAAACAAACACAGCAATTTTGTAGTCACATTTGCCATATATTCCATGGTTTAGATGAAATTCCTTAAGCCAATTACAGACAAAACCAAGGTCAAGAGCCTGTGTGTAGAAAAGAATCCAGAAGAGAAAAGAATTAGTGTGAGTGGAATACAGAAGAGATGACCAGAATTTCACTGTGGATAAATTTGCCATCTATTTTCCTCTGAAGACATTTGAAACCTTGAGTGTATATATATATATATATATATATACACATATATGTATACATAAATATATAACCTTTTATCTCTTCTCCTAATGAATTGTTTACTTTTATCATTGTTCTTTGTTTTAAATCTTTATAATGTGTGTCCTCTTATTACAGTGTTTTCTCAGTAAAGTGAAAATACTCTCTGGCACAATATCAAACAAAAATACTGTTTCTGACATGTCCTTAGATCTTGTGTAAAAGTAATGTAAGTGAGATATATTACAAGTAAAAGTTTAAATCAGTGTACTGTCTGGATGAGACAGAGTTAATTTTCCTTATGTTAGCCCCTATAGTGTTGTGTGGCTATTTGTGATTAAACTAATATTGATAACATACCAATATTTCGGCTATTGCTTTACAGTGTTTGCACAGTATTGAATCCTCCTGGATTTCTCACACTGCCCTCTATGAGTAAGCTAGGGGTGGGCAAAAGCTTGTGAGAGGCTGAGCTGGGATAGCCAAACCAAAGTGATATTCTGTGCCATAATGTTACAATTAGCAGTAACAACTGAGAGAGAGTTTTTCCAATAGTCTATGCATGCAGACCGGGTGGGTAGCAGTCTGCTGGCACAATGTGGTGAATAATTGCCTCACTCATTTGTTTTGGGAATATTTCCCCCTTTTTTCTATACATATTGTCTTTATTGCAACCTGTAGGTTTTTCTCATATTTATCTTTTCAGCTCTCTCCCCGACTCTTCTGGAAAAAGAGCGAAGCAACTGGATGGGTGCTTAGCTGCTGGTCTGAGTCAACTTACTGCAATTAGAATTTTTGTAGCTGTCATAAGTAGTCAAGGATGACTCTGTTGCGGTGGCAGTGTCTGAAGTTCAGCATATGTTTACATAGTATCGTTGGCCTATAAGCATGAAAGGAGGTCTCACCATTTGAAATATTGATGAAGAACAACAGTACATCATCTTCCTAATATGCTTCAAACACAAAAATATGTTATTACTCCCTTTGTTGTTCAGTGGCTGAGTGTTTGTGGCTAACAATTCAAAAGAATATGTATGTCTCAGTTAAAGATGCCTTTAGGGAAGTTGTTGGTGCTTTCTAAGGTAACTCTGCTTCTTTCAACTCAACAAAGAATATCTGAGAACCAGCAGTGTCTCTTCAATCTGTGTAGGCAAACTGCAGCAACTTCATCTGCAGTGCACCAGTGCACTGGCTCTCCATTCTCAATGTGCAGAAAGTCATCATCTTACCACATCTACCTCACCTGAGGCAGGAAAAGCAAGTTCCTCCAGTCAGTGAATATTTCTTCTATACTGCATCCTGTTGTAACACTCAATAGCACAGTAAGATAACATGTTAATATGTCTCTTGTGTAGGGGAGAGATTGATTCCAGCATACCTGATTAGGTCCTTTCACAAACCCTAATTACTTTCTGGGTACAAGAGAGAAGAGTAACTCCTGTGAGAGTCACTGAGGGAGGTGGGGTTGTTTAGCCTGGAGGAGAGGAGGCTCAAGGGGGTTCCTTATCATTCTCTACAATTACCTTGAGGGAGCATGTAATCAGTTTGCATCTTCTCCCAGGCAACTAGTGACAGGACAAGGGGAAGTGGACTCAAGTTGCACCTGGGCAGGTTCAGGGAGATCAGGACGAACTTCTTCACTGAAAGGATATTCAGGCACTGAAATGGGCTGCCCAGGGAGATGGTGTAGTCACTATCCCTGGTCAAGAAACAACTGGACATGGTAATTAGTGCTGTGGTTTAGTTGATATGATGTTGTCTAGTCAAGGTTGGACTCGATGACCTTGGAGCTCTATTCCAACTTTAATGTTTACAAAACTCCAAATTCTAGAAAGATCGCCCCTCTATAAATATAATTTCAACCATTAAAAGGACTTGTGAAAAATCATGAGTGATCTGAAGTTTCACATTCTCTAGTATATGTATATATATACACATATATATACACATAATGCACAACATATCTCTTTATGAAGGTTCATATGCAATATTATTTTGTCTGAAATTATTTTAAAGTAAAACTGATTTCTAAACATTAAAATGTGTGTTACCACCTAAGGATCTTATTTGGATGAAATCAGTACACAGGAACTTCTGAAAAATCTGGTCAGGAGTTTCTGAAAGTGAATGCAGACTGGAAAGGTTAAAAGCAACTCTACTGCTTAAATCTGAATTATGATTACCCTTTAAATATCATGAATTGTTTATTATAAATTCATTGAATAAAACACTTTAAGCAGCACATGCCAAAAACATGTTCCATTTTATAATATAATATTCATTATGTTAATACATTGCAGACTTAAAGTATATATGGGATTTATCTGAAATGAAAATTCTTTCCTCTAGCAAGATATAGTACCATACATCAAGCAATATTGAAAGAGTTGAGTAAATTGCTGCCTTATATAATAGTAATTCATGACTACTCCATTTTCTTCCTTACTGCTTATAAATGTCTTTATTTCCTGTACTAACCATTAACTGGCTTAGCACTAACCTACCAGTATTGAACAATTACGTACATTGTATTAGATATATGTATATACATATATTATAATCAATATGTAATTGATTTCTGCTCTGGAAAGAAAAATGAATGGACTTGATGGTAGGGGATCATTAGGGAAAAGAAAGAAGAAGACTGAAAACATGTATGTTAGAAGATGGTGTGACTCAAGACAGAACATCCTCATTTTTTCCAGAATTTAGACAGTACAGGTGAGGGGAGTAGTTGATACAAGAAATGTTATCATTGCAATGAAAAGTAAAACCCTCTCTAGTTCCCCTATAAAGCACATACTCTGGCTGATAGATTCTGCTGAAGACCTTCATAGACTTTAACAATAAGGGGTTGATGAACCAAACAGAAGTTGGAACAAAAAGGTCAAGAAATTTCAGGTTCTAAGCAAAAATAAAGTTTGTAGGTTTTTTATATCACACACTCTTATGAAGTAACCTTACATATTAGGTTTCTTGTAATTTTCCACCCCAAACAGTCACAAACCAAAGGGATGATAATGACATGCCATAACTGACACCTCACTAGGAGGAGAACAATAAATGTAGGGTAAATTTGATCACAATAAGATGAAAATGATACTTGTAAGGACAGATGAAACAGAGAATGAATTTTTAGAAATGAATTTATAAGACTTCTAATCACAGAATGACATAGGTTTTAAAAACTAAATTTATTGATAAGAAATACATCCTTTGATCTCGAGGGTTGTCTTGCACTGGGGGGAGATGGTTCATTACCGTCCCAGTAAGAAAGGCGCTTAGTGTCATAAATTATCATTTATGTTGCTATTCATTCCTGCTAAAACTGTAAAATTATTGTACTGATAGTATTACATACCTTTAGATGCTAGGAGCCCTGAGCAGCATAACATCAAAGAGACTGTGATCCATGTGCAGCACGCCATGCGAGCCTGTCCATAGCAGCTTTCCTCTCATTCACATTCTGTTATAAGACATTCTTTAGAAAGGGAAAACTCTATTCATTATTTCTACAGTTAAAGAGAAATGATGTTACAATAACTTCTTTCTGCACTCCTAGATAAAGGCAAGGCCACACTGGTGGAATGATTACCAGTGGTGCACAGTGAGACCCGCCTGCAGGCTGCTCTCTTGCTGAAAGGTATCTGAGGTTATCCTGGAGCCAAGGGAGCTGTGCAGCACAATACAGCCAGAGGGCCACACCAGATACATAGCCCCATGCAGTACAGCATTAGCCTGGAGGTATTTGGGTTAAGTGTACTGTGGATCCTTATCTTCTCCATACAAAATGATTTTCTGCTCAGGATCATCAGACAAATCATTTTTATCCCTTGCTGATATGACTTTTAGATAAAAATTGAGTAGTGATAGAGTTTTGGAAAATCATAACTGACACTGAAATTACCTACTCCACAGGAATGGAAAAACAATTTTTTTTTTCTTTTTTAAATTTCTAAGTGGAGCTTTCAGACCTAAAGTATTTCCTTTTAAAAGTAATTTTAGTGATTCAAGTCAATTGTCTCTTTTTATGTTTTGCATATTTTACTGAGTTTATTTATTTATTTAAATTGTTAGCTTCCATTTCACTGGAATGCACTCTTTTCAAAAGTAAACTTTTGTCTGGAGCAGAGGAGGTTTGTTATATCTCCAGTTTCTCTACAATGTGATTAAGAACAACACTGCACCTTAGCTGTTTTAAGAAAATGGCATTTTCTCTTCTTTTTCATTCTTGAGACTAAAAAAGTGAGAATGACAGTTCTAGAATTTGATGTACAATATCCATACAGCACAGCCAGATGTTCCACAAGCTTGTTTGCTCCACATTGTTGTATTCAACACTGATTCTGAGCAATCAGGAAAGACAGAATTTTAATTCTGGTTTTAGTTTCTCTGTTCTGAGAATGCTAGCTGTTCCTTGTCATATTTCCTGTTACATAGCTGTGTGTGGACCAAGACCATTGATTTAATTCTTGCATTGAAAGAAGCTGTTTTAACATCTACAAATAATTTGGATTTTAAGCTCTATCTGTAACTGCTTCATGTAATTGGACTGCAACCTGACTCTGCATACAAGTGAAGGGCTTATCAGCAAAGAAGAATCTGGTAATAAGCTATATTAGTTAAACACCTTGGAAATTGTATTTAGATTTGAATGTTTTTCTTTAATTTATCTGTCACAATTTTAGTTATAGAACTATCTGTTCTAATTGAATTTATGAAGTATTATGACACCTTTGAAGATGATCATCTAAAAGCTATGTTCTTCTTTAGCTTATAATTCTGTTGTTTTGCTAGCTATTCACTGCATAGCTAGTGCAAAAATTAGTAAGGTACAGGACAGCTATAATTCAAAATCCATGAAGAATATCCTCAGGAATAACAAAACACTCCTTTAGATCTAAAATTTGTTGCTATGTAGATATCTTTATTTTAACATTACAGTTATAACAATTAAGAAAATAAAGTAATGAAACAAAGTATAAAAAGGCAAACACTGCTGTGTTAAATATTTAATGAAAGAGATTATTCAAATATTAAAGCCCTTAGAAAATTAATTAAATGCTTAAAGGCCAATGAGTCATACAATCATAGAAATATAGAGATGAAAAAGATTTCAGTAAGTGATCTTATAAATAATTTACGAGCTTTATAGTGGTTTTATAATTATATGTATTTTATTTGTTTATTTTGTGTGGGGTTTATGGTCATATGTGTAAGAAAAAAAAATAAATGCACCCAGTTGGGGCAAGCTACACAGTTTAGCGTTCAAAGTTGGCCACAGACATATATTTTTGATGCAGTCTTTGCCACCAGTATGCTGGATGAGAAGTGTGAGTTTCTGCGTTCAAAAGTGGATGTTCTATAAAATTTGTTGAGCTTGAGAAAGGCAATGGCTGTTCCATACATGATGAAGGACCTACCCATCTGTTCTATATTTTGTCAGTCAGAGACTATTCTCAGCACCCTTCTTTGCCTTGTTTCTCTATGCTGAGTTTGTGTGACAACGCTTTCGTGTAAAGGATACTACCAGAGTGGATTCTATGAGAAGTTGCCAAAAGCTTCCACCATTTCTGAGGCAGCCAATTTTAGCTGACTCCAAGACAGACCAGGCTCCAGGTGCCAGAGCAGAGTTTCCCCTGCAGTCCCTGGTAAAGATCCCAAGTAGGTAGTTCCCGTGTGTAAAGAGGTAGGTAGTTCCCCTGTGGTCCATGGATAACAGCTGTGAGGGGAAGCCGGCTCCTCTACTTCCCCAGGCCTCCCGGGGTCTGGAGGGGATTGCAAAATCCCCACGTGGTCAGGAGTAAAGAGATGTAGCACCACCAGTCAAGTGGGGTCGTGGAAAAAGCCCTTAATTACCTGTGTACAGGGTATTTAAGCCGTTCGGGCAGGGTTTGGGAGGTAGGATGTGATTGGGTAAGGGTTCAGGGGAAGTGGTGTGGTTTGGGGGGCACAGGGGCCAATAAGGGAGGAGGAGGAACAAAACCCAGTGGGAACCCAGGAATAGGGAATGACAAATGATGCATCCAATAAGGTCAGGAGGGTGGCAGGGCTGGATACCCGGGAAGAAAGGAACAGACTATTTTCACATGTGTGCTGGGGATTCTAGGAGTAACAATCTAAACGGGAAAACCCATATATAAAATACACAGGTAATGTTGAATTATAAAGTCTCTGGTCCTTTGGAAGTTGTCACAGTGGTGGTCTTGTCTCCAGGGGTTTCCCTTTCCATGGTGTGTAGTCTGGATGATCCTCTGTCTCTGTTTCGCATATGCTGTGGCAGAAGTCTTTCCCAACACATGGAGGTCTACGGAGAAGCAAATATCCACAGTGCAATCTATTCCTGAAGAAATACATCACATTCTTCCTGTCCCCGATGTTGTTCAAGAGGAGGAGGCAGAAAAATCAGAGTCAGATTGAACCTGAGAAGATGGACAGGTGGGAACAAAGAGTTTTTACATTTGTCCTTATTTCTCTTTATTCTATTCTCCTGAATTTCTGAATCGGGTCTGATTTGTCCACACTACTGATTGGTGAATGATTCCTCCCTGCCTTTATCTGAACCCAAGAGCCCTTCGTAGTTTTTCTCCCTCCTTTTTTTGATAAGCAGGTGTGATGGAGTGGCTTGCTGGGCACCTTGTATCCTGCCAAGATCAACCCACCACAGTCCCCTACAACTATAAGATGCATTTTAGTAAGGATGAGAAAGTTTCATCTTCAACCCAAAACTGAAGATTAGCAAAGTGCTGTCTTTTCTCAGACCTTGTTTTGCGTTATATCTCCAATTATGTGGAAATGAGAAGAGGCAGAGTTAGCGCTGCATATTTAAAGAGATAATAACAGCTGCAAAAAACAAATGATGGGCACAGAACAGGAAAGGGCAAGACATGTTTCATAAGAGTGCCATGGTGTAGAGTTTAAACCATAGGCTTTAAGAAATAGCAGTGACCCAAAATATTACAGAACCTAATTGCAATAATGGTTTGTTTCATGAGCAGTGCAAGTTCTAGCTAGTCGTAAAAAAATCTGGCAACTCAAAACAGAGGAAAATCTGACTTGGAATGACTGAAGGAGAATTAGCAATATTAAAGTTTTGTTCAATAGTAAAATTTGTGCAACATCTTGATTTAATAGTTATTATAAATTTTAGTTATCAAGAATTAAAATATCTTTCAGCAAATACAGAAAATATGAGATGCTAAAACTTCATTAAAAACTGTTTATATAGTTCTTTTGAATGAGTCCTTATCTGTTATTTCAAAAGTATTATTTCAAAGCATGAGAATATGAAACACTATACTTCATATAATAAAAGATTGATTCATCCAGAGAAAAATCCATTAAAAACAACTGAAAAAATATCCAGTAAATAAAGATGAGGATGGAGTTGATAAAAGATATTTTAAGAAACACAGTCTTGATACAATGCATGTGTTTGAAAATGCTAGCCAAAATACTATAGAATTTTTCAGCTTTCTCAATTTTTCAACAGACTCATGTTGTCATTTTATAGGTACTGCTTTGAGACACCTATGTTTTACTTATAGTCCCTTCAGAAAATCTATTATGGAAGCAACAAAAAGCAGAAAATACAATATTAAGAAATAAAGGCACAACTTCAGAGAAGGAAATTCTCTTGATTGTGTATATATTTATCTTTGCACTTCAGGTTCAATTTTACAGAGAAAAAAAAAAAAAAAACAAAAGGAAAATGGTGATGAAAAATGGGCATCCCTTAAAGAAATAATATAAATTACTGATTATCATCTTGTTGCATATAGCTGAGGAACTGCTATTTCTATGGGCTTGATAATTAAATTTCTTCATGCTTGATCACACCACTGAAGAAACGCTGTACTTCACTTTAAAAAATAAAGCATGAGCAACTGGATTATGATGCAACAACACTTTTTTGTTATTTTCTAGTAGGAAAGACAAAAATTTTTTACAAAATAAGTATTGCTTTATCAGTTCAAAGATACAACTCACTTCACATTATATTTTAAGGCTTACAAAAGATTACAACTAAACAGCTGATATATTCTATATATGTAATATTAATATTATGCACTAAGCTATTCCTCTCTATCAGAATTTACCGTGTACTAGTATATGGCATTATATACTTTCAAACTTGACATTTGTGAAGATATTAAGCTCATCTTCATAATCAATTAAGTGTTTTGAAGAATGTTCCTGAGTCATAAAATCTTATGAACAAAAGCAGCATAGCTTTTTACCACTTTCAAAACAGAAATGGAGAAGGCAACCCTTACAGCCCATGTAAGCCTCCCTTGAGGCTTTTTTTGAAGAAGATACTGGGTAAGGCTGCTTTTGGTTTAATTTTATATAAAAATGCTAATTTACTTTCCTAAAAAACAAAACAAAACAAAACAAAACCAAATAAAAACACCAAACAAAATCCTCCAAAAACAAACAAGCAAAATGACCAAAACCCAACCAAATAAAAAACGAAAAACAAGCAAACAAAACAAAACAAAACAAAACAAAACAAAAAAAAAAAGAGAAAACTAAAGGAGCCAGTGACTTGAAATCTCAGAGGAGATATCTTTCATTAAAAAAAAAAAAAAAAAAAAAAAAAAAAAAA
>JAWWLT010000092.1:33500649-33528549 GCA_035040995.1 Premnoplex brunnescens
GGGAAGGGACGGGAAGGGAAGGGAAGGGAAGGGAAGGGAAGGGAAGGGAAGGGAAAAATGAATTAAGTTAGTTTTATCTCCCTGGTATTCCTGTCATGAGTTCTTCGAATTGTTATTAAAACAAATTCAGGACTTCTTGTGACATCATTAGAAACAATTTAAAGAAGATCAAAACAAGTCAGTGAAAATTACAGAAAAAATTGACATAAAAATGATTTCTTGGTTTCTGTGACAAATACTTTCATCTTTTTTACCTTAGGTCTGCTTGCTTCATAAAAGGAGTACCCCTAAAGCATCTAGAACTGAAGTGTTAGTACTTATAGCCCTTTATCTTCTCACCAAACCAGCAAGAAGCTATTACTTGTAAACACAGACAAAAGATCCAGTGTATTCCTTCTCAAGGACAGGTAGGGATATATTCCTGCAAACAACATTTCTACAAGTATTATTAACTGTTGTTTGCTCCAGGAACAAATCAGAGAAAGTGATAAAGAAGATGCATAGTTATGGCTAAGTCTTTATTAGCAGAAAATCATAGAGCTTGACTGGTGCACATTGACCAGAGAGGCACTGAGCTATTGATAGGACAATGTAGGATTTGGTCAGGGAAGAGATAGAGTGATAAAAGAGAGTCATGAGCCAAATAAATTACTCCAGGCAGTTGCTATTGCCATAACTAGAACAGTTTTGAAGTTTGTATAAGAAAGAACCTAAGACACAAGTTACATCTCTCTTCCTAACCCGTGCATTCTTTTCTATAGGCAAGATATAAATTTTCAGAGAAGAATTTTTACAAGCTCTGATTAAAGTATACAATAACTTTCTAACAATTTTATTTCTTCTCATATCTATTCTTCCACTTTTTAAAAAACTGCTTACATACATGTGCACTAAGTCAGTCTTTTCTAGACTAGTAGTCAGTTTGTAAGAGAAATCTCATTTCACAGTTACAGGTAAATTGTGGCCAAAAGAAACCAACCCCACACCTCTCACCTCAAAGAGTGACACAATTTTACTAAGAAAGACTGAAAAAGTAAAGTATAATACCTAAACTCAATAACTATGTAGCAATTCACTATTGGAAGGAAATTTGTATTTTTGAAGTTTATATGGCAGAAAGAATGGTGTTAGGTAGGAAGGAGAAATATTGTCTGAGTCCCATCACACTGTTTCATCAGACTCATTGAACTGTGCACTATTAAGGCTGCAGGTATTTGTGCTCAGCTGGCAAACTTCTCAGAGTGTCAATATTTATAAAGAATGGGAAAAAAAATAAAAAGGCATACTATGCAATTTAAACAGAAAGCTATAAAAATTATATGAATGTAATACTCATTAGCTGAAACATTAAAACAAGCAAACAAACAAAACCCACAAAAAAGTTGGCATCCTTTTCCTGAAGAGAAAACTATCCTAAACTCATAACTTGTTTTTATACATCTCCAAGAATATCGCTGCAGTAAGACAAAAAGCTGATTTTTAATGCAATCAAGAACTGTGCTGTGCTTTATGTTTGACACTTGTTATTTCTAATCTATTTGTAAAACCTTTTGATATTTATGATATGCAGGACCCCTCCCCCCCATGAATCTCATGGGAAAAACAAACAAACAAAAACAAACAAACAAACAAAAAACCCCAACCAAACAAACAAAAAAAAAAAAAAACCACAAACTTTCCCAGTCTTACCTGAATGTATGGTAGAGAAAAAAAATAAAATAAAATTGCATGTTTGACCTGTCCTTTGAAGAGTAGATTTATTAATACTGTTCTCTGACAATTCTCTTAAAATATAATTTTGTTTGTTTGTTTGTTTTTCTTTCATCTTGCACCCAAATATATTAAAGACTAAGTTCCTTTATTTTTCAAACTGATCACAAAGATCATGAGGCGTATCTCTTTTTCCTACCTAGAGAAACACAAATCTCATAAACTGGTTTATGAGTCCTCTTTACACTTATAAAGTCTAAATGTGTCAATATGCCACAGTCATTCAACAGTATAATACTCAGTAAAACATTTCACCACTAAAAGTTTGCATGAACTTCCTGCAGTTTCCACCAAACTTTGGGAAGCTATATGAAGGGAACAATCCCAAAGATGACAAATGTATAGTATCCTTCACAAATTAGCTATAAATAACGTAGAAGATTTATCCTTAGTAAAGTGCTGTCGCCAAAACAGATCTCTTCATAAAGCTGTAGAAAAGGTGTGGGAATACTAACCTGTGGCAAAAAGTACTGCGGGTAAAATTAGAGAAAACTGGAAAGCTGGATTTTAACAGACAGAAATTGCACTCATTGTGTACACAATACATGGTAAAGGGGCGGATGAAGAGGAGGATGGAGCAAAGTGGAAATTTATAGATACAGTTATAACAGTTCAGAAATTATACAGTGAAATGTGTTTGCTATTCCCTGGATGGAATGCAGTCAGCTTGTCTGACTTTCCACACACAATACGGACTACAGGAGGATGAAATGACAGGTGGAGAGGAGTGGAGATATCACAAGCTCGCTCTGTTGAAATCCTTGTAGAGGGAACTTGGTGGTACTTTTAGCTAATAAGCCACACATCAGCTATCAACCAAGGGAGATAAAATGTCTTGCTGTTGAACCAGAAACTGGCAAAATCACTTTCTTCAGATGCAATACTGGCACATGCCACCATCCAAGGTTACCTCAGCTGTAACAGATGTGCAACTCCATCCCAAAATTACCACTTCCAGGTACAATCACTCCTCACTGAGCACAATGTATGACCAGAGTCATTCAAGTTCCACCTAAACATAATAGCATAAAAATAAGTTAATGGGTAGAAGTCAGGAAAGGCTGCATAGTAACTTCTGGAATCAGTCCGTGGGCTGAAATCCCCTTCTCCTCAGGGACACCTACTGGGTAAGTACCATACTCTATGCATGCTAAATGACTAGTATCAAACTAGATTCGTTAGAGACTAGAGCTTATTCAGATATTGCTTTGATTATGTTTTGGCAGTTAGAATAATCCTTGAATATTAATCTGTCACAATTTTATTATTAAAAGTTTTTGTTTTTTTTTTTTATTTCTTAAACTATAAGTGTTCTTCAAAGACACTAGCAGTCTCCAGCAGTGGGTAACATACTGGAATACAAGTGCGGAGAGACCAGAGTATCTCTTATGCTGTTGCCATGTGACCTTGAACAAATTAGTCAAACTGGCCTCTTTGATATATATTACATTGCTCAGCTTTCCTGAGACACTGACAGACTAATCAAAGACAAAGGGTTTGAGGAAATCTCCTCTTTCATATGACAACAATCAATCCTCACTGAAGAATTTTGACATATAAGGTAATTCCTGTACTAAACTAAAGCATTATCCCTTCCATAGATAATAAATATTCACATCTCTTTTTGTGTTTCAGGCATTTTAAAGAGCCTGAAAGAAGCTTTTAAAGAAGACCAACTGCCAGGGTTTTAAGCTAGGTGCAAAATTCCTACTTAGCGTTACATTTTTAACCCTGAATGAATTTAGGTGTACAAGTCTAAGATATTTTTATACTTATTGTATAATTTTCTTTATTATTCATGAAATCAAGTTTTGCATCACAATGCTTAATCTTTGTCTCTAATAGCTGCTAATTATTGGAAGGTGAAAATATACCAATAGCCCTTACAGCGTTAATCAGTTTTCTTGTCATAAATGATAAAGAATTTTTCACTTCATGGATGTCAGAATTTCAACAGACAAAATTTATTTATTCTTTTCAAATTCAGCTCTTTAAACACTGGTCTGCACAGTAATCTAAAAAAACATTAGCTATTTCACTGTATATATAAACTGGTTCTTTTAAATCATTGTTTTCACAACGAATTATTTTAAATTGTTAATACATAAAATATACTGTAATAACACATTGCAATATAATATAACTCAAATACATCTGCAGAAAGATAATCCTTAAGAAAAGGAAAATCTTAATAAAAGGTAATTTGTAAGAAATTGTACTAAATAGTAGCCATGTGCCTCAAGTAACTAGCAATTTTTTTGCATATTCAGTATCTTTGTGAGAAGGAAAAATCTAATGTTTCAGCCAGTCCTGCTTCTTTATTCTTATCCTCCAAACAGAATGAACCAAAAGAAATTTTCTGTTTGCAGTTGCAAGTCATTTGCCAGCCACGATATTAGGTTTTTTTTCAAAAAAAACCCTTCTCTCTCTCTTTCTCTTCTCAGCTGCTAATGACTCTTTTGTCTGATGCCTCTTTTATCTGATGCCTCTTTTGTCTGTCTTTCTACCTTTTTTCAATTCCACCAATTCCGCCAGGTTAATACACAGTTCTCTACATTTGTATTCAGCTTAAAATGGTTTCAGGCCTGCAATGCAGACAGCTTAACTTCTGACCTGACTTGTATTTGCTAGTGTTTCACACAGTGCCTCTTACTGGTTTGTTATTCCACTCCAGTAAAAGAGTTCAGATGCTTCTATGGTTAATCCTGGAGGAAAACAAACAAACAAACAAAACAAAAACCAAAATTTATTCCCCACCTAAACTACCACTATTTCAGCAGGCTATGCTTTTGATCAGAGTCATCACCAATTACTTTGGAATTTGTATCACCCTTACAGTCATTATTTTAATTGAATTTAGTTATTACAAAGATTGTTGGAAGTGGTCCAGTGTTTAAGATTTTTTACTAAAAATGGCAGGGACTTCTACAAATTTACTGTTTCTGTGATACTATCTTTCATCAATATAATTGTCTAGCTATTTTTAAAGAAAAAAAAAAAAATCCCCAAACAACCAACACCAAAGAAACAAACAAACAAATTCAACAAACCAACCAACCAAAATGGAAAAATTCAAACCACCACACAGCTGGATGATTTTTCTGAATTTGCCTAGATACAATTACAAGAAAAAAAAATTATTTGCAATACACATTGTTCTATATATATACTTTGTCATCTGGGCCTTCCATATTAATTCTTTGAGTTGGAGATCAAGTCACCATTAACTTCTTGTTCAATAAAGCAGAATGAGCTCATGGAATCTCTCACTGTAACACCCTTTGCAACTACTTCAATTTTTTTGTTTTCCAAGAATTCCCCTGGTAGTCATTGCTACAGTTAGCATTCTACGCAGAGTTCTACACTACATCCTCAGCAAATTATTCAGTTTATCTAAGACTTCCCCTCAGAGTCTTCCTTTGCAAGTCTGTTCCTTGCATAGCACTTCTCCAGCCTAGAAATATGAGGTTTTTTCTTTGTACCATGATACTGTTTATTCAGTTCTTGAAATTCATACCATATACACATATTAACCCTAGCTAACGGAGTGTTAGGATCTCATAGGAAAACCTTTTTTTTGATAATGTGTCTCTAGCCCACTATAATCTTCTGTCTCTCCATAGTAGGAACCAGCACCCATACCCAGCCTCATTAAAACAGTTTAATTTCCACTCTGCCACATTACTCCAAACATAGTACTATCTATTCTTTAGCAAGTGTATTACTAGTTTGCCATCTTCTAAAAAAAAAAAATCTGATTTTTTTCCCAACTGTAACAAGATACTATTTGTTGTGTTAGATACTATTTTCATCTTTTCCATATTATTCTAAGTTCTGCTTTAAACCAAAAAATATTTAAGTTTACTCATTGCAGATTGAGAACTAAAAAGAACAACAAAATGTAATTATACATGTTGTTATAGTTTCAGAACCTGTCATGAAATTTTCTCCCCCTACCAACACAGAGTTTGGGAGCTAATGCCCAACCCCCCCACTACTAGCTAACAGAAGGGATGGCTGATTGATTTGAATTCCAACTTGATTTCGGAGGGGAGATGAGGTAGGAGGGAGGGAGGTTTTTTCCTGGTGCTGAATTCACTTCCTTTTGTCAAGGGCTGTGAGTAGAAGCATCTTGGAGGGAGCTTTTTTGGCTTGGCTCCTCTTTCACCCTCCCTCCCCTTACACCTCCAATCCCTACTCTGGGCATCCTGCGTTTCAGAGAGAAAGAGCCATCACTACCTTGGATTTGCAGCAGACTTCCTGAGGGGGCAGACGTCATTGGCAGAGGAATTGCTGCCCCCTCTGCCTGTGCCTGGCCCAATTTTGTTTGTTGTTTTTTTTTTCAAACAAAGGATGAGGAGAGGGTCTGCACTGCTCCATGGAAAAGGTTTCACTCCATCCCTTTGCAGCAGCCACCCTCACGTGATTTTACTAGAGAGGGAGTTAGCAGCACCTTTACTGGCCTTTTGTATTTGCTTTCACTGGGGAACCCAACCCACAGCCAGCCAAGGCGTGACATTGCTGTCTGCTGTCCATAAATATAATTGCACCCAAAGGGAACAGAGACTTCATTTGTTTAAAGGTTTTGATTACAGTGTTGTTGTTTGGTTGGTTCCGGGGTTTTTTTGTATATATATACATATATATATATGTGTATAAATTAGTTAAGAACTGTTATCCTTTTCTATATATTTTCCTTATTAAAGTTTCCTTATTAAATAGACACCTTAGTTTTACTCTAAACTAGACACATGTGTTTACAGATGCACTCACGCACACACATCCTTATTCATCATTTTCACAATCATCATGTGATGATGTATTAAAAGTACTGAGTTTTGCTGGAATGGAGTTAATTTTGTTCCTAGCACCCTTTGTGTGACTTGTGACCAAAGCACTGGTTGTAACATACCAGCACTGGTTGTAACATACCAATATATTAGCTGTTGTTGAACAGTGCTCCCAAACCATCAAGGCCTTCTCTATGTTTCAAGCTGCCCCTCAGTCAGCTAGGAATGTAGGCTAGGAATGGACAAGCTATTGAGATAGCTGACCAAAATTAATGAAAGAGATATTCCATACCATATAGTGTCATGCTCAACAGTAAAACTGGAGGCAGTTTTTCCAAACTAACCACTTCTTGAAGACTAGCTAGGCATCAGTCTGGTGGTGTAAGGTGGTGACTGATCACCTTTCAGTTCTTTCCCAGCATTTCTCTTTCTTCACTTATTAAAATGTCTTCTTCTCAACCCATGAGTTTTTCTCACTTTTACCTTTCCAATTCTCTCTCCACATCCCACTACGAGGAAGTGAGTGACTGGTTGAAGGTTTACTATTTAGGTTCAATCCACCACATATGGTTATTATAGAAAGTGGAAGCCACTGAGGTGAAATCCTCTCTTAGTATTTTACATTTTTTAAAAGATCACTATGGAAGAAAATTTTCCAACAGGAAAATCTCCAAACTTCTTTTCATAACAGAGGCTATTAAATTCTGGCTGCTTTACATATCTAGTAACAAACTATTTACAGTTTTTAAAGCCTGTGGACAACTAAAGCAGAAAGTAATGAATGAAGGCAGAGTATAGGAACAACTAACTCAGCAAAATTACTTGATAACGCTATAAACAAAACACAGAAAACACAAAAACTTATGTTTTCCCAGAGGAACATCAAACACTGGAAAGAGATTATACAGAGAACCTTGTTACTGCCATCATTCACTGTAATACTAATTACTAAATCCAGAAGTACAAGAACATTACTGAAATAAGTGTTTGAGAACAGTACAAGCAAGGTTTAGTTGTGACAGTGACATGGGCTTCAGCAGACATTTATTAAACTAAGGAGTTCCTCGTACTTATTTTCCCTGGTTTTATTTTGATTGGGAAGAAGGAGTAACTATATTTTCCCTTTACATTTGATTTCATTGTGTATTTTTAGCTAAAATCATTTTTATGTATCGGCAGCAGAAATCCTTAAATTTAACTTTAAATGCTTAATGTGAACAGAGAATAGAATAATCTTCATAAGATTCATTTACATGAAGAGTATTTTTTGTCGAGTAGAAATAGACTAAGCAAAAAAGCTTAATGTATGACAAAGAGTAAAATGAAGTTCTGGTGGCTGCATGCTCCATACCTTATCAGCAATTAGTAGCTGTTGGTCTATATAATCTTTAGAATGTTGCTTAACAGGCTTAAATTAGCCAGTCAAACATAATTTAGTACAATATTAAGTATAAGCAGGATGTCAAAAATATTTTTGAATATATTCAGTCTAGATCAAGGAAATACTTTGTCTCCAGGTGAAAAAATTACATGCGTAACTATACCTTCTAGCTGCTTTGTGGTTGAATTCAGAGATTAAAGTGTTTCCACAGCTTTTTTAGACCAAAAATTACTTGCATGGAATACTAAATTTGTCATAGGTATTTGAGATTACATGAACAGCTTTTTGGAAATGTCATTGCGGTCACTGGAGAAGATCTATTTGAGAAGTAGATTTGGTGTACAAAAAGTGCACTTACCTGTCTGTTTGCTAACTGGCCAGAAAATTTAAAAACATTGTGGGTAGATCATTTCTTATGGCTTATCAAATTTGATTAAAGTATAAATTTATATAAGTCCTCTACCTACCTTCCCCAAAGCCTGCCCCTTTTTTTCACACACATAGCTAATTAAGATCTAGGATTTCAAACCCAGTTTTTAAACATGACCAAATTCAGTTTGCTTGTCCCAGAAGGTTGCATCATCACCTAAGAATCACTACCATGAAAATTTTTTGAGAGAACAATCTCAATAACCTCAGCTGCAATAGATATTCCATGTAACATTGTAAAACTAACAAAATTATGATTATTTTATTGTATCTGTATAATTTCACATTATATAAAGTTAATAAGTTACGCTTTGTGTTATTGTGTGGAAAGCAAACTTTGCTTCTAAGGTAGCAGATTGCACACATCGCTGAAATACCATGATTTAAAAGAAATATTTTAATCTGTATTTTATAACTTGTTGGAATTTGTTTAGAACATTATTGCAATATTGCAACATTGCACTTCTAGTAGCTGAGCTGGACTATATGAATGGAAAATCCAACACTATTATTAAACATTATATACCAAAAGTGAAATAAAAATCAACATGCACTGGAACTTTTCCAGCATAGTGACAAGAACTGTATGACTCTAACAGAGTGCAGAATAAGTACATAAGATTTATATGTACAGAAACACATACATAATTACAATACAAAAGTACACACATATAAAAGATATTTTAATGAACTATCAGAGAGAAATTCCACAGTGTTAATTTCCATGTGAACTTTTTCACATGCAAGCTTAGATGTTTTCAACATAAGCCAAAAAAATCCGTCATAGTGATTTGTCTAAATATAAAGTGTGTCAACACAATAATTTTCATGCATGGTGTAGTATGAAGATTCAGATCTCTTACTTTTTTCAACTGTTCATTATATATGGTTCTTCATTTGCATTTAACTAACCATCAGTTTTCATAATGTCTTTATAATCATATATTACATCATAGTTTTGTCTACATAAATGATGCTTGGTTGTTTTCTTACATACAAAAGTTCTATAGGTTTTTTATAACTGGAATAATTTCATACAGTGTCTTTCTTTAGAGCTACCTGAATCCTTTTAATTAGTGCCTTAAGGCTGAAGGGATGTAAAAATCACAGAAAAAAAATAAAATTTGCCTTTTGATTTGAATCTTACTGCACAATCATAGAATTATGGAATATCTTGCCTTGGAAGGGACCCTCAAGATCATCTAGTTCCAAGATCCCTGTCATGGGCAGGTACACCTTCCACTAGAACAGGTTGCTCAGAGACGCACCCAACCCATCCTTGAACACTTTCAGAAATGGGAATTCCACAACTTCTCTGGACAACTTGTTCCAGAGCCTCACCACCCTCACAAAAAGGAATTTCTTCCTCATATCTGATCTAAACTTACTCTCAGTTGAAACTATTTTCCATTGCCTTTCTCAATCTTTATTGTAGGCTTCCTTCAGATACTGGAAAGCTGTAACTAAGTCATCCAAAGCTGCCTCTTCTCCAGAATGAACAATCCCAATTCTCTCAGCCTTTCCTTATACGAGACGTGCTCCATCCCTCTAATTGTCCTGTTGATGCTCCTCTGGACTCTCTCCAACAAGTAGATGGGTTTCCTGTGTTGGGGAACCCAGAGCTGGATGCAGCACTCCAGCTGGGGACTCACCAGAACAGAGTAGAGGAACAGAATCCCCTTCATCAACCTACTGGCCATGCTGCTTTTGGTGCAGCCCAACACCAAAAGCAGGATGGCCAGGATGGCCAGCATGGCCAGCATGACTGGCCTTCTGGGCTGCAAATGCACATTTCTGGCTCAAGTCCTGTCTCTCTTCCACCAACACCCCCAAGTCCTTCTCTATGACGCTGCTCTTGATCTGTTCACCCTCCATCTGTACTGATACCAAGGGTTGCCCTCTCTCAGGTGCAGCACCTTGCTCTTGGTCTTGTTAAACCTCATGATATTCCCATGGACCCAGTTCTTGAGCTTCTTCAGATCCCTCTGGATGGCATCCCGTCCTTCAGATTTGTGAAACATGTCATTCTGCTTGGTATCATCTACAAATTTGCTAAAGGTTCACTCAATCCCTTCATCTATTACATTAATAATAGCCACTACTTTTCCCTTCCTATGGAAGAACTAAAATTACAACTCTGAAAGTGCTCACAGCAAATGTCTCTGCAAGAGCACTACCTCTCATAACAGTAGTACTGAGACCAAAGAATATGACCAGAGGGTCTCAGAAGCATGAGGTTTTCTTTGTGATGTGACTGCTTACATGTTTTTTAATTGCAAAGTGACATTCTCCAAGAAGTTGACTTTGAATCTGGATTATCTGGTGTGAAGAGAAGATAGTTGTGAGGAAGATATATGTATGTAGAAATAATTTATTTGAAAAATAAACTTATTTTATTATGTAATAGTAGCTGTACATCTTATAGGCTTCTAAGAGTCAAATATATTTTTTAATTGATCATTTCTGAAAAAGATGACAAAAGAGGAAATAGTAAGAGTTAATTATACAATAGAATAAATTAGTCCTTCTGAAGATAAAAAACTTCCCAGCTCTAACAGGTGGTTACGCTGCCCACATTGAACAGAAAAATAGAACATTATGTGAAAAAAAAGCATGGAATAAGTCAATTTAAAGCTTTTTTTGCCTTTTTTTTAATGCTTTTTTTTTTTTTGCTTTTTAATGGAAGTCATTGAACAGAGATGCGTATGGATATTGTGCTTATTTGTAATGAGTAATTATACTTTCAAGACTTTTAAGTGTGCCATTCAACTGAAACTAGAACTGCAATTCAGTAGACCAAAGAATAATTATGCACATCAGTGAAGAGGAAAAAGGTGGAATACATCTACCATGACTTATGAGAGATGTTAGAATGTAAATATTTGTCAAGGTGGTTTTACAAACATGGTGATAAGAAGATTTGAAATCCTAAAAAAAGAAAAAAAAGTGGAATAAAAATGCCCATAGACAACTGTGCACATCAAAGTTAGAGATAGCAGAAGGAGATTTCAATAGAAATGTTAGTAAAAGGGTCATGCTGCATGTATTATACAGTCATTCAGCTTCGAGGAACTTTCCCAGGCATGAAAGCTTGAAAGGCATCTGTTCGCTTTTATAGTGAACACATCCTCATTTGTCTTGCCCTGCTCTCTGTCATTTATAGAATCCTAGGAGATAGATGGATAGATGATAGATAGATAGATAGATAGATACATACATACATACATACATACACATATACACAAATATATAACCACAGAGAGAGATATATTTGTAATTAAGCATGTATTTATGCTTGCATATGTGTCCCTAAACAACTATATTTGTATATATGTATTTGCATTTCTTGTGTGTATATATACATGTATAAAACACACATATACTTGTATATATGGACACACATATACTTATATAAACATATACTTTTTTTTTCCTATAGAATGATATTACCAGTTAATTTAATAGATTTTCCATTCCAAAACAGGAACTAGGAATCAAGTGCTTGAACACACTATTCATAGAGAAATTAACAGGTATCTTGTGTCTTCAGAGGTTTCCTTTTGTATACAAATTGGTGATCTGGGAGAAAATAGCAACTACCAAAAAAGCTTAAAAAAAAAAAAAAAAAAAACAACAAACAAACCTGTTAAATCAATTTTATTTACTGCTATTTTTTTCTAGCATATATTAAGAATTTAACTAGATGCTTTAGGAGTGATACCAAAGTCTTAATTTAACTTTGGAATAAGACAGACATTGTTCTACATTGTTCTTTGGAAACTGTTGAGTGTGTATAGGAATTGCTAAAGCAAGAGCACAATACAGGTGTGTGTTTTTACATATCATTATATACATAATAATGTAATATATGCCTATATTTACATACGTATATGTATGTATTATATATGTATTTATATATGTGTATTTATACATGTATACTAGTTCAATTGATTCAAAATTCTGCTAATTTGATATTAAACTTGTAAATTTTACTTAAGAGTTTTCATGTTTAGAATTATTAGTAGAAGTCAAAGTTCCTTTCCTGTTATATAATGTTTTCTATATTTATAATATCACATAGGGAGAAATAATGAAAATCGATGTCTACACTATTTGTTTCTAAACATTAATTTCAGTGTTTCACTGTTAGTAATTATTACTAAATAATAAGACTAAATAAAAGGATTTTTTTTTGTAAATTATCTTTTCTTTTTTGTATTTATAATTGATATAATCCCATAATGATTCGCATCCCATAATCTATGTTTTCTCAGGTAGGTCATAAACTGTATTTATAATGTCCTGAATATACTTCATATTGTATTTATAATGTCCTGAATATACTTCATATTGTATCTCTTATTGCTTGCATTTAATAAGAAATAAACTAGCTCTATCCAGAAACATATTTATAGCAATTACGCTTTTATCCAGTCTGTTTTTACAGCACCTTTGCTTAAAAAAAGCATATCTATTATTTAGTGGGATACAGCTGTAGAGTAATGCAAACTATTATTCTAACAATGTTTCAAGGATAAAGAAACATAGCTAGCCTTCCTATGATTTGACAATGTGAACACAGGAAAATAGTCTTAAATTCTAATTTTTTTACCCAGAGATGGTGTATTTGAGAATGACAGGCTTGCGATCTGTTAGCTAAGCAGAAAAAGAGATTTGACATTTTTCCAGAGGAAAAAAAGTTCCAAGTATGGGTGTCAGTTTAGAAACTTCATATTAAAACAAGTCATCTTGGCAAACAGTGAGTCATATAGCATCTCTTTAGATTATTGTATTTAGACAGAATTATAAATTACTGATTTAAGCAAGTCAATGTGACGAACCATCCAAATTGCCATTTCTGAAAAGTATAGTACCTAAGATGTGGCACAAATATTTCACAGTGTTATAGCAGTCTGCAAAGCACAAGACATCACTGTGTTGACTCTTAGAGCAACTATCATTTACAGTCAAATAATCAAACACCTGTTAATTCAATGCCTAGAAAATCTTCATATGCAAAGACTTCTTATGCTTGTACAAAACTTCAATGTAAGCAGTTATTTATCCTGAAGGTTTCCTTATTAGTATTTCAAAAGAAGCTTTGTTTGAGCTCTTATGAAATAATCAAGAGTACTTTAGGACTGCACTATCACAAAGAGAAAAAAAAACAAAACAAAACAAAAGACAAAAAAAAGCATAAACAAAAGCATAAACCAAAGATTTAGTATAAAGAGTTTAGGATATCAGAAGCTTGAAATTTAAAATTAGGGTTTTTTGGTTTGTTTTGGTTTGGTTTGGTTTTGTAACACACAGTGTCTGATTTGTCAATGTCTGTCAATACATATGCTATCTCTTGTTTTGCAAGAATGTGTATAGACATCTGAAGGAAGGTTGTAAAGCAGATGGAGACAGGTTCTTTCCAACGGTAACCCATAACTAGACAAGAGGTCACAAATTGAAGAAGCGTTTGCTGAATGTAAGGGAACACTTTTTATTGTGGGGGGAATTTGGCATGAGAACAAGTTGCTCAGAGAGTTTCTGAACTTTCCGCCTTTTGAAATCTTCAATAGCCATCTGGACAGGGGCCAGGGCAGTACTTTTTGCACATAACTGCTTGAGTAGGCTCATTAGATCAGATGATATTCAGATGCCCCTCTGAACATCAGTCATTCTGTGATTCTGTGATTTATCTTGCCGGTAGTCAGCTCTTAATACTTGTTAAGATCATTTTCAACCTTACCTAGAGTTCTCCTTCCAGACCCCAGCTATTCCTAGAACATTTATAGTCCTCTTCACATGTATATTAGGCTCCCATTGTTCTTTTCAAGAACTCTACTGTCAGTTAATACTTCCCTATAATTTCAAGAATAAATTTCATCATGACTTGTTTATATTCTTGTGTGTAGAATATTCAGTACCATTTTTTACTACCTTATGTTCATCCAATCCTTCCTTCACAGACACATTGATAAGATTTATTCTCTTCTTTACCTCTGTTTTCCTACATTATTATGTCAAGCTCTGCAGGTCTTAGTACAGACTGCCAATTTCCTTGACTACACTCAAATACTTTTTCTTAAATTGTTTCTAACTGAATTCCTCTTTCTTGAACAAACATAATCAGAATTGTACATAATATTTCAGATGGCTTCTTAGTAGTTGTCTTGGTCTTCTGAGAACAGTTGATTTTAAATAATATCCTTTATGGAATGTGAGCCTTCCTGTCTGTCTAAAGTAACTGTAATAAAATTGATTACCCTGTAAAGTGTAATTTTTTTCCTTTCTTCTAAAAATACCTAAAACAGTCAGAAAGAATTTGTATTGATTAACTCATACAATCACTGTTTGCAAGATAAGTCTCTCCAGAGTTTTGTCAAACAAGTCAGAAAAACAAAGCTGTTGTTTCCTACCACTCAAAAGTTTAGATTTTTGCCATTGTAACTATGACAACAGTAGAACTTGTCTATTGTTTATTGAGCACCCAACAGTCAGCTCAGATAGGCACTCAACATAAGGAAATGGTAAAATGTGATTTTAGACATTTAGAACTTTATACAGTACCAAGAAACAGATGGGATCCTAGTATCAGCATGATTAAAATATTTCAGTTTTCAGAAAAAGAGCCTTTAATAATTCACTACATGGCTGATGATTCTGGTGATACCTTATCTGTAAGGGAGTTAACTCCATTTCCCATTTCCCCAACTGTAAGTCAAACTTATTATTTAATCTACTGAAAGTCAGAGCTTCAATTATGATGACAATAAATCTGGCAACTTAGAATACAGCCACAGGTTAAGGTTCTGAGTCCAGGTTAGTAACAATAATTAGTAGAAGTGAAGGTATTTATATGTAAAATTGCATTTCAGAAATTTCAGAAATTTCCTTTGTGAATGATGGTATATGCACATGTATTGGTGAAAGAAAACACCATTTTTTGGCAACAGGAGCAAGGATAAAGTGCAATTGCATCACTTAAAGTAATACAGAAACTCGTGTTTGACTGTTAAGGGCAGCAGATAGAAAATGACAAAAAGCAAAGACATGAAGGAAGAGTGTTTTGAGGCAATAAAGGGATGGAGGAAGCATTTAGCCTCATTGCTAAACAAAATAAAAAATAGAAAAAGAATCTGCTCAACTTTCGATTAAATACCTCAGCAACAAAAATTAGGAAGATGTAGTTTGAAACCTAACTCAGAGAGACAGCACACAGCAAACATATAATAGCAACTAAACCTGCATTGGCAGAGACAGATGACACAACAAGTTGATTCTTTTCCAACTATAGTGTCTAAGATCCATGAAGCAAAGAATTATCAGTATGAGCAATAGATGCTGAATCTAATTTACATGTCTGTAGACTTTTTCTTTCTTAAATGCTTCAGTGTGAACAGTTAATTGGCAGCCACCTATTAATTGTCTAGTCAAAGCCAAAGGGCCAGCTGGCATGGTTTTACATCCCTCTCTCTCAAGATTCATAGATGAATTCTGGGTAAGGTGCAAACAGTGTTTTACAGCAGCAATTAGTTTATTCCTGGGGCAAAATACAAATAGAAGTGAGTATGTATGTGCAGCAAAAGCTTGTTTTCCATTTCACTGTGACTGAGGAAATGACAACCATTTGGCAGCGGGCCATGCAAATAAAAAAATATCAGCTGGCAAACTGCATTATTTTTTTCCCACATGGATAATGGTATATTGGATGACAAGAAAATATGTTACAAGTACTAAGTTGTTTATTCCTCAATGGTTATTTAACTCACCTGTTGCAAACTAGTTCATAAATTAAAGTAAGGAAGCTAGCAACTTTGAGATTGTACAGAAGGTATTTGGATGATCTGAACATACCAGATGATCCAGAATGATCATAGTGGTAATACAAACCTGATTTAAACTAACTAATTTCTCAAAGATTTTATGAAATCTCAGCTTTGTATTAAAAATCTATGAATTTTTCTCAAGTACTGTCTTCATTATTGGCTGGAAATGTTTCAACATCTGCCTCCTTAGGACCTTTTCAGCAATAATTAATTTACTTTCATTTTCTTTCTGTTCAATACAATTGTGTTCAACAGATGGAGCATCAAACAACTTAAAGAAAAATTAACTTATTGTGTCAGTGTAGAGGAAATAGATCACCAAAATTTAAGACTATGATTAATGTCTGTATTGGAAATACCCTATCTAGATGCACCTCTGATATGCAATTTCATACCAGAGTGAAAATATTTTATTCTATTTTATACAGAATTTGAAAAAATTACCTTTTTTTTTTTTTTCTCCTTCATTAGATCTTCTTAAAAGAGATCTCATGGTTGTTGAGCTCAGGCCCTAAATAAATTCAGCTGTGAATAGGTCAATTATGATTCTCTGATATGGACATATTACTATATTTTAATATTCATCAGCAATATGATTAATTTAAGCCAGCCTGATGGCACTAAAGGAATGTCAAATAGACACATCTGATTTTTGGACTTCAAGTGTTTCACACTAGTATTTTTCTGAGATTGTGTTAGTGGCAGCCCTAAAAAGTCCATGTACTTTATCTATTACATGTTGCAATTAAAATAAAGTATTATATACTAGGATAGGAAATTAACTGAAGATTTTCTTTAGTATGAATGTTACAAACATAACAAATGGCATTTTCAGGAAAACTAATCTTGGTTAGTATAAAAGACATTGTCAAAAAAGCTATCATGCACAGAATGAAGAGGAGCAGAAACTCTTTCAGAAAATATAGTTAATAAAAATCAAAGATCTTATTCAGTTCTATCAAACTTCTCATAAAAGAAATGTCACTCTATGATGCTTTCTTCACTTCTTCCAAGAACTTTTTAATGCATGACATTAATTTATCTCAAACATGAAATACTCCACATTTTATATCCAGCACTTATACATACAGTCCTCAAGACTTAGGAATCAATTAGGTAACACAAAGGTTCACATTAATAAAGCCCAGGTCTTCCACTGGTCATCACATAACAGTTTATTTTAGCTGATATTGTTATCAAAGTCTTTTTAGATTATCCAGTAGCTTAGTGTCTAGAAATGTGTAAAACAAGATATATCCCTTGAAAAGCAATCACTTTATAGCTGTGCAATTACAACAATTTAAACTGTATTGAAAACTTGTACCATGAGATCTCCATGGTCTGATAGACCTTACTCATTGGTATAAATATATCAGTAAGTGTATATGAAATACCAAAAGGCACAGTTGTAAAATGTACACCCTGAAAATCTTTTTTTTTTTTTTTTTTTTAACTTTTGAGCAATTCTTTCTTTTCTAGGTCTTTCTTACTTAACTTTTTTTATTTTTTGTTGCCTTCTAGATCCATCTTCCAGAAGACATTTTTGAGAATCTTTGAGAATCAATGTACTGTTTCTTTCTATTGGTTAGAACTTATTTTGTGATTTGGCAAGGTATACATATAGTGATATACTCAGGAGGTTTTTTGCTTGTTTAGTTGGTTGGTTGTTTTTTTCTGCTTGTTTTAATTTATTAAATAGAAAAACACATATGTTGGCTTACTAATCACATCTGTTTGCAAAATAAAAGTTCAGTTTTAAAAAGGAACAATCTATTAATTATAGATTACTAACTTGAAGATCTACTTGTTTAATGGTTCTTCTGTATTCACAGAACTTACTCCACAGTACTGCACAGCTAATACATAATATCTCCACTGCTATGACACAAGGCATGTCACAGAAGTCTCTTCTAAAACAGAACAGATCTCAGTGGGTAACATACAAGATTCATAAACAGCTATTGTGTTTCCTAAGACATACTAAATATAAAAAAGCTTAATTATATGAGCTAAATAATTTTTACAAGATGATTCTGGGTCCACATTGCATGCTAAAAAATGTGTGCCAAGCACAGAATATACTCCTTTACCTTTGTTATTTAAATCCAAATCTTTAGAAACATAAGGTCTGGTGCTGCTCTGCTTAATTCCCAAGTATTCCAACAATTCGACTTGTTTTGCCACAACATGATGGTATTTAGCTATTTTAACTAAATATGACATGTTGATATTTTAAGTATTAATATAAACAAATGATACAACACAGGCTACAAAGAAATTGTTAGTAGAAAGTTTGTATCTGCCTTTGCAGGTAAAATGCTTAATATTAAGACATAGGTAGACTGAGTTCATTCAGGTTCAAAATTGTACTGAGTGATCTTCCAAAAAGAATAAAGTAAGGAGAAACTTGAAAAACAGATGTACAACAATAAGGACAAACAAATACATCCTTTTTATTATTATTGTTTTGTTGGTTTATTACACAAATATATTTTCATTAGGAAGCTCCATTATTATTGAATAAAAATTTACATATAATTCAATCCTAAATTTCCACTGATATCAAAAAGTACAAACAAAGCCCTGGGACTGTTGTTATAATAGATGGAAAGGGAGAAAAAGTAACAAAAAGACACAAAGATGCAGAAAAACTTCAGAGAGATTTTCAGATATGTTCTCACTCTTTTAACATACAAAATAGAATTACTATTGCAATCTTCTCTGTATATTTTTATGAGGCAATAGAAAATGGCTAGTATATCTTCAGCAAATCTAGGAGGACTGACTTACAAAAGTATCTTGTGGTAAGCAGTGAGCAACCTACTGAAAAGAGCATGTTCTTAGGATTGCAAGACTAGCATAATAGCTGGGCATGGGCATCAAGTAGAAATAAAGTGGTGGTTCTTTGAATTTCTGAAAATTATCAGCGGTGTGAATGATCTACGGACTGACTAATGTTCAAAACAAGAAAAGCACTACAGGTTTTTGTTGCAACATGGTTGTGTTTTGGTAGGATTTTTTGTTTAAAATTTTGGTTTGATTTGGTTTTATGTTTTGGTTTTTGGGTTGTATAAACTTTGTAGTTTATCATTAATACTTATCCCTTTTTACTCACAGAACAATTTAAAAATTGTAAATTTTCAAAATATGCTAAAAACTTGCTCTCCGAACCTATGCTGTTTACTTATCCTGTTATTTCCTTTGTCTTAAAAAATATAATAATAAATAGAAATTTCTTTTTGATGAGCAACAGTTTCATTATCCTCAGAATAATACTATGACCAAAATCAAGGACTCAAATTGGTAGTTCTCAATTTCATTTTTAATAACGCTATAAAATAATTTTTGTTTTCTAATGTACCGTTCCAATGAGTCTGCATCAGGTATTAATATCAGTAACTCACTTCATTCAAGAAATATCTTCTTTTAAACTAAAATCTAATAATATGGTATTACTCTGTATAATCTACAGCTATATCCAGATAAAAGTGATTTATCACAAAGCTTCTGTGGGCTGTCCCAAACAGAAAACTTCACCTGCATGGCCTTTCTGACAGACTACCACATTTAGTCTCATGCTTCAGGTAGGTTCTCTTTAAACCTATTACAGTTAGGTGATTAGTCTGTCTCCTTACCCCACTGAGACAGATAAGCACACCTAGAGAATAAAAAAAAAGCAGTTGCAAGGATAACCCAAAAGTGCACATGTACCTCAGCCCTCTTCTGCTAACAGGATTCCCTTGTATTCCAGCTATGTTTTCTATCCGCAGCTCCATTCTTTTCTGATCCCTCTCAGGTACCAGTATCTATCAAATTAGTTAAAACCTTCACAACATCTAGAACATCTCACTGTTGAAGAAACTTATATTTCAAGGGCCTTGGGAAATACCTGTTTTTCTATTAATTGCAGGACTTTTTATGGAGTCTAAGGATTCATACAGTGGTCCAAACAAAGTGAGATATCAAATATGGAGTCAGCTTCAGATCCTTAATATTATTATGACAACCATTCAGAAGACCCAGTGTTTGTTTCAACTGAAACCAAGTACCAGTTATCTGAGGATTACTGACACCATGGCTTCTCCACGGGCGCTCTCTTGTTGTGGGGGAGAAGCCCTTATGAGGTTGTGAGCTATGCTGATGGTGGTATATACCTCTGCTAGGGTCTCCCATGTAAGTCAGGTCTTAACTGACTTAACTGGGTCAGACAAAGTGTGTCCACAGTCAGGAGGGGCTCACTAGCCTCCTGGTAGCCATCCTAGGAAAAGGACAACTCTAACTCTAAACCCAAGCAGATGAAGCTTGCTTAGCCCTGTAAGGCCATCCATCTAAGAGAAGGATACTCTAACTAAACGTACATCCTGAGGACTTTGGTGTCACTGTCCAAGCTTGCTAAGCCCTAGGAGATGAACCTTAGGAATAAAGGGTGGGGCCAATTCTGCTCACACTGTGCCTCACCTAAAAAATCCATTGTGCATGCTTGAAGTATACACCCACATTTACAGAGCCCTGTAGCAACAAGCAAGGGACAAAATGACAGGTGATAGGGTGCACTGAAAGCTACACCCCCAACTCTGCATGCAGGCAGTTCAGGACATTGGTCACTCGAGACTGACCCCAGAGATGACAGTCTGGTTCGGCAGCATCCTGAATGACCAAGCAGGCTTCCTCAAGAAGAGCACTACTTGCTCCACATGGAGTGGGGCCTCGAAAAGGTGGCCTAATCAAAGCTGATCTCCACCTTTCACCTGGTTGGCTAACCGTGGCCAATAGGCAACTTCTGATGAAGTCAAAAAAAGACAAAGGGTCAAAGGCATACACCTACCTTCAAAGGTGCATTCAAATTGACAGTCGCATGTTGGAACATCAGAACCTTGCTTGATAGTGTGGATGGTGGACATCCTCAGTGCCATTTCCACTCTAATTGCCCATGAACTGTCATGACTCAACATTGATATTGCAGCTTTCAGTGAAGTTCATCTCCATGAGGTAGGCAGCCTTAAAGAACAGGGCACCGGCTACACACTCTATTGGTCAGGCAAACCCAAAACTGAAAGTCACCTTTCAGGAGTTGTTTTCATGATCAGAAACTCTATTGCCTCCAAACTTGAAAGTCTGCCAACAGGTCATTCTGATTGCATTATCTCCTTATGCCTCCCACTACACAACAAGCAACATGTGCAACAAGTAACTCTTCACCGTATATGCCTCAACTCTCCAAGCTGACCCTTCTGAAAAAGACAAATTCTACACCAACCTGTGCCATCTTACCCAAAATGTTCTTGCAGATGACAAGATCATAATCCTTGCTGACTTTAATGCCAGAGTAGGAAAGAACTATGAAGCCTGGAAAGGAGTACTAGGTAAGAATGATGTTAGAAATTGAAACAACAATGGATGCCTGCTACTAGAGTTTTATGCAGAGCAGCAGCTCACCATCAGCAACACTGTCTTTCAGCAGAAAGACAGCCTGAAGACAACCTGGATGCATCCTTGATCCAAGCACTGGCACCTCATTGACTATGTCTTAGTGTAACAGAGAAATGTTCGTGGTATCTGTCACACCCAAGTGATGCCTACTGCAGAATGTCAAACAGACCACTGCCTTGTGCAATGCAAACTTAACCTCCACTTTAAGCCCAAACCTAAGAGGGGTTGCATTCAAAGGAGGAGGTTCAATGTTAACAATCTTCAAACAGCTACAGTGGGAGACAGTTTCCAGGTAAACCTTCAAACTAGACTTGAAGATCATGGAATGACTAGGCAGATGTGGCAGATCTTGGAATGATTAGGATGTCCCCCATGTTCCTCAAAATGATCATCCTGCTACAGTAGGATCAGCACGGCCAAGTCAGATATGGCGATGCACTCTCTGAGCCCTTTCCAATAACCAGTGATGCAAAACAAGGCTGCGTTCTCGCACCAACCCTATTCACAATCTTCTTCAGCATGATGCTCCAAAGGGCGACAGCAGACCTCCATGAAGAAAACAACATCTGCATCTCATATCGTACCGATGGAAGCCTATTCAACCTAAGGTGACTGAAGGCCCACACTAAATCCCTAAATCATCTTGTCCATGAACTGCTTTTTGCTGATGATGTTGCCCTGGTTGTTCACACAGAAGCAGCTCTGCAGCACTTAACATCCTGATTTGCAGAGGCTGCTGAGCTCTTTAGGCTGGAAGTCAGCTTGAAGAAGACAATCTATCAACCTGCACCTCAGGAAGTCTTCCATCATTGCCACATCACCATAGGTGAATCAGAGCTTAAGTCAGTCCAGTAGTTCAGCTATCTGGGAAGCATCATTTCCTCAGATGGTAAGATTGACAAAGAGATAGATAACAGGTCAGCAAAGGCATACAGTGCTTTCAGAAAACTCCATAAAAGAGTCTGGTGCAATGAACACCTGAAGAAAAGTAAAAAGATTAGTGTCTACAGAGCCATTGTACTGTCTACTCTTCTATATAGGTCTGAATCACGGGTCATCTACTGCCACCACCTGTGACTCCTCGAGCACTTCCATCAGTGCTGCCTCCGTACAATCCTAAATATCCACTGGTCTGATTACATGACTAATGTGTCTGTTCTTGAACAGGCAGAGATCACCGGTATCGAGGTCATGCTGTGAAAATGCAGGTGCACTGGGCAGGGCACATCTCTAGGATGGAGGATCACCTCCTCCCTAAGACTGTGCTCTATGGGGAACTCGCCACCGGCTGCCGCAAGAAAGGAGCCCCAAAGAGGAGATACAAGGACTCCCTGAAGCAATACTTCAGCCTTGGCCATAGTGATCACTACCAATGGTCCACTCTGGCCTCCAGTGGGGAGAAATGGAGATACATCATCCATAACACTGCTTCTTCCTTTGAGAACACATGTAGAATCAGTCTTGAGGAAGAAAGACAATGAAGGAAGAACTGTGTCTCACCAATACTGCCCGTGGAGATTTTCCGCTGTGCGTTTTGCAGTTGGACTTGCCTATCTCACATCAGCCTTTTTAGCCATCAGCACGCTTGCAGAAAGTGTGGGTAGTGCCCTTCCCAAATCTTTCGTGAACCCTAGCCATGATGATGATGACTGCCACCATGGGCAAACATACAAGACGAAGATGAATATGTTGTTGTCTTTCCTGGCAATTTGTTTATTTATTTGTTTTCTATTTTTTTTAACCATTGCCGCCATAGCAGTGTTGGTTTTCCCAATTTCCAACTGTCACGTTACCAATCTGATTTTAATTTGTTTTAGCGTTAAGCTTAATTGGTCATGTCCTTGATAACAAACTGTGATTTGAGACAGCTATGCATTGTACATTCTAAGCATTGATTATCACCCCCTAAGGACCTGTGAAATGGAAATACTTACTAACCAAACAATGGTATCTTGTTTCTGTGATAGTAGGTGTCTCCTCATTCCTCAGTATCATCTGCTGATACCTTTGATATTTCAAAAAGAAAAAATGCAGACTAGTATATCATTCTAAGAAAACTTAGAGTTGATTTAACCAATTGTCTACAGTGATCTTATCCAGTTGCCCTTAAGCTGAAATAACTGAAGAAATGGGAAAGGGAAAAGGAAAGGGAAACAGAAAGGGAAGACAAAGAAGAAACTCACTCCACAAACAAACAAACCAACCAACCAACCAAAAAAAAACAAAAAAAAAAACAACAAAACACAGGACAGAAAAAGAAAACTAAATTTAAAAAAATCAAATTGTATTAGTGTGATTTTGATATGTACTTGTTAATATGACATTTTTGTACTCATCAGTTTATACATTTGAACTGTTAGGTGTTAATTAGGTCCCAGTAATCAATTCTGTATAAACAGATTTTAATTCTTCAGTCCTTTTGAAGAAAAATGCACTAGTAACAGCAGATGATCCTATGTGAAATACACAGGATAAATATCCCAAATTATATGTTTTGTTTTTTATTCTAAGAAACCGTAGCTGTTTAGTGATTGAGTAGAAACTACCATTATATGTTGAAGCTTCTGATCAGAACAAGCAATTACAATTGAAGGTATATTTGACTTTCATATTCATGCTGAAAATATAACTGTCTCATATAGAGATGAACTATACATATTGTGATTTTTAGAAATCTTCACTGGCAGAATACCAAAAAATTTAATGTCCGAAACTAAATGTTCTTTTCTGAGTGTTGATTAGTCCTCATTATTTAAGGAAAAAAATTATTTATTATGTATAAGAGAAAGTCTGACAAATTACTTTTCATTTGTGAAAGTAAAATAAAAGAAGATAATGAGGGAAATGCATAAAGCAATGTTATTTTATTTCAGATTTGATAGGGATTAGCAAAAGAGACCTCAGATTTTTTTTTTTTAAAACAGCCTTCTTAATTATATAAAGTGAATGCTTCTATTATGAAAATAAAACTTTATACTAGATGAAGTATTCTAAAGAAGTAATTTAGTATTTTCTATACTTACATACCAGTATTATCTTTGTTCAGTATATGATAAACAGACGGGTAGTGTCCTAGGATAACTGTTATCTATGTAGCAGTTCAATGGTAGATTATCTTTTATAGATCAATAACTAATCATGAGTGAACTGGTATGTACAGAGGAAAAAATATAGTTTTTCATTAATCTCAGCTTACTGACATTAAACTGTCCAGCTTGTATTAAAAAAAAAAAAAAAGATAACAATATAAAGTTTGAATGTCGGTGTTCAGTGTAATATGCAGCTTCACATAGGTTTTTACAAAGAGATTTTATTGTGCTAAATTTTTTGAGGAATTGGACTTACAAGTATAATCAGAACTAATTGTGTTTATATTTTTCCTGTATTTTTTTATTCTCTTATAAACTTTAAATTCTGTTTCCTTAAGAAAAACAGTAACTTTCCTGTCATCTACCCTGCTTATGTACAGAACTCTTTAATAATTTTTTACAGTTTCCTTTTATTTTGAAGTATTACATATTTTTAAATATATTTAATTTGTCCAAATTTGCTTTATTTTAATTTCTTCCCTAACATGAGATGTCTTCTGTGATATTAACAATTATTATTATTATCAACAAAACTTAAAATAAAATTACTTTACAACCTCTGTTTTCCGTTAGAAAAAACGTTACTGACACTACTGTGTTCCTAACATTTAGTTCCTTATTCAGTGGCTTCTGACTTATCATTTCCATTATTTTTTTTTCTGGGATCAATGAAGAGTTGACAGTCCTGTAAGTACTTAGGTCACCCACTTACTATCCTTCTTCCCTCCTTGTGGAAGATTTCCAGTATTTTAAACTTATTGAAAACGAATATCAATACTTTAAAAACATTCTCTTTCAATTTTCTTAAAACGTTTGGATGAAATTTCCCTGAATTTTCCCAATGCTTTCAAAAGTCTAGTAGTTAATTAAAAGTGTTGTTATAACTTGTTTTATGTTTTTGCATTTTTTCTCAAATATGAATCATAAATCTAATACTTTTGAATTCTCCTGCATTGTCACCAGTATTTTTACTGTTCTATTATACCAAATAATTAATGTAATTTCTGGATTTATTTTAGTTTCTAAGTTACTTCAAATGCACAGACAGTGGAAGGAAGAGCAGGCATCCTTGGAAGAGCATAGAGACACAGCCTGGTTATGTAGGTATAGGGCCAATGTGTTGCTAGAACTGACCTTGGAAAGGATGCAAAGAATAACAAGAAGGGCTTATAAAGGTATGTCAGCCACAAAAGAAGTTGAAAGAAAGCATGTACCCCCCAACAGGCAAGGCAGGAAAACTGGTAACAATGGATGAAGAAAAGGTTGAATTATTGAACAACTTTTTCACCTCAGTCTTCAGTGGTGACCTCTCTTCCTGCATCTCTTGAGCACATGGAACTCAAAGGAAGAGCAAAGTCCCTTCCACTGTAAAGGAAGATCAGGATCACATCCACTCAAGGAACACAAATACACATAAATTTACAGAACCCAACAAGATGCATCTCAGAGTCATGGGGGAAGTGGCTGACATATTTGTCAAGTCACTCACCATAATATTTGAAAATTCCAAAATTCCTGGTATGTTAAAAAAGCAGAAAATTGTGTCCATCTTTAAAAAGAGTGGAAAGGAGGACCCTGACAACTACCTACTTTTCAGTCTATCTTATGTGAAGATCATGGAACAGATTCTCCTAGAAATAATGTTAAGATTCATACATGGAGTACAAGGAAGTGATGCAGAGAGCAAGCATAGTTTCAGTGTAGGGCAAATCCTGCCTAATGAACCTAGTGGTTTTCTACAATTGACAAGGGAATAGCTGTGGATGTCATCTATATGAGATTCTCAAGGGTTTTGACATGGTACCTGACAACATCCTTCTCTCTAAACTGGGGACAGATGGATATGATGGGCGGGCTGCCCAGTGAACAAGGAATTGCCTGGATGGTCAAATCCAGAGAGTACAGGTCAATGGATCTAGGCCTGGATAAAGATCTGTGATAACTGGTGTTCCTCAGGGCTCCATATTAGAACCAGTACCTTTATCAATGACATAGACAGCAGGATTGAGTGCACCCTCAGCAAGTTTGCAGATGACGCCAAGATGAGTTGTGAGATTGACCCACCTGAAGTATTGAGATGCCATTAGAGGAACCTGGACAAGCTCAAGAAATGGGCCCATAGTAACCTCAAGAGGTTCAATAGAGGCAAGTGCAAGGTGCTGCAGCTGGGTTGGGGAAACACACAGTATCAATACAAGCTGTGCAGATTGAGAGCAGTTCTGATGAGAAGGACTTGGGGCTGCTGGTGGTTGAAAAACTGGGCATGGGATGTCAATGTGTTCTTGCAGCCTAGAAAGACAATTGTATCTTGGGCTGAGTGAAAACAGTATAGCCAGCAGTTCAAGGGAGGTCATTGTCCCTCTGTACACTGCATCCAGCTCTGAGATCCTCATCTAAGGAAGAACAGGGACCTGCTGAAGCAGATACGAAGGAGGGTCACCAAGATGATCATATGTGTAGAACATCTCTCCTAGAAGTAAAGACTGAGAGAATTGACGTTGCACAGCACCAAGAAGAGAAAGCTCCAAGGAGATCTTATTGTTCTTTACTGTTCTTTATTGTTCTTTAAGTACTAAAAGCATGTAAAGCGAGCCTATACAAAAGATGGGGCAGATTTTTTACTAGGGCCTATTGTGATAGAATACAGCATAATGGTTTTATACTGAAAGAGGATCAGTTTAGCACAGATGTAAGGAGCAAGTGTTTTTTAACAGTGACAGTAAAACCCCTGGAACAAGATGTGGTAGATATCCCATCCCTGGAAACATTCAAAGCCAAGTAGGACGTTGCTCTGATCAACCTGACATAATTGAAGATGTCCTTTCTCAACCTCATTTTAAAGGTCCATTTCAGCCCAAAGTATTCTATGATTTAAAATCCTTTCACACCTTTTTTTCTCCCCCAAATTCACCTCATTCATTTTTGTTTCTCTTGTTCATGTTTTGATGAATATATTTTAAATGTCATATTTTCATACATTTCTATATGCCTATGACTCCAGCAGTCTGGTGGGGATGCTCTCTGTTCCCCTCACACTCCACGTGGTAGCCGTGGTCCCAGTGATGTTTCAGGAAAGACCACACACATGCAGGGTAGGCAGGAAGCAAAGAGAGATTTATTCCCAGAGTCTGGGTATTTATAGGGTTCAAAAGGGGAAGTGAGGTCATATCACCTGGACCTCAGGTTTCAGA